>CM039719.1:53344130-54072128 GCA_022539455.1 Dendrobium nobile | reverse complement strand
TTTATGTTTATCTATGATTTTTGTCAGGGTATATTTGCAATGAAAACATTCTCTATTCATGCTACAAATTTTCTTAAAGCAATTCTCCTCTAGGGGAGAAATAATTTAAAACACTACTCCACTTTTTTAGTCATTTTCTTTAGCATTTCCGACATATTTTTTCTGCTTCTTATCAGCTTGAATAGTAAAAACAGTACTTGATTATGACAGTCTGTCATACTTATCTGTTTTCTTCCTATCAGCTATCTGATTTTGTTTGATCTGACGATTTTACCCTTCCATAGCATTTTCTATTTGCTAGTCCCTTCATCACCATCCCGTCTATCCAGAAACGGTCATTTGCCTCAGAATCTAAGAGGGGCATATTTTAATAAAAGTAATTTGATATAGATTTAATGGTTTTTTATAGGTTACTTGGGTCGGAATTGAAGATTCGTCCCCTGCCTATTGGATAAAGCTAATGTTCGAAATGAATAATAGGCGAAGACCCAATTAACAATTGGGATAAAAATAAAGAATTAGCTGAGCTATCCATTATAAATCCAGACTTAATAATTAAAACAAAAGAATTAGATATTCATTGAAGATAAAGAAGAAATTTCTTATTCAAATTAAGAATTAAAAAAGTTAAATTAATAAAACCATCAAATCACCACATAGATCTGCAGCTTTTATGGTTAGAAATCATGCTGAAATTAAAAGAAATAAAGCACGAATGGCTATCAACTATAAAAGACTAAATGATAATACTGAAGATGATGGATATAAAATACCAGATAACCCCCCCCCCCCCCCCCCCCCCCACCCCCCCCCCCCCCCCCCCCCCCCCCCCCCCCCCTACTCCCCAACCCCCCGATACGCTCAGTTAGCCAATAAAATTATGACTTTTCTCCTAGATGCAAAAAATATAGCTTTAGAAAAAATCATCCTTGTAGCCAGCCTGATTCATCGGCGCTTAGCTTTAATAAAAATTTATTATCTTAGTCTAAATGAACATATTTCATGCAAATGTTCCATAGTGAAAAATTATATTATATAGGTATGAATAAGATATTAGTTTCATAAATTTTTAAACAGTAGTAAAATCGCAGCTACATTGATTAGCCAAAAAGTTTTGCTAGGCAAATAAGTATCAGTAAATTAGAAGAAATATTAGCCTCTAATTAAAATCATATCATGAGATTAAGCATTTGCCCAATCTCTATAGAAAATGACAAGTTTGTAGCCTAAAATATTTATTATAGGGTTGGAAAAATCCATCCCCTAGGTCTTAATTTATGATAAGAGGCACGTTTAATTAAAGAATATTTTATTGATAGGAATAGTGAATTAGTTCATACAAATTTTTGATTAGTCAATCAAATATTTTATAGATATGTAGGTATTAGTTACGTATATTTTTGATAGTAGAAAAGTATACAATTTGCACCAGAAGAATGATGAGCGTTAGGAATATAAATAAATTAGGAATATAATAAATGTGTGAACTAGCACAAAATTTATCTAGCCAAAATCCAATTGGTATCAGAGCAATATTTTGAAAGTCATGGAACAAAAATTATACAAATCTCGATTTAGAATCACCTCAAATATAGAAAAATTTAGTCATTTTTGATAAATACAAAATTAGCGTTATTTCGATTCAAAATATAGGCTAGTTTGCATAGTAATGATAGTTCTACTAATAGTATTATGGCTTAAGAAAATCAAGAAGCAGAAAAAGATCAAAATTATTTTATTTTTCTTTTTCTAAACTCTAGACATACACCGACTATACAGATAAAATTTTTATCTTAGTCAAAATGAACATTAGTTTCATGCAAATGTTCCAATAGTGAAAAATTTTATTATAGGTATGAATAGGAATATTAGTTTCATATAAATTTTTAAAACAGTAGCAAAATCGCAGCTCATGCATTAGCCAAAAAGTTTTTGCTAGGCAAATAAGTTCAGTCATTAGAAGAATATTAGCTCCTAATTAAATCATATCATGAGATTAAGCATTTGCCCAATCTCATATAGAAAACGATCTAGTTTGTAGTCATAAATATATTCATTATAGGGTTGGAGAAAAATCCATCCCCTAGGTCTTAATTATGATAAAGAGGCACGTTTAAGAAGAAAACTACTATTCTTTCGATTTTTGGAATCTTACACAAATTCCCACCTATATATTTATATATATATATTTATTATATATTATATATATATATATAATATATATATATATATATATATATTATTATATTTATATATATATATATATATTTTCATTACCCTGCTCTCTCACCGCCAGCAAGTCCTTCTAGCATCTCCTCCATTCCATTTTGTTGGCTTTTTTGAAATTTCAGCAAACCTTCTCTTATGATAAAGAAATATAGAAATCCTCAACAACAACTAGATCTCTTACTTGTTTGTTTGTGTTTTTGTTTGTTTTTTTTTTTTTTTTTATGAATTTGCTGAAGTTCTGTCTCCCAGCAGCTTGTGGCAGCTCACCCTTTAGACTTCACACCTTTTTCCCACAATTTCATCTACTTGTAGTTCAAGCTCCAAATGCCAGTGAGTAAATCATTAGTGCTTAGGTTTTTTTTTAATATTTTTAAATTCTTGTTATCTATGGTCCACTAAGCAATTGGAGCAAGCCCAACCACACGATCAACTAGACAGAGATCCCATCCTTACATGTGCGATGTGATTATGGCAAGCTATAGAATTTATTATAATTGGATTCTTCAAATACGACAAAGCTTTTACAGTAATTGATATAACAATATATTAATGAATTATTAGTGCTAAATTAAACAGTAATGAAATATATATACCTTAGACACTTAGATCATATTTTGCATAATGTTATATATGCCAAAATACTTGGAATTGAATGAAACAATATTTATGGAAATTTATACCTACTTTTATTTTGAATATTTTGGGTATTATAAACTACAATATCAAGAGATGGTTAGGCCTTTTGTATAAACAATAGAGAAAGGGTATTGACTTGTGGAGTGGTTTGTCATTGAGTTGTATGCAAATTTAGTTGGCCTAGGAATTCTTGCCTCCGTTTTGGATTTTGCGTGAACCAGGCAACAAGCATACTGCCTAGCATGTGGTTGACAATCTCTTTTTGTCCATCGGTTTGCGGGATATGCCAACGAATGTCTGGTATTTGTTTGAGTATTTTCCACAACTCGCGCTAAAAATGGCCATTGAATTTGACGTCTCTGTTGGAGGTGATGCTCATTGGTAGCCCATGTAGGCGCACAATTTCCTTGAAGAAATGTGGGATATATTGAGTGCATCAAAAGTATTCTTATAGGGAATAAAATGAGCCATTTTTTAGAACTGATCCACGACTCATAATAGGCATAGAACCGTACTTTTTATGGGGCAATCCTAGGATGAAGTCGAGGCTTAAATCCTCTTAGTAGAGTCAGGAATGGGCAACGAAGAATATAATCCAGTGTTTTGAGCGTACCTTTAAAAACTTGGCAGACATGGCATCGCTCAACGAAATGGATGACATTCGAAGAGGTGCGGCGAAAATCGGGATTAGAGATGCTGTAAGGTTTTATCCCTGCCCATGTGAGTTGAGATAAGATGGCACCTACACCCTCGTCAAAGCATCAAATCCTTGAGGGCTTAGTAAAATTTGGCAATGTAAGAACCGATGCTGTTTCAATGCAGCATTTAATGGTCTCGAAGCTCTGTTGTTGTGTTGTTGTCCATACAAAAAGACTTTGCCTTAAGGGGATCGGTATTTGGCGACATTATAATTTGAATCCCTAACAAACCTCCTATAGAAGTAGCGGGTAATGAAACTTCGAATATTGAAGATTCATTGGGGCGTATTCCATTCAACAATCTTAGTTAGATCCATGTGGATGCCCTAGGCTAATAAAATGAACCCCAGAAGTTGAATCGGTTTGTGGCAAATTGACATTTCAATGCATTAAGGAATAGTTTACTAGTCCGCAGTGTTTCAAAATTTCTTGAGATGGTCTATGTGTTAGGAGGAAATGAACTGAGAACAAGTATATTGTCGAAGTAGATGATGCAACACTTGTTCAAAAATGGCTTTAAGATCTCATTATATAGGTGTATAAATGTATAAGGGTCATTGTAAATCGAATGGCATCACTTTACAATTGTATAAGCCTTCTTTGGTTTAAAAAGCCATCTTCCATTTGTCTCTTTGCTTGATCCTATTTGATGGTAGATGCTGTGTAAATCTAACTTCAAAAAAAATAGAAGCACCGAAAAGTTTGTCAAGTAAATCATTTAATCTAAGCATTAAAAAATGGTTTTTTATCATTATTTTGTTAATAGCGTGTATGTCTATGCACATTCGCCATTGACCATCTTTCTTCGGAATTGAGGAGTGCCAGTACAATGCATGGACTCATACTCGGTTGTATGAGTTGTTTCTACAGCAGTTCATCCAATATTTCTTAAATAATATGTGTTTCTTTGGGCTCATGCGCGTAGTGGGGTTGGTTCGTTAGAGAAGCTCTAGGAATGAACTCAATTGGTGTTGTAGCTGGCATAGTGGGGGTAAACCAGTAGGAAGTTCATCTGGCATAATGTCCTCGCATTTAGTTATTAACTCTCGGATAGGGGTAGGAATTGTATTTCTGCTTATAATTTCTACACTTTTAATTATGATACAATCAGTAAGCATTTGTCCAATGAGTGCTACTTCTTTTGCCTTAGTTTATGTTAAAGCCAGACATGGGTAATACACACCACTTCCTTGCCTTTGCTAGCAACAGTTGCAGCTGATGACTTATTGGGGAGGCTTGATTTTTCTATTTTTCCACTAAAGGATATATTATTTGAATGACAATCATGTATTGCTCCCTATCAAATTGCCAAGGCCTTCCCAAGATTAAATGACAACATCCATGTCTAATTCACACATAAGACTTCACATGAGTGTGTTTACACATAGTAAAGGTGCACGGCACATGACTGAAATGGTGATCTCCATTCCTTTTCGGACCCAATTGATTTTGTAAGGATTAGGATTTCTTTTGGTTTTTAATTGTAATGCACTAACGATGCGTGGAAATGATATTTTTGGTTCAGCCGCATCAATGAGTAGTTCACAAACTTTATCGTTATAGTCAATAGGTTAAAAATAAAGCATTATGTTGTGACTCCAAAGAGCTCGAGGGTCTAGTATATTTTTTTCTAGGACACAAAGAAGTGGTTCTTCAGTATCTCCCATCAACTCTTCTTCTTCCAATTCAACATCTACCTCAGCGGCTGTTGCTTCAGTTTTCATGTTCTCCATCCAACAACTATAATTGTTATCTAGTTGGGCACTCAGGTGGAAACACATAAGCATTTCAATGTGGTTGGTCTCACGTATGGGTTCCCTTGCCATTGGGTCTTAGAGGGCATGATCCCTTAGCATTTACAACTAGAATCTCCATCCACTAGTGGTTGGCGAACCAACTAGTTGTGGTATTTTTGGGAATGTGGCACCTAGCTTACTAATTTCTGGCCACACCTCATTTACAGATCGGCAGGGTGTGTATGAACTCAAGTGACGTTGAATTTGAGTCTCTAACTTATCACAAAATTGACCGCTTGGGACAACAACCAAACGGAGTTGTGTTTAAGTTTATTTTTAATGGCTTATCGCAAACCACCTATATAACAGCTACCAGCTGATTTTCCATCTCATTGAGATTGTTCCACGCTCTAAGCTAGTAAAACTCCTATGTCTAATCTATAACTATTTGTCTTACTTGTGTACAATGCTGATATTGTAGGTATAGCATTTTCTCATAATCAGTTGGGTGATAGTGGCCCCTTAGCAATTACTTCATGAGATGCCAATTTCTGATTGCTCCCCCGCCCTCTTACCGTTGGGTATGCAAAACCTATATACACAATGCTCTTGCTCTGCCTCGGAGTCAGCATGCCATATACTTCACTTATTTTTCTGGTGGAATTACCATATAATAAAAAAAAGTCTCTACAGCCATCTCCCAATCGAGGTAATCCTCAATGTGTAGTTTCCCATAAAAAAGTGGAATGTTAAGCTTGACATGGAAATCATTTTGCCCCTCATTATAGTTTATTGGATGGGCTCTGAGTCCATATCTCCAAATGGATTCCTCATCAGACAAATCAATAATCTCTTGAGGATTATGTCATCTATGTCATCCTCTGATATGGAAAAATCAGGGAATGCGGTTTAGGGTCATAGAGGGTTCGGGCCTAACTTCACATTACCCTTGGAACTGATAGTTGGGGATTAGGAAGCGGGTTTGGAATTGGTTATTGATGGTCGAGAATTGGTTGTGGTTGGGGTTGAGTTTGGTTATGCATTTCTACCGTAAAATGATAGAATGAAAAGGTAAGTTCATTGAGTTGCCTTACGGTGCTATGATGAGCAACCCATAAGGCATCAATGCTCTGATCTTCGTTAGGAATAGGGTTTCTACTTCCTTATGTCATCAACATTGGAACCTAAGAGCTCCGGCTCTGATACCAAATCTTGGTGCATTGACTGAAAGGGAAGCAAAGCTCTAAATAATTAGAGAGGGAGCAATAGAACAGTGAACTTGTTAAAGAATTTTTATTATCCTCAAACAGATTGCATACTTTAAGATCGAGTATGTCATAAGAATGATGATATATTATCTTAAATGATAGAAATATCATTTTCTTATGGACTCAATGATAAAATTTACAATTTTAATAGAGATTCTCCCATTTGATATTTGGTCGAATGGGGTTTATTAATTCTGGAGTATATAATCCCATAGGGGCAAGCCCCTATGGTTAATTACATCTCAAGCTTTGGTTCTTGAGAATACTTTTAATTAAATTAGTGGTTTTCTTTTCTTTTGGAAGTCATTTGAATATTGATTAAAATTTGATTTTTGAGAATCCATGAAAGTCTTATTTAAAGGGTATTGGCCTTTAGGAAATTCATGGAAGATGGGATTAACTTGAGATTAGATTTTTAAATGAGAGTCAAAGAAAAGAATTATAGGAGTGCTTGATTCAGATGAGAACTCAGAGGTACTCAAACTATCCTATGTTGGACTTACATTTTGGAAATCTAATTTTTATTTAAGTTTACATTTTCATTAAAAGGTTGGGGCTTACATTCAAACAACATATGTTTGAGGAACTACCTAGAAGGTGAGGACTTATATGATGATTGTAATCAACCTTTGCCTCAAATCCTAAAACCAATTAGGTGAGGACAACTGAGAGGTATTGCCTCACCCCTAAGTCTAATAAAATGCAAAATAGACTTACAAACTACACCTCACATGATCCCCTAAATGGCTTTTAAAATCATGTTTTTCGGTCTCAATGCATATGAAGAGTGGAAGGTAATTTTTGTTTAAGTAGTGCTTATAACTTGGCTTTGAGGCCAAGATGCCTATTTATGCAGGATATGTCGAATGCTGACTCACAAATACATACTTTTTGTTATATATTCTTTAAATGAGGGATTTTCAATATGAGACATGTTTTTTAGCTATGCATGATTATTTTGAGTTTGAAAAACTTGGCTCCTTGAAAGGGAGACATGCAATTTTTTTTTTTAATTTAGAAAATCATGGAGCCTAGATATATTTTAAGTTGTTTACATTTTAAAGTGTAGAAATCCTATTTTATCCTAAGTGCCTACCGTATCCAATAGTCCAAGCCACCCCCAAGCAAAGCAAGAAAATACCTAGGAAAAAATATGTTTTCTATTGCACACCCAATAATAAATCACACTACTGTATATATGAATCAAACACAGATGTAAATGGAGTCCAAATTATTACAATTAGATTTGACATTGAGTTGGCTATCATTTATAAACCTAATCAAATTTTATTTACAAACTCTCTCTTATGAGGTCTTCAAGCTTTAGCTTTCGATAAAATCTTAGGCCTCTTCCATAGTTATATCCTTCTGGTTCACATCCCTTTTTTAATTCAAACCCCACAAGTTGATTACATCCTAATTCTATCAAATACATATTTGAAAAGAAAAAGACTTAAGCATGCAAGACAGAGTTAGAAAGTAATTTATATAATATATTACATCCAGAATTTACATAACACTTGAAGTTCTAAGCTCGTACTTCTACCTTATTGGCCACATCTTTTTTTTTTTTTTTTTTTGGGGGGGGGGGGGGGGGTACCTGTCGTGCAAGCAATTTATTATTTATGATTTACAATGCTCCCCCTTTTTAACATGGCCGCCTGTAAGAAGAAAATGTATATTTTCACACTTTCCATTTAAGGGCAAGTGCCTATAACGCAGATAATCCAATAGGCAATTACACCACAACATCAAACACATGCACAAAAAAAGAAAAAAATCATAATCCTTGCATGCCTAAGCTAGGGGTTGTGCACCTAAGTGTGTAAGGCTTGTATGACCTATCACACAAAGGGTGTTTCACTTAGAATTTGGATCTAAGAAAGAGGTGTCCAACATATAGCTCTGGGTTAAATGTTGAAGAACCCCCCTTTAGCTTTTAGGGCTAAAGAGAGAGGAAATCTCCTATGACATGGAAATTGGAGGAGAGTTTGGGGAATATACAACTTATGGGTTGCAAATTTATGAATGTCTTTAAATATTTTTATGTTCAAAGAGATGGTTTCACCCTTCCAACTTGGGTTGGGAGGTTGGATTAGATATAGGACTTTTGAATCCTATGTTTGGGATGAAACAACTTGTCGTTTTTTATTCAACAAATAGATTGATTTGTCATAGGTTTAAATCACTCAACATGGGTTGAATGAATGAGAGTTTCATACAACTTTTAGGTTGTAGAAAGAGAACTTATCTACAATTTGGTTTATAGAAAAGAGAGGATAAAATGCAACCGATGAGTTTCAAATTTATGGATGTTCCTTTGAGTATTGGATATTTAAAGAAAGAAGGTAATTTACCCAACTTGTGTTGAGTAAATAGTAAAAAGGTGATATGCAAATTTGGACTACAAGACACCATGAATTCTCTTTAAATTTTTAGGTGTCTAAAGAGAGAAATTCACTCTTTCAAATTGGGTTAGAAGGATTAAATGGAGTTATTTTCTATAATCTTTGAGTTGTAGAAGAATGAATTTCTATACAATTTTGGTTAGTGGAGAAGAAGAGAGAAAATGCAACATGTGCGTTGCAAGTTCACAATTATCTCTTGAACATTTGTTGTTCAGGGGTAGACATACATTCTCCTAACTTTGACTTAGGAAGATGAGATGGTTTCTACAACCTTTGAGTTGTAAAAAAGACAAAGAAATATACAACTTTGGTTTGTAAACATTCTGACTCTTTGAACATTTGGTGTTCAAAGAGAGGGGGGTACACTCTCATAATTTGGGTTTAGGATAATGGAAAAAGGTTTGAATGTTCTCCTATAATCTCGGTTTATAGAAGATGGCGAAGGAAGTGTGCTTTGAGGTTGCAATTTATAGAAATCACTTGAATATTTATTGCTCAAAAGGAGATGTTCACTTACCTAATATATAACTAAGCAAATGAAAGGGAAGAGCTCAAGGTCTGATCTCAAACTCAAGTGTTTTATAATATGATGTATTTAGGATTTTGAGGAAATCCATCATACAATACATGAAGAGGATTAGAGGTTCTCCTACAATTTTGAGTTATAGGAGAAATGAGAGAAAGTGTAACTTATAGGTTTCAAATTCTTGAATATTCCTTGAACATTTGATGCTCAAAGAGAAATACTCATTTGCCTAATTTGAGACTAGGCAAATAAAGAAGAATTCAAAGGTTTCCTGTAATTTAGGCTTGTAGGAAAAGAAGTGGTCCGTGTGCAACTTAGGGATTGCAAATTGGAGGAGTTTCTTTGAACGTTTGGTGTCCAAAGAAGAGGATCGTTCCTCCAATTTGGGTTGGAGGGATGGAGGAGAAGAAGATGCAACTTATAAGTTGCAAACTCTTAAAAGTTCCTTGAAAATTTGACATTCAAAGAAGGATGCACACTCTCCTAATTTAGGTTAGAAGAATGAGAAGTTCGTCCTACAACCTTTGAGTTATATAATGATAGGAAGGGATACACAACCTCAAGGTTTCATATGGGAGGATAAATCAATGAATCATGTGTTCAATGATACATAATCATTTACCAAATCTATGTTAGGTAAATGGGAAGAAGAGATATGCAACTTGGAAGTTGAATATTTGGTGTTCAAAGAGAAGTGTACATTCTCCTAATTTTGAGTTTTAGGAGAATGAGATGGTTTCCTACAACCTTTGAGTTGTAGAAAGGGAGATATGAAGTGCAACTTATGGGTTGCAAGTTGGAGGACTTTATTTGAGTATTTGATATTCAAAGAAAGAGACCCACATTCACTTAATTTAGGCTAAGTGAATGGAGAGTTTTTCTACACTTTTTGCTTGGTAGAAGAATGAGAGATTGTGTAACTTAGAGGTTGCAACTTGGGAAAAATTCTTTAGACATTTTGCATCCAAAGAGGAATGTGATTTTGCCTAATTCGAGTCTAGGCAAATAAGGGAAAAATCATATGTTGGTTTCTTGTCCCAACAAATGGAATGAGAGAAACTTAGAGTTTGCTTCTAAGTTCAAGAACTTAACAAATGATGTATTTTAGGATTTAGAGAAATCCATAATGCAATACATGATGAAGATGGGTGATAGCTACTAAGATAGGCTACGAGTCATGAAGTGAAGTATTTGAAACCTTGAAGAAGCTTCAAATGTCATGCATGAAAGTGGAAGATAATTATTTGCTGATTTTGTCTCAATAAATAAGAGGTGGATGACTTAGAATTTGTTTCTAAGATCCAACAACCATGTAATAATATAGTTGGATCCTTTGGAGGCTCCAAATTATCATATATGAGAGGATATTTATTGGTTTTATGTTCTAACAACAAGAGATGAAAGAACTTTGGAGTTGGTTCTAAGTTTCAAATGATCCATTCACTCTAACACTTAGAGCTTTGAGAATGCTCCATGCATTATACATGAAAGGGGATTATTCATTTGTTAATTTCATTTCTTAAAAAATAAAGGTTTGGAATTAGGATTTGGAACTGAGGTCTTGAAGATTTATGTGGTAGAATAATGTAAAGCTTGGAGAGGCTGCAAAATGTCACACATGGAGGTGTATATGTTTGTTGATTTTTTTTTGTCTCAACAAAAGAGATGGATAACTTAGAGTTTTGCTATAAGATCCACGATTCATTTATAGAACATTTGAAACCTTGGAAAGGCTCCAAGTATCATACATGGGAGAGATGCATTTTTGAAAGGGAGCTTCCTAATCTTCTATGAATGTTTTAGATTCATTTGGTGGGGAAAACTTACTCCTATGATTTCTAGGAGGTTTGGAAGATAAATTTTGGCATTATCAAAGGAAACCTAAAGGCATGTAAGTAAATCATTACTTGAATGCTCATGGATAGATCTTAAAAATCAATTTGCTATGATCTAAGGAAAACCTAAGAATGAGTGCATTTGATTTGAATATTTACTTGCTTTGGCTCTCAAAATTTGGAGAAACTTCAAAGATGGTTTCAATTAATCAATTCGTTATGGGATTTAAAACATAAACCATAAATATTCATGAAAGACCCAACAACCACATAAAATAATTGAAACACACATTTGAACATCTAATAAACTTGGAGAAGATCACAAGTAGCATAGAAATACAAACCTTTTACATGCATGCATTAATTTTGTCATATCATACAAATCTAGAGGTCAAACAACTTCTGTCACATTTAAAGAAGAATTCTACACCTTAACATTCAATTTGGCATCGAATGAAGTCACCTAACCTAGGATTTAATTATAGGTCAAGGTGTTAGAAAGCAACATGATGCTATTTCATGCATTTGGTGGGCATTAGCAATCCAACGTCCCTACGCATATAGGCATGTCCCTTTGGCTCTCCCAAGAAAGCAAACAAATAAAAATTAGTATATTTCCATTGTTTTGTGGGGAGGATAACAAATGAAGGGTTTTGGGGAAGCAACAATTAAGTTTCTAAAAGACCTTGGGCTTGGGGTGTTAACCAGACATCAAAGGCTAGGTGGGCCTTAGGCTTTTCCTAAGTTTAAGGATTTTACCTCACCCGGGCTGTCCAATCGCTCTAAATTGTTGTCCAAGTTATTCCAAAAGAAGCAGACTATTTTCCTAGCCTCTCTGGACGTCACTGGTGCTGTCTAAGCTGCTCCAGATGTGGGTTTGCTATCCAAAGTGCTCATGAGGGTGAATTTGCTGTCCAGGAATGCTCCAAACAATATTTTTTACTATTTAAAAGCCTTCGGATGCTACGTAGTTGATGTCCAAGCAATTCCAGAGGAAGAATTTGCTGTCTAAGTGCTTCAAATTGCTATCCTTAATTTTTGAAGGCTCCCAGATGTTGCGTAGCTGCTGTCCAAGCTTTTTTAGAAGATAGATATACTATCTAAGATGTTTCAAACAGCTGTCTTTGATTTTTGAAGGCTCCCAGATGCTTATTTTACCATCAAGAGGTCGCTGAAGATGAAGGAAAAGGGAGAAGAAGTCTCCATAGCAAGTAGACAACCTCCAAGTATTTCTACTATCCTCCAACCCTCCCCTTTTTGCTTGAGAAGAGAAAAAGAATGGGTTTATGCTATTCCACTTGGAGAAATGGAGGAAAATTTCCCTCTTTTGGTCCAAGGAAGAAGAAAAGAACAGCAAGGGAGTACATAAGAGGCTCGTCTCCTCTTCTTCTCACTTGGATGGGTGTGGGAGTCGCAAGAGCCGAATGACTCTCTTCTTTTTCGCTCTACCTAGGGTGATTGAGATGGACGACATGTAGGACTCGTCCCTCTCTCTCCCTCTTTCACTTTGCCTAGGATGGATGAATAGCACACGGGGGAGCAGAATGGCTCCCGCTTCTCCCTTATATGGTCTTGGAGAGCACGAGCAGCAACCCATCGCCCAAAATGCCTAATCAGGCATCTCACACGTGAAATGAGGGATATTAACATGAAATTGAATGGGATTTCAAATGAAATTTGAGCCCTTCACTTGGTTTCCTAATTTGGGAAGTAAAATGATCCTGAATTTGGAAATTGGAATTGAAATTGAGCCTAAATCAGACTCAACTCAAACTAATTTAAATTGATTTGGATCTGATTAGGTTTGATCAAGTTAATTTTATGAAATTAAACTTGAATTGGTGCTGAATTGCATCGAATTATGTTGAATTGGGCTTGATGAGGCTTGATTGGGGTTTAATTTGGATTGATTTAATTTAATTTAATCAAGGTTTAATTTGGGCCAATTTTGCTTTAACGACATGTAATTGAGTTGATCGAGCACGATCGAGCTTATTCAGGTTTGAATCGACTCGATCTGGATCTAGTCGATACAAAAATATTTATCAATAAAAGGACCCCCAATATGTGTGGTGAATGAATATAAGTACGCCACACATATTGGTGTTGACTAAATAATGAACAAACTAGATCTTCCAAATCAAATGGTTATGATTTAAAAGAGAAAGAGAGACATATTAAAGCCTAAGCTTCAATTTAGGTGGGATCTACAATGATAAGGAGGTTTCTTTCTATCACCTTAGGGAAAGGGTTTTATATTACTCTTATAAGAGAAGTTTAGAAGATTTTGACAACTTCTAAAGTGGTCTCTAGAGAAGTTTGATATCTTTAGAGAGACTTTTATAGGAATAGAAGTACCTTGACAACTTCTAAGGAGAATTCTAGAGACATTTGGTATCTCTAAAACGATTTGGTATGAATAGAAGCCTTTTGGAAGCTTCTAAAGAGACTTCTAGAGATATTTGGCATTTATAGAAATGTTTTGACTTGATTAGAATTATCTAGACAACTTTTAAGGGGCTTCTAGAGATGTTGGGTATCTCTGGAAAGATTTTGAATTAATTAGAAGTATTTTGACAACCTCTAAAAGAGATTTCTAAAAATATTTGGTACCTTTAGAAAGAATTTAACTTGGTTAGAAGAAATTTGATAACTTTTAAAAGAGCTTAGGGATACCTTTTATCACTTAAAAGGCTAGGGGTATTTTGTCTACCACCTACAAGTCTTTCAAGGATGTTTTGGCTATCACTTGAGAAGAGATTAGAGGCATTTGGTTTCTCTAAAGGGGTCTTAGGGATATTTTGTTATCTCCTAAAAGTTTAGGGGTATTTTGGCTATCACCTAAAGGGTTCTTAAAGATATTTTACTATCACTTGAGAAGGGTTAAGAACATTTGTTGTTTCCTAAAAGTCAAAAGGCATCTGGTACCTATTTGGAAAGCTCTAAGAGGTATTTTAGTAATAACCTAGAGATAGAGCTTATCTTATTTTGGTAAGATAAAACTCAAGAAGGCTAAGGCTAAGAGTATTTTGACTACTACTTAAACCTTGAAGGTACTTGGTGTAAGGTCATCTATTTTGACTAGATAAACTTTAACATTTGGGAGGACTAAAGGGCACTTTGGCAACCACTAAAAGTCCAAATTTGGGTTGATCTATGGAGTTCAATTTGGGTAAAACAAGATGAAGAGAAATGAGCTAGGAGAGACCTTAGAAGGTTTGAATTTTACCTAAACTCAGAAAATGATAAGAAGACTCATATTTGGGGATGTCTATACTTAGCATTTGGTACTAAGATTTTCATTTGACTTTCTCTTTTGGAGAAGGAAAAGATTGATTTGCTTTCATTAGGAAAAATAAAAGATGAACTTTCTTTTTGAGAAAGATAAATATGAACTTTCATTTGGAGAAAGATGATTTTGATTTTCTGTTTAGAGAAAACTGGATTTGCTTTCCTTTTAGAGAAAGATGAATTTGCTTTCCTTTTGGGGAAAGAAGAAAGATTTGAAATTTTAGACCAAGGTTTTGATAATCCAGACCTAGTCCACAATCGGATCGGATGAACATTTCTATTTGGAACTCTATTTGAGTAGTACAAAGAATCTTCTTTTTCTTTTATTATGGGTTTGGACCAACAGAACTTCAAGAGATTCATTTGACACTGTAGTGAAAAGAACTAACGGCCTCCCTGAAATAGGAGCGACCAAAACAAGTGGGGATATGAGATAGTGTTTTATACTATTGAGATTTGTTTGACATCTATCATCCCAATATAATTTTGAGTCCTTCTTTGAAGGGTCTGCAAAGGGTTGGAACCTACTAGACAAGTTAGATATAAAGCGTCTTGGATATGCCAACCTACCTTGGAAAGTTCTTAGTTGAGTGAGACTTCTAGGAGGTTTCATTTCTAATGTCGCCTTGATTTTGGTAGGGTTAATTTCAATTCCATGGTGTTGAATAACAAACTCAAGAAAATTTTTTAAAGTCTCCCCATAGGCTCACTTCCAAGGATTCATCTTGAGGTTATTCTAATAAAGTCGTTCAAATACAACCCTTAAATCAAACATGTGATCATCTCTTTCATTGCTTTTGACAATGAGATCATCAATATAACATTCAATTTTGTCATGAATGAGTTCATTGAATATTCTGGTTATTGCACGCTGGTTGGTTACACCAGCATTCTTAAGGCTAAAAATATATGACCTTAAAACAATACATTCTAATGGTTGTTGTAAAAGCAGTGTATTGCTCGTCCTTTAGGGCCATTTTGATTTGGCTGTTCCCTGAGGATCCATCTATAAAGGAAAAGAAATTGTGAGAAGAAGCAATGTCAATCATGAGTTTAGAGATGTGTAATGGGAACTGATCTTTGGGATATGCTTTATTCAACTCTCTAAAATCAACGCATATGCGAATCTATCTGTTCTTTTTCTTAATAGGGATAATGCTAGCCAACCAAGAGGGGAATTTTTACTCTCGAATAAAATCAGCTTCAATGAATTTTTTAAATTCTTCAATCACTTCTTGTTCAATCTCCAAATGCATCTTTCTAGGAGCTTTTTTGACTTGAACAACATTTGGTTGAAGGGCAAGTTTATGGACTGCTATGTATGGATGCAAATTGGCATTTCATTATAACTCCATGCAAAACAATCCTTAAAATCTTTTAGGAGTTGTACCATTTCATTTGGCATCAATTTTATTTAGTAATGCACTTATGAAAGTGGGGCGTGGGTTTTCTTCAGTACCTAAATTGATTTCTTTCAATTCATAAATTATTGATTTGATTTCTTCTTTAAACTTAGGGGGTGCATCCCTAATTTGAAGGTAATTTAGATCGTTGCTAGCCTCTAAACATGACTTTCCAATATCATTACAGGTCTTTGTAAAGATCATATCAATCTCCAGATTGTTGGTAATAACAAAACAATAATTATCACCATCTATTGGTCCGATAGTACCAAAGCCAACAACATATCTATTTTTTTTTATTAATTTTCATTTAGAGTTCCATAGAGTTTCCAAGTGTTGAGTTTTGCCCTTGGACCACATAGAAGGAGTTAAACCTCTTTTGACCAGGTTTTCAACACAAGTGGGAAACCAATCAAATGGGAGTTTACTATTTTATTTTGAAAAAGTTGTCAAGTTTGACACCCATTTTTGGATTTTGATGATGGAGGTATACTATGAAAGACACGCTCCTTCCCTACATTTTCTCTGAAGTTGGGTGTAATATAAACATTCAACTCTTCCACTGTACTTTCAAACAATGAAGTTAATGCTTCCACAAACTCACTCAGTTTTTCATACTTAGTGAGATTAGTTACCTCCACTTTTTGAGAGTTATCTTCATCACATGGGAAATTTTCTTTTACGTTTTAACTAAGCTTTTCAGTGACTACCCATTCTTGAAACTACATATTTGATTTGTTGAAGCTTCTTCGTTGCCTTTAATGAACTACCCATCAAATTTGGCTCAGCCTTTGAATTGGACCCTGAGCTTATATGGATGATGGGCCTTCCTAGAGCAAATGGTGGAGATGGGGATTTGGTACCCCTCATCTTTCACCCTTCTTGACTTTGTCATGAACTGTATTAGGAACTCATTGGGTCATCCTACCTCCTCGTTGTGTTGAAGGAGGGGCAGGATTCCATCAGATTTTTTCCTCAAGTTCTTCTTCTTGAGGATAGTTTTAGAGAGATTATGTAGACTTTGTCTTTAGTGTACTAGTTTCTGCTTGATCTTTAGTTGGTACCACAAATATGGAAAACACAGATGACCTCTTTGGAACATAGAAAGAAACATCTTTATATCTCCTGAATTCATATACACTAAATGGTTTTAGAACTCCCTTCAAAACTGAAAGAGTAATTAAGCCTAAGGCTCTTTGTCCTTTCTCATTGAAGCCACGCAACATTATTTTATCAAAATTTAATTTCTATGTGTCAACATTGACGTGGGCTAAAGTTCTTAGATTTATTATGTTGGGTCATGCACCTGGGTCAACAATTACTCTATTCAACTTGAAATTATCAAAATAAATTGTTATATAGAGTGAGAAATTATGATTTGATTTCCTAAAGTTACTTCGGATACTTCTTTAAAGTGTAATGCCTCTTCAAAGGAACACTCTGCAAGTTGAGCTAAACAAATTTCAGGATCAAGAAGAGCCTTGATCAAAACCTCTCACATTTCAGGAGAAATTATGAGTGCATCATATATACTCAACCTCAAAGGGTGTTTCCTAAGGTGAGCTAATACATTGTAATCCACTTTTGGTGATCCACCACCCACTTGCTCTTGTGGAGCCAGTGTTGGTGTCCACAAGTGTTGGTGGAACCACACCCTCATTTTGATTGATAAGTTCTTTTCATTCATCCCTTTTTTATGTCATTGGAGATGATACAACACAACCACTTTTGAGATTTATTTATATTATTTGTTCAGGCTCAGAAGTTGAGGTCACATCAACCAAAATTTTGGAGTCTGATTCTTCTTTCACTTGATTAATCTCTAAGTCAAGTGACTTAGGCTCAATGACAATCTTCACTCCCTATATTTTGTATATGGGTGGACATCATTAGAGTTTGATTTACTAGATTCAGAGAATTGAAAAGATTCATTTGTAGTTTGTTCATTATTAGATTTAGAACGGACATATTGCACGTATGCAAGAGGATCATTCATTTCATTAACACCCTTTGGAACATATATGGACTCAGAAAGAGTGATAGGCTTGGGGGATTTCCCCTTGCCATTTAGAGGGATAACCTATTTGATTTTGGAAGTTGATTCTTTCTTTTTACCTTCACCATTAAAACTCTCTTTCATGAAGTTTCAAGGGTGAAGGACCCTTCTCACCCATTGAGTTATTTAAAGGAACATCAAAAGAGGCCTTTTTATGGGCATTTGAGTTCTTTTTTTAAAAAAACTCCAATGAGATTTTGGGTAGTTTTCTTACAATCTTTAGGGAAGATTTAGACAAAGATAACTCCCAACCACATGCATCTGTAAGTAAATCATTAGTGTTATCCTTTATGAACACACACTGTTGAAGGTGAAGAAGCTACAAGTGTTGATTCTACTTTCTTTGTACTGGTATAAGGCTTATCTACTATGCTTAGGACCTTTTAGGGCCCCAAAAGCTAAGTAGTAAGAGCTATCATGGTGAGTGACAACTCATCCAACCACTTGGTCATCTTTTGCTTTAAGCTGTAATTGTAGAGCACAAATCTAAGGTCCCTCCAGTTCAAACAACTCGTTTGCATGAGGGTCTTCTGAAAGAGAGGATCCTCTTATGTCATAGTGGATGATAAAGATATCCTCCACATCCATGAGATCATCCTCATTAGGATTGAAATTCTCAATCAACTTTATATAGTTTTCTTCCTCCTTTTCTCTCCTTTCATCCTCATCAATTTTCTTGAGGCTATCTTTCAAGTATTTAATCATTTCTTCAATAGTTTACCTATTGAGGGATTGATAGGAGAAGGATGGTATTCTTCATAGCTGTTAATTTTCACTGGTGCTTTTCCTTTGTCTTTGAAATCAACATGGGTAGGAGGAGAAGAGTGTACTATAGATGGAGCTACCACCTTAGGTCTCCATTCTTTCTTCACACCAGATGAGGTGGTATGGGATTTTTGGTGTCCCACATTTACCTCATCCAAAGGTGGACTCTAAATATGACCCCTAGAGTGTTGCTCATCGATAGGACTAGAAGGTCCATCTTTTTAGGAGACCTCCTGAGCCTAGTAGGTACATCAGATCTACTAGAAATTGACAAAGAAGTTCTAGGGACCACTTGATTATCAAGGTAATCAACCTTTTGTTTACCATAAATTTTAGGTGATACTACTGAACTGTCAACTATAATTATCTTCTCACTGACCTCTCTTTTCTGGCAAGGTTCAAAATCATAACTATCCACCAATGCTGACACAGCTGGCTATCAAGCAAACTGTTGCCTGTCTTTCTGTGATGGCTGTGTTAAGATAATTGCTATTTGCATGTTTTACATTTTTGCAACTTGTATAGTTTTGATGATTCCAAATATTATTGTTTAAATGTGTAGTTATCTCCTAACAATTTTAGAAGATTTGTATTTGCTCTTGTGCGTACTAACATTTCAGGTGAATCAAACTCTTAAACATGAAGTCTTCAAATCAAATTCAGCAAGAAATACTTTTAGTTTTTGAAGCCTAAAATTATCATTTTGATTGAAAGGGAGTGATTGTAATTGAGTGAATAAAAACATGCACACACATACACATTAGGAGATCATATAAAATTTATACTGATCGTACAGGACGATATCAGTTCGTACGTGACGATCAGACAGTTATCTCCTATTAAGATCACATGGAACGAATAGGAACTGACCAGAAAAATTTTCTAAGTCCTATTCGTCCGGGACGAAATTAAAAATCGTCCGGGATGATTTGCTCTCTGTAAGAATTTCATCCAGACGAAAATAATTATCGTCAGGGACGATTTGGTCTCTGCAAGAATTTCATCCAGACGAAAATAATTATCGTCAGGGACGATTTGGTCTCTGTAAGATTTTCATTCGGACGAAAATATTTTCGTCCAGACGATATAACCGACTTAGGACAGTTTTTTTATATTCATTATGCAGTTTTTTGGAACCAACCGTATTATAATCGTTGGTACCGGACGAACTTGGTTCGTACGGGACGATCAGCTTGTACGAAAACATTTCGTATACATATAAAAAGAGGTTCATTTCAAGGCTTTTAAGTAATATCGTCCAGGATGATCCACGATCGTATGGGATGATCCACTGCGTACAGAATTGAAAACTTGCAGTTTTTGGGCGGTTTTTCTTATCTTTTGTATAAATAGTCCAAATTATACTGCCACCCAAACTTTTTGCCATTTGATCTTTGTGCCTATTGAGAGAAAAGTCAAGGAGAGAGTGTGAGAGAGCATTCAAAGGAGGATTCCTACCACTGGAGTGTGAATACTTCACTTGGTGTTTAAAGGTAAGAATCTCTACTTGTGAATTTGGATTTCTTCACTCTTTTCTTTTTTCTTTCTAGATTTCTTGTGAGAAGATCTGTCAAGGAGATCTGGTTCGCTGCCGACATTAGGAGAGTGTGAACAGCCAAAGGGTTCTCTTCCCACACTAGGAGAGTGTGAATAGTCGAAGGATTCTCTGCCCACACTAGGAGAGTGTGAACACCCGAAGGGTTCTCTGCCCACACTAGGAGAGTGTGAACAGCCGAAGGGTTCTCTGTCCACACTAGAAGAGTGTGAACAGCCGAAGGGTTCTCTTCCCACACTAGGAGAGTGTGAAAGGACAGACAGTTCTCTGCCAACACTAGGGATTGTATAAAAGGATGACGGTTCTCTACCGCACCGGGTAGTGGTGAAAAGAGTGTTTGTAAAGGCTTCTCCACCTTGCTATGGGTGCAAAAGGAGAGTCACTATTGGTATTAGTGCAATACTCAGAGGGTGCCTCTGGGGAGTGGATGTAGGTCTGGTTTAGACCGAACCACTATAAATCTTGTGTCATTTACTTTACTGCTTTTTATTTTCTGCATTTTTCTTTATTTTAAAAATTCTGTGATTGAAAAACTTTTTCTATAAAAATTTAATAATTTTTTTTTTCATTTTGGTTTAACACATTTTCAAAGAGGGTTCAATTTTAAAAATACTAATTCCCCCCCCCCCTCTCTTGGTAGCCTTGGGACATTAACTTAGGTCTAACAACCTATTCACTAGACTCAACAAGTGGTATCAGAGCTTTGTTTCAAAAGCATAAGTTTAGACTACTTTTTGATTAACGTAGATGGCTACATTCGGAAACCGAAATACACCTGAGGGTTACTCTATTACTAGACATCCACTGTTTGACAATATACCTTTTGATTTTTGGAAAACACGCATGTCTACTTTCTTACAGTCACTTGATTATCGTATGTGGATTCTAGTCCAGGAAGATTATATAAAACCAACTAGATTAGTTGATGGAGTTAGAGTAGAAACACCTTTTACAGATTGGACTATAGAAGAACATGACTTAGCTCAACTAAATGCCAAATGTTTAAATAGCTTCTTTTGCGCTTTAAAATCTGAAGACTACATGCGGGTTTCCACTTGCAAAAGTGGAAAGGACATATGGGATAGACTTTGTATAACTTATGAAGGGACTAATGAAGTTAAACAATCAAGACTCAATATCTTGTTACATGACTATGAGTTATTTTGCATGAAACCAAATGAATCTATTTCTGACATGTACACAAGATTCACACAAATTATCACTTCTTTGCATGCACTTGGTAGGGAATTAACTAATGCTGAAATGGTTAATAAAATTCTTCGTTGTTTACCTACTGCTTATGATGCTAAAATTACTGCAATTACAAAGTCTAAAGATCTAAACATTTATTCTATTGACAATCTTCTTGGTTCACTCATTGCTTATGAGCAAAGAGTAAGTCAAAGAAAGATTGATGCAGGTGAACCATAAAAGGAAAAGAATATTGCACTAAAAGTGAAAGAGTCAGAGAGTGAACACTCACAACCTGAGGATGAAGACGATATTGCATTAATGACTAGACAATTCAGAAGCTTTCTAAAGAGGAAGCAGAAGAGACGCCAGCAATGGAATAGAGGTAAGTTTAACAAAAATGGCAAGGTTTCTAATGAAGTGATTTGTTATGAATGCAGGAAACCAGGTCATATCAAGACTGATTGCCCAAAACTCAAAGCCACTCCTAGCAAGGAGAAGGTAGAGTAGAAACCAATTGTAAAGAAGAGCAAGAAGAAGTTTCAAAGAGCTTTCTGGGCGGACTCAGCTTCAGACTCATCTGAGACTGAAAAAGAAGAAGAAGTCATCAATATTTGCTTGATGGCAGATAATGTTAATCAATCAGATCAAGAAGAGGTATGTGACTTAACCTATGATGAATTGTTTGAAGTTTCTGAACACATGCATAATGCATATAGGAAAATGAAAAAGATGCATGCTAGTGTAAGTCTAGAATTGGAAGAACTTAAGAAGGAACATGAAATCCTTAGGAAAGATCATGCATTAATAGATGACAACTACATGAAACTACTTGACGAATATGATGACTTGAATAAGAATTTTGAGAATTTAAAATCATCCTATGCTGATCTTGAAAGAGATTTTAAAATATTTAAGGATGAATTTGAGAGGAAAACATATCGAATCAATTATACAAATCGAATCTTGGAAGATATGAATTCATTTTATAAATTGATAATAAGAGCTCTTGAGGATAATTGGATACCCCCCAAACTTGAAGATTTTACAAATCCTAAATATTATCCTAAATATATGGAATCCCTTAGAAGACAAACAAATGGAAGAAAACTTAGGAATACTTTTCCTAATGTTAAATTTAATAATTGTGGATTTTTGGAACATATAGCTCACACCTGTACTTTGAAGATGAAATCTAATTTGGTGTGGAGACCTAAGATGCATAAACCTAGATATATCATACATGCATCTGATTATTAATTTCTAAAAGGTGAACCCAAATTTGTTTGGGTTCCCAGGTCTAACATTTGATATTTTTGCAGGGTTGCTCTCACACAAGACCTCATGGGAGCATATGGTACCTGGACAACGGATGTTCAAAGCATATGACTAGAGATACTGCTCAATTCATAATGCTGGAAGCCAGGAGAGGAGGCAAGGTTACACTTGGAGATAATACCACAAAGAAAGTGGTTGGATCAGGTATGATTGGAAATTTGAAAAAAAAATTTCATAGACAATATGTTATTGGTTGAAGGCTTAAAATATAATTTGTTAAGTATAAGTCAGCTATGTGATAAGGGCTATAATGTAAAATTTTTACCTACTAGCTGCATATTAAGCCTAAATGGGAAAGAAGTTTTAAATGAAAAAAGGGTAAATAATGTTTACATGCTAGATTTAAATTGTATTCAATCTCCTACTGTTTTTTATTTGAAAGCTATTTCTGATGAATCATGGCTATGGCATAGGAGACTTTGTCATTCTAGTATGAAAAACTTTAGGAGAATTACCCAAAAGAACTTAGTGAGAGGTATACAAAAACTAGACTTTACTAAGGACCACCTTTGTGATGCATGTCAGTTAGGAAAACAAGTAAAGTCCTCTTTTAAGTCCAATAAAGATCTTAAAACTAGTAAACCATTAGAAATTCTTCACATGGATCTTTTTGGACCAGTAGGAACTGTAAGTCTAGGAGGGAAGGTATACGGATTTGTTATAGTGGATGATTATTCAAGATTCACTTGGGTTAGATTTCTTTTTCATAAGAATGAATCGTTTGAGGAATTTAGAAATTTTTTGACTTGGATTCAAAGGAAATTAGGGTGTGAAATCATTTATATACAAAGTGATCATGGAGGAGAATTTGAAAATGAAAGATTTGAAAATTTTTGTAAAAAAAAGGGATTGATCACAATGTTTCTACACCTAGAACCCCTCAACAAAATAGGATAGTTGAAAGAAAAAACAGAATATTAATAGAAGCCGCCCGAGCAATGTTGGCAGAATACTCACTTCCTAGATATTTTTGGGCTGAGGCGGTTAGTACTGCATGTTATGTTCTGAATAGGGTGAATGTGAGATCGAATTTAAATAAAATACCCTATGAGTTGCTAAAAAGTAGAACACCAAATTTGTCTCATTTGCATGTTTTTGGTTGCAAGGTGTTCATTCATAATAATGGAAAATTTGCCTTAGAAAAATTTGATCCAAAATCAGATGAAGAAATTTTTGTTGGATATTCAAGTGTTGGAAAATCTTATAGGGTATTCAACAAAAGAACCTTAGTGATTGAAGAAACCACGCATGTTGTATTTGTTGAATCTGGAAATTTGGAAGAGGCAAATGTTGTTGAAGATGAGATTGAGGAAAACTCCCAAAATATTGATAAAATAAATTTGGAAGAAAATATGAAAGAGAATTTGGAAACAGAAAATCCTTTGCCTAGAGATTTGAGATTTTCTAAAACCACCCAAGGGAATTGATTATAGGTGAACCTAGTGAGGGTGTTAGAACTAGGCGTGGATTAAACAAGAAAGTCAATCATTCAGCCTTTATTTCAACTATAGAACCCACTAATATTGATCAAGCACTTTCTGATGAATTTTGGATATTGGCCATGCAAGAAGAGTTGAATCAATTTGTAAGAAATAAAGTTTGGGAATTAACTTCAAGGCCAAAAGATCAAAGTGTTGTTGGAACCAAGTGGGTGTTCAAAAATAAAATGAATGACTCAGGAGTAGTCATTAGAAATAAGGCTACATTAGTTGCTAAGGGGTATAATCAAATTGAAGGAATTGATTTTGAGGAGACTTTTTTCCCTGTAGCTAGACTTTAAGCAATTAGGGTTTTACTTGTCTTTGCCTGTTTTAAAGGATTTAAATTGTTTCAAATGGATGTCAAAAGTGCCTTTTTAAATGGGGTAATTGATGAAGATGTTTTTGTAGAACAAACTCCAGGTTTTGAAAATTCTAAATACCCAAATCATGTTTTCAAGTTAAAAAAGGCATTATATGGATTGAAACAGGCACCCAGGGCTTGGTATGAGAGGTTGAGCACCTTCCTACTTGAAAGATCTTTTGAAAAAGGAAGTGTGGATACAACTCTCTTTTTAAAGAAATGTAAAAAGGATATACTCATTGTTCAAATTTATATGGATGATATCATTTTTGGATCTTCAAATAAAAATTTTTGTGATGATTTTTCTAAAACAATGAGTAGTGAATTTTAAATGAGTCTAATGGGAGATTTAAATTACTTTCTAGGTTTTAGCATTAAGCAACTTGAGGAAGGTACATTTCTCAGTCAAACTAAATATATTAAGGACATCCTCAAAAAATATGAAATGGACAATGCTAAACCTATTAGTACACCAATGAGTTCCTCAGTTCAGTTGGATAAGGACCTTAAGGGAAAATCTATTGATCAAAATAAATATAGAGGGATTATTGGATCTTTACTTTACTTGACTGCTAGTCGACCAGATATTATGTTCAGTGTTTGCTATGTGCTAGATTTCAATCAGATCCAAAAGAATCACATTTGACAGTAGTGAAAAGGATTTTAAGATATTTACTAGAAACTCAGAACTTAGGAATTTGGTATCCTAAGTTTAGCTCATCATTTGAAATTATTGGTTATTCAGATTCTGACTTTGCAGGATGTAGAGTGGATAGGAAAAGCACTTCTGGAACATGTGAATTCATTAGAAATTCATTAGTTTCATGGTCTAGTAGAAAACAAAATTCAGTGGCCCTATCTACTGCAGAAGCAGAATACATTGCATTAGGAAGTTGTGTGGCACAAGTACTTTGGTTAAAACAACAGTTGATTGATTTAGGATTAACTATAGGCACTATTCCAATTTATTATGATAATACTAGTGCTATTTGTATTTACAAAAATCCTATTCAACATTCTAGAACCAAACACATTGACATAAGGCATCATTTCATAAGGGATCATATATCCAAGGGAGAAATTGAACTTACTCATGTTTCAACTGAAAATCAACTTGCAGACATTTTTACAAAACCTTTAGCCTTTGATACCTTCAGTACATTAAGAACAAGGCTTGGAGTAATTGATTTGAATGCGTAAATAAAAATGTTTTTGTAACATTGATATTTCTGTTTTTATAGTTTACATTTTTATGATTTTTTTTTTGAGATTTTTTTTTATTTTGTTTGCTTTTTGAATACTTTTTATTTTAGAGTCTGTGCATTTGTCATTGTCTATTGTGCTTTGTGTGTTTAGTTTGATTTTCTTTGATAAAAATTCAAAAAACTAAAATTTTGTGGTAATTGTCCGGGACAAAAAAATTTTTGTACGGGACGATGTATGTAACATGTCAATCTGCGTGATTTCAAACCGTCTTGAAAGCAATTATTAATGTAGTTCGTCTGTACGATCTGCACGATCGTCTGGGACGAATTTTTTTTTCTCTCAAACGTCGGGATGATTTATTGGAGCAGTTGAAAGGATAAGATTGTTTTTATTATGAACTTCGTTTGTACGAACCTGAACTTCGTCTGGACGAAAACATGGCGGTTCAATGTAGGGGACGGTTTTAAAACTGCCATTAAAAGCATCACAAGTGTGATCATCTGGACGAACATTAATCGTCTATACGATCGGTCAAGTCAAAAGTCTGTACGAAAGGATGTATCGTAAGTTGTGTTGATTACGAAAAGCCGTTACATTTTGGATGAATTTGATCGTCTGTACGAAACTTTTTCGTCCAGACGAACAATTTTTTTCGTCCAGGATGAACATTTTTTATCCAGGACGAACGTATCATTTTCTTTAAATGAGATGACTTTTTAACTCAACGATCACATTTCCAAACATCTCTTTCAATCCCTTTCATTTTCTAGATCAACAATGACCTCCTCTAGCAAGCGTCAAAAGGTGTTAGCAAAGAAACCCCTTAGGAATTCTTCCGAGAACTTTCTTTCAAAAGCAAATGAGGAATCCTTTCCTCGATTTGCCTCTGCAAAAATTACTCCTTATCGCATTCTAATCCAGAGTGAGATGAACTTCCAGGTAATGCATCTTTTCGCTTCCACTCAGTTTGAATTTATTCTAACTCTTATCCACCTCTACAACAAACAGACCTTCCTTTACTTCCTAGTAAATATGAGTTTCAACTCCGACCACTCTTTTGTCAGTTCTTTTGTTTTTAAATAAAAGGTTGAAATCACAAAGCATGACTTAGGTGCCTTTCTCAACTTAAGAACTGAAGGTTTTAGAGCCCACACCCTTTTGAACGATAACACCTTCAAGTGGTTTGAAATCAATAGGATGATTAGAGGAAATAGCCTAGATTATCATATTGCTAGAGTTTCTGGAATGACCAAAAATTCTCAAATCATCCAACACATTCTTAGATCTTCTATTATTCCAAAAGCTGGTGATAGAATCAACATTACTCCACTCCTTTCCATTGTGACATTTTTTATTATGAGAGATAGTCCTATTGATGAAGCCCAACTTATCTTAGACTATCTTTATGGGTTTTTCGAAATTGGGCATGCTGATCAGAAAAGAAAAAGGAATATTTCATTAGGTCAGTTAGTTACATTTATTTTAGAAAAGAAATACAATCTAGTGCATCCTGATGAAGAATATGAAGAGCAGGTCTACTACAATGATGCTTCCTTTAGAGCGATCTTCAAGGAGGAAAAAGAGAAAGCACATGCCAGTGCTTCTGAAGAAGAAGAAGAAGAAGAAGAAGGAGCGCAAACATCTGCACCTCAACCAAATTATCAGAATTTGATTGAGAAATTTGATAGACTTGAGACTCATTTTGATCAACGATTTGATCAAATTGATGCTCAACTTCAGCAGCAGCAAAAAGACATTGGTAATATAAGAAATGAAATTCATGAAATTAATACCAATGTTATGTTGATAAACTCCTACTTCAACTTATTTGGTGGTGTTCCTCCTCCTCCTTCAGAAGAATAGAAATTTGGGTTTTGATTTTCTAGATGTTTCTTGTATCAGTGTTTGCTTTAGTTGCGTTTGTTTAAAAGTTCAGTGTATTTTTTTTTCTTTTGTATTAGTATTGATATTATGAATTGATATTTTAATCTTTTCATTAATATCAATATTTGTTGTGTTTGCTTTAGACTTGAATTGTTGTTGAAATGTATTTAGTTTTTATGAATTTCATTAGTATTTTTAATTTTAATTGTTCTTAAATTAGATTGTAATTTGAGATTAATTTCATTAGAAAATCTAGTCGTTCTAAATTTAAAATTTGTTTATAACTTGTTATATTTAGAATTTTTTAATTTCATGTCTATTCATTTAAACTATATTAAATTTATTATTATTATTGCAATTAAGATATTTTCTTATTTTGTATTTCTTTGTTCAAGTGATATTTATGCACTTAGAAAAATTTAAAATTTTAGATTATTGATCTTGGAAAGAATTGGTATCAATTACTCTTGAAAATTGTATAAAAAGTACAAAAATCAAAAGGAATGCGCAAATGTTCGCAAATGTGAAAAAGAGGAACAAAATAAGCCCAATGTAAAAAGATGCACAAAAATGTACCAAATACGTGAAAAAGATGCGCAAAGCGCCACATGTGGTAATTCTCTTCTTTCCAAATTCTTTCAATCTCTTAATTCAAATTGATCTTATGTTCATTTATATTTCTATTGAACTTTAAAATATACAATTTTTATTCATCTCTCTTGTAATGATTTTCTTTATCTCAAATGTCTAAATTAAATCACGTCTTTAATAAATTCTTCTTACTTACAATGTTATATCACTTCTTAAATTCTATGAATTTCTATGATTTACCTAATGTTATTAGTTTTAGATTGCATACCATATGTCAATCACTCTTTAGATTAAATTTTCAAATGGATTTCATATAATTACTTATATTTTTTGTCTATTTCTTCTTTACTTTTTGTTGTTGTCAAAAAAGGGGAGAAATTATTTTATTTGTATGTTTGTATTTTGATTTTGTGTCATTTGGCTTGTGTTATTAGTATTATCTTTTTTTATTTTTATTTTATTTTATTTTTTGTTAAAAAATTTTGAAAAACAAAAATTATTTTCTTTAGTTCAAAATACCTCCTTATTTTCATGTATTCATCATTTCAGGAGGAGTTTAGGAGATTTTGTAAATTGAAATCATACAAACAATAATTGTTTTGCCATTATCAAAAAGGGGGAGATTATTAAGATAGTTGCTATTTGCATGTTTTACATTTTTGCAACTTGTATAGTTTTGATGATTCCAAATATTATTGTTTAAATGTGTAGTTATCTCCTAACAATTTTAGAAGATTTGTATTTGCTCGTGTGTGTACTAACATTTCAGGTGAATCAAACTCTCAAACACGAAGTCTTCAAATTAAATTCAGCAAGAAATACTTTTAGTTTTTGAAGCCTAAAATTATCATTTTGATTGAAAGGGAGTGATTGTAATTGAGTGAATAAAAACATACACACACACACATTAGGAGATCATATCAAATTTATACTGATCATACGGGACGATATCAGTTCGTACGTGACGATCAGACAGTTATCTCCTATTAAGATCACATGGAACGAATAGGAACTGGCCAGAAAAATTTTCTAAGTCCTATTCGTCCGGAACGAAATTAAAAATCGTTCGGGATGATTTGCTCTATGTAAGAATTTCGTCCAGACAAAAATAATTATCGTCAGGGACGATTTGGTCTATGTAAGAATTTCGTCCAGACGAAAATAATTATAGTCAGGGACGATTTGGTCTCTGTAAGATTTTCGTCTGGACGAACATATTTTCGTCCAGACGATATAACCGACTTAGGACAGTTTTTCTATATTCATTCTGCAATTTTTCGGAACCAACCGTATTATAACCGTTCGTACCGGACGAACTTGGTTCGTACGAGACGATCAGCTTGTACGAAAACATTTCGTACACATATACAAAGAGGTTCATTTCAAGGATTTTAAGTAATATCGTCCAGGATGATCCACGATCGTACGGGACGATCCACTGTGTACATGCGATTTTTCTTGTCTTTTGTATAAATAGTCCAAATTAGACTGCCACCCAATCTTTTTGCCATTTGATCTTCGTGCCTATTGAGAGAAAAGTCAAGGAGAGAGTGTGAGAGAGCATTCAAAGGAGGATTCCTACCACTGGAGTTTGAATACTTCACTTGGTGTTTAAAGGTAAGAATCTCTACTTATGAATTTGGATTACTTTACTCTTTTCTTTTTTCTTTCTAGATTTCTTGTGAGAAGATCTGTCAAGGAGATCCGGTTCGCTTCCGACACTAGGAGAATGTGAACAGCCGAAGGGTTCTCTGCCCACACTAGGAGAGTGTGAACAGCCGAAGGGTTCTCTGCCCACACTAGGAGAGTGTGAACAGCCGAAGGGTTCTCTGCCCACACTAAGAGAGTGTGAACAGCCGAAGGGTTCTCTGCCCTCACTAAGAGAGTGTGAACAGCCGAAGGGTTCTCTGCCCACACTAGGAGAGTGTGAAAGGATGGACGGTTCTCTGCCAACACTGGGGATTGTGTAAAAGGACGACGGTTCTCTGCCGCACCGGGTAGTGGTAAACAGAGTGTTTGTAAAGGCTTCTCCGCCTTGCTGTGGGTGCAAAAGAAGAGTCACTATTGGTATTAGTGCAATACTCAGAGGGTGCCTCTGGGGAGTGGATGTAGGTCTGGTTTAGACCGAACCACTATAAAACTTTTGTCATTTACTTTACTGCTTTTTCTTTTTCTCATTTTTCTTTTGTTTAAAAACTCTGTGGTTGAAAAACTTTTTGTATAAAAATTTAATGAAATTTTTTTTTTTCATTTCGGTTCAACACATTTTCAAAGAGGGTTCAATTTTAAAAATACCAATTCACCCCCCCTCTTGGTAGCCTTGGGACATTAATTTAGGTCTAACAACCTATTCACTAGACTCAACAGGCTGAACAATAATTTACTATCGTTGGGATCTTTGTTCTCCCTTAGGATTGTATCAACACGTTTGCAAATCACATTCTTTATAGCTTTAGTTCCATTCTCTTTTGTTGAGCGGGTTCTATTAGCTACTCTTTGGAAAACATTTTTGATGTCATTCTCCCACTACTTTGCCCTTTCCTCGGGTATGCTTTTGGAAACTTTAGTTAAAGGTCTTGGAGATGATGCAGTTAGTTTTTCAACTTCTTCTTCTCTCCTAAACACAGAAAGAGGGTAAAATTTACTACCCTTAGCAAGAGGAGAGAATTCGAACATCTTAGCCTCTAACTAAGCTTGCTCCTCCTTTTCCAACCTCTTTTTAAGTCATCTATTTTTATTTCTTCATTGAGGCTTGGTTAGAACATAGGTGGAACTAGTCCCTTTTTCATATTGACTAAACTGAAATAGTTTCTCAAGCTCTGAGTGGTTTGGGACAATTGCTAAAGACTGAACTATCTCATACTATCTCTCAACTACCATTTACTCAAGCAACACTAGAGTCAAGGTTGTTTGTCTTTCACCAGACTTTTGAACCTTAGGGAAGGTCAGCCTATTAAATGTAGAAGGTTGAGAGGCTAAGGCTTTTGGGGATACCTCAGCCACCCTCTTCCTACTATTTTGAGGATATGACATCTTCATAACAAATAAGTTGACTTATAGAATCCTTTCAGATGGGGGTTGGCTTTCTAAGACTTTCACTTCATAAGGGGTTGGGCCTTGGAATAGGACCTCCACATCTTTTTAACCTTATCCAAATTTTATCAGAACCCTTAGAGCAAAATGAGACTGATTAAAAGACAACTACATGTGGCAACAAAATTTGAAAACCAATTTTCCTTCTGTCTCGGCTTTCTTGAATTCTCAAACTTTAGAATTTTCCTAAAAATTAGAAATTTTTATATCAACCTTTCTATTGTACTTCCTTGAATCCAATTAACATAACATAAACCAATCATTGCATTTTTTTGGGTTTTCCGACCAGTAACTTGAATTATTAACCACCAACAACTGTGACACAGATTTAATGGAAAATGAATGAATTTATTTTATTTTGAAATCTCACACCATTTGACATTGTTTGGTTCTAGATTTATACAACCACCACAATTATGGTGAAGAGAAGATTTCATAACTAGATATTTAAGAATGTGGATTTTTTTTTTTTGAAAATGACTGATTTGGAAAATCAAATTTCATATTTCTCATTTTTTTTTTAAAAAAGGAAAAGTTCATCTTGAAGGGTATTTGCTTGTATTGACATCACTCAACCCAACATTGAAAATGGGAGAGGCATACAATATAAAATTGATCTTGTAAATGTTATTTAGCCAACGTTTAAAATGACTAAATGAAAATCACTAGTTTAAATGAAAAGAGACATCCTTTCGAGTGGAGTTGCCAAAAAATTTATTGGAGAATTTTGAAAGTGCTATGATACCAATTGATAGTACGAGAAGAGCCAAAAGGGAGGGGGGGGGGGGGGGAGAATTGGATATTTTAAAATATCTTTAATGAAAAGAAGTATCCTTTTATAACTTGATAAGGAAGAGAATTACATTCATGATCAAAAGATAAATTATTAATCTCACCCATATAATTAATTGCAATAAAAATAAATGTGGAAATAAAGTGCGAAAATAATAAAGGAAAGAACACACCGATTTATAGTGGTTCGGTCAAATCATGACCTACGTCCACTCCCCGTAGGCACCCTCCAAATATTACACTAAACCTTTAGTGATTCACCTTTAGCCCCCATAGTTAGGCGGAGAAGCCCTTAAAAAATCTCTTCCACCTTCCCCGGTGCGGCGGAGGAGCCGAGTCATTTGATACCAGAGAGATCTTCTTCTTCCCAAAACTTCCCTCAAGATGAACCTTGAATCTGATGGTACTGAGGAGCAAGCTCTTCGGAGAAACTGTGTGAAATATACTTCACACTCCCTTGAAACCCCCTCCAAAGATCTTCTCCCTCTCTCAAACTCTACCCTTTTCTCTCTCCCTTTCAAGATCTCTCTTCAAGTTTTCTCCAAAAAAATGAAGCTTCAATGGATGCCAAAGACTCTTACAAAGTCTTATGAGAGTGCTTAAATAGAAGGTTTAAAAAATCCTAAAAAACTCAATTCAGCTGTCATGATCGTACAGTACGATCCAATATCGTACAGTACGAACAGTTCAAAACAGTCTTCGTCCTGGTACGAAGAATTACAAACAAGCAATATTTCTGAATAATATTGTATAATATGGTATAACGTCATCCAGTATGATATGTAAAATCCTTATATTCATATAGAATGATTATAGGGATGACAAAAACTCATCTCTATATGTTGTATGGTACGAACCACTTCATATAGTATGAGTAGTTCAAAATCAAGGGATCATCTAGTACGATATCTAGGATGATCAAAAGTAGTCTCGGTATATCGTACGGTACAAATAATGTCATACGATATGATAACCAATCAAAATTTAATCCTTGATTTACTGACTCATCACGGGGTTAATTTAAGTAAGTATTCAAATTATCATATAGTACGATACGATCGTATAGTACGATACGATCGTATAGTACGATCAATTTAAAATGTTCATATTAAGAACTTACTTAAATTAATCTGGCGACTAGTGTTTTGAATTAGAAACATATCATACAGTACAATATTCTTCGTACAGTATGACATATTTATAGATAGCCGTTGAGCCAGATCAGATCGTATAGTACGATTAAAACTCATATAGTATGATCGATAGAGACAAAATTTTTTCTTCATTTTAAAACCCTCTCCCCCTGTGTGTGTGCACAATTATCAATTTAAGAAACATCATTATAGGACTTGACTCAAGAAATAAAAATTATAGACTCATTTAATATAACCAATTCTACTAATCTTGAGTCTTAAATCTCCAAAGAACGGTGCATGATGTACCTGAAAGATTAGTTAATACACAAACAAATATGCACTATAAATACTAAGAGAAATTAAAGATTAATCAATATTATTCGTTATCATCAAAATTATAAATTCGAAAGTCTGAGTTGTAATAATCTCCCCTTTTTTGATGATGACAAATAATATTGATTAAATTTATAAATTAAAAATATTTTCTCCTAAACTCCCCCTCACTAAAAGAATTACATTAAAAAAATAGGAGAAAGTTTTTTTTTTAAGTTAAATAATAAAAAAAATAAAATATAAATAAATCCAATATCAATACATTCTCCCCCTTTGACATTATAAAAAAGAACAGATAAAATAATACATAAAAATAACAACATAATAAAGAAACTAAAACATTAAATTATGTTTAAAATATAATAAAAACTAAAGAAAAGAAAATACATAGAACTCTAAAAACAAATATATAACTAAAGAAAAAATACATCAAACCATCTAGTACTCAAACATATATCACCCTAATTTTGAGGAGGAGGCTGAGGAGGAGGAACACCACCAAATAAATCAAAGTAGGAACTAATCAACATAACATTGATATTTATGTGATGAACATCATTTCTTATACTACCAATGTCTTGTTGCTGCTGTTGAAGTTGAGCTTCAAATTGATCAAGGCGTTGATCAAAATGAATCTCAAATTCATCAATTCTGTTAACCAAATTCTGATAATCTGGTTGATGTGCAGAACTTTTTCCTCCTTCTTCTTCTTCTTCAGAATCACCTGCTTGCTTTTTCCCTTTGTCCTCTTTGAAGATTGTTCTAAATGAAGCATCGTTAAAATAAAGAGGCTCTTCATAATCTTGGATAGGGTGAACAATGTTGTACTTTTTCTCCAAAACATAACAAACTAAGTGACCTGATGCAATGTTTCTTTTTCTTTTCAAATATCCATGCCCAATTTTGGAAAGCCCATAAAGATAGTCTAAAATGAGTTGGGCTTCATCAATTTCTTTTCCTTTCATAATTAGGAAGATTACAAAAGAAAGAAGTGGGGTAATATTGACTCTATCACCAGCTTTTGGGATAATTGAAGATCTAAGTATATGCTGGATGATTCGGGCATTTTGAACAAGTCCTGAAACTTTAGCAATATGATCGTTAACATCATTTCCTCTAATCACTCGATTCATTTCATACCATCTAAAAACATTAGAAGTGATTATGGAATGGGCTCTAAGTCCTTCAGTTCTTAATTGTAGAAATGCACCCAAGTCATACTTTGTGATTTCTACTCTTTGTTTGTGGACATAGGAGCAAATGGCTGATCTATCCGAGTTAAAGGTCATGTTTGCAAGGAAATAGTGAAAGGTTTCCTTGTTGTAGAAGTGGACGAGAGTGACGATGAAACCGAATTGAGTGGTAGCGAAAAGGTGCATTACCTTGTAGTTAATTTCTTCCTGAATCAAGATGCGAGATGGAGTGATCTTTGCTGAAGCAAAACGAGGAAATGTTTCCTCATTTTCTTTTGAAAGGAAGTTTTCTGATTTTTTTGGCTTCTTTGCTAGAACCTTTTGTCTCTTGCTTGAGGAGGCCATAGTAGATCTAGAATTCGAAAGGATTAGAAAGAGATGTTTGAAAGTGTGAATGTTGAGTTAGAAAGCCCTCTAATTTAAAGAAAAATGATCTATTCGTACCGGACGAAATCGTTAGTCCTAGAATAAATTTTAAGTTCGTATGGACGAAACCATTTCGTACAGACGATCAAATATGTCCAAAATGAAACAGCTTTTCGTAATCAACACAACTTACGTTGCGTCCTTTAGTACAGACGTTTGACTTGACCGATCGTCCAGACAAAAATAATTTCATACAGATGATCCACTAGTCATCGTTTTCATGACAGTTTTAAAACCGTCCCTCACAATGAACCGCCATGTTTTCGTCCAGACGAACTTCAAGTTCGTACAGATGAAGTTCATTAAAACTACCTTATCCACTCAATCATTTTCTCGTTTTCCCGCACAGTTTTAAAAAGATAGTTCGTCCCGGACGATATGAGAATCGTACAGACGAAATAATTTAAAAACTAAAAAAATTGCATGAATCAGTTTTAAAATCTGATAGTTTCACGCATTCCAACACATCATCCCATACAAAAAATTTTCATCCCAGACGATCAACATTCAAAACACAATGAACAACGAAAATGTATAGACTCTAAATAAAAATCATTCAAAAAAAATCACAAAAAAATCACAAAAACATAAACTAAGAAAACAAAACATCAATGTTGCAAAAACATTTTTATTTAAGCATTTAAATCAATCACACAAAGCCTTGTTCTTATTGCACTGAAAGTATCAAAGGCTAAAGGTTTTGTAAAAATGTCTGCAAGTTGATTTTCAGTAGAAACATGTGTAAGTTCAATTTCACCTTTTGAAACATGATCCCTTATGAAATGATGCCTTATGTCAATATGTTTGGTTCTTGAATGTTGAATAGGATTTTTAGAAATGCAAATAGCACTAGTGTTATCACAATAAATTGGAATAGTGCCTATTGTTAATCCTAAATCAATCAACTGTTATTTCAACCAAAGTACTTGTGCCACACAACTTCCTAATGCAATGTATTCAGCTTTTGCAGTAGATAGGACAACTGAGTTTTATTTTCTACTGGACCATGACACTAAAGAGTTTCCTATAAACTGACATGTACCAGAAGTGCTTTTTCTATCCACCCTACAACCTGTAAAGTCAAAATCTGAATAACCAATTATTTCAAAAGAAGTGCTAAACTTAGGATACCAAATTCCTAAGTTTTGAGTTCCTAACAGATATCTTAAAATCCTTTTCACTGCTGTTAAATGTGATTCTCTTAGATCTAATTGAAATCTAGCATATAAACAAACACTAAACATGATATCGGGTCGGCTAGCAGTCAAGTAAAGTAAAGATCCAATTATCCCTCTAAATTTCTTTTGATCAACATATTTTCCCTTAGGGTCCTTATCCAACTGAATTGAGGAACTCATTGGTGTACTAACAGGTATAGCATTGTCCATTTCATACTTTTTGAGGATGTCCTTAAGATATTTAGATTGACTAAGAAAAGTACCCTCCTCATTTTGCTTAATGCTAAAGTCTAGAAAGTAACTTAAATCTCCCATTAAACTCATTTCAAATTCACTGCTCATTATTTTAGAAAATTCATCACAAAGATTTTTATTTGAAGATCAAAAAATGATATCATCCACATAAATTTGAACAATGAGTATGTCTTATCCAAATTTCTTTAAAAAGAGAGTTATATCCACACTTCCTTTTCCAAATGATCTTTCAAGTAAGAAAGTGCTCAACCTCTCATATCACACCCTAGGTGCCTGTTTTAATCCATACAATACCTTTTTCACAAAGATTTGGGTATTTAGAATTTTCAAATCCAGGTGGTTGTTCTACATAAACATCTTCTTGAATTACCCCATTTAAAAAGGCACTTTTAACATCCATTTGAAACAATTTAAATCCTCTAAAACTAGCAAATGCTAACAAAACCCTAATTGCTTCAAGTCTAGCTACAGGGGCAAAAGTCTCTTCAAAATCAATCCCTTCAATTTGATTATACCCCTTAGCAACTAATCTAACCTTATTCCTAATGACTACTCCTGAGTCATTCATTTTATTTTTGAATACCCACTTAGTTCCAACTACACTTTGATCCTTTGGCCTTGATGTTAATTCCCAAACTTTATTTCTTACAAATTGATTTAACTCTTCCTGCATGGCCAAAATCCAAAATTCATCCAATAATGATTGATCAATATTAGTGGGTTCAATTGTTGAAATGAAGGCTGAATGATTGACTTCTTTGCTTAATCCATGCCTAGTCCTTACACCCTCACTAGGTTCACCAATTATCAACTCCTTTGGGTGGTTCTTACCCAAGTGAATCTTGTGTAATCATCCACAATTACAAATCCATATACCTTTCCTCCTATACTTACTGTTCCAACTAGTCCAAAAAGATTCATATGCAAAATTTCCAAAGGTTTACTTGTTCTAAGATCCTTATTGGTTTGAAAAGATGACTTCACTTGTTTTCCTAATTGACATGCATCACAAAGGTGGTCCTTAGTAAAGTCTAGTTTTGGTATTCCTCTCACTAAGTCTTTCTGGGTAATTCTCCTAAGATTTTTCATGCTAGAGTGACAAAGTCTCCTATGCCAAAGCCATGACTCATCAGATACAGTTTTCAAACAAAAAGAAATAGGAGAATGTAAGCAATTCAAATCTAGCATATAGACATTGTTTACCCTTTTTCCATTTAAAACATCTTTACTATTAAGGCTTAATATGCAGCTAGTAGGAAAAAATTTGACACAATACCCTTTATCACATAGCTGACTAATACTTAAAGTGTTATGCTTTAAGCCTTCTACCAATAGCACATTTTTAATGAAAAAGTTATTAATATTACCAATTATATCTGACCCAATCACCTTCCTTGTGGTGTTATCTCCAAGTGTAACCTTGCCTCCACTCCTGGCTTCTAGCGAAATGAATTGTGTTGAATCTCCAGTCATATGCTTTAAACATCCGCTATCCAGGTACCATATGCTCTCACTAGGTCTTGTGTGAGAGCCATCCTGCAAAAATATCAAACGTTAGACCTGGGAACCCAAATAAGTTTGGGTTCACCTTTTGACAATTTATAAAAAGATGCATGTATGATATGTCTAAGGTTATGCATCTTAGGTTTCCACACCATATAATTTTTCATCCTCGAAGTACAGGTGTGACCTATATGACCAATTAATCCACAAATATTGCATTTAACATCAGGAAAGGGTTTCTAAGTCTTCTACCATTCATTTGATTTTTTAGGGATTTCATAAATTTAGGATACAAAATAGGATTAGTGAAATCTTCAAGTTTTGGAGGTATCCTATTATCCTCGAGAGCTTTTATCTTCAAAATATAATATGAATTCATATCTTCCAAGATCCAATTTGTATAATTTGATTTATAAAGTTTGCTCTCCGATTCATCCTTAAAAATTTTAAAATCTTTCTCAAGTTTTTCAAAGGATGATTTATAATATTCAAGGTTCTTATTCAAGTCATCAAACTCATCAAGTAATTTCATGTGGTTGTTATTAATTAAAGCATGATCATTCCTAAGAATTTCATGTTCCTTTTTAAGATTTTCCAATTCAAAACAAAGGCTAGCATGCAATTTCTTTGTCTTCCTATATGCTTCATGCATGTGTTCAGAAACTTCAAAAAGTTCATCATATGTTAAGTCACATACCTCTTCTTGATCTGAATGATCAAGTATGTCAGCCATTAAGCACAAATTTGTAACTTCCTCTTCTTTCTCTGTTTCCGATGAATCTGAAGCTGTTTCCGCCCAAAAAGCTCTTTGAAACTTCTTTTTGCCCTTTTTCACAAATGGTTTCTTCTCTACTTTCTCCTTGCTAGGATTGGCTTTGAGTAATGGGCAATCAGTCTTAACATGTCCAGGTTTCATGCATTCATAGCAAATAACTTCATTAGAAAATTTTGCATTTCTATTGAACTTACCTCTATTCCATTGTTGGCATCTCTTTTGCTTTCTCTTCAGAAAGTTTCTGAATTGTCTTGTCATTAAAGCAATGTCATCTTCATCCTCAGGTTGTGAATTCTCACTTTAAGACTCTTCCACATTCAATGCAATGTTCTTCTCTCTTCGAGGTTCACCTGCATCAATCTTTCTTTGACTAACTCCTTGCTCGTAAGCAATTAGCAAACCAAGAAGATTGTCAATGGAATATATGTTTAAATCTTTAGACTCTGTAATTGCAGTAATTTTAGCATCATAAGCAGTAGGCAAGCATCTCAAAATTTTATTAACCATTTCAGCATTAGTTAACTCCCTACCTAAAGCATACAAAGAGGTGACAATTTGTGTGAATCTTGTGTACATTTCAGAAATTGATTCATTTGGTTTCATACGAAACAGTTCATAATCATGAAACAAGATATTAAGTCTAGATTGTTTAACTTCATTAGTCCCCTCATATATAATACAAAGTCTATCCCATATGTCCTTTCCACTTTTGCAAGCAGAAACTTGCATGTAGTCTTCAGATTTTAAAGCACAAAAGAAACTATTTAAGCATTTGGCATTAAGTTGTGCTAAGTCACGTTCTTCTACTGTCCAGTCCGTAAAAGGTGTTTCAACTCTAATTCCATCAACTAGTCTAGTTGGTTTTGTATATCCTTCTTGAACTAAAATCCACATGCGATAATCAAGTGACTGTAAAAATGTAGACATGCGTGTTTTCCAAAAATCAAAAAGAATATTTTCAAACAGTGGAGGTCTAGTTATAGAATAACCCTTAGGTGTATTTCTGTTTTCAAATGTAGCCATCTACGTTAATCAAAAAGTAATCTAAACTTATGATTTTGAAACAAAGCTCTGATACCACTTGTTGAAACTAGTTCAATGAGAATTAGGATGTTAAGCCTAATTAAATGTCCCAAGGCTAACCAAGAGGGGGGGTGAATTGGTACTTAAAAAAATTTTAACCCTCTTTTAAAATTATTGGAAACTAAAACTTTAATTAATGAGTTTTTTTAGAAAAAGTTTTTCAACCACAAAGTTTTTAATCATAAAAAGTAAATAAGCAGCGGAAAATAAATGACACCAGATTTATAGTGGTTCGGTCAAAACCAGACCTACATCCACTCTCCAGAGGCACTCTCTGAGTATTACACTAATACCAAATAGTGACTCTTCTTTAGCACCCACAGCAAGGCGGAGAAGCCTTTACAAACTCTTTTCACCACTACTCGGTGCGGCAGAGAACCGTCGTCCTTTCACACTCCCCCGATGTCGGCAGAGAACCGTTCGTCCTTTCACACTATCCCAAGTGTTGGCAGAGTACCATCGTCCTTTCACACTATCACCAGTGTTGGCAGAGTACCATCGTCCTTTCACACCCTCCAAGTGCGGACAGAGAACCCTTCGTCCTTTCATACCCTCCAAGTGTGGGCAGAGAACCCTCGGCTGTTCACACCCTCCAAGTGTTGACAGAGAACCGGATCTTCTTCCAAGATCTTCTTTACAAGTCCAATCTAAAAGAAAAGAGAGAAAAGTAAAGTAATCTCAAACTTGAAAGTGGAAATACTTACCCTTGAGTACCAAGTAAAACCTTCACGCTCCAACGGCAAGAAATCTCCTTCAAATGCTCTCTCAAACTCTCTCCTTAACTCTCTTCTTAAGATCAATGACCAAAAAAAGATTAAGTTCCAGTTTAGATAGGCCTATTTATAGAAGAGACAAGAAAAACCATCTAAAAACGGCAGATTTCAAGTTATGTTGAACATGATCGTCCCGTACGATCGAAAATTATCCCGGACGATTTTACTTAAAAGCCTTGAAACAAACCTGTTTGCATATGTGTACGAAATAATTTCGTACACGCTAATCGTTCGTATGAACTAGGTTCGTTCAGACGAACAGTTATCATAAGGTCGGTTCCAAAAACTTCAGAACTAACTCACGAAACTATCTTAAGTCGGTTTGATCGTCTGTATGAAATTAAGATCGTCTGGATGAAATTCGTCTAGAGAGCAAATCGTCCTGACGATAATTAATTTTGTTTAAGATGAAATTCTTACAGAGAGCAAATTGTCCCGACGATAATTAATTTCGTCCCGTACGAACATGACTTAGAAAATTTTCCTTGGGCAGTTTCTGTTCGTTCCATGTGCTCTTATTGAGAGATAACTGACTGATCATCCCGTACGATCCTATATCGTCCCGTACGATCAGTACAAATTTTTATGTTCTCCTTAAGTTTGTGTGTATGTTTTTATTCACTCAATTACAATCACTCCCTCTCAATTCAAATGATAATTTTAAGCTTCAAAAACTAAAAGTATTTCTTGCTGAATTTGATTTGAAGACTTCGTGTTTGAGAGTTTGATTCACCTGAAATGTTAGTACACACAAGAGCAAATACAAATCTTCTAAAATTGTTAGGAGAGAACTACACATTTGAATAATAATATTTGGAATCATCAAAACTATACAAGTTGCAAGAATGTAAAACATGCAAATAGCAACAATCTTAACAATTTAATTAGGCTTAACATCCTAATTCTCATTGAACGAGTTTCAACAATTTTAAGTCATAGTAGAATGAGATGGTTTCCTACAACTTTTGAGTTGTAGAAATGGAGAAATTGTGAAACCCTTGAGTTTGAAATTGTTTTTAAATTTCTATAGCATTCGTCTATACGAATTGTCTCGATAATTAGAATGAGCTTAGAACAGAGCTGGTCTTCCTGGGATGAAAAATAGTTATCGTCTATACGAATGTGGTCTGAAGGCAATCCAGAGCCGATCGTCCTGGTATGAATAAAAAATATTGTTTGTACGAATGTGGTCTAAAGGTAGTCCAGAGCTGATCGTCCCGGCACGAATGTTAAATATCGTCCGTATGATCTCAAATATCTTTTAAAGTACTATTTGACTCGTTTTGGAGAGAGAGAAAGAGAAGGGAAAGAGGAAGAAATTTGCATTTTAGGCGACTTCGGTTTGTTTTCGTTCATCGGCTCAGTTGAAAAAGTTGATCTACTTGAGGTAAGGCATATTATGCCAGTCTTAATTTTTAGAAATGTGAGTTTTTGATGAATATTTCGATTAAAGTTTTATTTCCATTAGCAAAAAATGGATATAACTTTGCATTGATAAAACTTTTATCGCGTAACTTTTAGTATGTTGTAGAGATTAAGAGTTTGCACATTTTGAATATTTTTTGAAAATTTTTCACTAGGTATTTTAAAATTTGTGGGGTTTTTATCGAATAGAAAATTATCAAGATGTTGAGAAATATTGCTTCAGTAAAATAAAAGCTTTGAAATGTTGTTTTATACGATCTCTGGTAATTTGGTAATTTTTTGAAATCATGTAATTTTTATTTATTGGATTTTCTTTTGTCTGCTGCTACACAAAAAGGTGAAATTTAGACATGTGCTCAATTTCTCCGTATTTGTTAAGATATGATATTTTATGTGTGAATGATATCTGTTGGGAGCGATAAGGGGCCAGAATCCTTTGAGATTTTGTCTGGGTCTGGGAATATGAAAATGAAATCTGATGTGATAATTCTCTATACTTGATATGTTCTGATGTTGTAAGCACAAAATAGAGGCATAAGGGGACATAATCCTTTGAGATTCTATCTGTATCAAGGAAGAGAGGCATAAGAGGCCAGAATCTTTTGAGATTCTGTCTGTGTTAGGGAAGGGAGGCATAAAGAGATCAAATCCTTTGAGATTCTATCTGGGTTAAGAAAATATGATTTTAAATCTGATCTGAAATGTGATTTGTATGATTCTGTAATAGAAATTTTTATTCAATTCTTTTGTATCTATTATTTGATTCCGTATGATTATTTGTTGTGTATGAATATCTAAATTTTATCTGATTATCTGATTTTTGTACGAATATTTGAATTATGTACGACTATCTGAATCAGTGAATGAGGTTCTATAGTTTTCAGTTCAGTGATTTATTTGATCTAAAAATAACTATTTTAAATCTTTTATAAAGTATTTTGAAATGAGAGTGTCTGAAAATTTAGATCGGCTAGTGTAATCTTACTGAGCTATTAGCACACTATAGTTTTATTTGTGATTTTCAAAATCTGGGAAAGGGAAAGAAGTTGTGGACTAGTCGAACAAAAATTGATCTGAAGTTATAGGTATTTTATCATTTTGATTTTTGTACAGTCATGGCTAGTTACTTTTCTATTATGCACCCTTTGTATGAAGCCATGTACTGTAGTGTATATAATTTTTTTTTGAAAAATAGAAAGAAATACTTTGTGGATGAGTTTTTCTGTATTTAAAAGTTTTTAGTGGCTCTGTAGTTTTGTATTTCAATGCATATTGGAAGAAAGTCTGAAAAGCAATTCCAAAACTAGATTCTAGGGTTCACCATCACAACTCAACACGATAGGATCTATCCTGGTCGGGTTGGGTTGTGACAATCAATGGAATCAGAGCAATAGTTTTGGAATTAGATCGTAAGATAGAGCTATAGGAATTGATATGTAAGTTTGGTGAGGTAGTTTTAGTCTGTATGGGTGATTATTATTTTTGTTTTATGTGCATAGTTATGAATTATATATGATTATGGATCCGCCATACCCAGATATAATTGTTGGGCAGAGTGCTAGTCATGTAGCTCATATGTATAGTTCTACTCCAGTAGTTAGTTCAGATATAGTTTCCCAGTTTGCTATACTGATAGCTCAAATGACGAGCTAGACTATTTGATTAAAAAAATGTTAGTTTTGAAAAAGGATTAATTATCTTCGGGAGAATTGAATTTCTAGAATTTAATTTTGAAATCGAACACATCATTATGAATAACATATCACCTCGGGAGGTGAATATGTCATTCCCTAATGGGTTCATATTTCAAAATTTTAAATTTATCTTGATTATCGTAGTCGAACTTAGGAATGAACTATATATGATCTCGAAGGATCAAAATAAAGTTTACTCAAGTGTTTGACTATATAATCTAGATTAAGGATCATTAATTTTAAAATCAAAATCATGAAAATATAATGATATATCTTTCCAAGGAAAGTGGATATTACCTATTATCAATTATTTAGATACGACGATAAGGATCGTTAAATTTTAACTTCCCATAGATAATTAATTAAAGGTTTTGAAAACTTGATTTTGAAAACCTGGTCTGGGTTTCTAAATCTCCTATGAGCGTAAGCCTTGTAGTTAATTACATCGTAGGAAACTAGAGTTTACTACGAATACTCTCGATTAAAATAGTGATAAAAATTGTATTTAAGAATTTCAAAGCTTGATGTCAAAGGAGGAAAGGGTTAGAATTTTCAAATGGGATTGGATCAAAATTGAAGACTTATTTCTGGAGTCAAAGGAAGAATTGTAGGAGGTGTTTTGAGATTCTGAATTACTTCAGAAACACCTCAACCTATCCTAAGTATTGGGCTTAAATTTGATTGAAAGAGATTTTAAGTTTAAATGGTCAATTTTATTAGAATGTTGGGATTCAATTCCCAGAGGTTGAGGTCCTATAGCCGAGCCTACCTCAGAACCTAAGTCTGAATTGGGTACTGAAAAGTGACCCGAACCTAACTAATGTAGTGCAAATCTGAACTTATCCCGGCCTGGATTGGAGAGCCAGCTAAACCACCTAGGCGCTTTAAAATCATATGTCTTGTCAATTAATATAAGAATGGGTAAAGATGTTAATTAGATTACGTTTGAGGAGTTGGGACAGACATCTAGAGCAGATCGTAATTAGCCCCTTTGTTGGGTATTTAATATTTAAATAGATGCAATTAAAATTTTAGACTCGATTTAATTTGTTACTAATGCAATGCATACTAGTCGACTCAATTAAATGCTTGAATTTGAAATGAAGATTTTTTTTTTAAATAGGCTTAAAAATAGATTTTATCCTAGAAGAATACACAGATTTCCCTTGGACAGATCTGCACCATCATAGGCCAGGTGGTCTGCCAAAACTCACAGGCGAGGAGGAGCATAACAAAAGATAAGAAGATGCAACAATTATGCATGAGAACTCCCGACGGCCCCGGGCTTACTTCTTAGAACATTAAAGTTTCTATGTGAGCTTAAATATTTTAATTTGATTTAAGTAAAAAAAATTTTAGCAAGTCCTTAAGAGCCTACAATCGAATTTCAGGCTAAATCAAATACGGCATGCAAGTAAAAAGACTAGAAAAATAGATAGTTCTAACACAATCAATTAAATAAATCAATCATATTAAATGCTCAAATTGAATGTCCATATGACAAGTGCCACTTATTATTACATCCCAGAATTTGCAGAAAAGTAAAGTGGTTGGGCACCACTTACAATAACTCAGATTTCTAATCCTAAGACTCAAGTGACTTTGAAATTTGGGATTCTTCTCATTATCCATTTCTTCATCTTCTCACGAGCATCTTGATTCGTTATTTCTGGATATCCAAATGAAAAAAAATTCCCCCTTGAATGGGGTGTTATCTTTCCTCTTTGGATATTTGAAGACTATCCTAACTTGATCTTCCAAATGGAAGAAGTCTCTCCCCTTTAGGGATGTCTTCTCCTCTTTGAAATTCAAGTTGGATATTAATATCACAAACTCAAATCACTTCAAATAATTATAACCATATTACAATCAAATTACATTTTAAAAGAAAAAATTCTAGACTCGATCATGCAGGGTTATCCTAATAATAAAAATTATATATAATCCCAAGCAGTTATATCCAATCTTAAGTAGTTAATATTTGAAATTTAAAATGCTCAATTACTCACAACGCAGAGTGCAAAAAATTAAGTAAATAAACACATCAATTCTAAGTTAGCAAATAGCATGTAGTGAAAACTTGAAAACCCGGCACACATCAGAAAAGTAAACACCGGCCTAGCCTAAAACTAGAGTTGGCCGTCCTAGAAAACCATCTAAAGTGTGTGAGGTAGGCCGTGTGGTTTGGATATGTCATATAGAGGGCAATTTGTTAAAGTTGTTTGAAGTTTGATTGATTAAAAGGCTTAAGAGAAATTTAATTGAAGTTTAAATCTTAATGACTTAAGATTAATTTTAACATTAATTTTTAATTATTTGTTGGATACCACCTTTGTTTCTCACTGAGGCCGTGAAATTTATTTCACCTTCCTTAGGGCTAAGCTAATAGCCTCGTAGTTCTGGGTTACCCAGTGGTACCCGGTATGATTAAGTGACTTAAGTTAATTAAGGTTTGAAAGTTACTGAACTTTAATTAAAATTAGTTGATTACTGGCTTTAAAGACTGATTAAAGATTTTTGTAGTTTTAAGGTGATTTTTAAGTTTTATGAATTTTCTGGATTATTTTAATCATTTAATTAAGGGTTCAAAAATTGATTTCTTAATTAAGGTTAAATTCTAGAAAGTTTGTATTTTATTAAAATATTAGACCTTAAGATGAGTTGTTAGACACTAAGTTTATAGAATTTGGATTTTTCTATATTTAATTACGAAGGTTTGAAGTTTTAACTTAATTTTGACTTAAGTTTGACCGATTCGTTGACGTTTTCAAATTTAATGGTTTTATGGAATTTTAATATTTTTAGTAAATATTAGATATTATTATGAGTTGAATGCAATTGAGTTTGACTGATATAGATTTTTTTTGAATTAGTTATGAATTTTTGAAGTTTTGCATATTTATTGAATTTTTGTAATTGATTAATTAGAAGGGTTTTCTTGATTTGAGTCCAAATGAAATGCCAACTCCTTGAAATCAACTCCAAAGGTCAGGAATGACCTAAGGAGAGATTCCCAAGTGTTTAAGATTTTTTTGGAATTTTTAATTATTATTAATTAAATTAATTAAATATTAGTTTTCAATTAAAATTAAATTAGGTGTAGGTTTGCTGTCAAATTAAGTTAGTTCTAATTTTCATTGATTAAGGGTTTGATTCTGGTTAGTTAAAGGTGTTATTTATAATTTTTAGATTTAAAATGAATTTATTATATTTTTTAGAAGCTTTAGAGGCTTAATTATTGAATTAATTAGTTAAATATTTTAATTAATCCTAAAATCAGAGAAAATGTTTCTAAGGGCTGAAAATGTCACTATGTTTGAATGTTCAAAGTTTCAAGTCAAGAGGATGTGTATCTTAATTTCTAAAAATCTTTTAAGTTTTCTAAACATGTCCTTAATTATCGTCCTTAATGACACTAGGTTGTAGGTTCGCAATTAATGTCATTCTAACCCTTGAACATAACATATACATAAACCTGCATAACCACAATCAATTCAATAATCTAAGAGAGCCTTAGACTATGTGTTGTGTGCACCCTAATCATGCAAATAAATAATAGTGAGATTAGTGAATAATCAAATCATGGTTATTCACTAATCAAATCCCCATTAATTCAATTCAATTATGCTTAACCTAGGTTTAAAATCTTAATGAATCTCTCAAAGGTAAGGATTTAAATTCATATAGTTTTAAAATAGATTTTAAATTAGATCTATATATGTATATATAAAAAGATAAACTTATATATATATATATATATTAAATAAGATAATTAAAAAATTATCAAAATTATTTTAAAATATCAATGAGAGATCCTCTGGTTTTTAAAGTGATTTGAAAATAAATTTTTAAATTTTAAAATAATTAATATAATATTTAATTAAATATTAAGATATTGAAATAATTCTAATTAACCAAAATAAATCAAGTTTTAGATTTTGAAAATAGTTTTAAATTAAAAATCTTAATTTTCTCAAAAGTTTGATATATTACTTGAATTTTTATGAGTTGATTTGAATTTGTTTAGAATCTTTTTAAGGTTTAAGATCAATTAACGTATTCACATTAATTTAAAATTATTTTAAAATTTGAAAAAATTAATTAATTTGATATTAATTAATTATTTAAAATTAAGTGGTTTTGAAATTATCTAAAATATATTTAAGATTTTAAAATAATTTTATATTTAAATTAAAGTATTTAATATTCTGAATATTTTAGTATAAAATGTGAATTTTTCTAATTTTTATTTAATTTTTATTTGAATTAAAAAAAAACTATATTTAAAACTAATTTTAAATCAATTTAAAATAAAATTTTAAATACTGGCGTGCCGTCAGACACGCGGCATGCTCCAATTGGCTTATCTAAACTATGGCGGTCAACCATATGTTAGCCGCAGACCACACTCCGCGGTTCACTAATCCACGTAGACGTGGAATCATGGCCGTTGGATCCACGTTTATTCCATCCAATGGAAAAAAATAAAATCCTGCCTTTTGATCTCGATTATAAGAGATCAGACGGCTAGATTGAGATCCCACAGTTCTGGTTCAACGACGGGGATCGTCTCGGATGGAAAGATAACTGCGAGATCAAGTGGCCAGTTGATCAAAGCCGCGGAGAGGCTTGATCGGGACCGTTGATCTCGCGATCAACGGTCCAAAAAATGTGCAGCACCTGCACGTTACGAACCTAGGTCCTAGCCAAAGAAATGGCTCATTCTTGATTAGCTTAACTATTTTTCATGAAATTTTAAACTTAAAATAATATCTTGAATATAATTAATGGGGAAGTATTTAAAATATTAAATAATCTCTTAATAAAAAGTTAATTAGCCTTAGGTGTCCTAAGCTAGGGTTGAGCTTTTACCTCAATCCACAAGGTCGATTCGAAAGTTCTTTGATTCTCTGAATTTGTAGATTGTCCACGTAAATATTTGATAAGAAACCCTGGTCTGAAATGCCTTAGATCGGGAGCTTCAAACTTGGGGTAGATCTTATGCTTGGTTCGCCGGAATCTGTTCGCCGACAGAATTTGACCGGTGAGATTGAGATGGGAATGATCAAAGAAAGGCCTGGGAGTTTGAGATGGTTGTTGATCGGGTCTGGAGCGGCTGGGATAGAGAGAGAGTGAGAGAGCTAGGATTAGAATGAGGGCTCTCTTGACGGTTTTACTCTATTTAAGTGATCCCAGTTGGTTTGGAAGACTAAGATTGACTTAGGGAGTTGCTAGGATCGGGCTACCTATCCAGGGGGTAGTTGGGAGCAGGATAATCAAAGGACCAAACATACAAGTCATGTGGAAAGCTTATTTTGTCACCTAGCAATCATGTGGGATGACTAGGAGCCATTTGATCAAGATCTAAGGGATGTGATAGGTCCTAAGAAGGTTCTAGAGGAGTATTAAATAGCTGGAGTGATTTAGATTAGTATAGATTAGGTTTAAGAGGGGTTTTGACCAAGTTTGACCCTTCTTAGTCCTTGATTTGATTGTTTGGCTGGTCCAATTCCACTTTGACTGGTGATGTGGCAAGGGGTAGAGTGTTGAATGTTATTATGGTAGGTTGGAGGGGGTTTAAATGGGTTGGATTAACTCAAGCCAAGAGATTTGGCCATTTGGAGCCAAATAAGCCATTTGTTGACTGAGTTGACTAGTCAACTAGTCAAATTGACTGATAACATGGCATGGGAGGGTGTTTAAACTGATGGAGATGATTTGAAGAAGGCTGAATGTTCAAGTTTTATGGTTTAAATGCATACACATGCATGAAGAGAGGTTTGACCAAGTCAATTTAAGTTGACTTGGTCCAACTAACCATGAATTGGCTCATATTGATCTTATATGTACTTAAGCCATGATATAGGATTGGGTTAAAGGCTTGAAAGAGGTTTGAAATGTCAGATGGGTTAAAATAACCTATTTAAACATGAAAGGATATTTAGGTCAACCTAAGTTGACTTGGTCAACCAGGTTAGCCCAGAACCCGAATTTGGGCTCAATAAGTTTGGTTTGATGTTTTGAGTCTGTTGGAGGTGGTCCCAAGGTCTAAAGGGTCAATTCAGTCAAAATGACTATTTAAACCCTTAAGAGCTGATTTGGTTAACCTATGTTGACTTGGTAAACTAGATTGACCTAGGGTCTAGGGTTGGGTCCAACAAGTTTGGTTTGATATTTGAAACTTGCTGGAAGTGGTTTCATTTGATTTGGAGATTATTTGATCCAAAATGACTATTCACACCCCTAAGAGGTATTTTTGACATTTTGACCTCAGGTCTACTGGGGGCTGAAATGAGTCCAAAAAATACAGTTTATTGATAAACATGTTAGGATTAAAGGTCTAGAAGTGATTGGAGAGTTTGAAGAAAGCTCCAAGGTCAAAATCCACTGGGTGACAGATCCAATGACATAGGCCATAAATATTTGAAGGTTTTATAGCCTTTGGAATTTGATTTACTTTTTGGGGTTAGAGACCTCATAATGGGTTTACATTTGGAGGGTTACCTATAGAGACATGTCTTATCACTTTACAAGTGATATACTCTGAATTAGACATCTTTTGACTAGGTTTTGAAGTGTTTGAAAAATCCTTGGAAAAGGCCTTTAGGACAAGGCCCTTTGGACTTAAGATTTTGGCTTAGATTTTTGGATTTGATCTGGATTTTGAGTTTTAATGCTTGAACTTGGGTTATATAAATCATTTATGATCATTTGGGATAATCATAAATGATAAGATAAGATTAAATTTTGATAGAAATATGGATCAAAGTTTGAATTAGATATCGAGTTGCCTAAGAGTCTAGATATGTTTAAAACTTGAATAGGTTTGAAACATAGGTTGATTTGAAATCAGGGTTGATCAGGAGTTTGAATTGATTTGAATCCAAACTGGTCCTAGAATCTAAAAGGACTCTAGGGGCTAGACTTTAGAAGGGTTCTATGGTCTGAATAAATCCTGAAGTCAAGAATCTAGAAGGATCCTAGAGTCTAAGAAAATCCTAGAGTCTGGAATCTAGAAGTCCTAAGATCTAGAGTAGATCCTAAGGTTTGAACTCTAGAAGGATCCTTGGACCTAGAATAGATCCTAAGGTCTAGATTGGTCCACTCCTTTGAGACACCCTCCAAGTATTGCACTAAACAAGTGTCACTTCCACCTTCCCTGGTGCGGCGGAGTCGCCGGGTCCTTTGACACCAAAGAGATCTTCTTCTTTGGTGAACTTATCTCGAGACAAGCCTTGAATCCGATGGTACTAAGGTGCGAGTTCGTCGGAGCAACCGTATGGAATCCCCTCCACACTCCCTTGAGTTCCCCCCCTCACAGGGTCTTCTCCCTCTCAAACTCCACCCTTTCCTCTCTCCCTTTCAAGCTCTCTCTTCAAGTTTTCCCCACAAGAACGAAGCTACAATGGCTGTCAAAGACACTTAACAAATGCCTTGACAAAGCTTAAATAGAATAGCTCAAAACAAGCTCATTAATGCAAGTTGCCGACATTATCGTCCAGGACGATAGGTATATCGTTTTGGCCGATCAGTACAAATTCAGCTCATCAGCCCGGGACGATTTGGGGCAATCAGAAGAAAATTGGTTACATCGTCTTGGCCGATATCACGATCGTCCAGACCAATTAGTTTAAAACCGATTTCAATCGTCCTGATCATCGCCCTGAATTCGAGCTGTCCGATGTAGATCGTCCAGGACATCGTCCCGACCGATCAGGCGATCGTCCCGGACGATGTGATCATATCAATCAACCATTAATGCTTTCCAAAGATACCAGATCAATTTATGCATAATTGAGTTAGATCGGCCTGGGCGATATAAAGATCGTCCTAGCCGATTTCCTAAAACAAAGAATTCCTAAACTGATTATGGCGGCTGATTCTTTCTGAATTGAGACTATCGTCTGTATCTTCCAGGCTGATTAGCTAATAACGGCTGCCTTAATGAGGATGCCCTAATTAGGGTTTCTGATTTTGGACATATCGTCCAGGACGATATAAATATCGTCTCGGCCGATATTACCAAAAATAAAAATCTCATAGGGAACAACAGGAAATCTTCCAAGTTACAAATCAACAGATCCCACACCAAATACAACAGACTTAAGAAAGGAAAAAGATTACAAACTGACTCAGACCTAGTCTACCCAATCTTGAGCTGATTCCAAATTCCAATCAGGTCTTGTGAACCTGAAATGTTAGTAGATAAGGTAGTTGTAGAGAAAAGAGAATGTTTGTTATCATTAAAATCATAAGCCATAGATCCGCAACAAATGTTTCAGATGTGGTCAAATAGGACATCAGATAGTAGAATGTCTGCAAGCCAGATTTGATCGATGATCTGAGTCTAGATCAGAGAGCTTTGTCAGGCCAGCAGGAAGGCCGAGGATAGTTCCTCCTTATACTATTTCTGAAGGATCATCTAGTAGAGTTGGCGGTTTGGGTTATGTGGAAAGGAGACTGTCCATTGGTAATCAGAAAGAGTATAGTAGTTCTATAGTTCCAGTTCTAGTTCAGCCACGTGTGTATAGTTTGAATCAGCAGGAAGCTTAGGATGCTCCAGATGTTGTAATAGGTATGGTTTATATTTCTAAGCATCCATGTCATATTTTGTTTGCTTTTGAGCTAGTCATTCATTTATTTCCAAGTGGTGCTTTGATTCAATGTAATTGGCTTCATTGACATTACCTGTTTCTCTTTCTATTATTTTGCTGGCTGGAGATAATATGATAGACAAAAACTTTTATTTTTGTGAAATTGAAATTTTTGGTAAGAAGTGGAAATCTTATTTGATTTTATTGCCCATTTCTTGTACAATATTATTTTGGGTATGAATTGGTTAAGTCTGTGTGTGGCTCAGATTGATTGCTTGAAGAAACAAGTTACACTATTTATATGCAGTGAAAGTTGTGTATTCCAAGGAGTAAGAGGTGTTTTGTCCTACCGATTCTCTATGATGGAAGCACATAAATTGTGGAATAAGGGTTATGTGATATTTCTACCCTTAGTTTGGGATATGATTATAGATGCAGGTTATATTTCTGATATCCTGATAGTACGAGACTTTTTGATGTATTTCCTAAGGAGTGAGTCAATTTACCTCAAAATAGAGATGTGGAGTTATGTATTAATATATTTCTATGTACAACCCTGATATCTAAAGCTCCGTATAGAATGGCACTCAAGGAGTCTGCAGAGTTGAAAGTCCAGCTCCAGGAGTTAGTTGATAGAGGATTTGTTCATCCGAGTATTTCTCCCTAGGGAGCACCCATTCTGTTTGTAAAGAAAAGAATGGTACGATGCATATGTGTGTTGACTATAGAGATTTAAATAAAGTCACCCTCAAGAATAGGTATCCATTACCATGGATTGATCATTTATTTGACCAGCTTGCTGGATCTTTTGTATTCTCAAAGATTGACCTATGATCTGGTTACTATCAAGTGAAGGTAAGAGAAGCTGATGTGATGAAAATAGCTTTTAGTACTCGGTATGGACACTATGAGTTTTTGGTCATACCATTTGGGGTTACTAATGTACCAGCTATTTTTATGAACGTGATGAACATAATGTTCAAAGACTATCTGGATCAATTTGTGATCGTTTTCATATATGATATTCTGGTATATTATGCTTCTGAGGAAGATCATGTCAGGCATTTGAGAAGTGTGATAGAGACTCTGAGGCAGCATCAATTGTATGCAAAATTCTCCAAGTGTGAGTTCTGGTTGAGGAGCATTTCTTTTCTGGGTCATATGGTAAGCGGTAATGGTATTTCTATTGATCCCCAAAAAGTTTGAGCAATTACAAATTGGCCAAGACCTACTAAGGTATTTGAGATACATAGTTTCTTGGGCATGGTTGGATATTATAGGAAATTTGTGAAGGGATTTTCTCAAATTTTGCACCTCTAACGAGACTGATTTAGAAGTTAGTAACTTTTGTTTGGACACTGGAGTGTGAAGCTAGTTTTTAGAGGTTGAAGGATTATGTGACTTCTGGTCCAGTTTTGGCACTTCCCTCTAGTCTAGAAGGATTTCAAGTATTCAGTGATGCTTCACTGAAAGGTTTGGGATGTATTTTGATGCAGCATGGTCGAGTAATAGCTTACGCTTTGAGATAGTTGAAACTACATGAAAGGATTTATCCGACACATGATTTAGAATTGGCTGTTATTATATTTTCTTTGAAGATTTGACATCATTATCTGTATAGCATCAGGTATGAGATTTTCATGAATCATTAAAGTTTGAAGTACATATTCACTCAGAAGGATTTGAATTTGAGGCAAAGGAGATGGCTTGAATTGATCAAGGACTATGATCTGACTATTCAGTATCAGCTTGGTAAGGCTAATATAGTGGAGGATGCTTTGTGCAGGAAGTCTTCTGGATTACCACATATGCAACTTACCTCTGATGAGTATTTGAAACGAGATATGGAAAGATTATGATTGGAGGTGATTTCTTCTTCTGATTGGGATTCTAGAAATGTGACTTAGATGATTTTTCAGCCTTCTTTGAAAGAAAAGATTCATGAAGCTCAAAAGTTAGATGCTGAATATTTAAGGTTGATTGATCAAATCAAATTCGTAAGAAACTTGAACTACGAGTTTCTGATTCTGGTATTATTTAATATAAGGATAGACTTTGGGTTCCTATTTCTGGAGATTTGATAAATGAGATTCTACATGAGGCTCATCATTCAAGTTACACCATTCATCCAGGAAGTAATAAGATGCATGGAGATATGAAAAGTATGTTTTAATGGCATGGATTAAAAAAGGACATAGCGGAGTTTGTTTCAAAATGTGAAGCATGTCGGCTAGTGAAGGCAGTACATCAGCGACCGGGAGGTCTTCTGCAGTCATTGCCTATTCCTAAGTGAAAATGGGAAGGGTAACAATGGATTTTACAATGGGTTTTCACAGATCAAGGCAAATACATGATGTTATTTGGGTTATTGTTGATCGACTAACAAAATATACACATTTTCTTCCTATTAGATAGATAAATCAAGTGGACAAGTTAGCACAGATCTATGCTAAAGATATTATCAGATTACACAGTGTATCGAAAGTGATTGTGTCTGATCGGGATGGCATGTTTACCTGCAGGCTATGAAGAGATATTCAGCAAGGATTGTGTGCGAAATTGTATTTCAATACGACTTTTCATCTGCAGATTGATAGATAGTCTGAAAGAACTATTTAGATACTTGAAGATCTTCTGAGATTATGTGTTTTGGATTTTGGAGGTAGTTGGAAAGATCATATCCCTTTAATGGAGTTTGCCTATACCAATAGTTATCAGTAAGTATAGGCATGGCACCTTACAAAGCTCTGTATGGCAGAAAGCGTAGAACTCCTTTGACTTTGACAGAGGTGGGAGATAGACAATTGATGAGTTCAGCTTTTGTGGATGATATTGTGATGAAAATCAATATGATTAATGAAAGGTTGAAATTTACACAAGATAGACATAATAAGTATTACAATCAGAACTATAGACTGGTTGAATTTCAGGTTTGTGATTTTGTATATGTCAATGTCAGTCCTATGAAAGGTGTTAGCAGATTTGGAAGAGTAAGTAAGCTCAGTCCAAGGTATGTCGAACCTTTTGAAATCATTAAAAGAATTGGTAATTCTGCTTACAGGTTATTATCACCTGATCAGATGTCTGATGTACACAATGTGTTTCACGTGTCATCTTTGAGAAAGTAGATATCTGATTCTGAAAAGAAATTATTTGCTGACGATGTTGAGGTTCAGACAAATCTACAGTACAGAGAAGAGCCTGAAAAGATTTTGGCTTATGACGTGAGAAAGCTGAGAAGTAAATAGATCCCTATGGTTAAGGTACAATGGAAGTTCAGAACAACCAGAGAGATTGCTTGGGAGAAAGAATCTGATATGAGACAGTAATATCCAGGTCTATTCTGACTCATTCTATATTGGGAATGTCGAGGATGATATTTTTCTTAAGGTGGATAGATTATGAAACCCTTAAGTTTGAAGTTGTTTTTGAATTTCTGTAGCGTTTGTCTGTATGAATCATCTGGAAGATTAGAACGAGCTCAGAACAGAGCCGATCGTCCTAGGACAAAAAATAAATATCATCTATACGAATGTGGTCTCAAGGCAGTCCAAAGCCGATCGTTTTGGTACGAACGAAAAATATCATTTGTACGAATGTGGTCTGAAGGTAGTCCAAAGCCGATCATCCTGGTACGAACATTAAATATCGTCCGTACGATCTCAAATATCTTTTTAAGCAATATTTGACTCGTTTTGGAGAGAGAAAGAGAAGGGAAAGAGGAAGAAATCCACATTTTGGGCGACTTCAGTTCATTTTTGTCCATCGGCTCAGTTGAGAAAGTTGATCTACTCGAGGTAAGACACATTATGCCTGTCTCAATTTTAAGAAATGTGAGTTTTTGACGAATATTCCGATTAAAGTTTTGTTTCCGTTAGCGAAAAACGGGTATAACTTTGCACTGATAAAACTTTTACCGCATAACTTTTGGTATGTTTTAGAGATTATGAATTTGTACATTTTGAATATTTTCTGGAAATTTTTCACCGGGTATTTTGAAATTTGTGAGGTTTTTATCAAATAGAAATTTGAGATTCTATCTGGGTCTGGGAATATGAAAATGAAATCCAATATGATAATTCTGTATATCTGATATGTTATGGTGTTGTAAGCACAAAAGAGAAGCATAAGGGGCCAAAATCCTTTGAGATTTTGTCTGGGTCATGGAAGGGAGGCATAAGGGGCCATAATCCTTCAAGATTTTGTATGTGTCAGGGAAGGGAGGCATAAGAGGCTAAAATCCTATGAGATTCTATCTGGGCCAGAGAAATGTGATTTGAAATCTGATCTGAAATATGATTTGTACAATTTTGTAATATAAATTTTTATTCAATTCTTATGTATCTATTATTTGATTCTGTATGATTTTATGTTATGTATGAATATCTGAATTATGTCTGATTATCTAATTTCTGCAAGAATATTTGAATTCTGTATGACTGTATGAATCAGTGAATGAGATTCTATAGTTTTCAGTTCAGTGATTTATTTGATCTACAAATAATTATTTTTAAATCTTCTGTAAAGCATCTTGAAATGGGAGTGTCTGGAAATTTAGATCGGCTAGTGTAATCTTGCTGAGCTATTAGCTCACTGTGGTTTTATTTGTGGTTTTCAGGATCTGGAAAATGCAAGGAAGTTGTGGATTAGTCGAACATAAATTGATTTGAAGTTATAAGTAGTTTTGTCATTTTAATTTTTGTACAGTCATGGCTAGTTACTTTTCTATTATGTACCTTCTGTCTGAAGCAATGACTATGTTGTATATTATTTTTTTGATGAATGGAAAGAAATACTTTGTGGATGAGTTTTTTTATATTTGAAAGTTTTTAGTGGCTTTGTAGTTCTATATTTCAATGCATATTGGAAGAAAATCTGAAAAGCAATTCCAAAACTAGGTTCTGGGGTTCGCCATCGCAACGCAACATGATAGAATCCGTCCTAGTCGGGTTGGGTTGTGACAGAAATGAAGTGCAACTTATGGGCTGCAAGTTGGAGGAATTTATTTGAGTATTTAATGTTCAAAGAAAGGGACACACGATCACTTAATTTAGGCTAAGTGAATGGAGAGATTTTCTACACTTTTTGTTTGGTAAAAGAATGAGAGAAGGTGCAACTTAGAGGTTGCAACATGGGGAAAATTCTTTAGACATTTGGAGTCCAATGAGGAATGTGATTTGCGTAATTTAAGTCTAGGAAAATAAGGGAAAAATCATATGTTGGTTTCTTTCCCCAATAAATGGGATGTGAGAAACTTAGAGTTTGGTTCTAAGTTCAAGAACTTAAGACATGATGTATTTTAAGATTTAGAGAATTTCATAATGCAATACATGATGAAAATGGGTGATATCTACTAAGATAGGCTACGAATCAAGCAATGAAGTATTTGAAGCCTTGAAGAAGCTTCAAAGGTCATGCATGAATGGGGAAGATAATTGTTTATTGATTTTGTCTCAACAAGCAAGAGGTGGATGACTTAGAATTTATTTCTATGGTCCAACAACCATGTAATGATTTTAGTTGGAGTCTTTGGAGGCTCCAAATTATCATACATGAGAGGATATGTGTTGGTTTTATGTTCCAACAATAAGAGATGAAGGAACTTAGGAGTTGGTTCCAAATTTCAAATGATTCATGCACTCTAACACTTGGAGCTTTGAGAATGCTCCAGGCATTATGCATGAAAGGGGATTGTATTTTTTTTAATTTCATGTCTTAACAAATAAAGGTTTAGACTTAGGATTTTGCCCTAAGGTCTTGAAGATTCACGTGATAGAATAATTTAGAGCTTGGAGAGGCTCCAAAATGTCACACATGGAGGTGTATATGTTTGTTGATTTTTTTGTCTCAATATAAAAGATGGGTAGCTTAGAGTTTTTTCTAAGATCCATGATTCATGCATATAAAATTTGAAACCTTGGTAAGGCTCCAAGTATCATACATGGGAGAGAGATACATTTTTGAAAGGGAGCTCCCTAATCTTCTATGAATGTTTTAGATTCATTTAAAGGGGAAAACTCACACCTATGATTTGTAGGAGGTTTGGAAGATAACTTTTGGCATTATTAAAGGAAACCTAAAGGCGTGTAAGTAAATCACCACTTGAATTCTCATGGATAGATCCTAAAAATCAATTTGCTATGATATAAGGAAAACTTAGGAAAGTGTGCATTTGATTTGAAAATTTACTTACTTTGGCTCTCCAAATTCAGAGAAACTTCAAAGATGGTTTCAATTAATAAATTTGTTATGCGATTTAAAGCATAAACCATAAATATTCATGAAAGACCCCATGAATTTATAAAATAATTGAAACACACATTTTAACATCTAATAAACTTGGAGAAGATCACAAGTAGCATGGAAATACAAACCTTCTATATGCATGCCTTAATTTTGTCATAACGTACAAATTTAGAGGTCAAACAACTTATGCCACATTTAGAGTAGAATTCTACACCTCGACATTCGATTTGGCATCGAAGAAAGTCACCTAACTTAGGTTTTAATTATAGGATAAGGTGTTAGAAAGAAACATGATGCTATTTCATGCATTTGGAGTATCCGACGCCTCTATGCGTATCGGCGTACCCCTTTGGCTCTCCCAAGAAAGCAAACTAATGAAAATCACTAGATTTCAATTGTTTTGCGGGGAGGATAACAAATGAATGGTTTTGAGAAAGCAATAATTAAGTTTCTAAATGACTTAGGGCTTGGGGGTGTCAACCACACTTCAAAGGCTATGGGGGCCCTTAGGGATTTTCTTAAGTTTTAGGATTCTACCTCACTCGTGCTGTCCAAGCGCTCCAAATTATTGTCCAAGCTATTCAGAAGAAGGAAACCACTATCCTAGACTCTCCGGACGTCACCGCTGCTATCCAAGCCACTCTGGATACGAATTTGCTATCCAAAGTGGTCTGGAGGGTGAATTTGCTATCCAATAATGCTCCAAACAACAGTTTTCATTGTTTGAAAGCCTTCAGATGCTGCGTAGTTGCTGTCCAAGCTATTCCGAAGGAAGAATTTGCTGTCCAAAGTGCTTTAAATTGCTGTCCTTGATATTTCAAGGCTCCTAGATGCTTCATAGCTACTGTCTAAGCTTTTTCGGAAGACAGATCTGTTGTCAAAGATGTTCCAGACTGCTGTCTTTGATGTTTGAAGGCTGATGGATGCTGATTTTACCATCAAGAGGTCGTCAAAGATGAGGGAAAAGGGTGAAGAAGTCTCTATAGCAAGTAAACAACCTCCAAGTATCTCTACTATCCTCCAACACTCCCCTTTTTGCTTGAGAAGAGGAAAAGAGCATGCTTATGCTCTTCTACTTGGAGAAATAGAGGAAAACATAGAGGTATTTCCCTCTTTTGGTCCAAGAAAGAAGAAAAGAACAGCAAGGGAGCACACAAGAGCCTTGTCTCCTCTTTTTCTCACTTGGACGGGTGTGGGAGCTGCAAGATCCGAATGACTCTCTTCTTTTCTGCTCTACCTGGGACTGCTGGGACAGACGACATGCAGGAGGAGCCCCGACTCCTCCCTCTCTCTCCCTCTTTCACTTCACCTAGGATGGATGAACCACACACGGCGGAGCCTCCCCCCTTCTCCCTTACGTGCTCTTGGAGAGCACAAGCAGCAGTCCACCACCCAAAATGCCCAATCAGGCATCTCACACGCAAAATGAGGGATATTGAGATGAAATTGAATGTGATTTGAAATGAAATCTGAGCCTTTCACTTGATTTCTTGATTTGGGAAGTCAAAAGAACATGAATTTGACAATTAGGGTTGAAATTGAGCCCGGATCAGACTTGACTCAAACCAATTTGAGGTAGTTTGGGTCCGATTGGGTCTAATCAAGTTAACTTTGTGAAATTAAACTTGAATTGACGCCAAATTACCTCGAATTGCATCAAATTAGGCTCGATGAGGCTCGATTGGGTTCAATTTGAATTGAATTGATTTTAAGTTAATTAAATTTAATTTAATCAAATTAAATTGAGGTTTAATTTGGGATGATTTTGCTTCGACAACATTTAATTGAGTTGATAGAGCACGATCAAGCCTACTTGAGCTTGAATTGACTAGATCTGGATCAGGTCAATACAAAAATTTTCGTCAACAGAACCAAATACAAGTAATTGTATATCATCCCCTTTTCCTTTTGTCTAGTACATGTATTAATAATACTATACTATATCAAGTATGGCAAAGTCAAAATAAAATGATATTTCTAATTACTGAAATAGAAAATTCCTAACAGAATTTCCGTATAAAAAGATAGTGTTAGAGGTCTTATATGTGGCCGAAATACTCCTAGGAACCTGTGTGCTGCATCATCAAGATACAATCATACAAACCCGTCTGAATTTAGCCAAAATTTTATTAAGATTCTCTTTTCATTTCCAATGCACTTTGATGAATTATTACAATATATTTCCCAAAATAATATATTACATTTACCTTGACAAAGAAAAGTAAAAGAAGAAAAATCAGAGGAAAAATTCTGTGAGGATTTATTTTTTGCAATTCATCTCTCAGAGAAAAAATTATGTGAGGATTTGTGATTCTTTAAATGCAATTCTTCTCTCCTAGGAAGGACCATAGTTGGAGGGAGACAGTGGTAAGAAAGTTCGTTGTTTGGAGATGGAGGTTGGAAGGATTGTAGTACATGAAGAAGTTTGGAAGGATCATAGTCGGTAGTAGACAGGGGTCAAAAAGATCATTGTCTGGCGATGGAGGTCGGAAGGACCGTAGTATGTGACGGAGGTCAGAAGGACCGTAGTCGGCAGGAGATAGGGTCAGAAAGATCATTATCTGACAATGGAGGTCAGAAGGACCATAGTAGGCTACAGAGGTTGGAAGGACCATAGTAGGAGATAGGGGTCAGAAAGATCATTATCTGGCGATGGAGGTCAAAAAGACTGTAGTAGGCGACGAAGGTCAGCATGACGGTTGTTAGCAGTAGACAAGGGTCAAAAAGACCATTGTCTGGTGATGGAGGTCGGAAGGACCTTAGTAGGTGCGCCGGGGTCGGAAGGACTATAGTCGACAGAAGATAGGGGTAAGAAAGATTGTTATCTCGCGATGGAGGTCAGAAGGACCGTACTAGGCGATGGAGGTTGAAAGGACTATAGTCGGTAGGAGACATGAGTTAGAAAGACCATAGTTATAAGGCAGTGGTCCGACGGAAGTCCATGTGTTATTCGGTAGTTTGGAGGAACTCTGATTTCTATCGATGGTCTGGCAAAAGTTCGGGCCTTAGTCAGTGGTCTGGTCGTGGTTTGGAAAAACTTTAACATCGGGCAGTGGTCTGATGGCATTGGGTGGTGGTCCAATGGCGTCAAGCGGTACTTTGACGTCGGCTGGTGGTCCGGTGAAAGTCTAGAGTCGAGGGTGGTCCTGATGGAAGTTCAACATCGAGCGGTGGTCTGGTGGAAGTATGACATCAGGCAGTGGTCTGGTGGAAGTCCGGCATCAGGTAGTGGTCCAGACTAAAGTTCAGCGCCATGTGGTGGTCTGGCAGAACTCATGCGTTAGGTGGTGGTCTGGCAGAACTCCAACGTCGGGCGGTGGTCCTATAGAACTCCAATGTCGGGGGTGGTCCGATAGAACTCATGCATCGGGCGGTGGTCTAGCAGAACTTCGAAGTCCAGCGGCAGTCTGGAGAAACTCTGGTGTCAGGTGGTGGTCCGACGAAACCTGCATCGGGGCGGTGGTCCGGTGGAAGTCAGGCGGAAGTCAGGCGTTAGATAGTGGTCTTTATAAAAGTCCGATGTCAAGTGGTGGTCCGACAAAATTTTGATGTCGGACGGTGGTCCGGTGGAAGTCTAACATCCGGTACAAGAGGTCCGACATCTGGTGGTTGTCCAGTGGAACTCCGGAGTTGGGCAATGGTCTGGCAGAAGTCCGGCGTCATGTAGTGGTTCGGTAAAACTCCGGCGTAGGGCAGTGGTCCGGCGGAAGTTCGGCGTCAGGCGGTGGTCCGACAGAACTTCGACGTTGGGCAGTGGTACGATGGAACTTCAGCATCGGGTGGTGGTCTGGCAGAACTCCAGCGTCAGGTGGTGGTTCGGCAAAAGTCCGTGCGGTGGTTGAGGAGGAGTGAGAAGGCAAGAGCGATCTCCACTCTTTCTCTTGCCCTCTTGCTTGGGATCCCTTTTCATGAGAAATGAGGGCTCTATTTATAGATTTTCTAGAATGACATGACCTATAAATAGGAGAAAGATTAAGGGTAAATGGGGAGTGGTTTAGATGGATGACTGATATTGAATCCCTTGATCTTTGATCATTTACTGGGCATTTGAATGTCTTAGTGATATCAGAATTCAATGATCTTAGGCTCGCTAGATTCATCTCGTCGAGCCGCTCGATTCTACTATAAGAATGTCACGTTTGGAAACAATTTGGTAATCCAAATTGTGATTTGAACCTTCCAACATTGTTTTGGGTGCTTGAGTTGGACCCATTTGGGCTCAGATTGAGTAGAATATGGTGTCGTTGGATTTGTATTTTTGAGTCGTTCAGTTCGACTATAAGTTTGTTGAAATCGGAGATCGGATGATCTCAATTTTTATTTTGAAAGTTTCCGGCTTGATTTTGCTTCGTGCCCGATCAAGATAATTTTTGGATAATACATCACTTATATATAATTATGCAAGTTACAAGTATGATAACTATTCATATTTCTTTTATTTTGAGAGCTTTGCCAATTAGAAGAAGAAATTATATGATGTCACGAAAAATATTAGATTTATCATTTAAGTTATAACTATAAAGAAGTTAGTTGTTCACACAATGAATGTATGTAATTTTAAAATAATTATATTTATTTATTATATTTGTGCGAATAATTACATCATTATTATGCAAATTACATTATTTTTAATATGATTAGTATTTATTACGTGATCTAATTCAATTATGATTTTATTCTGGTTGAATCATTGAACCGCTAAAGATCCAATTTTTAAAACTTGGATATAAATATCTTGTTTTTATTATTTTTTATATAAAAAAATAAAAAAACTCGATCACGAACCCCGGGCACTCAACGGGCATCACCTTAACCGCTAACAGACTGCCAAGGTTGAAGCGAAGCACCAATTCCTTCTCGACATCCATCAATTCCAGCGGCGTTGAATCGGATGATTTCGAGATGGGCTCTATGGCTCACTTACGGGGCTCACAATCATCGTCCACATCTGCTTACGGACATACGACGAACCCAACAAAACCTAACTTCGATCAAATTATCCTCTTCCTTGTCAAGTAGCAGCAGCACCAGCGCCGCCGGTGAATATCTTCGGCTAAGTGATGAGGAGCTCATGGCTCAGTGTGAGATGGACACCTTCAAAGCCTCGGGGCCCGGCGGGCAGCACCGCAACAAGCGCGAGTCCGCTGTCCGTCTGAAGCATCTCCCTACCGGCATCATCACCCAGGTCCAATAGTTCTCCCCACCCCTAGCCATGCTTTATCTTAATGATGGAATTCGATAGTTGAATTTTGACTTTTTTAGCCTCAAATTCGGAAGCTTTTTATTTTCATTTAGGCTGTCGAAGACAGGTCGCAGCACAAGAATCGTGCTTCTGCATTGTCTCGTCTTCGCACTCTACTGGCTCTAAAAGGTGAGGCCTTTCTCGAAAACAGGCTTTACGATTTCATGTAGTAGCGGCCTTTAGAACCTTGTACGTAAGCGAAAATGAGTGGAATATGTATGCCCAATCTTGTGTTACCTCATTATGTTGGTTCTTGGTTGCGTATATCTATTAGACCTCACGGATATATTATAAATGTAATTTAGTATTTCTATTATATTTGTATTAGGTGATGAGGTTGAAGCTTATGGTTGGCTCTCTTGTTATTGAGCCGTACCACTCTAATTCTATATATTCCCTTGTATCTTCTCTCTGTTGGATATATGAAATATTCATATTTCTCCCATATTCTTCTATCTTGCTTTCAAGGATTGCCTCTCACCTTCGGTTTCTACATTGTATCAAGAAAAGGTTGCTAGATCCTGCTCCATGGCCAATTCCGCGTCCTCCCAGCTAGACGACCACCTAGATCAACCAGCCACTGATGATTCGCTCATCCCGTCTATTCTGAGGTTCGTCGTTTCCAATCTCAAGAACTTCGTCACTATTCAACTTGCTCGGGACAATTACTCCATTTGGAAATCACAAATCCTCAAGATCTTTTGTGCCAATGGCTTCCACAACTATCTTGATCTTTGGATCAAGATGATTCATCTTCCTCTAAAACTCTTCTCCTCCTGCAAGGCATCTGTCGAATCAAGATGGTTCATCTTCCTCTAATCCTCTTTATTCTCAATGGATTCTTACTGATCAAAATCTCCCTGCTTCCATCTGTTCGATCATTTCTCCATCGGTTTTACCTTATGTCATTTCTCTTGAATCCACAACTGCGATTTGGATCACTCTAGAAACTAGATTCCAATCGACTAACCGGTCAAAAGTCATTCAACTAAAGAATGAACTTCATAATGTTTCTCTCAAGAACTCCACTATGATTCGTTATCTTTCCGAAATCAAATCCTTGGTGGATCAGATCGCAGCTGCCGGCTCCGTGGTTGACACCGAAGATATAATCCTTTACATCCTCAATGTTCTTCCCACCTCCTATCAATCTTTTAAAACCGCTATTCGAACCATGCTCACGCCTATTAGTCTTGTTCAGCTTTATCCTCTTCTCTTAAGTGAGGAAATTAACTTCGCTTCGGATGCCGCATGGGCTCTTCCTGTCACTGATCCTACCACTGCTCTGTTTACATACAGAGGGCGCGACCGACAGAATAAAGGAAAAAACTCTTCCAATGTCGCTGGATCTTCTTGGTCCACAACAAATGCATCCGTAACTTGTCAAATTTGTTTCAAGAAGGGACACTCGGTACAATCTTGCTAGCATCGATTAAACGCCAAGTACACTCCGTCTCCAAGAACAGTAAGTAAAGCGTTGATCGCCACTTCAGACAACTCAGACGTGAACTGGTACTTGGATTCGGGTGCCTCGTTGCATCTTACCAATTCTCTCGACAACTTGTCTATCTCCACTCCCTCTCAAGGATCGGATAACATCATGATTGGTGATGGGAGCTCCGTCAATATCCCTCATGCTGGGGCGGGAATCCTACCGACCCCATCTCGTAAGCTGCATTTGTCTCAAATTTTACACACTTCATATCTTCATTACAATTTGTTATATATATATATATATATCTCAACTCACTAAAGATAACAACATTTTCATTATCTTTGATCCCTCCGGTTTTACCTTGAAGGACCTGAAGACTCAGCAAGTCATTCTTTGAGGACCGTGTAACGGGGGGTTATACCCCATTCCGATATGCTCATCCTCATATCAACATCAAGCATTATCTGCCCCCACTTTGCTTAATTCTTAGCACCATAGACTCGATCATCCGCACAAAAGAATCTTCAAGCTTATCTCTCGTTGTAATACTCATCTCAATATAGACAAGAATTCTTTCAATTGTCAATCTTGTAAAGCGTCAAAATGTCATAAACTTGCTTTTGAAAATTCTAAAAACCGTCAATAATCTCTTCTTGCCCTCATTCACTCTGATGTCTGGGGACCAGCTCCCATTGTATCTTCTTAATGATACAAATATTATGTAATCTCTGTTGACGATTTTTCTAGATTTACATGGCTATTTCTAATACGACAAAAATCTGATGTTATCAATATTTTCATTGAATTTAAAAATCAAGTTGAAAAATATACTTCGCATCAAATAAAAATCATAAGAATTGACGGTGGATCTGAATATGTTAACCATGTGTTTAACAACTATCTTCATACTCATGGTATTACGCATCAAATCTTCTGCCCATATACTCCAGAACGAAACATTCGGGCCAAGAGAAACCATAGACATATCATTGTGACTACTCGGACGCTTCTTCTAACGACTTTGGTTCCCTACACCTACTGGCCCGATGCGGTCTTGAGTCTTGACATCTGTCTATCTTTTCAATAGACTGCCATCACCCACGAAAAATAACTTATCTCCCTTTGAACTCATTCATAACACAAAACCTGACTACAATCATCTTAAAATCTTTGGTTGTGAATGCTTTCCTCTCACTCCGCCTAACTCTCATCACAAACTTCAACCAAGAGCTCAACCGTGCGTATTCTTAGGCTACTCTGACATATATAAAGGCTATAAATGCCTATATCTTGCTACTAACAAAATCATCATGTCTAGGCATACTACTTTCAATGAATAGGTCTTTTCATTTTCCAAAATCTCACCTACTCCTAAAACCGTTTACTCTGAAGCATCTCCTCTGCTCCTAACTCCTGAATCGGTTCAATCTGTCGCTACTTCCACTAACTGCACCAATCCTGCAACACCATCAGACCAAATCCTAATCCTCATCATAACTCTAATCCTGTTTCATCTCATTGCACTCAGATCACTCCACCTGCTGCTTCCCATCCGTCAATATTTGGTCTCATCCGATGGTTACTTGCAGCAAAACGAGTTCTCTTAAACCTACAAATCATCTAAATCTTTTGCACAAGCAAACTCCTTCCAATCTCCTTTTGGATCCAACAATGTATACAGATGCGGTCAAGAAATTTTAATGGCGTATAGCCATGGCTGCAGAATTTCTTGCTCTCCAAAAGCAGGAAACTTGGAGACTAGTTCAGCCGCCAGCAGATGCATTTGTCTTGGGATGCAAATGGACTTACATAACAAAATTTCATGCAGATGGTTCAATGGCTAAACACAAGGCATGATTGGTCGCTAAAGGAAATAACCAAGAATACGGCCTAGACTATATAGAAACTTTCAATCCGGTGGCCAAATTACAACAATACACATACTTCTTGCAATCGCTCTTTACAATGACTGGCATATTCAAAAATTAGATGTGGCAAATGTGTTCCTTCATGGTACCTTATCTGAGACAGTCTATATGGCTCAACCAAAAGGATTTGAAGACACCTCGCGTCTTGAATACGTCTGCCATCTTCACAAAGCCATTTACGGATTAAAACAAGCTCCGAGACAGTGGTAGAATATGTTCACATCGTATCTTCACTGGGTTTTTCGCACAATCAATCAGATCCATCATTGCTAATCTATCACAAGGCAAAAGTTCATATTTTCCTCCTAATATACGTCGATGACATTCTTATAACCGGAAATGATCAGGGCATCATCACAAAGATCCTGGCTCAGCTTAGCAAAGAATTTTCAATGAAACATCTAGGGGAAGGAAATGAATTTCTTGGAATAAAAATAGTTCATTTAAGAATCAGTACTTCCTATCTCAAAAGAAGTATGCGTATCAAATTCTCCAACAGGTGAATCTAACTAAATGCAATTCGCTCTCCAATCCAACGTGCACGAAATTACCCTCAGTCTTCAACAATGTTTCATTCCTTGCGGATCCCACTCTCTACCGACGTCTCACGGGATCACTACAATACTTGACGCTTACTCGTCCGGATATAGCATACAACGTCAACCTCTTATCTCAGCACATGCATAACCCTCTTCCTCAACATATATACCTGCTAAAATGTTTTCTACGTTATATCAAAGGTACGCTAGGCTTTGGTATACCTATCACAAAAACTAATCTATTTTTGAAATCTTTTTCAGATGCAGACTGGATATCGTATCTCTCGAAGATCAACATCGGGTTACTGTTCCTTTTTGGGTGACATACTCATATCCTGGATGGTCACGAAATAGCACACAGTTGCCAAATCTTCAACTGAATAAGAATATCGGGTACTTGTTGCGCTTCTAACATAATTTGGCTCCGTCAACTTCTCACAGACTTCGGCATAGCTCAAGACTATCCAACCGAACTTTACTGTGATAACACGTCCGCCATTGTGTTAGCCAATAATCCTGTTTTTCATGCTCGCACGAAACATATTGAAATCAATAAAAAATTCATACGAGATCACATACAGAAGAACAATATCAGACTTCTTCCTATAAGCGCGATCAATCAAGTGGCTGACATCTTTACCAAATCTTTGTCTACACCTCGGTTTCACCAATTTCGTCTCAAACTGACGGTCATTCAAGACCCATCAGTTTGCAGGGGTGTATTAGAGCTCACAGATATATTATAAATGTAATTTTGTATTTCTATTATATTTGTATTAGGTGATGAGGTGGAAGCTTATGGTTGGCTCTCTTGTTCTTGAGCCGTACCACTCTAATTCTATATATTCCCTTGTATCTTCTCTCAGTTGGATATATGAAATATTCATCTTTCTCCCTTCTATCTTGCTTTCAAGGATTGCCTCTTCCCTTCGGTTTCTACAATATCACGTTTGGTATTCCGGGTATTCTTATTTGTTACTAATGGATTTTCTATGAAACAAATTCATAATCAATACAATACATGGAAAACAAACTTTTGTTTATTTTGTTTGCTCTGAAATAGCTAGTATTTACTTTAAGATTTTCTGTTTAAACCGACTCACTTTATTTTACTTTGCCAAATTAACCATATTTACTTTGGTGTCATTCTTCGAGAGTGTTAGCTCCCAAGCAAGCAGACATACTTTCTGTATTTATAACAAGCTGAATAGATTCTTTTGGAACCTGTCCCTACCTCCGAAGCTATAGAGGCTGCCATTTTGTATGCCGTTGGATTAAAATTTTTCTGTATGTGATATGATGACATTAGTGACAATTATAATTCGAGGTCAAAGAAAAAGGAGCGATAAAGTAAGATTTAGAGTGTGAAGCATATAAAAACTTATTGGATTTTCATTTTCATAAAGTACAGGACTGATGTGATATTTAGATCGTTGAGCTCATCTCCTAACTCTCATTTATATGTTTAGATCACAGTTTAACATTACATGAATGACTACAATTAAGAAATAAAATGAATTTTAGTAAAAAAGTTTTATAAATCTGGCTTTTGAAGCAGAAAAATCTAGCCAGTTGATAGTTTTCCAAGTACTTGGTGACTCTTGGTGAGTTTCACATTGAAAGCGAGTTAAATGAGAAATTTTCTATTGAGTCTCCTTGGATGAGCTAGTTGACAACTTTGGCGAGTTGATTGGTTGAATTGACGACTTATTGGATTCTTTGAATGAGTTCAATAACTTGATTCTTTGGACCGAATAAGGTTTCTCTTAGATGACTTTGAAAATTTTAGATCTTGAGTGGCTTTATTGCATTCAAAGATTTTGGAGAAGGTGAGAGAACTTTTTTTCCTAGAATTGCACGTGATCATCTGGTTGAGAAATGATGTAACTTCTAAAAAAGTTCGTGATGAGGTTCAACAACAACAACAACAACATCAAGCCTTTATCTCCACTACGTGGGGTCGGCTACATGAATCATTTTTCTCCATTGTGTCCTATTAAAGTCAAATTCTCATTTAAATCTAATAAAGAAAGGTCATTCCTAATATTTTCTAACCAAGTCTTTTTAGGTCTACCCCGACCTTTCTTAACATAAGTTAAATTTAATACCTCTACTCTCCTAACCGGGTCATCGGAAGGCCGCCGTTTTATGTGACCAAACCATCTAAGGCGACTCTCTCTAATCTTATCTTCTACTGGAGCTACTCCAACCTTTTCACGTATATGCTCATTTTGTATCCTATCGCTAAGGGTAAAGCCACTCATCCACCTGAGCATCCTCATCTCTGCCACACTTAACTTAGTATTATGCTTCTCTTTTAATGGCCAACATTCGGCACCATAAAGCATTGCAGGCCTCACTACCATCTTATAGAATTTTCCCTTAAGTTTGAGGGGTACATTTCTATCACATAACAAGCCAGATGCATTCATCCACTTCAACCATCCAACTTGAATTCTGCTGATAATATCCCCAGCTATTTCACCATCACTCTGAACAATAGATCCAAGATATCTAAAACGTGTACTCTTATTAATGACTTGATCGCCCAAAGCCACAATCCCCTCACTAGGTCTATTACTACTAAAATTACACTCAATATATTCCGTTTTAAATCTACTCAAGCGAAAACCTTTAGAATCTAAGGTTGACCTCCATAATTCAAGTTTACCTTCAACTCCCTCTCTAGTCTTATCAACAAGAAGAATATCATCAGCAAAAAGCATACACCATCTCGTGATGAGGTTGAGATGGCAAAATTTATTTAATATTTTATTGCATTCAAAACTTTTGGAGAATTTGGGAGAAGTTGTCTCAACAACTAAAGAAAAATTTGATGTACTGTATAGTCCTCCAACCATTATATCTGATGAAGTTTTTGAGGAGACAATAAAAGATTGATAACTTGAATTCCAATGTCTTCTTAATGTACAAGTTTTTTCAATGATCTTGGTCAAGCCAATTTCGTGCAAGGGTGATTTTATTTTATGCTGTATGATCTGATGAGATATTATTCCTTGAGAGAGAACTTCTTATCCCACACTCCTTTTCTTTTTGGAACTGTTGGGATGCCTCTTTATGATAAATTTGGGAATGCATTGACTTCTTCTAGTCGGACTTAAAGAGTTTGATCAATTTATGTTCCTTGCAAGAATAAGCTCATGAAAATTTATTCAAGTTTTTTTCTATCTTTTTTATGTTTCTCATCTTTTAATAAGGTTTTTACTTTATCATAACCTAATCTTATAAAGAAATGTTTTCTTGTATTGTTTCCTCTATTTGAAATGATAAATAAACTTTGAGTTTAGATATCACTTTGTTGTTCTTTTTTATGGTTGCTAATTTTTTGTGAAAAGTCATTTATGTGAAATTGACCTTATGGAAAAGTAATTCTTTATTATGAAGTTTTCTTTTATTGTAAAGTCATCCTTTGCGTAGAAGTCTATTACGCCCACGCTCACGCTGGCCCAGAAGGGGCCGGCTGGACCGGTCCAGCCTGGACCGGTTCTGGTTTATGCACGGTGGAAGAAGCATAGGGAGGGGGGCAGAACTCCTGTGGGCCCCATGCTGGGCTTAATGCAAATTGTGGGGGGGGAAATTTTGAATGTAAGGGCTAATTAGGTATTTTGTAATTCTCCTTTGATGTTAATTAGGGGGAATAGGAGGGAATTAGGGGATATCTTGAATTTGAATGAAATTGGAGATCTAGGGTTATTGTGTTTTGGGCTCTTGGCGTTGCCGGAGATTTGGAGAGTTGTTCTTCCTCTCTAATTGAAGAACAATTTTATTGTTTCTATTTTATTTCATCTTCTAGTGGAATACAAGTTTATTGTTGAGTTTTCTCTCAGATTTCTTCCAATTTGTGCTATTTTCCTGTTATGAACAGCAGTAATCTCGCTGTTTGATCATCAATTTGGGTTAGGGTTGCTTGCGAACTCAAGTATTACCTTAGGGTTACTTGCAAACTCAAGTATTTCCTATCAAATTGGTATCAAAGCATCGATTTGGGACTATCGGCGGCTAAAATTCTGAAATTTCAGCGGGTTTTTTTGACAACCGGAAGAAGATCTTTGTGATCCTTGGGAAGAGAGATGGCCGGGAAGAAGGTAGGAGTCTTGGAAGGCGAGATTGGTCAACTAAAATCAGATTTAGAGGGAAAATTCTTTGATTTTCAAAATCAAATCACCTCAAACAATGAAAGGATAAAAGAGAAATTTACGGTGATGGAAGAAATGTTGAAGAAACTGTTGGAGTTGAAGACCAATCCTATGACATCGGAATCAATAGAGACCACCGGAGGCCATGGTGTAGGAGGGAAATCCAAACCCGTTCAGGGGAGGAGAAATCCGAAAGTGGAGATCATTAAGGGAGAGGTTGACTTGCCACCTCTAGAGCCTCTTTCTAGAGAGGAGATGAGTTTGGGAAATGGCAGGAGGGGTGCTGATTTCGTCGAGAGAAGGGAAGAATTTCATTGCCGAGGTGCCAATTTTGAAGGGAGAAGAGGGGAATACGATGAGGGGTTCGGGTATAATCGACAGAGGGAAGATCGTGGCAATTGGGGAGCACATCCTTTTCGAGTAATGGGAGGTTATGGAGGATTTCGGGGAAACAGGGGAGACCCACGGGTGAGGAAGCTAAAGATGCCCGTCTTTGAGGGTGAAGACGGCATAGCTGGATCTACAAGGTGGAGCGTTACTTTGCGGTCAACGGGTAGACGGAGGAAGAGAAGCTGACGGCGGCGGGATTATGTTTGGAAGGAAAAGCTTTGCCATGGTATCAATGGCATGAAAGGAGGGAGCCCATCCGAAGCTGGAGAGAGTTCAAAGATTGCTTATTACAGTGTTTTCGAGCCGATGGGGGAAGAGACTTCTACGAGCAATTCTTCACGTTGACTCAGGAGGTGACGGTGGCAGATTACCGTGACAGGTTTGAGTACTTGGCTAACAGATTGGATCATATTTCGGAGTTAGCCCTGGAAGGGAACTTCATGAAGTGGCTGAAACCTGAGATACGAATAACAGCTAGGGTGTTGGAGCCGAGGAACCTATGGAAGGCTATGGAGCTGGCGCAGTTGGTGGAAGATCATAAGAAATTAGAAAGAGGGGCTCGAGGAAACCATTCAGGGGGATTATATAGGATGACGACCACCTTCTTACCTTCAAAAGGGGCAGCACTAGAGAGTCTGAAGGAAGTACCAAAGGAGAAAATTGGAGGGGGAAACGGGCGACAATTCATAAGGCTGACGGAGAAGGAGATGCAGGATAAGAGAGCAAAGGGGTTGTGATTCAGATGTGATGAGAAGCACATTTCGGAGCATAGGTGCAAGGACCGAACTCTTCAGGTTCTCCTTGTCTGTGAAGACGAGGAAGATGAGGAGGGAGGTGAGAGAAGGTCTGAAGCGGAGGAGGAGAAGATGCATCTGGATGTGGCAAAAGTCTCTCTGAACTCTGTATTAGGATTCACTCTGAGTCACACTATGAAAGTGAAAGGGGAGATAGCTGACTGAGAGGTGGTAGTGTTGATAGATAGTGGGACAACCCACAATTTCATTTCCACCCACATCGTTGAGCTGCTTGGGATGGAGTTAGTGGATACCGGAGGCTATGGGGTGATGATGGGCACGGGAAAGGTGGAAATGGGTAGAACAATTTGTATAGGGGTGGTGCTGAAGATTCAGGAGATCCAGGTAATGGGAGGACTTCCTTCCTTTATAATTGGGGAGTACTAACGTCATCTTAGGGATGAAGTGGCTGCGGACATTGGGGGAGATCAAAATCAATTGGGGTATACTAAGGATGAAACTGGTGATGGGGGGAAGGAAGATGATTCAGGGTGATGCTGGGCTGACCAAGGCTGGGGTTTCTCTCAAATCCCTAATCAGGACAATGCGGGAGGAGGGAGGAGGCTACTTGGTGGAGTTGCACCGCATGGAAGGAGTCAGACTAGAGGAAGAAGGCAATGTTCCCTCTTTAGTGCAGCAGCTCATACACTAGTTCAGCGAGGTTTTTCAACCTCCCCAAGGTTTACCTCCTCAGAGGGAGTTGGAACACGCCATTACTTTGAAGGAAGGGGAGAAACCGATCAGCGTTCGCCCTTACCGTTACCCACAAATTTAGAAAGATGAGATTGAGAAGTTGATCCGGGAAATGCTGGAGGAGGGGATCATCAGACCAGCGTTAACCCTTTTTCTAGTTTAGTTCTCCTGGTCAAGAAGAAGGATAGGAGTTGGAGATTCTGTGTGGATTATAGGGCTCTAAATAGGGGCACTTTATCAGACAAGTTCCCAATTCCAGTGATCGATGAGCTATTGGACGAGCTATATGGGGCAGTGATGTTCTCCAAGTTGGACTTAAAATCTGGATACCATTAGATCAGAATGAGGGAGGCAGATGTTCCAAAGATAGCCTTTAGGACACATGAAGGGCATTATGAATTTCTGGTAATGCCCTTTGGATTGACTAACGCTCCGGCTACTTTTCATTCTTTAATGAACAGGGTATTCAAGCAGCACCTCAAGAAGTTTGTCCTGGTCTATTTTGATAACATTCTGGTGTACAACAAGACCGTGGAGGAGCACTTGGAACATTTGAGAGTGGTATTAGAAGTGCTTCAGGAGCATCAGCTGAAAGCCAACCTGAAGAAATGCAGCTTTGCTCTGGCAAGTGTGGAGTACTTGGGACATGTGGTATCCCAAGAAGGAGTGGCGGCGAACCAAACCAAAATTGAGGCAATGCAAAAAGGGCCACTGCTTAGGAATAGAAGGGAGTTGAGGGGTTTTCCAGGCTTGACTGGTTATTACAGGATATTTGTGAAAGGGTATGGTACCATTGCATGACCTTTAACTGAGCAGCTGAAGAAAAACAATTTTTCATGGGGAGAGGAAGCAACCTAGGCCTTCGAGAGGTTAAAGGAAACCATGACCACTGTTCCTGCTCTAGCTCTTCTAGACTTTAGCCATGTCTTTGTAGTAGAGATCGATGCATCAGAATATGGGTTGGGGGCAGTGTTGATGCAGAACCACAGACCTATAACATACTTCAGTCAAGTGCTATCAACCAGGGCAAGACTGAAGTCAGTATATGAGAGAGAGCTGATGGCCATTGTCTTGGCTATTCAGAAGTGGCACCCCTATCTTTTGGGTCGATACTTCATCGTTCAGACTGATCAGAGGAGCCTAAAGTACCTCTTAGAGCAAAGAATGGTAACTGAGGAGCATCAGCGATGGCTATCCAAACTATTGGCCTATGATTTCAAGATCCAGTATAGGCCAAGCTTGGAAAATAAAGCAGTTGACGCTATGTCCAGGTGTGTGGGGGAGCTCTAGGAATTGGTTGTGTCTGTACTGTTGATGGTTGACTGGGGGCCATCAAGGAAGAAAGCATGCTGAATGAAGAATTGATAAAGATTAGGGAAGATCTGAGGAAAGATAATAGTAGCCATCCTGGTTACTGCATTGAGGGGGAGAGACTATTGTATCAAGGGAGATTTGTGATGCCACGAATCGCCATACATATTCCCCACTTGTTGCAGGAGTTCCATGACAGCACAGTTGGAGGCAATTCAGGAGTTCAGAAGACATACAGGAGGCTAGCAGCGGAGCTCTACTGGAAGGGGATGCATAAAGATGTTGAGGAGATGGTGGCGAGATGTGAAGTGTGCTAGAGAAACAAATACATGGCTATGGCTTTAGAAGGATTACTACAACCATTGACATTTCCAAATAGAGTTTGGGAGGAAGTGTCAATAGATTTCATCGACGGCTTACCAAGGTCAGAAGGATTCATGGTCATCATGGTGGTGGTTGACAGACTTAGCAAATATGCACACTTCATCCTCTTATGACATCCTTACACTGCAGTGTCCGTAGCAGCAACATTTATCAGGGAGGTTGTGAGACTGCATGGGATTCCTGAATCGATTGTGTCTGATCGAGACAAAATGTTCCTCAGTCAATTCTGGAGGGAGCTGTTCAGGATGCAGGGCACTGTCCTTAAGAGAAGCACCGCTTACCACCCAAAGAAAGATGAGCAAACAGAGGTGGTGAATCGAAGTCTAGAGACCTATTTGTGGTGTTTTGCTTCTGAAACCGAGCAGATATGGGCAAAGTGGCTGCCATGGGCTGAGTACTGGTACCATACATCGTACCATTCTGCTTCTCAGATGATCTCGTTCAAAGTGTTGTATGGGAGGGACCCCCCACACCTAGTGCACTATGGGAGAGGAAGTACACCTGTCTGTTTAGTCGAGCAGTATCTGGAGGAAAGGGAGGAGGTATTGGAAAAGTTGAAGGCACATCTTCTGAGGGCACAATAAATTATGATGAGACAGGCGGATTCACACAGGAGGGACATGCAGTTTGAAGTGGGAGAGAAGGTGTTCCTAAAACTACGGCCCTACAGGCAAAAGACAGTGGCTAGAAGGAGGAATGAGAAATTAGCACCAAGGTATTTCAGCCCTTACGAGATTTTGGACAAGATTGGTGCAGTGGCTTACCGCCTAAAGTTGCCTTCCACCGCCAGCATACACCCAGTGTTCCATGTGTCTCAGTTGAGGGGAGCTATAGGGGAGTTTGCAGTTAGTGCAGAATTACCAGTGACAATGACGGAGGACGTTGAAGTGATTTTAGAATCCTTGGAGCTTATAGGGGTAAGATCAGATAAAGAGGGTAATAAGGAAGTGCTGATTCGATGGAAAGATCTCCCTGAGTTCGACGCTACTTGGGAGCCATTTGAAAGAGTGAAAGAGAAATTTCCTTCTTTTCACCTTGAGGACAAGGTGAAATTTTGGGAGGGGAGTAATGCTACGCCCACGCTCACGCCGGCCAAGGAGGGGCCGGTTGGAGCGGTCCAGCCTGGACCGGTCCTGGTTTATGCACGGCTGAAGAAGCACAGGGAGGGGGGCGAAACTCCTGTGGGCCCCATGCTAGGCTTAATGCAAATTGTGGGGGAAAAATTCTGAATGTAAGGGCTAATTAGGTATTTTGAAATTCTCCTTTGATGTTAATTAGGGGAATAGGAGGGAATTAGGGGATATCTTGAATTTGAATGAATTGGAGATCTAGGGTTCTTGTGTTTTGGGCTCTTGGCATTGTCGGAGATTTGAAGAGTTGTTTTTCCTCTCAAATTGAAGAACAATTATATTGTTGCTATTTTATTTCATCTTCTAGTGGAATACAAGTTTATTGTTGAGTTTTCTCTCAGATTTCTTTCGATTTGTGCTATTTTCCTGTTGTGAACAGCAGTAATCTCATTGTTTGATCATAGATTTGGGTTAGGGTTGCTTGCGAACTCAACTATTACCTTAGGGTTACTTGCCAACTCAAGTATTTTCTATCAAAGTCATATAGGTTTGATTGGTCAAGTATGGAGCGTTGTTGGCTCCCTGTAATGATAATCATTCCTTAGGTTTCGGTTTGAAGTTGAACCAACAAAGAGTCCTATGTATTTGACCATAACAATATTTAAGGATTTGGAATATTTTTCTTTTCTCTCTAAACTAGATCTTTAATGCTATATAGCTTTTCTTACGCATCTTGGAGCTTCTAACTTCTCATGATTTTCTTCTTTTTCTCACTTTCGTTCTAAGAGATGGTCATTGCGTTGAATAAGTGCCTATAGGCTTTTGCGAGTGCCAAGGTCACCATTGTTGATTCCAGATTTGTATGGTGGATGATATCCGACCTTACTAGTGGATCTTGTAGGTTTTTCATGAAAGTCCTTAGAACCAAGTGAATATCATTCTAATGTATATCACAAACATAAAAAGAGTACAAATAAGTAGCATAGCCAAAAATAACCCAGAATTAACATTAAAATAATGACTGATCACATATTCTTCAAACTAGCATATCTCCTTTGTTTCCTCCAAGGATGCACCGACACGGACACGACACGGACACGAGACATGACAATTTTTAAAAATATAGGACACGAGTGCGGCGTGGACACGGCATAATAATTTTTTAATATAATATATAGAAATTAAGGTGACATTATAGTAAAAATGACAAGCAATAATAAATCAATTTTATGATAACTTGTTTAGCTTATATCATAAAGATGTTTAGTACAAAATGTCTAATATAACCACAAAAATATAAACAAAAAATCATTTAGTACAACATGAAGGTCCAACTACTCAATAGAGGGAATGATAGAAATAGATTCAGATGTTGGTCTTTAGCCTTCAATATCATCATCATTTAATATCATTGCTTCCAACTCTGGTTCATCTAGAGAAAGATTTGCAACATCTAATAATTTCATATCATCAAGGCACTCGAACCCATCTCCAGCAACATCTCACATCTTGTTATCACCTGTCATATAAAGTGGGGTTTTTCTTGGTAGAAGACGAAGATTTATATGCACATAAACTAAATCTTCAGCACGTTGTGGAATTATTTTATTCCTCTTCATTGATTGAATAAATGAGTATGTGCTTCAATTTCTCTCACAACAGGAAGAGGATGATACTTGACCAAAAAGTTTTATTGCTATTGTTTGAAGAAGCGGTGCTGAAGCTCCATGAATCAACCACCACATTTTTGGATTCATCCTCTATCTATCAACCAAAGATTCTTGATCACCAAAATCTTCTAAATATCCAAAAAATTTTGCAAGTTCTATATTAATTTTTCTTCTCTCCTCCTCATTTGGGAAATATCCAAATATCTTTGCAAGTTCTTAAGAGTAATTTTGAAGTTCTGCTCATTTTTAAAGTTCGTTTATTGTTTGTATGGGAAGATACCGAGTGGTACAGAGTATGTACCTAGCAGTACCGAGCATATATTGAGCAGTATCGAGCATATACTGAGCGGTACCGAGCATATATTGAGCGATACCAATCATGTACTGAGCGGTACCGAGCATATATTGAGCAGTACCAAGCATGTACTGAGTGGTACCGAGCATGTACTGAGCGATACCGAGCAATTACTTAGCAGTACCGAGCATATATTGAGCTGTACCGAGCATGTACTGAATGGTACCGAGCATGTACTGAGCAGTACCGAGCATGTACTGAGCGGTACCGAGCATGTACCTAGCAGTACCGAGCATGTACATTTGGCTTTTCAAAAATGAAGAGAAGAAATGGCTAAATCCACTTACAGGTCTTGGCTCTCTTGCGCGCAGAAGGTGCTCTGTTTGGCCTTGATTGCGAACTTTGCCTCAGATGACTACAGAAATCACTCAAGAATGAAGGAATGGGAAAGACGAGCTCTGCTTGGCCTCAGCTCGAGTAGAGATGAGGAAGGAACCGGAGGCGAAGGTAGCGGGCTCCGTTTGGCTTCGACTGCGAGCTCTCTCGGTCCGCCCTAGAAGATTTCTTTCGTGGATCGGAAAAATAGGGCTTCTAGTTCACGGAAAAGTTTAAATAGAACGAACGATTTTACCATTTAATAACCGGACACACGTGTCTGATTTTAATTTTAATTTTTTAAATTGCGACATTCCAATGCCGTGTCTGACACGTGTCCATGCCGTGTCCGACGCGTGTCCGTGTCCGACACGTGTTTGACACTGCATACCCTCTTTAAGAGGTGTGTCGGTGCATCATAGGTTTCCTCTTTGCATGACATCAATAAAATGGCATGTAAGGGCCATGTAATGAATGTCTTGACCAGACTTCCATGAGCTAGTTGTTAAACTAACTTTGTTAACTATATCTAATAAAATTTTCAACATTTTCTTCCCAATCTCATAGCTAGTTACACAGTCACCCCTCAAAATTGTTCTCGATATTTTCTTATAATGTGAGCTAGCATCTTTCTTCATGATATTAAACATCTCATATTTAAAAAAAATGGTAATTCATATACCATTATCATGTGTGATGTTAACTTGCTCATCCTTGCTTGATTATATTTCCAATTGACAAATGTACTACTACTCCCATGATCAAACTTGTTTGATGCCAAAGGTGGATGGACAAAAATATTTAGTTTCCTTTTAGAATCCATAATTCTATGTCCACAGTGAAGTAAGTGACATTCTTATTGTGTTGTTGGACCTCCCTTATTTTTAATGAGCTTCACTTTACAATGACTACAATGTACCTTCTCATTGCCATCACTCCTACCATATTATAATATTTAATTAATTTTTATAATTTTTAATCAGTAATTTTTATATTATTAAATTATAAAAAATAAAACTATTTATATTAAATTGTTCAACAATTTTACAATGAGACTTAATCGATCTTTATATCAAACATTAATAAAGTTATTTAACAATTTTGCTCACGAGCTCCATATCGAACATGAAACGAGTTCTTATCGAGCTTCATATCAAGCATGTTCATGAGCTTTACATGACAATGTTCATGAACATAAACGAGTTGAACGCATAGTTGTTTATAAGCATAAATGAGTTGAACACATGGTTGTTCAAGCTTGTTCATTTCATCATCGAGTAATTAAAAAAAAATTTCAAACTTGTTTGATTACTTAATCAAACAATTACGATCGACCTTTAATCCAACTGAATCATGAGTAGTTTGTCAAAGGCTCGGTTCGTTTGAAGCCCTAGGGGTTGATTCATCTGTTTGTCGGTTGAACTAGCGGTTCTGGCCAATTCAATTCGGGTTGATATAGAAGCAGCTTTTAGGACGGACCGGACCAGCTTTATGAACGGTTTACGGTTGCATCTGTTGAATTGGCTGGATTGGTTTGATTTTTAAAACCTTGGTATGAGCACTCTCTCTTCAATAAGTTAGCATGAGGGCACTCGCCCATAGATAATCATTGTTGTGATTTGCAGGATGAGTTAGTAATATAAGAAAATTGATAGTAAATGGAGGAACTAAAAATAAAAGGGGAATTATAAATAGTAAGGACACTCGCTCATGGCGAATTAGGAAAGTTAAAATAGAATTTTAATGGGCGGTTGTCTGATAGATAATAAAAATCACAAAGTTTTTGACTTGGCAAGGTAAGAGTAGAAAGTTAATTCCGAGTCACCAAGTTAGGAAGCTATCCCATCGGGATGATATAGTTGAGACTTCTTTCTTAAACGTGGGAGTTGATTGTCATTCCAAAGAATGTGAGCTCGTTGTTTATCAACGAAGTTGTTTTTGGTGAGCCGCACATTACATCAGGCTCTTGGTCTTCGTAGTGATAACTACTAAGACTTGCTGACTATAGGAAACTTGCGCACTACTCATTTGTGAATCCTATATCAAAAGGGATAGTCTTCCCATAGGGCTAGTCGCTTGAATACTCGCTATATCACCTAGAGTGTTAGGATACTTAAAACTCACAATCTATAGGGGACTTGTGTGCTACTCATCATGGATCTTATCACAAAGGGGGGGGGGAGTTCAACTATAGTGGTTAGGCTGTTTGATTAGGGTTTTCAATGGCGAGTTTGGTTAGTAAAGGTATATGTGAGAGGCGAATGAGTTCATTTACATATTTTTATTTTATTGTTATTGTTTTTTCATATATTTTATTTTACTTCTCTCTTTTTTTTTTTTTTTTTGACATGGACGAGCTTTGCTAGGATAATTTTTCAAATCGAAATATTACTCACTACAGTTACTTGGCAGGGAATAAAGAGCAACCTCATTTGAGCGATGACTTTCCTTGGCCTGTGGGCTTTAGCTCGCCTGCAAATTTTTGGGCCTAGGTTTCTCTGCTGTCTTACAAGGAGTAGTTCCACTCGCTCTTTAGTTTTGAGTTTGGGAGGGAATTTGACTGATTTTCACCACAGTTGATCACACTTGATTATTATGGAATCGCACATCTATGGCTTGACGAATCTCTTTGTTTGAATTTTACTAGGAGCTTGCCCAAGTAGAAGGGGTCACCTGCACATTCGGCCTTAGCATCTTAAGTTTCTCCAGTGTTTGGGTAACTGTCTCACATGTGCGAGTCCTTATATTTTTGTTATCAATGGGGCGCAAGTTCCCTGAGTGTTTTGTGAGGATTTTCTTAAATCGACTTGTTTTGTTCATGAAGGACTCGCTCATGCAAAGAAAATGAAAGAGAAAGAGGTAGAGTTTTCATTATTTTTTAAAAAAGTATAATTAATGATACAAGAGTGAGAGTTTCCCTTTTGTAGGTTGAAAATCTTAAGATTATCAATGCTTTATATTCATGGTAATTCCCTTCTTTTTTTTTTCAATTGATATATGCTTATCCCAACCTTTTCTTTGATGATGTAGGGGCCTTCCCATGTGCTCACCAGCTTATCGAGTGTCAAACAACTGCATCTGCCTTCTTTAGGATAAGGTTGCTCTGTCAGAAGCTTTTCTCTCTGACATGCGATTTGTAGTATTTTTTCATCATTCTCTTCATTTCTTCTTGCCTGAGTATGGCCTGTGCTCTAAGTTCCTCTAATAGGTTAGTAATCGTCTGTAGGCTTTCTTGGTTAGTTTCTCCCATTTATCGAACTTGAAACCCTTGCCATTTTCTACTTTCTTCTTGATAAGGTAGAGAATATGCTTGTGGCGGCCTCGACTTGGCTATTGGTTTGTGGATGATGGACTGAGGCTAACTTGAGACGAATTCCTTGCGAGTTCCAGAGCTCCATCAGACTCTATTCAGCTAACTACGACCCATTGTCTTTGGTGATGGTGAAGGGAGCACTATGACGACAGATGATATATGTGTAGATAAAACTCCTCACAATGGTACGTAGAGGTCATTTGGACGAGTGCTTTAGCCTCTATCTATTTAATGAAGTAGTCAACCATGAGTAGGATGAATCTCCTCTGCCTCATAGATAGAGAGAACCTCATAGATAGAGAGAATAGTCTCAGTAAGTCCATTCCTCAAGCTGCAAATGGCCATGGGCTATTGTTTGGTTGCATCTTGTGTGAGAGTTGAAGTTGCATGGGGAAGATCTGTTGACATTGCAAACATTTCTATTAGAACTTCTCTGCATCCTTCAAGATTGACCAGAAATAATCTTGCCTAATTACTCGATGGGCAAGTTTCCTTCCTCTAGAGTGAATACCGTATTTGCCCAAGTGAATCTTCTTTAATATTGACTTTTCTCTTCTTCTCGCACACACCTCAGATTGAATGAGGTTTCTGATCTTCTGAAGAATTCGCCGCTAAGAGTAAATAGTTTGCCGCTTTGATCTTGAATCATTTTGGGTCGCCAACCTCAATGTTGATTGCTCCAGTCTTCAAGCATTCGATGTAATGGTCGATCCAACTCACCGACAATTGTCTTTGATTTCCATGATTTCTTCTTCTTCCATAGTCGGCTTCATGATCTTGCCTGCAAGTCGCTCGTCTGGATTTCCTTACTTGGAGAGGTCGGCCGATGCATCTAAAACGTAAAAAATATGCAAAAAAGAGCCCTATGTTACTAAGTTGCTTCACAAAAGCCAAACATAAAATTTACATGTGCATGCAAGATGAAGGCGAATCCGAGCTACGCAAATGACAAAATTTAACAAGTGAGAGTCGACGTGTATATAAATATAAATATATATGTGTATATATATTAAAAAAAGATATACAAATGATTCATGCATGCATATCAACAATATGCATATGCATTATGTATATACAAAATAACATTCAAATGTAGTGTGTATGTACCAAATACAACATACATGCATCATACAACATACAAAAATCTTATGCAAGCATGTTAAGTAATACGCAAATGCATATGCAAAGACACAAGTACTCATATAAACATACAAATGCATATCCAAGCATGCAAACATGCAAATAAACACACGAATTTGCATGTGAATATGCAGATACGTCATACACATTCATTGCGTAACATGTAAATACACTACATATACTATGCAACATGTACATTCACTATCTAACATGCAAAAACATTACATATGCACATCATACAACATGCAAGTGCATTATGCAAATGTACTTGCATCTTGCAAATGCATTACACAAATATATATATAACATGCATATGAATCATTTGTGCATCCTAAGAAACGCGCAAATCATATGAGTGCATTATTCCAATCATGCATATCATATAAAAGTGCATTAGTCATCCTATAAATGCATTATGCAAAAAAGAATGCACTGAAAAAATACATGTCCGTTGAGCCTCAACAAGCATAATAAATATGCAAGCGTGATTGAGGATGCCGCGTAGATTGAAAGATAATAAATGGGTTTAAACCTATCACTCTTAAAAAGTGTGCAAATATATTATCCAAATGCACTAATATGCATGTGTCATTTAAAAATGAAATTTAAATTACCTGCATGTGCTCTAATTATTATGCTAAATTTTAAACCCAAGCTCTAAGAATGTTGCTCATGTCAAAAATTAACCTAAGTTCATGTTCGATTCTCCTTGAATGGATCGAAGTTGATACTACTTGAACCAACGAACAAATATATGGTTGTAGCGTCAACATTAGGAAATTGCCTCTCTGTGTTGAAACTTTGGCAATGTTATATTAGGGTTCTCAGGGATTTGAGGCCTTGAAAGGTTTTGAGAGATGTGCAGGGCTATTTAGCAGAGTTTTGGAGAGTTTGGATATATTTGGGGGTTAAGGGATGTTAAGCTTAAGGTTAAATAGAGGAGATAAAAATTATTTCAGTCAAAAGGAGGAAAAAACAGTAAGAGGAGATGACTAAGCACTCACCAAAGCTCTAGAGGATCAGTCACCAAGTCTCACCTATGAGTAAAATAGCCACGAAGCTTTTTCACATGAAATTTGCACCCGCAAAAATAATTTTTTTTTTCAATGAATAAAAGTATAAAACAAAAGTCTTTATTTATAGGCCTTTTCAAAGCCTTAAGAGCCAATAAAATATTATTACATTAATTGATGACATGTCGTGATGCTGAAAGAAATACAATAAAAGAAGGAAAATAATAAAAAAAAGCTTTCAAATATAAAACAATTTGGATTGGCCACAAATGACAAGTAGAGTGGTCTTGAAATATATCAATTTATGAAGAATTTGACTTTTTGACTTGTATGGTCCACCTACCCATCAAAGGGCCTTAAATTAAGCTTTTAAATCATTATCTCATGATTTTAAAAGTATTATTGAATGTTCATGGGCTTGCATGCAGAGTTTTTCATGATGATTGATCCAAATTCTGATGACAAGCTTTAGTTTATGATCTTGTCATTGCCCTTTGTCTTTGTGCTGCATCAAATTTCCTTTTATGGAAAAAAACTCTTCTTCTGAAGAGTTAAAAATACTAATGGGGAAAAAATCTAAATGCAACCAAATAAGAATAAATAAATAAATAAAATATTAAAATAAAAAATAATGTAATTTATAGTTTGATAACAACTTCTTGGTTCAATAAAAAAATTCTAATCAAATCAATCCTATCGAAAGGTGTAATCTCAGTCACTAAACCAAAAAAATACACATAATGAATGGAGTTGAGAAAATAATTTTGTTCATAATATTGAAAAAAGAAGCAAAAAAAAAAAAAGAATACAATAATGCAAATTTGGGCAAACTCACCAAAGTTATTCCAACAAGATTAAAGATCACCAAATCCATCATCACATGCACACAGGTAGACCTTCTTTGCTCATACCAATATGATGGAGAATGTGGTGGGCTGGAAGGTAAAACCCATGAATCTTTGTTCATATCAATAAAGAGGCCAAAAGAACAAGAAAAGAACACAATAATGCAACTTTGGGTAAACTCACTGAAGTTATTTCAACAAGGTGAATGGATTGCCAAATCCATCTTCACTTGCACACAAGTGAATCTTCTTTGCTCATACCAATATAATGGATAATGTGGAGGGATGGAAGGAAAAAATCCATGAATTGTCCGAAGATGGTAGATTGGACATGTGTATAATTATTATTTTATAGGAAATTAGCTACCAAGCTATCACAAAGGAAAGGGACACCAAATCATATCAAAAAGCTAAACTAACACCAGGGCAAACAACTTGAATTAACTCAATTATTCACCATAAATATCTAATACTAATATGATGTGGTGGTAGGTATTTTTTGAGTACTTTAATTTAGAAAAAAAATTAGATCCTATTGCAAAATTTTTTTGGCTTTCGCAACGAGTGGCATGTGCCTTCAAGCTCCTTGACTTTGAGTTCTTTGGAGCCGTTGGCTCTAATACCAAAATGATATAGTATTAATGGGATCTTTATGGTTAAGACAACAAATTGATTGTTGTCCTCTTAGGGTTGTGATGGAGAGGTCATTTGGGTGGTGGTGAAGCTAGAATTCATATTTTTGGAGAAATTTGGATCTGGAACTTCTATTCTCGAAAAGAATGTGCTTTCCTTAAAAAGAATTAATGAGAAACTCTAGATAAAAGGTTTCGGATGTTAGGGAAATAATGATGGTGCTTTTATGAATTTTTGATAAGTGATTGAAAAGTTATAAAAGTTTTAATCTGGTTGCTCACAACAAGAAATTGCCTCTCTGTATTGAAATTTTTGCTATGGTATGTTAGGGTTCTTAGAGATATGAGACTGTAAAAGGTTATGAGGGATGTGTGGGGCTATTTAGGAGAGTTTTGGAGAGTTTGGATATGTTTGAGGGTTAAGGGATGCTAAGCTTGAGGCTAAGTAAAGGAAATGAAAATTGTGTCAGTAAAAAGGAAAAAAAATAAAGTGGTAAAAAGATATAACTAAGGACTCACCTAATTCCTGGAGGACCAACCACCAAGCTTCACCAATGAGTAGAGTAAACTACCAAGCTTTTCCACACAAAATTTGTACAAACAAAAAAATATTTTTTTTAGTGAATCAAAATTACAAATCAATGTCTTATTTATAGGCCTTTTTCAAGCTCATATAACTTTAAAAAGCCTTAAAAATCAATAAAATACTATTACGTGGATTGATGATATGTCTTAATACTAAAAGAAAGAAAATAAAAGAAATAAAATAAATAAAAAGCTTTCAAATGTATGAAAATTCGGATTGGCCATAAATGACAAGTAAAGTGATCTTGAAATAAATTAATTTATGAAGATCTTTGCCTTTTTTACTTGTTTGACCCATCTACCCATCAAGGGGCCTTTAATTAAGCTTTTAAATAATTCTCTTATGATTTAAGAAGTATTATAGAATGTTATGCGCTTACATGGAGAGTTTTGTATGATGACTAGTCCAAATTTTGATGATGGGCCTTAGTTTATGATCTTATCGTTGGCCTTCATCTTTAGGTTGCATCAGTCTCTTTATATAAAGTTACTAATCTACCTGAGCATTATCATCTCTGGAGCACCTAGCTTAATTTTATGCTTCTCTTTTAATAGCCAACATTTTATGCCATAAAACATTGCTGGTCTCACGACCATCTTATAAAAATTTTCTTAAGTTCGAAGCGTACTTTTCCTCAACTCTACAACACTATTGTTGTTTGGACCCAAGTAGGGGTGTCAAAATGGGTTTTTTTGTCAGGTTCAGGTCCAATCCAAAATTGACCCATCCTCGACAAATCGAATTAGAACCTGACCTGATTACTTAAACGGATCATAAATTTAAACCCGGACCTGACCCGCCCCAAATCGAGGTCTACCCAACCTGACACGTTGACTCGAGAAAGCGCATAGTAGGCGAGCCTCAAGGGTGGGCCATGAGGCACGGGAGATAGCGCGGCTGAGCAGGCTAGCCGCGAGCATGACAAGTGTGGGCGGGATGTATGGTGCTGCAGGATGCGGGTCATTTCCTGGTTAGTGGGTTGACCTGAACACGATCTGATTTTTCAAACAGGTTAGGAATTAGATCTCAAACCCAACCCATTTGTTAAATGGGCTGACCGAAAATCATATTTTTCGGGTCGGGTTTTCAAGTCATGTCATAAATTGATATCCCTCGTCCCAAGCCCTATTTGAGAGAAGTAGAGGATTGTGTTAGCTAGTTAAGAATCACTATAAAACTTGTCGAACAACTATGACATGAATCATCTCAAATGATTTAAATGCAGTGGTTGTGGATCAAAATGCCCTTACTCTTGATAATCTTAGAGCTTTTGTTAGCAGTTGCAACAACATAGAGCATGGGAAAAAGCTTCATGGGACAAACTGTTGTTTTGGCCTTGTAATTTTAACCATATGATGTAATTAGCCGATTTGAAAAGGTTTTAGATAGCTAAAATGAAGTACATGTAGCCCATATTTGTGAAAACTGAGTCGGACAAACCAAATTGAGCTAGATTGGTTCAATTTGAGTTGATTTAGGTGAATTTATCTCAATCGACTCAATTGAAGTCGGCTCTTCTCGATTGAGTTAATTTGATGCAACACAACTCAATTCAACTCAATTTAATTTAATTTAAATTAATAAAATGCAATTTTATTCATATTAATTGAATTTGAGTTAATTCTTGATTGAGTTGATTTAATAGAATTTTATTTGATTTAATGAAGTTGTATGTCAAACCAAACAAGATGATTGATTAAATTGAATTGATTAATTCAATTTACTTAATCTAAGTAATGTCGAGCTAAAGATAAAATTATGATTGAATAAATTAGTCAAATTTGATTAAATTAAATTTCCTCAAGTCAAAATTGAGTTGAAATTAGATTTTTCATAAATCTAAGCCATTTCGATTAAAAAATTGAACAAATAGACAGGAAAGAACAATGCATCCTGTGAACTAATATTATCAAATGAGATAACTATGCATCACTATTTACACGATTTTTTTAACAAAGTGCGTATGATACATCAAATTATTTAAAGAAAATTTTATTTATTTGTCCTCTAAATGTATAGTGCAAATGTATTGAAAAACATACGTATTCACTGTAAAAGCACAGGGAAGGATGTTCAAATATACCATTGACTATGCAAGCGCACCGCATAAGAGCACAAAAGATCATGCAAGCGTGAAAGTGCATCAAGTTATGTTTAAATTTATTTAAAACTATACAAGTGCACATCATGAATACACTGTGAAATACAAAAATATGCTAGGCAAATACAACAAAAAGCATGCACAATATTTTTTATTATTAAATTTGAATTCTTCACATGAACTCTTGCGAACGTGTTAAATATTCAAACATAATGTCTTAAAATATTGTCCGGGATTAAAGACATGTAGAAGTAATATTCTTTTTTTTTTTCAATAAAAATTAAATTTACTCACATGTGCAATGACAAATATACGGGTTAAAAATGCAATGAATTAAATAGAAAAAATTCTTGATCGATCTTTCATTTAAAAATTAGCATAATTTTTTTTATTCCAAAAATATCATATATGCTCCAATCAATACATCAAATTCTTAAATTTATGGTATGAGAATATTGCATAGGCCAAAATAAAAATAAACTTAAATATTAAGTTTGATCTTTATCCTCAAATGGACCAAATTTGACAAGACTTGAGCTTATTGAATAAATATATGATCGTGAAATCCACGAACATATCTGGTTTTGGATTCACATTAAGCATTCAATATCTTTTACAAGGAAAATTCATTATAAAATACAAACTCTCGAGCAAGCACTCCCATGATGATTCATAAAGATGATATTTGAATTTGATCTTGTGTTGATTGGTAAACATAGTTGATTCAAATAATAAAATAAACTTATTTGAAACCCGATGATGATTATTTTGACAAGAAATCTCAAGTGGGGGAACTACATGATTTTCAAAGTACCCCAATTTCTAAAATTTATTTACCCAAGGCTTAAATTCCAATAAAATTAAAAAAAATCAATACTTATTAAAATATTTAACGTTCAAGTAAAATCTACTCTTAATAACTTTAACACAAATTCATTTGTCTGTAATTGTTTGTTAGGGATGATAAAATTTAGAACTCAGCTCACAGCAAATAAATATCTTGTTGAGTATATCACTAAATTTCATTTTTTAAATAGTCTCTCCTTATTAAGGATGTGGCATGTATCTTCTAATCGATGGTTTAGCCGCCAAATGACACTACAATTAAGCAGTTATGACTAAGGCTTTTTGACCAAGTGATCTTACTGCAAAATGACACCGCTAAATTATGGTCTTGGTAGAGCCTGTATGCTTCCCAGTGGCTAAAAAACTCTAGCGTAAGGGTGCACTTGATTGGAACATATAGCCCTTTGTAAGCTAAGGTTGACTTGAATTTATTTTCATTAATAAACATCGACTAGGTTTATAAGGTTTCTTAGACAAAGCAATTTTTGGTTGCCGACAATGATTCTTTGGTCAGGTTGGGTCGACCACCTCCTCTAACTACGTATACCAGGAACAAAGATAACCCAAGACAATAGAGTAATAGGATTTTTATTGGGTTTCTCATCATTTCCCATCATTTGCTTTATGTGTAATATGGTAAATTTCAAATTCCATACTAAATTTATTGCTACTATATGCTTGGTAAATAGTGCCTAAACGATTAGCCCTAATTGTAGTACTCTCTCATATCCAAGAGAGGTAATTAATCATAGGAACTTACGCCTTATAGGAAAATCAGGAAATAAATAAAGTCCTCGCAAAATGAGGGTGAAATCTCTAAGTAATGTCTTATCTTAAATTTAATTAACATTTTAAAAATTTGACCCAAAACACAAAGAGGCTTCGGTAGGAATTTTTGGAGCTGACAAATATGCCATAATGAGGTAGATAAAAAAAGTATTTTTCACAAATATGGGAATATAATTTGTAAAATAGAGTATCATATTTTTGAATGTTAAAATTCATGTATTTTTGCTCAACTTTTAAAAAAATTGGTAAATTGGAAATATTATTGAATAATTCATATGTACAATATTATATGGTATAATGTGCGGATTTACTAAGTTTGATTCAAAGTTTTTACCATCACCTTGACATGGTTATTATTGACGATGTGCCTAAAAAACATAAATATTCCTTTAAATTTACCTTGTGTTTATTGTCTTCTATGAACCTGCAGATTATTACGCTTATATTCACCCCTCTTTCATAAGATTTGTGGCTAAAATTTGATAGCTTAGCTAACCTAATTTGATGTATCTCATTCTCAATATTCTTCTCCTCATCGTGCATATGATTGGATGATTGTATTCCTTGTTATATTCGTTGAAGGGAAGAACTTTTTCAGGTCAAGAACTTCATTAAGAAGATAATTCAAATGAGAGCTTCAATTAACTTCGTCTTTCTCATCATGCATGCAAAAAATCCAGTTTACGCAAGGAAAAAAATTACCATTGCTCACTCCAGTATCATTTGCATTCATGTTTACGAGATGAATTATTTGCTCAATCATTCTGCATTTCTTCAAAATTAGTTTACTTCGCTGATTTTCTGTCCAATTTGCTATAAAATAATTAATCTTCAGTAATTATTTCGGAGAGGTTAATCATTGTTGCCACCATTAGTTCTTCTACTGTTCCTACAAGGATCTTTTAATATAAATTTTTTTGGCTTTCGTTGACCTTTTGGCAAGCGATTTAAAATTAGTTCATTTTAATTTCTCTTGGGCCAGTATTTAGCTATTTATTTTGATTCTAACTTAAAACCCGTATTTATCCTACAATAATTAATATTATATTTTTCTTGAACTAGTCAGGAATGCTATAGAACTTGACGGATATAGACCTCCTTCAGAACTTCTTCAAATCCTTCCTGCAAAATCAACAATCAGGGGATCTGAAGTTGGCCCTCAAATTGGTCCTAACAATCCCAAGTTCACTCTGGTAGACTTTCATCGAACTCTATATGCGTGTTGCGCAATTGAGCCTGTGCATTGTGACTAATGCATATTTGTATTCCAGGGAATGCAGGCATTATTGGATTTAATCTCCACTGTTAACGGTTCAGTTTCAGAGGGAGCAAAAATCCTCGGGTAAGTTCCCTGTGTTTTGTTCTTTTCTCTGCTCTACAAGGAAGGCTCTTTTTTGATTTTGTCATAGTTCTTTTTTTAATACAATTCCATGTAATGTAAAATGTACTTGGTTTTCACCCAAAAAGGCTAATTTTGGAACTTAATTTCAATTCTCAGTCAACTGAATGCATGCAATCTCAGGAAAAGGGAATATGGAAAATAAGAATAGATTTACTTAAAAGGCCCAGGCAACATCAGCTAATCAGTTTTCCTATTTATTTTTCCCCTTGCAGTTTTCTGTCTTTGTTATCGTTTTCTCTGGTGGATTGTTGGACTATTTTTTCTTGTTTTAATTCTAGATTTAAAGTTCTTTTGCTTCAGTTCTTTGTTAGGAAATACTTGAAAATCTCAAGTAAACCCTAACAATAGAGACAAAACAGCGAGAAACTTTACAAAAACTGATGGAAAACATAACAAAAACAGTAGTTTTATTGTAAGGGAAGAATTAAGGTAACAAGGAAAGCAAGATACAATTGATATTCAATTCAAGAGAAGGATTGTTCTCTCCCAATCTCTAGACAAAGCTAGGGTCCAAGATACCAAGAACAAGACTCCAAATCATCCACAATGATCAAGCATAACCCTAACCCTAATCCCTCTTTCCTACTTAAAGCATACAATTAATCAATTAAGTCAAATTACATGTAAGCCCTTGCCTTTTCGCCCCCTCCTTTTAGCTCCAAACTATTTGAATTTGAATCCCTAGTGGATACCATCTCTCTTGCCGCATGCCTCCTATAAACATGAGCCGGCCCTTGGCAAGGGGCCAATTGGACCAGTCTAACATTCTTCTTATGCTTGTATGTGCATAACTGCGTATCATGTGGACATAAACATTCTTCTTAACTCTCTTCGTTGACAATGCAGGCTAAGTACTGGTGCCCTGTCAAGGTTGATACTGTCAGATGATTCTCTCCGAGCTGCTGTAAATGAGCTCAGAACATCCAAGGTGAACTACTCTCTTTTTCTTCTGCTTTCATGTGCTTGGTTTCATAAATGAATTGAAAGCTTTCATTCTGTGTGTTCATCAATTTGAACTCTCTATGATTTGAGTAGAAGTATTCTCTTTTGTGTTTTCATTTACGAGTACAACATAATCTTTAGCCCTCCTTAAAAAACATTTGATTAACAAGTAATGGCTATAGTTATAGTTATAGTTGACAACATAATCCTCATTATTTTTTATCCATTTGCTCCTTTGGCCAAAATGAAGCATATGAGGATTGATCTCCTCTGCAATATGCTTTCAAAGTGCTTGCGCAATTGAGCATTAGTGATGCTGTGTTTGTTTGGTAATCATGTAGTAGTTAAGCTTGAACAAAAAGTTGATCAAGTGATTACTAAAGTGCAAAATGTGCAGATAAAAGAAAGAAATTAAAGAGCATGAATTAATGAAATTTCATGCTTTTTTAAGATTTTCCTCCGACATTATATTCAACCTTGGATCTACTCCAAAGGATATTATTGAGATCTTTGGAAAATTATAGAATTCTAAATTAATTTCTTCGAATCAAGAAGCCATGTCTGGTTGCACATTCGATAATCAATCTGAAAATTCTAAATAAAACATTCTTCAGTAGCAAGAATAGTTCAATGAATTGGAAATTAGTAAATTAAAAAATTAATGAAAGAGAATAGATCATCTCTATTACAAAGGTTCAACTTCTAACTATGTTCTATACTAAATTGAGGGATATTATATCGGAAAAAGATAGAAAATATATTCATTTATAAGGAACTTACAGAGATTTCAAAGCAAGGGCGGAACTGTAGTGAGCTTAGGGGGGGCAATTGCCCCCCCTCAAAAAAAAAAAAAAATTTTATAGGAGAAAATTAAAAAAAAAAATTATAAGAGAGTAAACAAATTTTTTGCCCCTCAAATTTTTTTTTGCCCCCCCTAAAAATTTTTTTTGTCCTCTTTTGTCCTAACTTGCCCTAAAATATTTATATATTTCTTCACATTTAGTTCTAATATTCTCTTTCATGCTTTTAATAACAATTTAATTACACATTTTTTCTTTATTTTTCTTGCTTAATTTTTTTAAAAAACTTTTCATAATGTATAGATATATAATATTATTTTTTTAATATTTAATTATTTTTGTGATGTGTTTTTGCCCCCCCTCAAAATTAAAGCCGGTTCCGCCCCTGTTTCAAAGGTTGATGCGTTTTAATGAACTTCAAGAAAGAAAAACACTCAAAATCAGTCTTTGAGTCACACTTAGCAAGGACGAGGAGGATTCCTTATGTACACAAGAAATGCATAAGGTATGTGTGTGTGTATATATATATATATAGAGAGAGAGAGAGAGAATTAAAATGGTCCATCAATTCTTTGTGAAGAATCAAAATGATCCCTCAAAATAGTTGGGACCATGTTGATCCCTAAACTCAAATTGGTCATTCACATCGATCTCTCAACTCCTTAAAAAGGACATTTTTTATCATAACATCAAATTTTGATGTTAATGGTGTCAATTCAAGAGATATTTTGATTATTTTTTAATAAAATTATTTATTAAATATAAATTTCAAGTAATAGTATTTAAAAAAAAATAGTAATAATTTTAGTCTATAATGATCGTATATTGAATTCGAATTATTAATATTTTTTTATTAAAGAAATGTTTAATAAAGATATTATTAATAATTCTAGTCTATAATGATTTCTCTGCATAGTGGGATAAAGATTTGATATTGTTATTGTTGTAAATAAATGTTTAATAAATTTTTTTTTTAAATTATTATAACTTGAAAATTATATTTAATAAAAATTTTAATTTTAAAATAATTAAAATACCTCTTGATTTACACCATTAACTTTGAATTTTGATTTTATGACCAAACATATCTTTTTTTTTTAAGGAGTTGAGGGGGTCTCTTAAAAAAGTTGGGGACCATTTTGGTTTCTCTCTCTTTCTCTCTCTATATATATATAGCAAATTCGTGGTTGGCGAGAAGCAGGCATGGACGCGGGCTCAGATGCAAAATTGCGAGGGGCGGAAAGGCAAAATCCCGGGCTGGCTTGAAAGCGAGCTTGGAAGCGAAATCAAAGCTCAGACGTGGGAGGCAAGGCAGAAGCATACGAGAAATCGAGCCGCTTGACGAGTTCAAGCTCGGGATTTGGCTCGCAAGTCGAGCTCGAGTTTAAGCTTGACTCGGGCTCGACTCGACTTGTTGCACCCCTAGATATAAGTTATTAAATTAACAAATATGTTTTGCTTTGATTACTACTGCTTTCTTCTATTGTAGTCATTTAATTTCTTGTTATGAAAATCATCAGTTTCGATTTCCAGGTATATGGTCATGCCACATGTTTATGCTTATTTGTGAAGTAGCTAAACTGATTGAATTTCTGCTTTCCATCCAGGGCATGAGACCTCTCAAGTGAGTTATTGAACTTCGTACTAGAAGCACATGAATTAGGTAATTTGCAAGTTTCCTCATGAAATTTGGCTCATTGAAATTAATATTCACTGCTAAATAGTTCCTGTTGAAATTCTCTTGTTTATTTTTCAATAATAAGGCCTCTTATCTTCATCGGGGAATGTTAAGTTTGTACTTCCTGCAGACTAATGCTTGGTTTGGAACGGTTTTTTTATTGCTTCTTAAAATAAATTTTTAGTAAAAAATTAAGTTTTTTGTACTAAAAAACCGCTTTAAAAAGTAAAAAGAAAGCTTACCCGAACGAAACCTAACTCTCATTTGATTCAACTTTTTATTTATTTTATATGGAGATATTATGTGAGTTTTTTTATTTTTTAATATTGACTGAAAAATCTACGTGTACATGTCTTAAAATCTGCCCCTTCTAAAGAAATCAAAATTTTCAATCACTAGATCAATCAAATGTCTCTAAAATAGCATGAACATGGTATGCTTATGAGGTGAAAAAAAGTTGGATACTTTTCCAATAATATGCTCGAGAAAAGTTAATTTTGATGGTAAGATAAAGATTGTGGTGTAAAGATCTGGCTTGAAAAATAGAAAACATCATTCGAATCAAGCAAATCCATCTCTCCTTTTCTCTTGCCAAAATCAATCAGATTGTAGGGAGAGGTGTGAATCAAGTTGTCACCTTGATCTGCTAGAATTGGCGTAGTTGGTAGATCGAACCTTTACTCGGCTAATTTCTGAAGAAAGCCAACTCTCCATGATCTATTATCTTGATCCATTCTACCTAGCAGCCAGGTTTTTCACTTGGATCTCTTGCCAAAATTATGTAGAGGATTTCAAAAGTAACAGCTGCAGCCTACCCCGGCCACTGAGAAATTTCGACATGGCCACCTTACGAACTACATGTCACTACCCACATTCACCCATGTACCCATTCATACTCAATGGGTATGGGTGGGTATGGGTACGCCCTTGACCTTATGAGTGGGTATGGGTGAGTATTCAACATCGGGGGATAAATCGATTTACATTGCTAATCACCGTATATCTTATATTACTAAAATCTTCACTATGTAGCGTGCAGCACTTAACCATGTTGCGACTACAGTAAATTCTGATATGCGGCTTTAAAGTTTGCAAGCAGAGCAAAGGGCAACTAGCCTCAAGGCCATTGGTATGTGACAGACTGCGTTCAAAAAGCATGGAAAGTGGGTGGGTATAGATGGGTACGGCATCCCGAAAGTTACCATGGGTGGGCGTGGGTGGGCGAAGCCCGTCCGAGTAAAGCATGGGTACCCAACCAGGACCCCATGTAGGACTTTACTTGCAATCCCTCGAGTCCTCGTCGCTTTCTATAATAGCTGTCTTCCAATTGATCGACTGTACGATGGAATCAACCCCTTCTATACTCTCTCCACTTGTCCTACTAAACTTGCACATGACAGAACTCGGTGGAACCTCCAGTTACTTTCACCAAGGGATCTTACCCAACCAACTTCAGGCCTCCAAAAGGCTTTCTCCTAGACCTACACGTGTGTGCTTGAACTAAAGCCTAAGCCAGTGATTCGCCAAATATTTTTTTTTTTTTTTTGGACATTTAGGCCATTTAAGGCAAACTCACACACACAACGCATACACATGGACTCGAACCTTGAATCTCTTAGTTAGAAGCCTAAGCTCTCAACCAATAGGCCAAGGAGAGTTGTGTGATTCGCCAAATATAAGTTAAATGCTTTTAAATATTTTTTATTTTTTGGGAAAAATTAAGGGGTCACCCAATTTCCATTAAATGAAACTAGTTACATGTGTGAGATTGAATTAACAATCCAAAAACCGAAAGAGAAGGGCAAAACCTATGAAAGATGGAGCAAAGCTCTCCAGAAATATATATATATATATATATATATATATATATATATATATATATATATATAATATATATATATTAAAATTAGAAAACAAATGACATATTATTATATCTAATAAACGTTAGAGGTTTAAATCAAGAGACTAATTTACAAAGATCCAGCGATACTTGATGGAGTTCATATTTTTAAACTTTAATTAGTCTCATAAGAATACATGTTTTTGTAATCGAGGTACTTGAGATTATTAAGGAAGAAGATGTACATGATCAACAATCAGTCGAAATAGCAATGTATTTAATGATTGATATTTTGGAGATTATAAATGAGTTATCACAATCATTATAAAATTAAAAATTATGTTAATATTTGGATGGAAAATTGATATCTCCTTTGGCTCCCTTGCATGACCCAACATTTTTGGGGTGGTTTTGGCAGTTCTTATTTTGCTTTATGCATGTATTCTTCTGAAACTTAGGGGCAAAATTTTGAAGGGTTTATTCGCTTCTTGTCTATGCCATCTTCTGCTATGTGATAATGACAAGAAATCTAAAAAAACTTTTATTTTTTTTTTCTCTCTTCGGATGAATATGACCTTTTCTTTACCGCAGTCCTGAAGGCTGATTGGATGCCGGATTTAGGCTAGAGTTTAGGCAGTATTTGGCTCAAATCTTGCCAAACACCAAAAAAACTCAAAGTTAAATCTCATGGTAAGTATAATCTCTACTTCAGGGCATTTTTATCATTTCTGCCCTAAATCCTAGATATAACAAATCTGATTTTTTGTGGATTTTGTAAATCCAACCAAAGACGCGAGCAAATGGGGAGAAATATTGTTACCTACGCGGCGAACTCCCGGCTCAACTTCTAATCCGACATGAACAATGTCCGAGGAAGAGGTTGAGAAGCTTTTACTCTTTCAGAACTCTACTTCACGTGAAGCAGCATAAAGATAAATCAATGCAGAAGAGGAAAAGCAAACCCTCAATAGACAATGGTAAATTGACTCGTTCAATGCACTATGAGAAATTATTGTGTACACAATCCGAGCGTGTTCGGATGTGCGTACACACTGTTTATTTTGTTGCGTATTTTTTTATACATAATTTTTTTAACGTATTTTAAGTAGCAAATAAATAATACTCACTAAATACACAAAAAATACGCAAAAAATATGTAGAAAAAATTATGTATCAAAAAATACACAACAAAATAAGCAGTGTGTACGCACATCCGAACACGTTCGAATTGCGTACACAATAATTTCTCATGCACTATCCCGTGCGAAGCCGAAGAAGGAAGCTCTTCACGCTGATGACACTGAAGAAACCAAAGAGGAGAAGCCAACCCGGATTAGATTAATTCTTAATTTCTTAATTAGGCATTAATTTAATTAGGTTAATTGATATAATTTAAAATATAATATTTAATTAGGTGATAAGTATGGTAAATATTAATTAAATAATTAGTTAGTAATAAAATATTTAATCGATTAATTAGATTATTATAAGTATAATTAGTAATTAAAATTTACTAAAAAATATAAAAAAAGTAATGAAATAATTAGTGTAAATACTAATTAAATAATCAATTAGATAATTATCATTATAATTAGCATTGAAATACTTATTAAAATAACACCTAAATATGTTATTAATAAACTACTTATTAAAATAACATCCTACTTATAATATTCATAATTAATCTTAGAATTAATAAATAACTCATATTTAAAACACAAATATCATATGAATTAAATGTCTTAAATCCTCAATAACATTTTCAAATAATATTTAACATATTATAATCCTGAATAGGACTTATTAAAATTTAACTTATTTCTTAATAAATAATTTTTAGGGTTTTAATAAATTCGAATTTAAAGAATTTACAAAATCCTACATGCATCCAAACAGGCCCGTAAGTTTTGGCTTATTAACTATTTGTTTTGGCATAGGGTTTTGTTATAATGTGCAAATGATGGTGATATACATCCAAATATTTCCTACATTATTGTTTGTTTGAGAGCTTGTGCTAATTATATTTCTTCTTTTTTCTATCTTTTTATTTTTGGCTTTTGAGCTTTAATCTACGTTTGATTTGATTAAAATTGAGCTTCGGCTCGTAATTATCGGAACAACAAAAAACCTCTGATGAAGGAGAAAGAAGCGTAGCTGCTAAGGAGTGTAACGAGTTGCGTGTCTCTATAAGCTCGACTTGTCAGCTCGTAATGATTTGAGCTCGAGCCGACTTGACTCATTTACACCTCTATGCTGTAGCGTGTCAAACATCACTTTGTTCGCAGATTTCTTGAACAAGATCAAAGGGCCTAAATCCAGTGGCGAAGGCAGAAATTTTTAAAAGGAGCCCAACTTTAATCTTGCTTCAGCTAATTTTTATATTCAGATTCAGTTAATCACTTTACAGCTTATACGTATTATGAAAAATCAAGAGCATTTTATAAAAGGGAGCTTATTTTACATTTAAATTAGTTTAAGGAGTATGTTAACAAAATAATTTAAAACGGAGCAAATACGGAACTTAATTATTTAATTTCAAAGAAACATGAAGTTCATTATCCGGTTTCTACTTAAATTATGATTTTTTAAGAAACTGGATTATCATTGTTGTTTCGTAGAATATTTGCGGCGGTAGAGAAATATAAAGTTTAACATCTTAATGTTGTACGAAGATCCAATACGCAATCAAATAAGAGGATAGGGTGTAGCATTTATAAGAGATCAAAATTTTTAAGTGGAAAACCCTGAATAGGGAAAAAATCTCGGGACATGTCCCAGTTTGAATGAATCCACTAGTATTTGTAATTGATTACAAATGAGGCCCTTCATTGGAGGAAGGTCTTGACTTGATGTAACAAATATACATCATGTAGTGCGTAACATGGTGGAAATAGGAAGAATCACTTTTGAGGTATTCGTTTGATCGGAAGGACCATAGTCGCTGGACAACTGAGGTCGAAAAGACTGTAGTCGAGTGAAGGTAGTCGGAAGAATTGTAGTTGAAACTCTGAAGACTGTCTAAAGTTTGGAGACGGGCAGAAGTCCGACAACGGGTGGAAGTCTTGTGTCGGGTAGAAATCTAGCGACGGATGAAAGTCTGGTATCGGGTAGATGTTCGGTGAAATTCTAGCGACGAGCAGATGTCCGACGACTGACAAAAATCCGGCGTTGGGTAGAAATTTGGGGCAGGCGGAAGTCCGACGACGGTCGGAAGTCTAACGTCTAGTAGAAATCGGGTGAGGAGGAGTCTGGTGGCCCGAGAGATCTTCCTTCTCTTCTTTCTTAGGCCTCCTTTTTTCCTCCCTTCCCCATGAGAAATAAGGGGTCTATTTATAATTTTCTGAAAGTTGTATGGCTATTAAATATGATGAAGATCAAGGGTAAATGTGAAGTGGTTTGAATGGATGGCCAATATCGATTCCTTTGATTATAAGATCGTTTATTGAGAATTTGAGTGTCTTAATGATATAAAAATTTTGCGATTTTGGGCTCGTTGGATTTGTCTCGTCGAATTTCTTGATTCGACTATAGGGATGTAACGTTCGGCAACCCTCTGGTCATCATATTTATGGTTTGAATCTCCCAAGTGTGCTTTGGGTCCTTGATTTTGGTTAATTTGAGCTCGATTTGAGTCAAATTTGGTGTCGTTGGGTTCATATTTTTGAGACGCTCAGTTCGACTATAAGTTTGCTAAAATCGGAGTTCAGATGGTCTCTGATTTAATATTTAAAATTTTCAACTTGATTTTGCTTCAAGATTTGTGCCCGATCAACAAAATTTTTTAATGATATATTAGTTGCCCCCCCTATTTCTGGACGTCGAAACTCAAGAAGTCTAAAAAAACTTGTCACAACATTTCAAATTGATTGAATCGCAAAAAATATAAAAAAAGTACATTAAAAAATTTTTAAATTTGTTCTAGCTTGATCATAGAAGCTCTGTTTAGCTTCGAAAGTGTCAAATTGGATTCATAATGTTAAAAAATAGTTCTTGAGATCCCAAAAAAAGTTTGATTTGGATTGTATGTGTCGAAAATAAGGCCTGGATGCTAGTTGGGGGCCAAAACAGCTGGTCGCCGCCGCTAGCGGAGCAGCCCACGTGTTAGCGAGCCAAAGGGGCACGCCCCTCCTAGGTGCGCCATTGTGAAAAAATAGTTTTTTTTTTTTAATGTGTGGGGGTCGCTTTGTTTTATTTTATTGGCCCTAGAAATATTTTTTTGTTAATTTTTTCCTTTTCCTAGAATTTCAAAAATAGCAAAAGTGGAGACAAAAGGAAAATCCAACCCCCCCCCCCCCCCCCCCCCCCCAAAACCACATTTTCAAATAATTTTCCCTAAATTTTTTCCTAGAAATACCCCTTTCGGATAAGGGGAAAATTGCTCAATTTCTTCTTCTCCCTTATTCCTTTAACTTTCAAATAGTTGAGGCTTTTCACTATTTTTTATAGATGGCATACCCTACTTAAATTCAATGCCCCTCTTATGTATAAGTTAAAATTGTTTATTCTTCATCTCCTTTTCGTCCCCACTTTCCTTCTTACTTTAAAGGCTTTTCATTATTTTTAGTAGGTGTTATCCCCAACCTAAATTCAGTGCCACTCTTTAGTGTAAAATAATTTTTTTTTGCCTTTTTCATTCTCTTTTTCCCTAGCTTTTCTCTTACATTAGTTGAATTCTACTATTTGAGATATGTGGCATCCCATATCAGGCGTCAATGCTCCTCTTTTGTATAGAAGAAGTTTTTTCCTTCTTCCTTTTTCTTCTTTGATTTTCTTCTTATATTAGAGGCATTTTACTGTTAGAGATAGGTGGCATTCCCTATCAAGTTTCAGTACCCCTCTTTTATATAAAAAAAGTCACGATGAGAATTTATTCTCTCAATAGATAACTCTTGATAGAAGAATATCAACTATTTTTTTGTATATAAGGGTAATTGAAGAAGTTATGGCGGTAATAATACCTAGGAGGGGAACCACTGATTGTTAGTAGATGAGAAGAATTTTAATATTGTTCGAGCTAAAGTTTGTTAGTGATCGACGATCGAGTGAAAGTCTGATGTCGATTGATGGTTAGGTGGAGAGTTGAAGGAGAAGATTGGAGAGTGTGTTGTTAAGGTGAAGGATCGATGAAATACCGATGATGGCGGGTGTCAAGTAGCATTTTACTAAAGCAATATGCATCCATATTGACATGTGCGGACATCTTGTATCCCTTATGAAAGGGTAGAAGTAGTGTACCCTTTCAATTTTCTAGCGACACACTAATACTGTTAACTTAGTGGAGGCCTAATGATGATTAGGTTATAACCTTTCTTTAAATAATAAATTGTAGGTGACGCTTCAATGTGTAGTAGAGAGGATATCACTTATATCCACCAAGGATAGTTGACTTATTTGAAGTTTTTTACTGCTTGATGGCATTAACTTGTACAGATGATGTCAATATACTTTTTATTTCAGCATCTTATAAAAATGGACGTATGCTTGAACCTGACGTGGAATCTATGTAACTCCAATGATATTGTATATAAAATTGAGATTATTGTATAAGCCCAATGCTTATTTCTCACTTGAAATAAACTTATCCTCCAAAATAAATTGGTCGTGTTCATTTAAAGGCTTTTTAGCCTGCTAATATCTTTGTATAACTGTATATTTTGAGGCTTTTTAGCCTTATAAAGTCTTTGAATAAGTGATAACCCTATCATTCACTTGCTTTCATGGAATATTTATAGAGAGCATGTTGTCCACTAAGAGCATTGCTTGATGATGTTGATCTCTATGGAAGAGGTAAAAAAAATCCACTAAGGAAGTATGATCTATCTGATATTGTATGTCAGAGCACTACTCGATGATGTTAATATATATGAAAGAGGTTGAGAGAATCCACAAAGGATGTATGACATATCTGAGATTGTATGTCAAAACATTGTTCGATGATGTTAACCTATATGAAAGATGTCGAGAGAATCCACCAATAATGTATGGCCAATCCGAGGTTATATGTCAGAACACTGCTCGATGACGTTAACCTATATGGAAGTGATCAAGAGAATCCACCAAGGATATTTGATCTATCTGAGATTGTATGTTGGAGCATTGCTCGATGACGTTAACATATATGGAAGAGTTCAAGAGAATCCACCAAAGATGTATGACCTATCTAAGGTTGTATGTTAGAGCACTGCTCGATGAAGTTAAACTATATGAAAGAGGTTGAGAGAATCCACCAATGATATATGACCTTTCCGATGTTGTATTTTAGAGCACCACCTGATGATGTTAACCTATATGAAAGAAGTTAAGTTAATCCACCAAGGATGTATGACCTATTCGATGTTATATATTAAAGCACTGCTCGATGATGTTAACCTATATTGAAGAGGTCGAGAGAATCCACCAAAAATGTATGACCTATCCGAGATTGTATGCCACAACACTGCTCAATGACGTTAAATTATATACAAGAGGTCGAGAGAATCCACCAATGATGTATAACCTATTTGAGATTGTATGTCAGAACACTACTCGATGATGTTAACTTATATGAAAAAGGTCGAGAGAGTTCACCAAGGATATATGACCTATTCGAGATTGTATATCAATGCACTGCTCGATGACATTAACCTATATGGAAGAGATTGAATTGAATCCCCCTATGATCAATTTTGCCTTGATTGCGAGGAGGTGAATGCCGCATGTATCCCTAATCAAAGGTGAAGAATGATCTATCTTTAGACTGTTACTTCATTTTTTAGGTCGAAATTAAGACCTTGCCCTAGAAATAGAAGTCCAGCTAGGGACTATATAAAGCTTGAAATTTATTTGAAGCATCGTTGTATTTTCTAGAAGCTTTATGATCCCAATATATCATCTTGGATATTGAAAGAATTGGAGGATTCTTCTTATCCACGGATGTAGTCAAGGTTGCCCCCACTCCACATTTAATTCTCATAAAATTGATGGAGCAATAGCTGATGCCACAATATTGACATGAATAAATTTTTGAGGTTGGAGCAAAAATTGCCCCTAGTTAGGAACCAAGTTCCCACATACGGCACTAAACTATTGCATCCTGGAATATTCGCGGCGGCAAAAAAATATAAAGTTTAACGTCCTAGCTTTGTGTGAAGATCCAATACACAATCAGATAGGAGGAGAGGGTGTAGCATTCATAAGAGATACCAAGATTTTTTGTGGAAAATCCTGAATAGGAAAAAATTATGGAGAATGTCCCAGTTTGAATGAATCCACTAGTATTTGTAGTTGAGTACAAATGAGGCCCTTTATTGGAGGGAAGGCCTTGGCTTGATGTAACAAATATACATCATATATATTGTGTTACATGGTGGAAATAGGAAGAATCATTGTTGACGTGTTCGTTTGGTCAGAAGGATCATAGTCGGTGCACGACGGAGGTCGGAAAGACCGTAGTCGGGTGATGGTGGTCAAAAGGACAATAGTCAACGGACGACAAAGGTTGAAAAGATTGTTGTATGGAGACAAAAGTCGGAAAGATTGTAGTTCTTGACGGAGGTCAGAAGGATTGTAATCGGCGGGCGACGGAGGTCGAACGAACCGTAGTTGGTGGGCAATGGAGGTCGAAAAGACCGCAATCGATGGGGGACGGAGGTTGGAAGGAGTGTATTCAGCGACGGAGGTTGGCAAGACCATACTCAGCGGGCAATGGAGATCGAAAAGATTGTAGTTAGTAGGAGACGAATGTCATAAAGACCGTTGTCAAGTGAAAGAGGTCGAATGGACTATAGTTAATTGGCAATGAAGGTTGAAAGAATGGTAGTCGGCGGGTGACAAAGGTCGAAAAGATCGTAGTCGACAGGAGATGAAGGTCAGAAAGACCATTGTCTGGTGACGAAGGTGAAGCATTGTTGATGGGCGGAAGTCCGGGGTCGGGTAGAAATCTGGCGACGGGCAAAAGTCTGACATCGGGTAGAAGTCTGATGAAATTCTGGTGACGGGCAGAGGTCCAGCAACGAGTGGAAGTCCGACGTCGACTAGAAATCCAATGAAGGGCGGAAGTCTGACGTTGGGTAGAAGCCCGACGAAAGTCCGACGACTAGCAAAATTCAGGAGACGTGCAGAAGTCCATCAAAGAGCGGTAGTCCGGCGTCGGGTAAAAATCCTATGACTGGCGGCCGACCGGCGTTAGGTAAAAATTTGATGAAAGTCCAACGACTGGCAAAAGTCCGGAGACGGACAGAAGTCCGGCGAAGAGCGGAAGACCGACATCAGGTAGAAATCCGACGACAGGAAGAATTCTGGCGTCAGGTAGAAGTCCGACGAAAGTCCGTCTACTGGCAGAAGTCCAGTGACTTGTGAAAATTCGTATTCAGGTAGAAATTCGGCCGACGTGCGGAACTCTGACGTCATGTACAAATCCGGTGAGAGGAGTCTAATGGCAAGAGAGCTCTTGCTTCTCTATCTTCTCTATTGTTAATTGATTAAATTTTGTCCCACTTAACTTTAAAATAAATCTCGATTTGATATTTTTGTTTTGACCATTTACTTTAGTTCAGTTGAAACCAAATGGAGTTGACTGCCGAACATAAAACGTAACGCCCGAAAGTTTCTTTTAAAAATCCAGCAGAAAAAACAAATTTGGGCCTCTGGCGATGAGTTCAAAAATTAAAATAACACCAAAAAGATTAAAAAATAAATAAATAAAATATTTTGAAAGTGTTCATTTTTAACATATTTTATGATTTTTATTTCATTATTATAAAAAGAAAATTTTGAACTTTAAATGCCTTGAATGAATAAACACTTTTATTATTTATTTTATTGAATAAATATATGTTGAAGTTCTTTTCCGATGAAATTATATAAGGTCTATCACAAATAAATATAATTTGAACGGGTCTGAATGTAGTTCAAACATTTTTTGGAACTTGGTTTGAACCCTGGCTCAAAATAAGTCCAAAAATCTCTGATCCTTCACACATCAACGCTTCAATATTATTCTGTTTCACATGTTAACGCTCCAATCATATCATAAGTGAGCTTCTGTTGCAAAATATTCTTCTCCTTCACATGGCCTTAGTAAGCCCTTGGGACAATAGGTGCCCTGCGAAATGGGCCCCCATTGTCCCAATGCAAGCCAGCTTTATTTAAATTTTAAATTTCATTTTTAGTAACTTAGCCGCATGAGAGGCCCACATCTATTTATTTGACTAACTCAAACTCAAGAGATTGAGAGGTTTACATATATGTACTTTAAAACCAAAATTACCCTTAGGACAACACCCAACATAAAGGATTTTGAAGGCAACACCCTTATCAAAGGGCCATAAAATCTATCATTAACACTTTTTATTGTATTTTAGTTAAATTATCATTAAACCGTATATCAATACATTAGTGAATTTTGTGCAATTGATATAAGTATGTAATTCATAATTTTATTCGAAAGTACTCTATTGAAAAAATTATTACTTATATATATATATATATATAATATAAATATATATATATATATATATATATATATATATATAGTTATAAATTTTTATAATAAGTAGAATGTAAAATTTATAATTAATTTAAAAAATATGTATATTTTTAATAGAACAATATTTTTTTTTCACTTTGAAATACTAAATTTAAAAGAAAAAAAATCACATAAAAACTTAAGAATATTTTAAAAATAATTCATTTGTATATTCATAGCATATTGGTGAAAAGGCTGGTGTAGCTCTAGTGGAAAATAAGATTAGAGAGAGTCGCCTTAGATGATTTGGTTACACAAAACAATGGTCTTTCAATGACCCGATGAGGAAAGTAGAGGTATTAAATTTTACTTATGTTAAGAAAGCAGAGGTAGACCTAAATGACTTGGTTATAAAATATTATAAATGATATTTTCGTATTAGATTTAAACGAGAATTTGACTTTTAAGGTGACACAATAAAGAAAAATGATTTATGTGACTAACCCCATGTAGTGGGCAAAAGTTTGATGTTGTTGTTATTGTATGCATCAAAATTTTTTACTTCATCCCTGAAATACAAAGGATTTTGATTTTCATCCCCTACGATATTTGTCATGATGGTGAAAGTGCTCTAATACCACTTGAAAGTTTGTTAGGGATGATAAGCCCTTATGAACTAATCCCGAGGCTAACCAAGAGGGGGGTGAATTAGATATTAAAAAACTTCTTTAACTAAAAGAAAAATCTTTTTATATCTTGCAGCGGAAACAAAATACATCAATAATAAAAAGATTAATCAGAGATTTCACCCAAGCAGTTAATCGTAATAAAAATAAAGTGCGGAAATAATAAAGGAAAGAACACACCAGATTTATAGTGGTTCAGTCCTACTTGACCTACGTCAACTCCTCGAAGGCACCCTCCGAGTAATGCACTAAACCTTTAGTGACACTTCTTTAGCCCCCATAGCTAGGCGGAGAAGCCCTTACAAAATCACTTACACCTTCCCCGGTGCAACGGACTAGCCAGGTCCTTTGATACCAAAGATATCTTCTTCTTCCCAAAACTTCCCTCAAGACGAACCTTGAATTTGATGGTACTAAGATGCAAGCTTACCGGAGCAACCGTGTGAAACCCCCTCCAAGGATCTTCTCCCTCTCTTAAACTCCACCATTTCAAGTTATCTCTTTAAGTTTTCTCCAGAAGAACGAAGCTTCAATAGCTGTCAAAGACACCTATTAAGTGCCTTGACAAAGCTTAAATAGAGGGCTTTAAAAAATCCTAAAAATTAATATTGGCGACAAAAATCATCCAAAACGATCGCAGGATCATTCTATATGATGTGCTTAAAAAGATGTCTTCAGAAAACCCTAAAAATTCTATTTCGGCACCAAATATTGTCATGTACGTATGTTATGCTTAAAAAGTGGGCTTTAGAAAATACTAAAAACTCAATTTTGGAGCCAAATATGGTCCAGTACGATCCAGGGATCGTCTAGGACGATGTGCAGAATTTGACCTTATAGTCTAGGACGATCACCTGGACGATATGATCAAATTTGTACTGATCGTCCAAGATGATATTGTGGATCATCCTGGACGATTAGAAGAAAAATTAAGGTATTTCGTCTTGGATGATTTAGGAAAATTAAATATGTCGACAAATATCATTTAGGATGATATACAGATCATTCAGAACGATATGATTGAAAATTTTAAATCATAAATAGTTCTCTAATCACATGATCAATTTAGGCATGATTTGTATTAATTGTCCGGGATGATTAGAACAAATATTGAATCTTAAAACCTTGCCTAAATTATCATTGGCGGCTATTTTCCAAGATCATAAAGGATCGTCCTGGACGATCCAAAATCGTCTAGTACAATTAGTTCAAAACTTGAACTTCTGATTTTGACTAGATCTCACTCCCCTAAGTGTGTGTGTGCATGATTACCAAGCAAGCAAACTCCCTTTCAGGACTTGACTCAAGAAATCAAAATTACATTAATGAATATTGCAAAAATTATTACAACATAATTTATTCTATCCAATCTTGAGCTTTGAATCTTTATTGGGTGGTGCATGATATTCTTAAAAAATTAGTACACATACAAACAAAAATATATTACAAATATAAGTAGACAATAGGATATGAGCCACAATATTTGTTATCATAAAAAATATAAACTTATAAGCTTGAGTTGCAATAATCTCACTCTTTTTTATGATGTAAAATATTACTTGTTGAATTTGCAAAATTAAAATTATTTTCTCCTAATCTTTCCCTCGCTAGGATAAAAATTTTAAAAATAAGAGAGAATAATTTTTTTTATTTTTATTATTTTAAAAAGAATAACAAAACAAATAACTAAATAAAAAGACAAACTAAAATAGATATAAATATAACAGTACGTTCTCCCTTTATGACATTATCAAAAAGAAGAGGAGCATAAATAGAATAGAAAAAATGATTAAAAAAACAAAATGATCTCTAATCTGGTGAAGATGATGTTATTATTTTTTTAAAATAATCAAATATTTTTTAAATGAGAAAGTTACCTCTTAATTTTATTCAAAAATTTAGTAACGAATGTATTAACAACACATAACCCAAAAAGGTTAAAAATTTAGAAATAGTTAATCCAAGCTCAAGTTCTATTAAAGACTAAAAAACTTTTTAATACAATATCTAAATTAAGAAACAAATTAGAAAAAGAAACAATAATCTTTTTAAAACTCCTTTAATGAAATATATCTAATAAAAAATTAATGCAAAAATTAGTGAATCAACAATCATGATTTTCAAACTCAAGTATCAAAGATATTAATAGTAAAAGGGTTTTCTTAAGACTTAAGAAGTATAAGAAAGGAAAGCTTATTTTTTGTGATGTCATTTTATGTCTCTTGTCAATTATTTGGTGCACTTTATGCATCTTTTGATTTTCTATATACTTTGTGTATCTTTCTAAATTTGGCGTCATTGCACATCTTTTGATTTTTGATACACTTTATGTATCTTTCTAAATTTGATGTCATTTGCTATATTTTTTTCAACAAATATGCTTCCTTTCTATAATTTTTAAAAAACTAAAGCAAACTCATTCTATTGACAAAAACAAACTACTTGATTAAAAAAATAATGAGGTCGAGTCAATAATTTGTAAAAGATTCCTATATGATAGACAAAATATAGGAAAATGAAAAAGTTCAGTTTAAAAATCTAATATATAATATAATGAATATTTTGAATCAAAAGTAAAATAACATCTTTAAGAAAAGAGATAGAGAAATAAAATCATAAATTTCCTTCCTTCAACTATTTTTAAAAAAGTCAATCATGACTTACATAAAAATTCAAGAAAAATAGGAGGTAAATTTTTTTATTTTTTTTAAAATATTTTTTGTAAGGATTTTATTTTCTAAAGTGTATACAAAATAAAAAAATGTGATATGTGTGTATTGAACAGAGAAAACTTCACAAAAATAAATATAAAAACTAATTTAAAATTTCAACGGAACAATAAAAACAAAAAAAAAACTAAATCCAAAGAAAATATAGAAAATAAATAAAAACACAATAAATAAAAATACAATGAACAAAAAACATGCAAACACAAACAAATAAACACACAAATAAGACTTTAAATATTGCATTTCTCTTAGTCTGATGATTCAGAAACTTGGTCTACCTATGAGATTTTTTATTTTTTATCATCTACCCTTTTTACAATTTGTTTAGCTTTACCCTTTTCTTTTGCAGGAAGAGTTCTCAAATTAGGGCACTGATTTTTTATATGTCCATATTTTTTACATCCAAAGCAAATAACGTCAGAAAAAATCTTATCATTTTTACCTTTGTTCAACTTTTGTTAATGCTTATGCTTATGCTTTAGTAGTCTTTCAAATTTGCTTGTTCACTCATCACTTTTGTCATCTACTAAGCCACTTTTCTCCATGTCTTTGATTTTTAGTATTATCATTTCACCTGCATCAAAAGCTTTTTGACCCAAACTTTGCTCGTAGGAAGTGAGCCAATCAAATTATCAATAAAATAATCATTCAAATTTTTTGATTCAAAAATAACAATAACTTTGAAATCAAATTTATTAAGTAGACAACGTAAAATTTTATTAACATTTTCAAAATTTAAATACTCTTTACCTAAAGCATGTAATGATGTTATAATTTGAATAAATCTAGTATACATGTCTAAGATTGTCTTATAAGATTTCATGCAAAATAGTTCATTATCATGCATTAAAATATTCAACCTAGATTGCTTGATTTCACTAGTGCCTTCATATATAGTTTATAATTTATCACAAATTTTCTTACTAATAGTGCACGTGGATACTAACATATAATCTTCAGAATTTAAAGCATAGAAAAAATAGTTTAAATATTTAGCATTCAATTGAGCATTGATTTGTTCTACCTTATTTTATTGATTAAAAGGAATATTAGTTTTAATTCCATCTATAACACGTGATGGTATAGAATAACCAGTTAGAATCATATGTCACATTCGATAATCAATTGATTATAAGAAAGTTTATATGCAAATTTTCTAAAAATCAAAAGTAATATTTTCAAATAAAAGTGGTCTGGTGATTGAATAACCTTCTACAATATTATGATTATAAAAATTAGCCATTGATTGAAATTCAAAAAGTTTTCAAACTTAATTTTATGAATTCTACTCTGATACCACTCGAAAGTGCTCTTATACCACTTGAAAGTTCATTAGGGATGTTAAGCCTTTATGAACTAATCTCGAGGCTAACCAAGAGGGGGTGAATTAGATATTTAAAAAAATCTTTAACTAAAAGAAAAAAAATTATATCTTATAGTAAAAACAAAATAAATTAATAATAAAAAGATTAGTTAGAGATTTCACCCAAGTAGTTAATTGTAATAAAAATAAAGTGCAAAAATAATAAAGGAAAGAACACATCAGATTTATAGTGGTTCGGTCAAACTTGACCAACGTCCACTCCTCGAAGACACCCTCTAAGTATTGTACTAAACCTTTAGTGACTCTCCTTTAGCCCCCATAGCTAGGCGGAGAAGCCCTTACAAAATCACTTCCACCTTCTCCGGTGCGGCGGAGTAGCCGGGCCCTTTGACACCAAAGATATCTTCTTCTTCCCAAAACTTCCCTCAAGATGAAACTTGAATCCGATGGTACTAAGGTGCAAACTTGTCGGAGCAATCGTGTGAAACCCCCTCCATACTCTCTTGAAACCCCCTCTAATGATCTTCTCCCTCTCTCAAACTCCACCCTTTCCTCTCTCTTTTTTCAAGTTCTCTCTTCAAGTTTTCTCTAGAAGAATCAAGCTTCAATTGCTACCAATAACACCTATTAAGTGTCTTGGAAAAGCTTAAATAGAGGGCTTTAAAAAACCCTAAAAATTAATGTTAGCGTCAAAAATTGTCCAAGACGATCACTGGATCATCCTGTACGATGTGCTTTAGAAGAGGGCTTCAAAAAACCCTAAAAACTCTATTTATGCCCCAAATATCATCTTGTACGATCGCATGATCGTCCCGTACGATATGCTTAAAAAGGGGGCTTTAAAAAATCCTAAAAACTCAATTTTGATGCCAAATATTGTCTAGTATGATCACAGGATTATCCAAGATGATGTGCAGAATTTGACTTTATAGTTCAGGACGATCACCTAGACGATCACCTGAACGTTATGATCAAATTTGTACTGATCATCCAAGATGATATTGTGGATCATCCTTGATGATTAGAAGAAAAATTATGATATTTCGTCTTGAACAATTTAGGAAAATCAAATATGTCGGCAAACATCATCCTGTATGATATACAGATCATTTAGGATGATATAATTCAAAACTTTAACCATAATTAGTCCCCTAATCACATGATCAATTTAGTCGTAATTTGTATTGATCATCTAGGATGATCTACATCATCCAAGATGATTAGAATAAAAATTGAATCTTAAAACCTTGCCTAAATTATCATTGGAGCCTGTTTTCTAAGATCATAAAGGATCATCATAGACGATCCAAAATCGTCCGGTATGATTAGTTCAAAACTTGAACTTCTGGTTTTGACTAGATCTCACTCTCCTGAGTGTGTGTGTGCATAGTTACCAAGCAAGCATACTTCCTTACAGGACTTGACTCAAGAAATCAAAATTATATTAATGAATATTATGAAAATTATTACAACATAACTTATTCTACCCAACCTTGAGCTTTGAATCTTTATTGGGTGGTGCATGGTATTCCTGAAAAGTTAGTACACACATAAATAAAAATATATTGCAAATATAAGTAGACAATAAGATGTGAGCCATAATATTTGCTATCATCAAAAACATAAACTCATAAGCTCAAGTTGCAATAGATGGAGCTTCTGCATCACCACTCGCATCCCATTTGCCCCATTTTCCCAACCGTAACTTGGTAATCCTTGTGGTTCTTTTTTGCTCTGGTTGTGACATGGTCTTTAATTTCACCATCAATGACAACTTTAGTTTTGTCATAATTGGTATGCTAGTGGGGGCCCACCTTATGGGGCCTATAAGGTGTTAATATTTACTATGAAAGGAGGAGAAATCATGTGAGAAATAATTAGGATGGTTATTTAGGGAAAGATGCCAGATTGAATTTAGATTGAGGAGGAAATTAGAAAAGGTTTATTTAAGGAAATGTGACTTATTTTAATTCAGATTTGAGAGGGAATCAGGAAGGTTTTATTTAGGGAAAGATAACTAATTTAGGAGGGAATTGGGAAGGTTTTATTAAGGGAAAGAGGGTTGATTTGAATTCAGATTTTAGAGGAAAATATGATGGTTTATTTAAGGGTAATTAAATTATTTTATTTTCATTACATGATTATGTTTATTGTAGTTTTTCTTTGGAGTAATTCTTAGTAGTTCATAAGGTTTGTGAGAGAGCTAATTTACCTCACGAATAATAGATCAATTGTATCTTTCATTATTGTTGATGTATTAATAAAAATTAGCCACTATCTTCAAATTTGTATGGTTTTCTATTTGATACTTTGGTTTTTTTACTTCCAAAACGCATCAATATACCTCTATCTTTATCAACATAAGCCAAATCTAATACATCTAGTATCCTAACTGGGTGATGGGAAGGCCACCATTTTATGTGACCAAAACATCTAAGGCAACTCCTTCTAATCTTATCTTCCACTTGAGCTACTCCAACCTTTTCACGAATATGCTCATTTATTATACAATCTCTAAGAGTAAAACCATTCATCCACCTAAGCATCCTCATCTCTGAAACACTTAACTTAATATTATGCTTCTCTTTTAATGGCCAGCATTATGCTTTATAAAGCATTGCAAGTTTCACCACCATCTTATAGAATTTTCTCTTAAGTATGAGGGGGACTTTCCTATCACACAACAAGCTTGATACTTTACTCCACTTCAACCATTAAATTTGAATTCTACAAGTAATATCCCCATCTATTTCACCATCACTCTGAACAATACACCAAAATATCTAAAACGCGCACTCATATTAATGACTTGATCACTCATAGTCATGACCCCTCACTAAATCTATTACTACTAAAATTACACTCTATATATTCGATTTTAGTTCTACTCAAATGAAAACCTTTAAATGCTAAGGTTGACCTCCACAATTCAAGTTTACCTTTACTCTCTCCCTAGTCTTATCAACAAGAAGAATTTCATCAGCAAAAAGCATACACCAGGGTATAACCGCTTGCAAATGTCAGGTGAGAACATCCATGACTAAAGAAAAAAGATATGGGCTTAAGGTTGATCCTTGATGTAATCCAACATAAATAGAAAAACACTTGGTCAAATCACCTTCTGTTTGAACATAAGTAATAGCTCCTGCAAACATACCCTTAATAACTTGAATATAAGCATTATTAGCCTCTTTTATTTTTAGAACTCTCTATAGTACTTCTCTTAGAGTTTTATTATATGCATTCTCTTAATCAATAAATATCATATGTAGATCATCCTTATTCTCTCTATACTTCTCCAGCAAACATCTTAAAATAGATATTTAATTTTATGTTCACAAAGTAAATTAATACAAGAATGCTCTTGCAACGCAAATTATTTACATAAAAAGAGCATACCCAATGCATGAAGATCCCACTAATGCAAGATTGCATCTACAAATAGGTTGTTTACATGACTTAAAGTTGGGACCTCCAAAATACATTAGAGGCGACTCAACCACTGCTTTAGACCTTCCTTTACATACCAATTTTATTTCTATATGAATATTTGCTCAACCATCAGCACTTTCAAAATTAAGTCAAATACAAGTCTCTGTGCCTTCCACTTATTTATTTATATTTAATAATGATATTAAATATTTATTAGCATTTTTATTTTATTTATATTTGATAATGATATTTAATATTTATTATCATTTTTTCTTTAATGGGTTGATTACCTCCTTATTTATGAAATTTGTATCTACCAAACTAGAATGGCATGAAATTACAAATTTTGTATCTACCAAACTAGAATGGCAAAAGTCTGGAGATGGGAAAAATTCAGCGTCGGGTAGAAATCCTACTAAGAGCAGTAGTCCGATGTCGGATAGAAGTTCGATGAAAGTCTAACGGATGGAAAAAGTCTAGAGACGGATAAACGTTCAACGAAGATCGAATGACTAACATCTGGTTGAAATCCGGCAAAGGCGGAATTCTAGCATCGGGTAAAAGTCTGAAGAAAGTTCGTCGACATGTAGAAGTCTGGTAAGTTATGAAAATTTGACTTCGGGTAAAAATCTGGCGACAGGTGGAAGTCTGACGACGCGCGAAAGTCTGGTGGCAAAAGAGCTATTTCTTCTCTTCATTCTCTTCTTGCTTAGGCCTCCTTTCTTCCTCAACCCCCCCCCCCCCCCCCCCCCCCCCCCCCGCGAATGAGAAATGAGGGGCTTTATTATGGGCTATAATATAAGCGGTGATAGAGTTATAATTTTATGTCTTATCATTGCACATATATCCAACTCACACACTTAGAACATAAGATTTTTTATGTGAAAAATCTTGGAAAAGGGAAAAACCATGGGGCCTAACCCAGTTGAAAAGATTTCACTAAAATTTGAGTTGAGTACAATGGGCTGACTCGTCCTTGAGGGCGATCAAATTACAAATGTCAACCATATGGTTGAAGTCTAGTGTTAAACTTGGAATATAGGGTGTTAGTTAATCGTCCAATGGTGACTTGGCAGAACTTTGGTGTTGATTGAAAGTCTAGCAGAGTTTAGGGCTTCAGGTGGTGGTCTAGCAAAGGTGAGGGCCTCAGGTGGTGGTCCAGCGTAGGCGAGGCCCTCTAGTGGTGGTCCGATGAGGGTGAGGGCCCCGGCAAAGATGAGAGCCTCAAGTGATGGTCAAGTGAAGGCGAGGGCCTCAAGTGGTGGTCTAGCAAAGGCGAGAGCCTCGGGTGGTGGTTCGAAGAAGGCGAGAGCCTCAGGTGGTGGTCCGACGAAGGAGAGGGCCTCAAGTGGTGGTCCGACGAAGGCGAGGGCCTCAAGTGGTGGTCTGGAGAAGGTGAAGGCATCAGGTGGTGGTCCGAAGGAGCAGCGAGGTCAGGCGGTGGTCCGACAAAACTTAAGAGGTGGTCGAGGAGGAGCTTGTTCCTTCTCTTCCTTCTCTTCTTTCTTGGGTCCCTTTTTAAGAGAAATTAGGGGTCTATTTATAGATTTCTGGAGTGGCATGACCCATAAATAGGTGAGAGATCAAGGGTAAATGGGGAGTGGTTGGATGGACGGCCAATATTGAATCCCTTGATCATTAACCGTTTGATGGACATTTAAATATCTAAGTCATGTTGGAATTCTATGATCTTGGGCTCGTTGGACTTGTCTTGTCGAGCCGCTCGATTTGAATATAAGCGCATTATGATTGAAAACTATTTGGTAATCCAAATTGTGGTTTAAACTTTCCAACAGTACTTTTAACTCTTGATTTGGACCCGTTTGGGCTCGGATCGGGCTGGATTTGGAGTCGTTGGGTTCATATTCTTGAGACGCTCTGTTTGACTATAAGTTTGCTAAAATCAGTGTTTGGATGGTCCCAATTTTAATTTTGAAAGTTTCCAACTTGATTTTACATCGAGATTCGTGCCCGATCAAGATAATGTTTTGGATGACTTATCAGTTGCCCCCCTATTTTCAGACGTTGAAGTTCAAGAAGTCTGAAAATAATTATTGCAATATTTTACATTGGGCGAATCGCAAAACATTTTGTTCCAAAAAATGTAATATTGCTAAAACTTGATCATAGAGGTCTCATTGAGCTCTGAAAGTGTCAAAATTGAGTTTGAAACGTCGAAAAACATGTCTGGACATCCCAAAAATGTCTAATTTGAACCGTTTGAGCCCAAAAATGGAAGCCCGGATACGATTTGGCAGCCGAACTTGCCAGCCGGCCGATCGGCCGCCACCTACCGGCGAGCGCCACTATCGGTGCTGAAACGATGTGCCCCAAGGGGTGCACGATCATTAATGCAGCCGGTTATATAAATTAGCTACCATTATTTATTATTATTTTTTTTAGAGAGTAGTTTTTTATTGCTTCTAGCTTAGTTTTCTTCTTTATTTCAGTTGTCACAACTTGGGATCGAGCTTACTAAAGCTTTAAACAAATAGAATAGTGAGTTTTTGAAGATCAAATATCTTCAAGAAGAGTTCAAGAGGAAGTACAATCATAAAACTAAGGAGGCAAAGGTGCTACAAGAGGAGTTAGTGAGTGGAGGACTGAGTTGGCCAATACAATGCACTCTGTGTCTCTTCAAAATTAGCAGGCAAATCGGCTTCAAATTGACTTAGAGGAGGCACAAATAATAATCACCCAACTTTTGAAGGATCAAAAGGCCTCTGCAGGGAAGATAGTGACACTTGAGACAGAGAATAAGAGGTCCCAGACTCTTATAGCGAATAATGAGGCTAATTTATTTGACTCAGAAACTTCTAAAGTTATTGAAGATTTTAAGAAGTCCATAGCTTTCAAGACTATCATCCATGACAACGTTCAGAAGGCTCGAGATCATATTTATGATATAGAAGTAAAGGCCTTAGAGCAGCAGTGTATTTGTGATGGATTTATCCGGGGTTTTTAAAGGGAGTTCGCCTGATATAGCGGAAGACCAAAGTTTAAGTCGAAGGGGTGATCCCTAGTCAGGCTTCAGATGACTCTCCTTTAGACTCTAATGACGATGAGATAGAGAGTGAGCTGCATAAGGCCTTTGTCATTGAGGTGGATGATGAAATTGTATATATTGAGTAGTATTTTTATATTTTTTATACTCCACTAGTTGTATCACTTTATCTTTCCTAGTGATTATGATGTATTAGGTGTTTGCATTTCTTTTATGATTTAATAGAAAATTATTGATATTTGTATCTGATTAGTGAACATTTCAGTATTCTTATTTGACTAGAGTAGATTTTATTTATGCTCTTTTTCTTTTTTAAGGCACTTGTCTTATCTAAGGTTGTTTGTTTTAGTAATATACAATGTATTTTCAACCTGTATGATGAAAGTTGGATTGGATCCCCTTTGGGACCAAACATCTAGTGATTGAGATCCAAGCTTCTCAAATCAAGAACTTCAAGATCTAAATACCACCTGTCGAGGGTGCTTGACCTTTCCAAAGCTATTGATCATAGCGTTATAATACTAATGAACATGTGTGGAAGAGGTCAGATCAAATCCCCTTGGGATTGATCATCTAGTGATTGAGGTGCAACAAAGAGTGTGTATGCCTCAAATCAGAGATATAAAAATTAAATGACATCCACTTAGTATGTTTCACCTATCTGAGGTTATTGATTAAAACATTATTTAATTCTTTTTAACCTATATGGAAGAGGTCAGATCAAATCCTCTTAGGATTGATCGTTTATTGATTGAGTTATAATAATGATTGTGTGTTTCTCGAATCAAGAATTTTAAAATTGAAGTTCATAGCTTCTATAAATCTATCAATATGATCTTACTTGAAGAAGACAATAATGTAAACGAACGAGGGAGCAAAGTTTTTACTGTATTAAATAAGGGAATACTTTTCCAATATAACTCAGGGGTGAAGAAGCTACAAATACTACATACAACATGAGATAAACAATGTTCAATACTGAGGACATACAATACTAAAGACACACAATATTGAAGGAATTCAAATACTGAAGACATATAATACTTAAAATAAGTAGCACTAATGTGCTTTATTGATAGTACTTGCGGAGGTTTTCTATATTCCAAGTCCGAGGGAGCATCTTTCCTTCATCATTCCTTAACTTGAAAGTCTCAGGCTTCACCACGGCTGCCACCAAGTATGGATCCTCCCAAAGGGGGGAGAGTTTGTTACATTGGGGGGCCTTTTCATGCAGCCTCAATACTTCACAGGACTAAATCTCCGAATGAAATGCATCGCGGCTTCATCTTTCGATTGTAGTGACGAACAATTCTTTGATGATATGCAGCAAACTTGAGCATTGCCTTGTCTCTCGCTTCTGAAAGGAGGTCTAAGTTGTATCTATTTTTTTCCTCATTGGTGTTGGAGTAAGAAGTTTGAACTCGATGACTTGGGACTCCAATATCGACTGAATGATAGCTTTTGTGCCAAAGTAGAGGTTGTACGGAGTTTCCCCTATTGGAGTTTTGGCTGTGATACGATAAGCCCAGAGGACATTTAGGAGTTCATCGGCCCATTGCCCCGTAGCCTTCTCTAGACGTGTTTTCAATCATTTTAGTAGGTTTGATTGGTGACCTCTATTTGTCTGAGGATGAGCCATGGTTATATGTACTAATTGTATATGGAAGTCTTTACAAAATGTGATAAAAACCTTTCCAGTGAATTGAGTTTCATTGACTTACTAACTCTTTGGTCATCAAAATTTTGGAATGGGGCTCCATTTTCAATTATTAGCATGGAACTTAGAAGACAGTGGGCATAATATGGCAAATTTCATCTTACCTTGCTCAGTATGGGCTAGGTCTTGTGTTCGTTCCAGGATAATCAGAGTATAGAGTCGGTCCTATCTAATGGACCTTGGTTTGTGAATGGGAAGATTAATTGTATGGACAAATGGTCCCAAAGCTTTGATCCTAACTCTCTTAGAGGATTGACATCACCGATTTGGATCAGGCTTCCGAGCCTTCCTCTGCACTGCTGGGACAACTTAAATGTATGCAGAATTGCTTCTATGGTTGGAAAACCAATCCTACTTGATGGAAACATGTTCTAATGGGGAAGAAGAGAATTTGGAAGGGTATGCGTCCGAATTAAACTTGATAAGAAGCTTCCTGTAGGTGTATGGGTGGAAGGTGCAACTGGGAAATTCTATCAGAAGATAGAATATGAGCGTATTCCCAATTTTTGTTTCAATTGTTGATTTATTGGTCACACTACAGAAGGTTATAGAGAAGTAATGGGTAGCATATCTCTTAGGGCCTTGATCTTCTCAGGATTGGCCTCAATACCTCAGTGGGTAACCATGAACCCTAGAAATTTTCTTAAGGCCACTCCAAATGCATATTTGGAGGGGTTAACGTGAATATTGTAAGATCAAAAAGGTAGAAACATTATTCTAAGTTAGAGATATGCTGGGATGTCTCGAGGCTTTTAACTAGCATATCATCCATATATACTTTCATAGTGTGCACAATAAGATTCTTGAAAACTTTATTCATCAGGCATTGGTATGTTGCCCCAGCGATCTTGAGCTGGAACGAGATTACTAGATAGTAGTATAACCCCTTATCTGTTTAAAAAGTTGTTACCTCCTCATTAGTATGATCCATTAGTATTTGATTATATCCAGATTAAGCATCCATGAAGCTTAGCATTTGATGTCCGGAGTTGGCATCAACTAACTTGTCAATACTGAGAAGTAGAAAAATATCCTTGGGCCAGACTTTGTTGAGATATGTATAATCCGCGCACATTCTCCAAGATCCACTTTCCTTTCAAACCATAATGATGTTCGCCAACCAAGTGGGATAGTGCGCTTCCCTTATAAATCTCGTGTTCAAAAGCTTATCAACCTCTTGCTCAATTGCCAGCTGACGATCTGGTGTAAAGTTTCGCTTCTTTTGGATTATTGGCTTGTATACCGGGTTGACCTTGAGGGAGTGCATGATTACTTTAGGGTTATTTCCAGGCATATCAGCTGGGCTCTATGGAAAGACATCTTGGTTTGTATGTAGAAAATCTATATATTTTTTTTTCTTCATATGAGAGAAGCGATTCGATTTGTATTGTTCTTGAAGGGTGCTTATCTAATAAAGAGACACAAATAAGATCTTTTATAGGAGAGGCCCTCTGAGGAAAATCTTCACCTCGAAGATCAAAATCTTTGATGCTTAAGGTAACAGATGGACAAGGTTGAGCTTATATGAGATAGAAGGATTATGTTACTTATTGATCTCCACGTGTTATGCCAATCCCTACAGGGGTAAGAAATTTTAATTTGAGGTGAGGGATTGAAGCAACAATCCTAAAGATTCACTAGAGCAGCCTTCCAAAGATAGCGCTATAGGCCGATTCTGATTTCACCATAATAAATTGGATGGAGTATGTAACTAGACGGGTAAATTCTCAAATTATTATTAGAAGACTGATTATTCCTTCCACTCGCACAGGTTGATTATCAAATCCATATAATGGACCTGCGACCGATTATAGCTTCTCACTAGGGAGGCCCATATTGAGAAAAGTGGAGTATAATAAGATATTTATAAAGCTCCCATTATCAACCAAGATCCTCTTAATATTATAGTATAGGTGGCCAATTGATGCACTAATTAAAAGTGGGTCTTGATTAGGGGTATTTATTCTCTCTAAGTCAGAATCATCGAAGATAATGGAGTGGTTGGCGCGAGACTTCTATGGCGTTGGCTCTTTACTTGCTGTAATTATGACTTGATTAGATATTATAGGGCCTCCATCAATGGTTTTAATTTTACCAACCACTTGACGATTGTTTGATGATTTCCTTTGTTATTGATTCTACCCCCTAGTCGGACCACCCTCATCCTTAGCTGGGGGGGGTTCTGAATGAATTGTCGAAGATATCTTTGTCGAATAAGCATCGCTATCTCTTATATGAGCTGCCTGCATGATTCAGTAGTATGTCCACGACTACAGTGGAAGTGGCAATATTGCTCCTAGTATCTGACTTTAGGCTTCATAGGGTGCGGCCACTTTACGCTCTCCTGGTCCCGGATGGCCATCAATATATTTGCTTGGGGTACATTAAGTGGTGTGTACTCCTTTTCTTGGTGAGGCTCTTATCGCGGCTGTGATGGCTCATGGGAAAGATTGTAGTTTCCTTACTTCTTCTATTGCGATGATGGATTATCCATTCCTGGTATACTTTTATGCTTCCCATTTATTTTCTTAAATTAATTCTTATGAGCATTAATGGCTTTGTAAGTAAAGATTTGGGCCTTCATGCGATGGATCATGTCCGCATTAGAATGGACCGTGTCTCGCATGAGTGTGGAGTAGAAGGGGCCAGGATAAAGCCCTTCGAGGAACACACCTCTAAGTAACTCATGATCTACCCCTGGAATTTTCTAGGCCTCAGTAGAAAATCTTTGAAAGTACTACTTAAGGGACTCATTTTTATTCTAGGGAATTCCTAAAAGGTGAGAAGAGTCTCTGACCATCCTCCGATTGGTAACAAATTATTTGATAAATATTTTAGCTAATTTGATGAATGTTGGAATGGATCCGACATGGAGTAAATAGAATCATGTTTGAGCTTGCGCTTTGAGGGTAGCTGGAAAGACTTGGCATAGGAGTGCATCAAAGGCTCGTTGGTTGTGTATTGTGGTCCTATAGTAATCAATATGTTCGTACGAGTTAGATGTCCTATCGAATGAATCGTGCTTAATAGTTTGAATCTTACCGGAATGGGGTGTTGAAGGATGGCTTCAGTTAGGGGTGATGACTCCTAGAAGTCTCGTTAATGAAGAGATTTTCTTATATCTCCGATAGGGAACTCCTCTCAGACTATCCTTCGTAATTCATATCATAGGGCATTACGGGGGAGTTCAGTGATATAATGTTCGGTTAAGTCTACAGGGACATTAGGAGGAATGTGATGCTAACGGCCTGCGCATCCTTTAGATGTGATGCTAACGGCCTGCGCGAAGGATTGGTAGAGCTTGTCGTGTTAGCAAGCTCATTCTCTATATGTGTTAGAGGGCGCATCCTTGGCGGCGCAAGGGGAATCTCGACATGAAGATGTTCGGGTTAAACGTCTTCGAGTACTGGTGGACCTCGAGGGAGAAGAATATCTTATTGGGGTGTTGGTGCCGTTCCTCGAGTCTCTCGTAAGAGTTGAAGGATCTCGTTCTGAGACTCCTCCATCTTTCTGATACAATCTTTCAGGGAAGGTCCAGATGTTCTTTCTCTAGTAGGATTTCTCCCCCCGAGGTGAAAAGAAGCAGATGACTGGCATCCCTGGTTCATAGAAGGATTCTTGGATTGATGTGAATTGGAGCTGGAGGCTCCCAAGATGCGATGGATGTGCTTGTTAGCCATTGGAAGAGTACTTAAGATAGTGAGATTGAATCTTCCCACATACGATGTCAAATTATTGCAAGCTAGAATATAAGCGGTGATAGAGTTGTAATTTTATGTCTTAGCGTTGCACGGATATCCAGCTCACACATAGAGAACACAAAATTTTTTATGTGGAAAACCCTGGAAAGGGGAAAAACCATGAGGCCTAGCCCAGTTAAAAAGATTTCACAAGAATTTGAGTTAAATGCAGTGGGTTGACTCATCCTTGAGGGCGATAAGATTATAAATGTTTACTGTATGTTTGAAGTTAGTGTTAAACTTGAAAGTTGGGGTGTTAGTTAACAGTCCAATGGTGACTTGGCAGAACTTTGGCGTCGGTTGATAGTCTTGCAGAGTTTAGGGCTCCAGAAAGTGGTCAAGCGAAGGTGAGGGCTTCAGGCAGTGGTCCAACGAAGGTGAGGGCCTCAAGTTGTTGTCTGGCGAAGGTGAGGGCCTCACGTGGTGGTCCGGATAAGGTGAGGGCCTCAAGTGGCATGACCCGTAAATAGGTGAAAGATCAAGGGTAAATGGGGAGTGGTTGGATGGACTGTCGATATTGAATCCCTTGATCATGGACCGTTTGATGGACATTTGAATGTCTTAGCGATGTCAGAATTCGGTGATCTTGGACTCGTTGGATTCATCTCGTCGAGCCGCTCGATTAGACTATAAGCACGTTATGTTTGAAAACTGTTTGGTAATCCAAATTGTGGTTTAAACCTTCTAACAGTGCTTCTAACCCTTGATTTGGACTAGTTTGGGCTCGGATCGGGTTGGATTTAGTGTCGTTAGGTTCGTATTCTTGAGACGCTCAGTTCGACTATAAGTTTGCTGAAATCGGAGTTCGAATGCTCCCAATTTTAATTTCGAAAGTTTCCAACTTGATTTTGCATCGAGATTCGTGCCCGATCAAGATAATTTTTTTGCTAACATATCTGGTCAATTTATAGTTTTTTTAGAGTGATATTGCTAGTAAATATGTGGAAGATCAAGGATAAATTGGAAATGGTTTGAATGGACGACTGATATTGATTTCTTATATCACGGACTGTTTATTGAGTATTTGAGTGCCTTAATGATATCAAATTTGACGATCTTGGGCTAGTTAGATTTGTATCGTCGAGTTACTTGATTCGACTACAAGCATGTCACGTTTGGGAACCATTTGGTCATCCTATTTATGGTTTGAACCTTCCAACTATGCTTCGGATCCTTTATTTGGACTCATTTGAGCTCGGATTGAGTCGAATTTGGTGTCTTGGGTTCATATTTTTGAGACGTTCAGTTCGACAATAAGTTTGCTGAAATTGGAGTCCAGATGGTTTCCGATTTAATTTTTTGAAATTTCCCACTTGATTTTGATTCGAGATTTGTGCCCGATCCACATAATTTTTTGATGATTTATCAATCATTGTCTGTTTTTTCTACTGCCAATAAAAAACTTTAATTAAAAATGCTGCCAATAGAAATATTGTACATAAAAATTCTGCCTGGTTTCTTAAAAACGAAACTTTAATAAAATTTGGTCCCTTAAATCTCTATTTTTAATTGATTAAATTTGGTCCCACTTAAGTTTAAAATAAAGCTCGATTTGATATTTTTTGTTTTGGCCATTTAAAACCAAATGGAGTTTGACTGCCGAACATAAAACGTAACGCCCGAAAGTTTCTTTACAAAATCCAGCAGGAAAAACAAATTTGGGCCTTCGAATGAGTTCAAAATTTAAAATAATACCAAAAAGATTAAAAAATAAATTAATAAAATATTTTGAAAGTGTTCATTTTTAACATATTTTATGATTTTTATTTCATTATTATAAAAAGAAAATTTTAAACTTTAAATGCCTTGAATGAATAAACACTTTTATTATTTATTTTATTGAATAAATATATGTTGAAGTTTTTTTTTAGGATGAAATTATATATATCTCTCATCTCTTTAGACTTCTTATTAAAGGAACTTTTATTCGGTCAGGACATCTGACGTAGATCTACATCCGGACGTCAATAAAATGTCGGCACGTGCTCTTACTCTTTACTGCGCGGCCCGACGACTTAGCCCGGACCGGAACACGGTATTGCTATCTATTAACTGATTTGTGCAGACCAGGGTATACCCCGGTTTTGCTAGGTATTGCTAGGCATTGGTAGGTATTGCTCGCTATTGTTCGGTATTGGTCTTGGAAGAGCGGTATTTCTCGTTATTGTCAAGCAATACCTAGCAATACACGAACCTAGCAATACCGGTTTTTGGTCCGGTTCGAGTCGTCGGGCCGCGTGGTAAAAGTAAGAGCACGTTGCGACATTTTATTGGCGTCCGGATGTAGATCTACATCAGGTGTCCTGACCGAATAAAAGTTTCTTATTAAAGTCTTTCACAAATGGATAAAATTTGAACGGGTTCGAATGTAGTTCGAACTTATTTTGGAAGTTGGTTTGAACCTTGGCTCAAAATAAGTCCTAACATCTCTGATCCTTCACACATCAACGCTACTGTTGATGCCATCCCAACGAGCAGCCATCACGAAATATTATTCTCGTTCACATGTTAATGCTCCAATCATATCCTAAGCGAGCTTCCATTGCAAAACTCTTCTCCTTCACATGTCCTTAGCTAGCTATTGGGACAATGAGAGCCCTAGGGGCGTGGCCCCCTATATAGAAAAATTATTAGGTGTGGAGTGTGCACCGTCCGCACAAACATGAGTACCTAGCGGTACACACCGGTACCCACCGGTACCGAGTGCCGGTACCTAATGCGGAATAAGGCTTGTGCAGACGGTTCTTCCCGTCCGCACTCCGCACCTAATAATCTCTCCCCTATATATATATATATATATATATATATATATATATATATATATATATATATATATATATATATATATATAATATATATATATATATATATATATATATATATATATCGTTTTATGAAACTAACATCTTAATATTTAAAGTGAAATAAAATAATTATAGTTTTTATAATTAGTAGAATATCGAATTTAATAATTTATTAGTATTTACAGAACAATATATTTTTTCACTTTGAAATATTAAATTAAAAAAAATCACATAAAAAGAATGTTTTAAAAATAATTAATTTGATTATTCATAGCATATTTGTGAAAAAATTAATGTAGCTCCAGTGGAAGATAAGATTAGAGAGAGTCGCCTTATATGGTTTGGTCACATAAAACAGCAATCTTCTCATGACCCAGTTAGAAAAGTTGAGGTATTAAATTTGACTTATGTTAAGAAAGATAGAGGTAGACCTAAAAAGACTTGGTTAGATAATATTCGAAATGATCTTTCCGTATTAAATTTAAAGGAGAATTTTACTTTTAGCAAGTCACATAGTAGAACAAAGGCTTGATGATGATATTATTGTTGTATATATTAAAATTTCTGACTCTGTCCCTGAAATGCAAAGGGTTTTGATTTTCATCCTTTACCATATTTCATGATGGAGCTTACGCATCACCACCCGCGTCCCATTTACCTGATTTTCCCAATCGTGACTTGATAATCCTTGTGGTTCGTTTTGGCTACGGTCATGACATGGTCTTTAAATTCACCACCAATGTCAACTCTCTCAACCGTCGATAATGTCTATTTCAATCCGGGGAAAGTAATGATAATAGGATTGTTTATGGTATTATTTTTTTATGTTATCTAAAATTTTAACAGTTAGATAGTAAATAATAATTTATTTATTTTTTGGAATGGGTATCCACCTGCTGCCACTCCCAAAAGAGCACTTGGCTGCGTGACTAATCTTCGGCTGACCTAAAAGAGACTCACCTCAGAAACCTCCTGGTTGTACTTGATTGGGCCCCACTTAAGAGGCGCTTCCACTCGAGAATAATCGAGCACGGGTTGGGAGGTTTTCAACGGTGCTCACCCACAATAATAATAATAATAATAACAAAATTTAGATGGGAAATATATAAGTATAATAATTTTGTGTAAATAAGCTCTGTGGAAAATGCTGATCTATCTCCTATGCATTAAATACCTGCCTTGTTCCTTGCTACTCCATTTGAGTTCGCAGGGCTTTTAGCGGGGAGTTCCAAAAAGCGATTATTTCCAGAAGAAAGCCCTAATCAATAAACATTGATTCGTAGAGACACAGTCGTAAAAAACTGAGAATCAATGGAATGGAACGACGAGATAGATGGGTATGACGGAAGCTTTAAGGGTTGCTGGCAACCGAGGGCGTATCAGAAGCTTGGTGGCGGAGGCCGGCGGGTGAGAAGGAGTAAACAGAAGCTCGCCGGCGGATGGAGGCAACGGTTACGGAGGATTAAGGTATCGCCGAAGCTAAATATCCTGCAAAATATTTTTCCGAAGCCGATCTTCGCCCGCATCCACCAAGCCTACTTGCGCACAATGTTTGGATTCGCCCGCAAGCTCTGGCTCGGTAACGACATGGATGAATTCGGCGGGAATCTGGCCTCGCCGGCAAAGGAATATGATGAGCTTCTGATTCTCCAGTTACAAAACTTACTCTTGGAGCGGAAGCACCGTTTGGCCACCGTCGGCATCACCGATGCCTCGCCCTGCGGCGAGATCCGCTTGTAGGTGTGATGGTGTGTAGTAATCTATTATTACATGTAGAGTTCGGACACAGAGAACTACTATGACCAGTAAAACATAATTGTTATTCACCACCACTGTACTTTTTATTGTTCACTAGTGCTCTTTTATTGTTCATAGTTACAAAATCGAAAGATTTTCTGGTTCAAACTCCTCACATAATAATCTCTTTGTATCATGTATCTTTAGAGAGATTATTACGTTTACAGAGAGATTATTACGTGAGGAGTCCGGACCTAGATAATCTTTCAGTTTTGTGATTATAAGCAATAAAAGCGCAATTACTAAAACTTGTGCTTTTACTGTTCACTGTTACGCTTTCACTGTACTTTTACTGTTCACAGTCACAAAGACGAACGGTTCTTTAAATCCGGCCACATAATAATCTGTTCTATAATGTGATTCTCAAATAGGAAAATTGATCCACAATAATAAGATCAAAGTTATACTTAATTAAAGAAAATGAAATTATTTTAAAAAAAAATATTGAAGTATTTATTTTGTTTCAGAACAGTGAGAAGTAAGAAAAAATTTGTTTTAGATTATCCTGATACATTTTTTTTTACAAAATCATTGACGATTCAATTTGATGATTGCACACATATAAGAGAGATAGCTATATGATATGAACGTGAAAGTGAGATGAGAAATTTGAGTGTTGTACTAAATAAGAGATGGTGCTGAAAAATGTTCTTCGAGTACAAGCCGAGCATCCATAATTGATGGTCTCCATTAAAAATTATAAATCTTTGACCTTATACGAGTGGAGAAATTATTATGTATAGAATCCGGATGCAGCTTGCGTCCGAATTTCAATCAAATGTCATGTCGTCTGTATATTATGTATGTGTATAAATTATACACATGTTGTGTACAGCGACGTGGCTTATTTTAATTGGAGTTTGAACGTTCGGACTCCGTATGTAATAATTTCTCCAGGAATTGGATGTCCCTTCTTGGGATAAATGAGTCTTCATCTCAGAATCTTTTATTTTCCTTTTTTGTTCTCACTCATAAAATTTCTCTTCATGAAAATGATAGTAAGAGTAAGAATTGAGTGTGAGATACCAGTAAGAAGAGGCTAAATTTGCATTAATTAGGTTCCAAAAAACTACCCCCCTTTTACATTCTTTTTAGGGTGGTCATTTGCCCACTCTGGAATGAATGGGGATCTGAATCGTTTATAGTCTTAAAATTTATTCCAAACTGTTTACTCCAAAATGCCCCTAAAATATTTGAAAGATGATCAAAGAGACACAAAAGAATCATGAATAAATTTATAGTCTTAAAGAGTTCATAGAGTTATTCAACCTGTAATTGCAAAATGATATATTAAGCTCAAGATTTAACAAACAAAAGTTATAAGCCCATATAAAATTAGAAAAATACTATTGATATGTCATCGAAAATCACCTTAATTGAGCATGAATCTCCATATATATTTGAATTAAAATTTCCAAAATTTAATTTAAGATCTTCTAAAATTCAATTTCAATAACCTTATAGTGAAGCTGATTGACTCGATGAGACAGATAAAATGGCTCCGAAAATGATCAGTTCTATGTCCAATTTAGCCCAAATCAAGAGCGTAAAGTGTACATGGAAAGTTTGAAATATTAACCGTGTGCCAAATGGTCTCTAAATTTGGCATGCTTATAATAAAATATAGCATCTTAAAGAGATGAATCCAAAGTGCCCATGATCACTTAGTAGTGAAGACATTGTGACACTTCAATGCTGAATGAATTTAGTGATTGAGGGAATTAATATAATACATCTGATGTAGTGTTCCTATTTTCTTCATATTGATGGTTCATGTCACTCTAAAAAAATTAATAAATATGCCCCACTTTTTAGATGAGGGGACTTGGATCTTATACTTGGGCTTGATATTCAAGATAGCTCATAGGCTCTAAGAATCTCAAAGCTCCACCTAAGAACCACCTTCAAGCCATCGTTTGACCATCATTATTGGACTATCGCATAAACACTATTGATAAACCACTTGACCTACTTTGTTGGACCACCATCCCCTGACTACGGTCCTCTGACCATTGTCCCTTGACTTCGATCCTTAGACCTATATGTTCGACTATAGTTCTTTGATCAGCATTGCCAAACTATGGTCCTCTAACCTCCTTCTTTTGACTATAATCCTCTTACAGTCAATGCTCAACTTCAATCCTCTAACCCTCTTCGTCTAACTAAGGCCCTTCAACCTTTATCACCCGACTTTGGCTCTTTGACCTCATTCACTTTACTACGATCTCCTAACCATTGTTGACTGACTATGGTCTTTAGAACTTTATCACCCGTCTATAATTCTTCAACCATCATTTTCTAACTATCCTTTATCATAGAATCTTCTAATCATTTTGCTTGGCTATACTGATGTCTAGTGACTTTAACTCCTACCATCATTAATAATGAGCACCAACTCTAACTCTCAATGTTAATATGAGGATACAAGGCTATTCCAACTTCAACCATATAATACGCTAAATATAATGTCTACTTATTATATTGAATCAATGCCATCCCTAGTGGGAAGGTATCATTTATAGTTAATGAAAAGCACTATTACAATCATTTTAGTTGATCTAGCCCCATCATTTAAAAACACTAATGCCTCTTACAAATTATGAACTACTCTCTTGTTTTTGTGTGTGCTTAATCTTCATACAAATGCTAAGACAATAGAAGGCACCATTTATGGGAATTTATTCCTTGTTGGGGGCAACCATTACTATGTCAGTGAAAGGTCATTCATATCAATATTCATGCATAATTATAGCCGGGAAATCCCTTTGTCTTCTATCTTTTTATTAGTTATAAAAGAATCATGCAAAGATCGGACTATAAATCCACAAATAACATCAAAAAATAAAGTCCTAAGTATGATTTTAATCAGGCTCCTCTAAGCTATCATATATTGTTGCATCAATTTTATAGAAATCAAATTAGAACCATAAAACAAAAAATAAAAAATAATAAAATTTATTAAAATATATATAATCAAGAAGTCCTATTTAAACAAAAAAACTAAAAATTTAAAAAATTCATTCATTTAAGCCCTCAACAAATTTTTTAATGACAACAACACAACATAAGAATTAATGAATAACAATGATAATGATTTTCTTCGTTTTTTTTTTTTTTTGGTCATAAACACTACTTTGAGAAGCATTTACAAAAAAAAATTGAACTTTTTCATATAAAATTCTTAAAATTCGTAATCAGTAAATTAACATATTTATTTACTACTGATATTAGAATTTTTTTTTTCTATGAAATGATAATATTTTAGTAGTAAAAAAACATAGGAAAGCTCACGACATCTGCAACATTTACAAAAGTTATAGAAAGCTTTGGCTTTTAGTTAAATTTTAACAATTCACAAAACCCAAAAATATGGCAATTTAACTCTTTTTTTTTTTTGGACATTTAATTTAAAAATTTTATAAAACCAAGGACATAAAGTTCTGTGCCAAAAAAAATGGAAGAAAAAAAAACTACTTTTAAAAAATCAAGTTTGAGAATGGCAAAACTTATTTAAAAAAAAAACTCAAAATAGCGATCAAAATATAATGATCTCTCCTTGATTGAAATTTATCTATTCTTTAGAGAAATTCCAAAGCCCTAAATCAAGTGTTGAACTTCAATTGTCAATATAATTCCACCTCTTACATGTTAATGTTGACCTTTTTTAGAAGAAATGGATCTTTAAGGAAAAATTATGATATCTAATTTTCTTAAGTTCATTTGAATGATGATAATTAATAAATAAAGTCCCAAGTGCTGATTCACCGTCACGACCTCATCGGAGCTCGACTCGAATTTACACGGTAGGCTCTAGGAGGCATGGAATTTGGTGGGAACTCTCACTCTTAGCATGCTTAGGGAGCATAATGCAGTAACTTAGCAATTATGAAAATAGGAGTATATAAAGAGAATTGGAAACATACATAGATTGAATTTTGACCACCTAAGGCCCTACCAAGTAGTTAAACCAATTCAAATTCATCTGGTGGAGTGCAAGCAAGTGTCCACAAGAATTTGAAGGCTTGTTGTGAGTTTTTTTTATTAGATAGCCATGATTGAATGCACATGGCTTTATTTCTGGATTTTTTTCTAGTTTACAGCCATGGAAGAGCTCACCTAGGCTAGGCTAGGCTAGATTCAGGGAAGCTTAAGGCATGCATTGGGTCACATGGGCAAGCTTGGCTAAGGCTAAATCAATTTGAATTGGGTTTTGACCCATTTAAGCTAACTTAAGGTTGCTCAATTGGGCTGACCCAAGTAAACCCAATATATAGGTGGGGCTGAAGTGAGTAGCTTAGAGTATTAGGAAATCGAGGTTTGATTCCATGTTAAATGAAATTTAGGGCTTAATTTAAAGAATATGCTTTATGGGTCAAATGACTCAACTATGATTGATTGGTCAACCATGGTCTATCATGGGCTCAAATAAAATTAGTCATGAATGTGGAAGTGTTTAGAGGTCTTAGGTGACAACCCTAGGCCTAGGATTTTATTTAACCTAAGAAGGGCCATTTAGGTAAATTTAGGGTTTAAAAGGATTAATGGTCACTTGGTCAACCAAGACTTGACCATGAGTCTAAATGGGCCAAACCACTTAAGAGGTGAGTTTAGGTTGATTCAAAAATAAGGTCAACAATGTCCTCCACTATTACATGCTGACTGCATAAGTGAAAGGTCCTTCACATAGACCTCAGGCTAAAGCAGTTTTGGTTTAAGCAATCTATCACATCTAAAACCTTTTTGAATTGAATAATAAAGCTCATTTGCGACTCACTCGGTTCTATATCATTTGCAATAAAGCATATGAATTTTTCAACAATTTTTATTTGTTAGCAAATTGTGTTACAAGCACCCTCTGAACTTGACAAAATAAATAATGAAAGAATGGTAGATGTGAGAATCACCTCAAAGATGAGTCCTTGAAGATAGTGAAATTAGCCTACAGATTAATCCATCATTGATATCAAGTAGTGAGACAATGGATTCCAACTAAGTGATATGGTCATCATCATGATCCACCTTTTCCTTAATTAAAGAAAATGAAATTATTTTTAAAAAAAAATATTGAAGTATTTATTTTGTTTCAGAACAGTGAAAAGTAAGAAAAAATTTGTTTTAGATTATCCTGATACAATTTTTTTTACAAAATCATTGACGATTCAATTTGATGATTGCACACATATAAGAGAGATAGCTATATGATATGAACGTGAAAGTGAGATGAGAAATTTGAGTGTTGTACTAAATAAGAGATGGTGCTGAAAAATGTTCTTCGAGTACAAGCCGAGCATCCATAATTGATGGTCTCCATTAAAAATTATAAATCTTTGACCTTATACGAGTGGAGAAATTATTATTTATAGAATCCGGATGCAGCTTGCGTCCGAATTTCAATCAAATGCCATGTCGTCTGTATATTATGTATGTGTATAAATTATACACATGTTGTGTACAGCGACGTGGCTTATTTTAATTGGAGTTTGAACGTTCGGACTCCGTATGTAATAATTTCTCCGGGAATTGGATGTCCCTTCTTGGGATAAATTAGTCTTCATCTCAGAATCTTTTATTTTCCTTTTTTGTTCTCGCTCATAAAATTTCTCTTCATGAAAATGATAGTAAGAGTAAGAATTGAGTGTGAGATATCAGTAAGAAGAGGCTAAATTTGCATTAATTAGGTTCCAAAAAACTACCCCCCTTTTACATTCTTTTTAGGGTGGTCATTTGCCCACTCTGGAATGAATGGGGATCTGAATCGTTTATAGTCTTAAAATTTATTCCAAATAGTTTACTCCAAAATGCCCCTAAAATATTTGAAAGATGATCAAAGAGACACAAAAGAATCATGAATAAATTTATAGTCTTAAAGAGTTCATAGAGTTATTCAACCTGTAATTGCAAAATGATATATTAAGCTCAAGATTTAACAAACAAAAGTTATAAGCCCATATAAAATTAGAAAAATACTATTGATATGTCATCGAAAATCACCTTAATTGAGCATGAATCTCCATATATATTTGAATTAAAATTTCCAAAATTTAATTTAAGATCTTCTAAAATTCAATTTCAATACCTTATAGTGAAGCTGATTGACTCGATGAGACAGATAAAATGGCTCCGAAAATGATCAGTTCTATGTCCAATTTAGCCCAAATCAAGAGCGTAAAGTGTACATGGAAAGTTTGAAATATTAACCGTGTGCCAAATGGTCTCTAAATTTGGCATGCTTATAATAAAATATAGCATCTTAAAGAGATGAATCCAAAGTGCCCATGATCACTTAGTAGTGATGACATTGTGACACTTCAATGCTGAATGAATTTAGTGATTGAGGGAATTAATATGATACATCTGATGTAGTGTTCCTATTTTCTTCATATTGATGGTTCATGTCACTCTAAAAAAATTAATAAATATGCCCCACTTTTTTGATGAGGGGACTTGGATCTTATACTTGGGCTTGATATTCAAGATAGCTCATAGGCTCTAAGAATCTCAAAGCTCCACCTAAGAACCACCTTCAAGCCATCGTTTGACCATCATTATTGGACTATCGCATAAACACTATTGATAAACCACTTGACCTACTTTGTTGGACCACCATCCCCTGACTACGGTCCTCTGACCATTGTCCCTTGACTTCAATCCTTAGACCTATATGTTCGACTATAGTTCTTTGATCAGCATTGCCAAACTATGGTCCTCTAACCTCCTTCTTTTGACTATAATCCTCTTACAGTCAATGCTCAACTTCAATCCTCTAACCCTCTTCGTCTAACTAAGGCCCTTCAACCTTTATCACCCGACTTTGGCTATTTGACCTCATTCACTTTACTACGATCTCCTAACCATTGTTGACTGACTATGGTCTTTAGAACTTTATCACCCGTCTATAATTCTTCAACCATCATTTTCTAACTATCCTTTATCATAGAATCTTCTAATCATTTTGCTTGGCTATACTGATGTCTAGTGACTTTAACTCCTACCATCATTAATAATGAGCACCAACTCTAACTCTCAATGTTAATATGAGGATACAAGGCTATTCCAACTTCAACCGTATAATTCGCTAAATATAATGTCTACTTATTATATTGAATCAATGCCATCCCTAGTGGGAAGGTATCATTTATAGTTAATGAAAAGCACTATTACAATCATTTTAGTTGATCTAGCCCCATCATTTAAAAACACTAATGCCTCTTACAAATTATGAACTACTCTCTTGTTTTTGTGTGTGCTTAATCTTCATACAAATGCTAAGACAATAAAAGGCACCATTTATGGGAATTTATTCCTTGTTGGGGGCAACCATTACTATGTCAGTGAAAGGTCATTCATATCAATATTCATGCATAATTATAGCCGGGAAATCCCTTTGTCTTCTATCTTTTTATTAGTTATAAAAGAATCATGCAAAGATCGGACTATAAATCCACAAATAACATCAAAAAATAAAGTCCTAAGTATGATTTTAATCAGGCTCCTCTAAGCTATCATATATTGTTGCATCAATTTTATAGAAATCAAATTAGAACCATAAAACAAAAAATAAAAAATAATAAAATTTATTAAAATATATATAATCATGAAGTCCTATTTAAACAAAAAAACTAAAAATTTAAAAAATTCATTCATTTAAGCCCTCAACAAATTTTTTAATGACAACAACACAACATAAGAATTAATGAATAACAATGATAATGATTTTCTTCGTTTTTTTTTTGGTCATAAACACTACTTTGAGAAGCATTTACAAAAAAAAATTGAACTTTTTCATATAAAATTCTTAAAATTCGTAATCAGTAAATTGACATATTTATTTACTACTGATATTAGAATTTTTTTTTTCTATGAAATGATAATATTTTAGTAGTAAAAAAACATAGGAAAGCTCACGACACCTGCAACATGTACAAAAGTTATAGAAAGCTTTGGCTTTTAGTTAAATTTTAACAATTCACAAAACCCAAAACTATGGCAATTTAACTCTTTTTTTTTTTTGGACATTTAATTTAAAAATTTTATAAAACCAAGGACATAGAGTTCTGTGCCAAAAAAAATGAAAGAAAAAAAACTACTTTTAAAAAATCAAGTTTGAGAATGACAAAACTTATTTAAATAAAAAACTCAAAATAGCGATCAAAATATAATGATCTCTCCTTGATTGAAATTTATCTATTCTTTAGAGAAATTCCAAAGCCCTAAATCAAGTGTTGAACTTCAATTGTCAATATAATTCCACCTCTTACATGTTAATGTTGACCTTTTTTAGAAGAAATGGATCTTTAAGGAAAAATTATGATATCTAATTTTCTTAAGTTCATTTGAATGATGATAATTAATAAATAAAGTCCCAAGTGGTGATTCACCGTCACGACCTCATCGGAGCTCGACTCGAATTTACACGGTAGGCTCTAGGAGGCATGGAATTTGGTGGGAACTCTCACTCTTAGCATGCTTAGGGAGCATAATGCAGTAACTTAGCAATTATGAAAATAGGAGTATATAAAGAGAATTGGAAACATACATAGATTGAATTTTGACCACCTAAGGCCCTACCAAGTAGTTAAACCAATTCAAATTCATCTGGTGGAGTGCAAGCAAGTGTCCACAAGAATTTGAAGGCTTGTTGTGAGTTTTTTTTATTAGATAGCCATGATTGAATGCACATGGCTTTATTTCTGGATTTTTTTCTAGTTTACAGCCATGGAAGAGCTCACCTAGGCTAGGCTAGGCTAGATTCAGGGAAGCTTAAGGCATGCATTGGGTCACATGGGCAAGCTTGGCTAAGGCTAAATCAATTTGAATTGGGTTTTGACCCATTTAAGCTAACTTAAGGTTGCTCAATTGGGCTGACCCAAGTAAACCCAATATATAGGTGGGGCTGAAGTGAGTAGCTTAGAGTATTAGGAAATCGAGGTTTGATTCCATGTTAAATGAAATTTAGGGCTTAATTTAAAGAATATGCTTTATGGGTCAAATGACTCAACTATGATTGATTGGTCAACCATGGTCTATCATGGGCTCAAATAAAATTAGTCATGAATGTGGAAGTGTTTAGAGGTCTTAGGTGACAACCCTAGGCCTAGGATTTTATTTAACCTAAGAAGGGCCATTTAGGTAAATTTAGGGTTTAAAAGGATTAATGGTCACTTGGTCAACCAAGACTTGACCATGAGTCTAAATGGGCCAAACCACTTAAGAGGTGAGTTTAGGTTGATTCAAAATAAGGTCAACAATGTCCTCCACTATTACATGCTGACTGCATAAGTGAAAGGTCCTTCACATAGACCTCAGGCTAAAGCAGTTTTGGTTTAAGCAATCTATCACATCTAAAACCTTTTTGAATTGAATAATAAAGCTCATTTGCGACTCACTCGGTTCTATATCATTTGCAATAAAGCATATGAATTTTTCAACAATTTTTATTTGTTAGCAAATTGTGTTACAAGCACCCTCTGAACTTGACAAAATAAATAATGAAAGAATGGTAGATGTGAGAATCACCTCAAAGATGAGTCCTTGAAGATAGTGAAATTAGCCTACAGATTAATCCATCATTGATATCAAGTAGTGAGACAATGGATTCCAACTAAGTGATATGGTCATCATCATGATCCACCTTTTCCTTAATTAAAGAAAATGAAATTATTTTTAAAAAAAAATATTGAAGTATTTATTTTGTTTCAGAACAGTGAAAAGTAAGAAAAAATTTGTTTTAGATTATCCTGATACAATTTTTTTTACAAAATCATTGACGATTCAATTTGATGATTGCACACATATAAGAGAGATAGCTATATGATATGAACGTGAAAGTGAGATGAGAAATTTGAGTGTTGTACTAAATAAGAGATGGTGCTGAAAAATGTTCTTCGAGTACAAGCCGAGCATCCATAATTGATGGTCTCCATTAAAAATTATAAATCTTTGACCTTATACGAGTGGAGAAATTATTATTTATTGAATCCGGATGCAGCTTGCGTCCGAATTTCAATCAAATGCCATGTCGTCTGTATATTATGTATGTGTATAAATTATACACATGTTGTGTACAGCGACGTGGCTTATTTTAATTGGAGTTTGAACGTTCGGACTCCGTATGTAATAATTTCTCCGGGAATTGGATGTCCCTTCTTGGGATAAATTAGTCTTCATCTCAGAATCTTTTATTTTCCTTTTTTGTTCTCGCTCATAAAATTTCTCTTCATGAAAATGATAGTAAGAGTAAGAATTGAGTGTGAGATATCAGTAAGAAGAGGCTAAATTTGCATTAATTAGGTTCCAAAAAACTACCCCCCTTTTACATTCTTTTTAGGGTGGTCATTTGCCCACTCTGGAATGAATGGGGATCTGAATCGTTTATAGTCTTAAAATTTATTCCAAATAGTTTACTCCAAAATGCCCCTAAAATATTTGAAAGATGATCAAAGAGACACAAAAGAATCATGAATTAATTTATAGTCTTAAAGAGTTCATAGAGTTATTCAACCTGTAATTGCAAAATGATATATTAAGCTCAAGATTTAACAAACAAAAGTTATAAGCCCATATAAAATTAGAAAAATACTATTGATATGTCATCGAAAATCACCTTAATTGAGCATGAATCTCCATATATATTTGAATTAAAATTTCCAAAATTTAATTTAAGATCTTCTAAAATTCAATTTCAATACCTTATAGTGAAGCTGATTGACTCGATGAGACAGATAAAATGGCTCCGAAAATGATCAGTTCTATGTCCAATTTAGCCCAAATCAAGAGCGTAAAGTGTACATGGAAAGTTTGAAATATTAACCGTGTGCCAAATGGTCTCTAAATTTGGCATGCTTATAATAAAATATAGCATCTTAAAGAGATGAATCCAAAGTGCCCATGATCACTTAGTAGTGATGACATTGTGACACTTCAATGCTGAATGAATTTAGTGATTGAGGGAATTAATATGATACATCTGATGTAGTGTTCCTATTTTCTTCATATTGATGGTTCATGTCACTCTAAAAAAATTAATAAATATGCCCCACTTTTTTGATGAGGGGACTTGGATCTTATACTTGGGCTTGATATTCAAGATAGCTCATAGGCTCTAAGAATCTCAAAGCTCCACCTAAGAACCACCTTCAAGCCATCGTTTGACCATCATTATTGGACTATCGCATAAACACTATTGATAAACCACTTGACCTACTTTGTTGGACCACCATCCCCTGACTACGGTCCTCTGACCATTGTCCCTTGACTTCAATCCTTAGACCTTTATGTTCGACTATAGTTCTTTGATCAGCATTGCCAAACTATGGTCCTCTAACCTCCTTCTTTTGACTATAATCCTCTTACAGTCAATGCTCAACTTCAATCCTCTAACCCTCTTCGTCTAACTAAGGCCCTTCAACCTTTATCACCCGACTTTGGCTCTTTGACCTCATTCACTTTACTACGATCTCCTAACCATTGTTGACTGACTATGGTCTTTAGAACTTTATCACCCGTCTATAATTCTTCAACCATCATTTTCTAACTATCCTTTATCATAGAATCTTCTAATCATTTTGCTTGGCTATACTGATGTCTAGTGACTTTAACTCCTACCATCATTAATAATGAGCACCAACTCTAACTCTCAATGTTAATATGAGGATACAAGGCTATTCCAACTTCAACCGTATAATACGCTAAATATAATGTCTACTTATTATATTGAATCAATGCCATCCCTAGTGGGAAGGTATCATTTATAGTTAATGAAAAGCACTATTACAATCATTTTAGTTGATCTAGCCCCATCATTTAAAAACACTAATGCCTCTTACAAATTATGAACTACTCTCTTGTTTTTGTGTGTGCTTAATCTTCATACAAATGCTAAGACAATAAAAGGCACCATTTATGGGAATTTATTCCTTGTTGGGGGCAACCATTACTATGTCAGTGAAAGGTCATTCATATCAATATTCATGCATAATTATAGCCGGGAAATCCCTTTGTCTTCTATCTTTTTATTAGTTATAAAAGAATCATGCAAAGATCGGACTATAAATCCACAAATAACATCAAAAAATAAAGTCCTAAGTATGATTTTAATCAGGCTCCTCTAAGCTATCATATATTGTTGCATCAATTTTATAGAAATCAAATTAGAACCATAAAACAAAAAATAAAAAATAATAAAATTTATTAAAATATATATAATCAAGAAGTCCTATTTAAACAAAAAAACTAAAAATTTAAAAAATTCATTCATTTAAGCCCTCAACAAATTTTTTAATGACAACAACACAACATAAGAATTAATGAATAACAATGATAATGATTTTCTTCGTTTTTTTTTTTTTGGTCATAAACACTACTTTGAGAAGCATTTACAAAAAAAAATTGAACTTTTTCATATAAAATTCTTAAAATTCGTAATCAGTAAATTAACATATTTATTTACTACTGATATTAGAATTTTTTTTTTCTATGAAATGATAATATTTTAGTAGTAAAAAAACATAGGAAAGCTCACGACATCTGCAACATTTACAAAAGTTATAGAAAGCTTTGGCTTTTAGTTAAATTTTAACAATTCACAAAACCCAAAAATATGGCAATTTAACTCTTTTTTTTTTTTTTGGACATTTAATTTAAAAATTTTATAAAACCAAGGACATAAAGTTCTGTGCCAAAAAAATGGAAGAAAAAAAAACTACTTTTAAAAAATCAAGTTTGAGAATGGTAAAACTTATTTAAAAAAAAAACTCAAAATAGCGATCAAAATATAATGATCTCTCCTTGATTGAAATTTATCTATTCTTTAGAGAAATTCCAAAGCCCTAAATCAAGTGTTGAACTTCAATTGTCAATATAATTCCACCTCTTACATGTTAATGTTGACCTTTTTTAGAAGAAATGGATCTTTAAGGAAAAATTATGATATCTAATTTTCTTAAGTTCATTTGAATGATGATAATTAATAAATAAAGTCCCAAGTGGTGATTCACCGTCACGACCTCATCGGAGCTCGACTCGAATTTACACGGTAGGCTCTAGGAGGCATGGAATTTGGTGGGAACTCTCACTCTTAGCATGCTTAGGGAGCATAATGCAGTAACTTAGCAATTATGAAAATAGGAGTATATAAAGAGAATTGGAAACATACATAGATTGAATTTTGACCACCTAAGGCCCTACCAAGTAGTTAAACCAATTCAAATTCATCTGGTGGAGTGCAAGCAAGTGTCCACAAGAATTTGAAGGCTTGTTGTGAGTTTTTTTTATTAGATAGCCATGATTGAATGCACATGGCTTTATTTCTGGATTTTTTTCTAGTTTACAGCCATGGAAGAGCTCACCTAGGCTAGGCTAGGCTAGATTCAGGGAAGCTTAAGGCATGCATTGGGTCACATGGGCAAGCTTGGCTAAGGCTAAATCAATTTGAATTGGGTTTTGACCCATTTAAGCTAACTTAAGGTTGCTCAATTGGGCTGACCCAAGTAAACCCAATATATAGGTGGGGCTGAAGTGAGTAGCTTAGAGTATTAGGAAATCGAGGTTTGATTCCATGTTAAATGAAATTTAGGGCTTAATTTAAAGAATATGCTTTATGGGTCAAATGAGTCAACTATGATTGATTGGTCAACCATGGTCTATCATGGGCTCAAATAAAATTAGTCATGAATGTGGAAGTGTTTAGAGGTCTTAGGTGACAACCCTAGGCCTAGGATTTTATTTAACCTAAGAAGGGCCATTTAGGTAAATTTAGGGTTTAAAAGGATTAATGGTCACTTGGTCAACCAAGACTTGACCATGAGTCTAAATGGGCCAAACCACTTAAGAGGTGAGTTTAGGTTAATTCAAAAATAAGGTCAACAATGTCCTCCACTATTACATGCTGACTGCATAAGTGAAAGGTCCTTCACATAGACCTCAGGCTAAAGCAGTTTTGGTTTAAGCAATCTATCACATCTAAAACCTTTTTGAATTGAATAATAAAGCTCATTTGCGACTCACTCGGTTCTATATCATTTGCAATAAAGCATATGAATTTTTCAACAATTTTTATTTGTTAGCAAATTGTGTTACAAGCACCCTCTGAACTTGAAGAAATAAATAATGAAAGAATGGTAGATGTGAGAATCACCTCAAAGATGAGTCCTTGAAGATAGTGAAATTAGCCTACAGATTAATCCATCATTGATATCAAGTAGTGAGACAATGGATTCCAACTAAGTGATATGGTCATCATCATGATCTACCTTTTCCTTAATTAAAGAAAATGAAATTATTTTAAAAAAAAAATATTGAAGTATTTATTTTAATTCAGAACAGTAAAAAGTAAGAAAAAATTTGTTTTAGATTATCCTGATACAATTTTTTTTACAAAATCATTGACGATTCAATTTGATGATTGCACACATATAAGAGAGATAGCTATATGATATGAACGTGAAAGTGAGATGAGAAATTTGAGTGTTGTACTAAATAAGAGATGGTGCTGAAAAATGTTCTTCGAGTACAAGCCGAGCATCCATAATTGATGGTCTCCATTAAAAATTATAAATCTTTGACCTAATACGTGTGGAGAAATTATTATGTATAGAATCCGGATGCAGCTTGCGTCCGAATTTCAATCAAATGCCATGTCGTCTGTATATTATGTATGTGTATAAATTATACACATGTTGTGTACAGCGACGTGGCTTATTTTAATTGGAGTTTGAACGTTCGGACTCCGTATGTAATAATTTCTCCAGGAATTGGATGTCCCTTCTTGGGATAAATGAGTCTTCATCTCAGAATCTTTTATTTTCCTTTTTTGTTCTCGCTCATAAAATTTCTCTTCATGAAAATGATAGTAAGAGTAAGAATTGAGTGTGAGATATCTGTAAGAAGAGGCTAAATTTGCATTAATTAGGTTCCAAAAAACTACCCCCCTTTTACATTCTTTTTAGGGTGGTCATTTGCCCACTCTGGAATGAATGGGGATCTGAATCGTTTATAGTCTTAAAATTTATTCCAAACTGTTTACTCCAAAATGCCCCTAAAATATTTGAAAGATGATCAAAGAGACACAAAAGAATCATGAATAAATTTATAGTCTTAAAGAGTTCATAGAGTTATTCAACCTGTAATTGCAAAATGATATATTAAGCTCAAGATTTAACAAACAAAAGTTATAAGCCCATATAAAATTAGAAAAATACTATTGATATGTCATCGAAAATCACCTTAATTGAGCATGAATCTCCATATATATTTGAATTAAAATTTCCAAAATTTAATTTAAGATCTTCTAAAATTCAATTTCAATAACCTTATAGTGAAGCTGATTGACTCGATGAGACAGATAAAATGGCTCCGAAAATGATCAGTTCTATGTCCAATTTAGCCCAAATCAAGAGCGTAAAGTGTACATGGAAAGTTTGAAATATTAACCGTGTGCCAAATGGTCTCTAAATTTGGCATGCTTATAATAAAATATAGCATCTTAAAGAGATGAATCCAAAGTGCCCATGATCACTTAGTAGTGATGACATTGTGACACTTCAATGCTGAATGAATTTAGTGATTGAGGGAATTAATATAATACATCTGATGTAGTGTACCTATTTTCTTCATATTGATGGTTCATGTCACTCTAAAAAAATTAATAAATATGCCCCACTTTTTAGATGAGGGGACTTGGATCTTATACTTGGGCTTGATATTCAAGATAGCTCATAGGCTCTAAGAATCTCAAAGCTCCACCTAAGAACCACCTTCAAGCCATCATTTGACCATCATTATTGGACTATCGCATAAACACTATTGATAAACCACTTGACCTACTTTGTTGGACCACCATCCCCTGACTACGGTCCTCTGACCATTGTCCCTTGACTTCGATCCTTAGACTTATATGTTCGACTATAGTTCTTTGATCAGCATTGCCAAACTATGGTCCTCTAACCTCCTTCTTTTGACTATAATCCTCTTACAGTCAATGCTCAACTTCAATCCTCTAACCCTCTTCGTCTAACTAAGGCCCTTCAACCTTTATCACCCGACTTTGGCTCTTTGACCTCATTCACTTTACTACGATCTCCTAACCATTGTTGACTGACTATGGTCTTTAGAACTTTATCACCCGTCTATAATTCTTCAACCATCATTTTCTAACTATCCTTTATCATAGAATCTTCTAATCATTTTGCTTGGCTATACTGATGTCTAGTGACTTTAACTCCTACCATCATTAATAATGAGCACCAACTCTAACTCTCAATGTTAATATGAGGATACAAGGCTATTCCAACTTCAACCGTATAATACGCTAAATATAATGTCTACTTATTATATTGAATCAATGCCATCCCTAGTGGGAAGGTATCATTTATAGTTAATGAAAAGCACTATTACAATCATTTTAGTTGATCTAGCCCCATCATTTAAAAACACTAATGCCTCTTACAAATTATGAACTACTCTCTTGTTTTTGTGTGTGCTTAATCTTCATACAAATGCTAAGACAATAAAAGGCACCATTTATGGGAATTTATTCCTTGTTGGGGGCAACCATTACTATGTCAGTGAAAGGTCATTCATATCAATATTCATGCATAATTATAGCCGGGAAATCCCTTTGTCTTCTATCTTTTTATTAGTTATAAAAGAATCATGCAAAGATCGGACTATAAATCCACAAATAACATCAAAAAATAAAGTCCTAAGTATGATTTTAATCAGGCTCCTCTAAGCTATCATATATTGTTGCATCAATTTTATAGAAATCAAATTAGAACCATAAAACAAAAAATAAAAAATAATAAAATTTATTAAAATATATATAATCAAGAAGTCCTATTTAAACAAAAAAACTAAAAATTTAAAAAATTCATTCATTTAAGCCCTCAACAAATTTTTTAATGACAACAACACAACATAAGAATTAATGAATAACAATGATAATGATTTTCTTCGTTTTTTTTTTTTTTTGGTCATAAACACTACTTTGAGAAGCATTTACAAAAAAAAATTGAACTTTTTCATATAAAATTCTTAAAATTCGTAATCAGTAAATTAACATATTTATTTACTACTGATATTAGAATTTTTTTTTTCTATGAAATGATAATATTTTAGTAGTAAAAAAACATAGGAAAGCTCACGACATCTGCAACATTTACAAAAGTTATAGAAAGCTTTGGCTTTTAGTTAAATTTTAACAATTCACAAAACCCAAAAATATGGCAATTTAACTCTTTTTTTTTTTTTGGACATTTAATTTAAAAATTTTATAAAACCAAGGACATAAAGTTCTGTGCCAAAAAAAATGGAAGAAAAAAAAAACTACTTTTAAAAAATCAAGTTTGAGAATGGCAAAACTTATTTAAAAAAAAAACTCAAAATAGCGATCAAAATATAATGATCTCTCCTTGATTGAAATTTATCTATTCTTTAGAGAAATTCCAAAGCCCTAAATCAAGTGTTGAACTTCAATTGTCAATATAATTCCACCTCTTACATGTTAATGTTGACCTTTTTTAGAAGAAATGGATCTTTAAGGAAAAATTATGATATCTAATTTTCTTAAGTTCATTTGAATGATGATAATTAATAAATAAAGTCCCAAGTGCTGATTCACCGTCACGACCTCATCGGAGCTCGACTCGAATTTACACGGTAGGCTCTAGGAGGCATGGAATTTGGTGGGAACTCTCACTCTTAGCATGCTTAGGGAGCATAATGCAGTAACTTAGCAATTATGAAAATAGGAGTATATAAAGAGAATTGGAAACATACATAGATTGAATTTTGACCACCTAAGGCCCTACCAAGTAGTTAAACCAATTCAAATTCATCTGGTGGAGTGCAAGCAAGTGTCCACAAGAATTTGAAGGCTTGTTGTGAGTTTTTTTTATTAGATAGCCATGATTGAATGCACATGGCTTTATTTCTGGATTTTTTTCTAGTTTACAGCCATGGAAGAGCTCACCTAGGCTAGGCTAGGCTAGATTCAGGGAAGCTTAAGGCATGCATTGGGTCACATGGGCAAGCTTGGCTAAGGCTAAATCAATTTGAATTGGGTTTTGACCCATTTAAGCTAACTTAAGGTTGCTCAATTGGGCTGACCCAAGTAAACCCAATATATAGGTGGGGCTGAAGTGAGTAGCTTAGAGTATTAGGAAATCGAGGTTTGATTCCATGTTAAATGAAATTTAGGGCTTAATTTAAAGAATATGCTTTATGGGTCAAATGAGTCAACTATGATTGATTGGTCAACCATGGTCTATCATGGGCTCAAATAAAATTAGTCATGAATGTGGAAGTGTTTAGAGGTCTTAGGTGACAACCCTAGGCCTAGGATTTTATTTAACCTAAGAAGGGCCATTTAGGTAAATTTAGGGTTTAAAAGGATTAATGGTCACTTGGTCAACCAAGACTTGACCATGAGTCTAAATGGGCCAAACCACTTAAGAGGTGAGTTTAGGTTGATTCAAAAATAAGGTCAACAATGTCCTCCACTATTACATGCTGACTGCATAAGTGAAAGGTCCTTCACATAGACCTCAGGCTAAAGCAGTTTTGGTTTAAGCAATCTATCACATCTAAAACCTTTTTGAATTGAATAATAAAGCTCATTTGCGACTCACTCGGTTCTATATCATTTGCAATAAAGCATATGAATTTTTCAACAATTTTTATTTGTTAGCAAATTGTGTTACAAGCACCCTCTGAACTTGACAAAATAAATAATGAAAGAATGGTAGATGTGAGAATCACCTCAAAGATGAGTCCTTGAAGATAGTGAAATTAGCCTACAGATTAATCCATCATTGATATCAAGTAGTGAGACAATGGATTCCAACTAAGCGATATGGTCATCATCATGATCCAACTTTTTCTTATACGAACCTTAGTGAGGGATTTTGAATTTTGCTAGCGGTTTGGTCTTGGAAATCTAACGTAAGAAGAAATTAATTAGTGTCAGCTCCTTAATCTTCCTTTCTTCTTGATAGTGTTGAGGTCAACTCCTCACTATTTTGGTAGTGCATCTCATGAAAAATTGAAGTATAAGTTAAGGTTGTAGCTCCAGAGAGTCCTCACAATAAAATTAGAGGATCCAACACACACATCTCCACTCTATGAGTGATTCTTGGAATTCTCTCCTTGAATTTAACAGATGTCAAACAATAACAAACTCCTTTCTCTATATTGACAAAATATTCTCAATTATTTTATTTTTGTTCAGGTACTCCACTTCTAATTAATGGCTTCATGCTCACTGCACCATTTAGGATGTTAAAGCTAGAATTGTTCATGAATCATAGCCAATTATATTAAGAATATTGAGTGAAAAGAGAATAGAAAAATAGAGAGAAAGAAAAGTTCTTGAACAAGAACCTTGAAGATTTCTTAAAATAAACTTTATTACAAGAAATTACATAAATTGAACTCACTTCTCAATTCCCTATTTATAGATGTGGGTTCTACAAATAATTTTTATAATAATACTCACAATTCAAAACCTATATAAAAATCACTCAAATTTTGATTAATACTGCTTTAAAAATAACTTTATAATACAAAATATAGCACTTTAGCAAGAACTGAAAACAGAATTTGATCATCAATAAACTATAAAAGATAATAACACTAATACTGCATACTTAACAAAAAAAAATTTTGATCAATGAATCCAGACAAAGGATTACATAAACTTCATTAAATAAAGCTCCGTGGAAATGCATATAAAGCTGAGAGCAGTCTAAAAAATGATATAAAAAACCTTACTATCACAGATCCCAAAAACATCCGAATAAATTCTTGCTTTATGCATAATAAAGAGTAATACAAACACTGTACTAGAATCAACAAACCAGAACATAATAGTCCGCCTATAAAATCTAAAAATAATCTTAAAAATAATATCAGGCAGTTACCAAGGGTGAAGAGAAGATGCTAAGCTCAAAATATTACATCAGATCACACATCTGAAACTCCTCACCATAGAAACAGAAAGCTCCAGGATGAGCCCCACCTCCCCAAAAACGTTTATTGACGCCCATCCTGCATAACCCGACCACAACAAACTGGACGCCAGGACAGATAAAACCGACTGGACCGTGACCGACATGACTGGACGCACCCACACCGAGCTGAGATATCTTAGGAAACTTGGCACGAGAAGCCACCCCTGAACATACAAAGCATTTTCAGTAAGAATTAAACGTATAGAGCTATGATGCACAGACACAAACACGGCTACTCGAATACGACACAACACAGGACTCGTCAATTATTGAAAATATAAGACAGACACAGGCTGGCCACAGTATTATAGTTTTTTATATTTTAAAAATAGTGTATAAAAATTAAATAAATATAATTTTAAAAATAATTTGAAAATAATAAGTCATGTAACTAGAATTTATGCTTAAAATGATTAGTATTAGGATGTCCAGAGTTAGGGGTTGATGCCAAAAAGAAATGAAAATGAGAATACTCGATGATCGGGTATTAAGTGCTGACGTTGATTTGATGTTTTGGATAGGAAATAAGAAATTTAATTTAAATCCCACAAAATAAAAGAAATTATATTTTAAAAAATTCATAAAATATTTAAGGTACGTGTGTCGGACACGTGTGTCCAATTTGTATTTAATATTTTTTAATCGGACACGTTTTCGGCGGAAAATGTGTCCAACACGTGTCGGATACAGTGTCGGATACTGCACGCCTCTTTGAGGAGAAGTGTCGGTGCATCATACTTATAGAGGTTGGGAAATCAGATATTCTACCTCTAGCCAAATTTGAATCCACCGGAAGGGACGGAGAACTGTTCATTGGCTCCAAAGTTGAATCCGGTTTGAGCAGTATCGCCAGCAGGCATGGCCTCATCCTCCTCTTCCAACCAGTAAGTCTCCAATATCTTTACAGCTTTCTCGTAAATCTCAGTGTTGTCATGGCTCTGGAGATTTTCAATCTTGTCTAGGCCTTCAGCTTCATCAATCATCTGAGCATAGAGGTTCACCCCTCCAGTGGTTCCAAGGTTTTTCTCAGCCTCGCCAACTTTCAGGATGTTCTCGAGGCCCTCCAAGCAGACTGTCACGATTCTGGGGTCGGGGCAGACAAGAAGATCACACAAGGGCTTTATGCACCCCTGGCCAACTAGAAACCTGAACACCAGAAGCACAAAGTAACAGTCAAACAAGACTACTGTCTCATTCATGGAAGGAAATATTTAAGAGAGGAAAGACATACTTTATTTGATCATGGGTACCCCCAGAAGTGGCATTTGAGATGGCCCATGCCGCCTCTTTCTTAATATCAAACTCCGCATTTTGAAGCAAATCTACCAGAGGACCAATAATATTAGCCTCAATCACGGCCTGCAAATCCAAATAATGAATCAGTATTCCCAGTCCCAAAAAAAAAAAAAGTGCACCAGTTTTTTATACAACAACAACATCAAGCCTTTGTTCCACTACATGACATGAATCCTTTTTCGTCATTGTGTCATGTTAAAAGTCGAATTCTCAGGATTCATGTCATGATTATTCGACAAATTTTACGCTGGCTGTTGACTACATAACTCAATCTCCACTTTTCTCATCCAGTTTTTATATAATGTTTATTTTCCCATGTGACCAGATGCTACTCACGTCAGATAGAATGAACAAAACTTTCATCAGTTTTTAACTAGCTTAAATGTCTTGTGTGCTTCAAGGATTAGTGGTTGAGAGACTTTATGTTTGCACAAGTGAATACGCTGGGAAATATCTATATCCAATACCTGTATTTGCTCCTTATTTCCAGCAGTTATGTTTGAGATAGTCCAACAAGCTTCCTTCTTAATGCTTTTCTTATAACTCTGTGTCAGTAGATTCAGAAGGTATGGAAGAGCACCGTTGCCGATGACATACTGAACAAAGGAAAACAAAGTTAGGGCGCACTAACAAAACTCACTAGAATACTGAAAATAAGAGGAAAGATGAGTAATATTCCAAAACTCACTAGAACACATAAACCCAGAAAATACAAAAAAAAAAGGTTTCTCCTGCACTAAAAGAGAGTGATATGGCATCCCGTCACTTCAATATCATCAGCGATCACTAGCAAAAACTTAGACTTGCCACGTTACACTCGTCTGAATGTCAGAAAAGTTAACTTTCTTCTAGCAAATGTAAGAAACTATTGATGCCAACGTTTCTGTTAGCTATTCATGCAGTTGCCAATACTTTGTCAAGGTTAGTGCAGGAAATGAAAAGAGATCCCACAAGTTCATGGGTTCATAATTAATCATCAGCATAGATTTGACCTATCAATCAATGCATCAGCATTGATTTGTCGCTTTTTTCCCTTTCCTTCCACTCAAATTCTCAATATTCAAACAATAGCCCTAACAACACTTGGGCAGATTGATTTATTTTATCATGTCTGTTACATATCAAAGGTGAGTTCCAATATTTAAAATTGCACAATTGGATATTGAGGAGTTTTTTATTCTTGACGAGAGGCATAAAAGCCTCAAGACATCTTGAAGTGTAAGCCTCAAAATTCAAAAATTGGATAAAATGAAAATAATATGTTAAAAGATGACATTAACTTTCTATTGAACTATAAAGTAACAACTTGGCATACATATGAAACAAAAAAGTACACAAGATGTAAAGTGGCAAGTGATAAATTGCATAAAATAGAATTGAAATCCAATATTACAATAGCAAAATAACATAAAATATCATAATTGCATAGAAATATCATATAACATCAAGTTCAACTCAAAATTCTTTATTTCTCACTTCACTACTAATCTACATTTAATTCTTAAAAAAAGTTAGAATTGTTGATAACTCAAATAACATTTGCATTTTCATCATTGATAGGGTCTTTATTTGAGTCTTCATCATAAAAAATTAGTCTCCCCTACCACACCCTATAGAGTCCACCACCACACAATATGCTAATTTTTATTTATTTCAGACATTGTTCTCTTTCATAAATGCTTGTCATCAATATAAAGTTGGGCGCAATACTCCAAAATTTTTAAAGCACCAAAATTTTTAGACAAGGTGGTGGTGGTGTGCAGCTTCCAAGTGGTCCCTAGCAGTGACTACAGTAGTGGTCGCTGTTGCAGAGGCAACGAGCTGAAGGTCTAGTCAATCGAGAGAAAACTATTGTGGGGCGGACGTTATTTGTTTGGAGCTTTAGGTTAATATTTAGATAAGTTTTAATAAAAAAAATATGCACCTCATGCCAACAAGACGAGGTGCACCTCAGACAATCTAATCACATGCCTCATATAAAAAGTTCGAGGCATAAGCGTTGATACACCTCGAGACATTTTTCAACCGAATTGCGTTGAGGTGGGTCTCAAAACGAGCCTCATACTGTATAATTTTAAGCAATGGTGAGTTATGATGGTGCTATGAAAAATATATGGCATGCCTCCTGTCACTAAAATAGGCAGGAAGGTGGTAATCTCCAAAAAAACAATTGCAGGTCCCAAAAATGGATAAGAAAGATTTAGTAAATGTTAGGTCAACATCCACTAATAAAACTTTTAATTGCAATACAAATTTGAAACATGCAGATGAGCATACCACCATATTGGCTTCAGTACATGTGGCAAGCACCGACTTTTGTTACACTAAACATCTACATGACATCTTCAATCTTGCTGCTTTAAAAATATCCACATTACACGAATAGATATCAAACTATGCGAAAGGTGAATATACACACTTACAAAAACATCACAGCTCCCATAGCTCCACAACCATTTCGAATGAAACAACTCAAGCTGCAACAGAGCAGTATAATTCTAGCAAATATGATTAATTCTATTCATCTGTATTTATTACAGTTTCTCCCCATTTCATGTTAGCTCATCACCTCAGTTTGTTATTAAATGACCAGCTAAATTATTAGTTACTTTGCCGCTGATCTGCAATATCAACCTTTTGTCCACAACTTTTGCTCTTAATTACTATGCTCTTTTTTTACTCGCTGAAATAATACTTCTATAAGCCATCTTATCAATTGGCATTTGACCTCAAAACTCTCTCAAACTATTCAAATGAATCATTCCCTATCAACTCCTATTGCAGAAAATAAAGAAACAAAAAAATAATCAAATGTTTCTATTTCTACTCTTTCAAAATAAATATTAAAAAATTAAAAACGCTATCTTCCCATTAGTCACTTATAAGCCTACAACATCCATCACTCAGGCGACTGCAAACAAAAAAAGAAATATGCCCACTATAGTCTTGCAAATTTGGTGGTAAGGATAACTGTCTATAAAAGCTATAGAAGCAAATCTGTAATTTAAATAAATTTAAATATCAAATATTAAGACACACGTGTACATTTTTTTTAATTTAAATATTATTTTAATCTGACACGAACCAACACGTCCAGGTCGTGTCGGACGCATTTCCATGTCTGCCACTAAATTCCCTCTTATTAAATAGTGTCGGTGCATAATAGAAGAGAAGACAATCCTTCAATAATAATATGAATATAAGTATTTCTACCTTTTCATCTTTCCTATAAACTTCTTAAGATGCTCTTGTTCCTCTCCAATAAACCCATCAATCATTATTCTATTCACCAACAAGCATGACGATCCACAATGCCCGTAGCATCTTCTTTTACTATAATTTTCTACTTCTCTAAAGGGAATAAAGTAGCAATCAATCTAGATATTAGAACAATCACAAGCAATTGGTCCACAGATAATACAGAAAAATGAAAAAAAAAAAAAAAACATAAAAGCAAAAGTCCTATAGTTGAACAAAAAACACTTCTCGTTGATATAGTTTAGCGTGGAAATTGCAACTCTAAAACAAAACAAATGAACTACACTGGCCATGGCGTACTCATATACACCATTTGATGTGTGCCCATGTAATTTAATACTTTTATACTTCTAGGAAACAACTTGAACAAAGATCTTGTCCACAATGAGATGAAATATATACCATTCTAACCAAGGTAGATTTCAACCGGATCCACTTTATCTAAGGCTTCGTTTGTTTTTTTTGTGCTTTTGTAAAACACAGTTTTAAAAAACATTAGTTCAGAAAATGGAGTTTTCTAACGGAGAAGCACATATAAAAAGCTTTCTCAAAACTGCAAAAAAATGAAAAAAATGAGTTATTGGGAACGTGATTTGACGAACCAAACAACACGAAAAAAAAAATCTTCCGTTTTTGAAAACGGAAAAGGCAAAAAAATGCTCAAACAAACAAAGCCTGACTCTTTATTGATTTATGTTTATATATAGAAACCATGGATATAAGCTTTTGTCTTGAAAAAAAGATAATTTTGATATTTTGACTTTGCATTTAAAGGCATAATTTGCCACTTACATATGTTACAAATCACAAGGTCTTTGATATTGCAAGCGTTTGCAAAAGGATCACATGGCAATGGAAATTCCAAAACTGACACAAGTCCCTTTTTACTATTAAAGAAAAGGAAGTAAGGCACGATAATAAATTTCACGTAATTCATTAGATTTCTTTAGTTCACTCTTTAACTCATACTCTCTATGCTTTTCACTTTTGCCTTTCATTTATCATCCATCTGCCTACCAAAATTTTTCTATATTTGTCTTCCTTTCAAATCTCCAAATGTGTATCAAGTAATGCCTGTGTTCATCATTGCAAAACCTATAAAACCTATATAAGAACAAATAAATAAGAAAATGAACATATATATATATATAACCAACCAAGCACCTAGTTTACTGAAGGAAACCAGGCAATTCAAAAAGCAAAAAAATCAAGCATAGAGAAAAAATAATATGCAGAAATTGAAATATATTAGAAGAACATTTTCATTGCCAACAAAAAAAATCATAATTACAATCCATCACATCATCCTCAAATATTTATCTTGTGTCCTAATCATCTGTATGAATAATTCAGACAGCTCAATAAGTTCAAAGAACAAAAGCATACATACACGTGAACAAATAAAAAAAATAAACGAAACTTATATTAAAGTTGTGCCCCCCTAGTTTACACTTAAGTAATTTACAAAACACAAAATAGAATATTGGAAATGTAAAATATAAATATATCATAACTGATGAATAAAAATTCTTCATTGTTGATGCTCAACCTACAAGCTACACATATCACAATATTGAACAAATATTGTAGATTCTCCTGATCATGAACAATTTTCTCTAGGCTTAATGCAAAATGCAATCCAAAATTATTTTGGAGTCCAAACAAACACCCTATATCCCACAATGTAACTACAAGTTTTATGGACCTCTCAAGAATATTGGATTAACCAGAAAGTAAATCACAATCTCAAGAAAACGGATGGCCTAAATCAGAAAGCAGGCAGTTTATTACCTGTGTCTGTATATCATCTCCAGTGACAATGTTCCCAACAGTTCGAAGCGCAGGGATTAGCACTGAAGGTGACGGATGGCTGAGTAAAATAATGAAATTCAACAAGACAAAGAGACAATTATAGTAAAGCATTAGAAAGAGGGTCAAGAAATCAAAACATTAGCATAACACAACTGAAATCTCTTGCGGGGTAATAACATACAAAAGAAGCTCGACCAGCCGAGGTACAACTTCGGCTTCAATTACAGATTGGATTTTGTCATTTGTGCCATCAGAAAGATAAGAGAGAGCCCAGCATGCATCAGTGAGGACTTCCTCATCAGTTGAATGGATGAGATGTTTAAGTGCAGGGAGAGCAGGCTTTGTCTGGTCCAAGGGCAAATTAGTAGTTAGAAAATGAAAAAAAAAAACAATAGATAACAACACAGTAGAGAAGAAGCAACATGCTGCCAAACCTGCTCAAAGTTGGGTTGTGGTTTCCCCCTGCAAAAATTTGATAACGTCCATGTGGCATTCCTAAGCATGGAGAGCTTAGCATGGTCATTCAGCTGTGCCAGCAGTGGCATCAATGCACCATTGGCAAGAACAAGATCCCGACACTTCGGAGAATCACCAGCAACATTACCCAATGCCCATACAGCCTAGATATAAAAAAAATTCAAATGAGAAAAACCAGTCACAAAATTCTATGTGAAGGAAGTGCAAAGAAAACTGCTCCCATCTATAATTTATTCTTATACATTCAAGCAGGAAAGGAAGGGAAAATTAGTAGTGTTTTAAGGAGGCCTCATTCTCCAATTGTACTTCCATAATTTGAACATATAAGAAATCCAATTATTTGCAATTAGAAATCTGCAAGTAAATGAAGTGGGACTTCAACTTCTCCAATGAAAGCTCAATAAGTGGACTTTAACATGACAGGCTGGACTGTAATTCCTAATCAAATGTAAGAAAACCTCCAATAGAAAAATAAAATATAACGTGAGTTCAGGTAGAGGGCTGAAAACATTAAAATGGGGTACTTGTACAAAAGTTGCTTTTCTTTCAAGCATTTGTGGGATTAGTATGCTCATCTATGCTATTATGATATAATGGGTTTAGTTTGCAATCTATATGTTCAAAAGAAGTGGAACTTTAACTTCTGGGGGAATTAAGCTTGAGAAATGTTTCAAAGGTCGGTTCTATTTCAATATTCACAAACCACTCAAATATAAAACATATTTCATCCATCACTTCATCGAATACAGTGACATTTATTTTGGTTAATCAACCAAACAACCAAAAAGTCTCGCACTTTAGGTAGCCACTTAACTGCACTCAAGTTCGCCCTAAGTGGAAAGGGATTTTCTTTAACAAGCTCCTATCCTCAATGAAAATTCGATGAATATTTTAAATACACAAGATAAAATGCAGAATATTGGTCAGGGGGCTTCAGAATGTAAGAACAGGTGGTTGGAGGAACACTTCATATGGAAATGCTAATGGGAAGACCTAGTAGGTCATGCACAGATTATTTGCACTAAGATTTGTACATTAGAACAGTCAAGTCTAGACCAAAAATAGATTTCTTAATATAAAAATAAGTTGATATTTCAATTAGTCTATATGCATGTTACATATATAAATGCAAAAAATTCAATGCCGAAGAAGTCTGTCCATGATGAGGATGCCAAGAAGGAAGGGGATATTATTTTCTCCTCAAAACTGGGGTTCTAAATTTCAATTAATTCTAAGAATCCTCATGCCTTAATCTAAACATATAGTTCCATGAAGAAATTTAAATATGGCAGAAACATATACCTGTTCTCGCACATCATCACTGGGCGAACCAAGAAGCTTAACAAATATAGGGACAGCCCCATGCTCTATCACAACTTTGGTATTATCGGAGGTCCCAGAGGCAATGTTGGTGAGCGCCCAAGCAGCTTCAAACTGCAACCAAAATTTCATTTTCTCAGATATAATGATAAATAAGATTTGGAAAAGTATGAAGTGAATCCCATGTCCAACCTGAAGTTGTGGAAAGTCATCCCTTGTAAGAAACTCAACAAACCGTGGAACAACACCAGACTGGATAACCTCTTCGATAGGGGGGCTGCGTTCTGTTTGAAGATTAGATCCCAAAACATTAGCAAAGTTAACCCCTCCAAATTTAATTTACATTAAACAAAAAGTGCTAATCAATTATGCAATACCTATTGATAGTAATTTACGAAACTGTGTGGTTGCTTCGAGCTGCAAGGAGCTTTCTTCCGAGTAAACCCCGGATACCATAGCCGGAAGACTCTCTAGCTGTTACTCCAGCACCGTAAGCAGACAATTTTCATTAGTTGACTTAGAAAACCCTAAATCAAACTATGGTCATAATAAATAAGTGCAGGAAACGGGCGAAGCTGGAAACCCTAGGGATAAAAGGTAAAAGACGGGATCGCAGCTAGATCGACGCAAAAGGAGATGAGATGCGTAGCGAAGAGAAGCAAGATGAGAGTGCAAACCTTTTTCTCCACAGTTGAGGTTTGGACAGATGAGGGGAAAGGCTGAACTTGCATGCCTTCGCGGCGCTTTTTCTGGAGATTCTCCTCCCGCTTGTTCTTCCGGATCTCGACCATGTTGTCCTCCCTCCGCCGCCGGCCCTCCTCCGCGTCCACCGCCACTTTGTACTTATTTCGGCGGACCTCCGCTCGCGCATTTGGCCTCAGCGACATCGCCGCAGATGATAGAAGATCGACGTGAAAGAGATGACCGCAAGAGAATCGTGAGAAATATATCCTGGAGAAGCGAAAACCCTAACGAAGAAAAAGCAACCTGTTTCGCTGTTTCCTCTTTTTTTTTCAACTAAAGAGAAACCCTATTGGCGTAGAATTTATGTAGTCGTAAATTATTTTTAAATCGGTGGAGATATAATTAATTATTATAATAAATTAATATTTCTATATTATTTATTAGCATCGGAAAAAAAAGGAATAATTTGCTCTAGATATAGATATAAGGAGAAATTATTCAGTGCGGTCCTTGAATTATTCAGAGACGAATCAGAATGTATAACGACATCCGGTATATAATGGTACACAACACCGATACATAACAAAATAATGATGTGATGCTTCCTGATTCGTCTCACGATGACGTCCGATGGCCGCACGTAATAATTTCTCAAATATAAGGGCATCTCCAACTGAACGCCAAACGAGCATATGCCGTCCGTCCGTCGCTCCAACCGAACGCAAAAATTTCCGTCATTTACTTTCAGGTGAACAGTGCGACGTCAATATTGGCATCGCACTGTTCACCCACGCCATTTTACTCTCTCAACCGGTAAAACGCGCGAAAGGGAGAAGATCGTTAACTTCCGAAAAACACCTAAAATGACGTTCGATTGGAGCAGAATCATGCCATTTTGGAGTTCTGCGTTAATTTGCCGTAAATTTTGGAGTTCTCCGTTGGAGATGCCCTAAGAGCATTACCTACTTCTGTAAAATTAAAAATTTACAATAAAGGAGGAAGACCTTTTGAAAATAAAATTAATATTACTAAAATGCCTCTTAGAGAAGAAAGAATTGGTTATCTTGCTTGAATTAATTTTTAAGTTGACAAAGATAATATCTAAGATAGTTTTAATATAGTAATATGCAATCATATTCTTGATAGTCTCAATAATATTCACCTTTTAAGGCTTAAGAAAAGATGAGCAATTTTTTATGATGTGTAGGGTAGGAATATCAATATTTAATGCTTTTGATTATTTTATCAAAGGAGCTATGCACAATTTTGGGCTTATAAGAAAAGATTGTGCAAATTATTATATTAATAAAATATCAAAATAATTAGAAAAAAATGATGCATTAATTTTCTTAAAAAATAATAATTATTATTATTATTATTACTATATAATATTTATAGGAATCATATGCCATATAGGTCGATAAAAATGACATATTACTATTTTTTGGGGTTAATCGGTGGATTGCTTTATGTGGAGATTTCGTATCATTTGATATGAGGCATATAAAGCATAGTTATAAGTTATAGTTTGAGTCAAATAAATGAGTATAGTTTGAGCTTTCCAAACGAGCCTGAGTACTCGAGCCGAGCTCGAGCTTAATATTTTTTTTTAAATGAGTCGAGCTCAAGCCTAAAAAATAAAGCTCAAGTGGAGCTCGAGCTCAATGGAAATTAGATGAGCTTAGCTCGATAAGGCAAATATTTGACTCGCTCGACTCGTTTATACCCCTAACATATATGCCACAATATTCATCAATGTTGATGTAGATATACATAATCAAAAAGTTGTATTTGGAGCTATATTTTTATGTGATGAAATTATACCACTATGGTATAGAGCAGGCTAAGCAGATAGATCAACTAATTTCTTGATTTGAAATGATTTTCGAAAGATAGAGTAGATACAATATTTAGTAAGAACGTATGAGATTATTTAATCACCGTGTAGATTTATATTGATGATATATTATTTGAAAATAATAATGAATATTTGTGACATGAATTTTCACCAATGATCTCTAAGAAATCTGAAATGAGATGATAGTAGAACTCATTTTTTTTTCAAAAGAATTTAAGTGAAGCAATGAGGAAATGACATTTTCATATATCAAGCTAAGCAAATAAATAAATTAATATCAATATTTGACAAGAAATGATTTAAATTATGCAAGAGTATCATAAGATAAATTATAAAATTAGACTTAGATAAATTAATCAAATTAGTTGAACAAAAAAATTATATGAATATGATTAATTCACCACCGCACATTACTACTAATATATGACACTCCAAAATCTAATAGGAAAGAATTTTCTTTTTTATCTCTTAATTAATCTACTAGAGCTACTATTTTTTATTTGTTAAATAAAACTAGTAGAAGCAAACATATAAATCAAAATATTTTATTATATTCATAATTTATCCAAAATCTATTTATAATAATCAGAAGTTCAACCAATACATTAGTACATCAATCTTTCATTTAATACTTCTGACTATAAAAGAATAAAACATAAATTATAAGAATCTAAACCTAAAATCTTAGAATCACATCAATCTCACGCCACTAGATTTTGTCCCATTTTTCAAGAACATGTAAAAATCATAAAGTGAGCTACAAGTCAATAGGTTAACAAAGCCTATTACTGCAATCAATACATTATAGTAAAAATAATATGCATATAATCAATCATTTAATCCATATCAACCTAATCACGTAAAAATAAGAACATGTAGCAGTCAATAAGAATAGTATCATTTCATATGAATAAAAGAAATCAATATAAGTGATTTAACTTATAATTAATTATCAATGGTCACATAAAGGATTAGTGTGTTCTGTCATTCATATACTCATGCCAAATTGAAAAAGCAACAATTATGCTATGAATCTATGCATATATGTGAATTATACTTTATATATATATATATACACACACACACACACACACACTTGTAATTGTCCTATGCATGTCATAGAGTATAAATGCATATATATAATGTTCTATACTAAATGAAATGTAATATATAAATCATGTACTTCATACATACCGTATTCCCTTGTATCAATCTTATCAATCTTGACATATATCTATATCAGTCATATTCTATATAATATACATATCATATCATTTATGTAACTTATCACATATATTCATGTCATATGAATGTATAACTAAGGCGGGATATCTGGCTACTTGAAGTATTTTTTTCTATATTAGGTCTTACAGTCCATCTAGATCAAATAAGAATTAGTCTCAATCATATAAGTCATGATATCATTAATCAGTTTTATATTACATATTACAGTCATTTGGCTTTCATATAAGAAGTCACCACTTCCTCCCCATCGACATATAATTCCATATTAGTTAATCTCCTTATATCTTCCCTTTCATATCACTTAGAATTACACCACAAATCTTATTTAAAGGAAAACACAACTTAACCTCATGTATAGGATACTATATCTCTAGCCAACCTAATTAAATCAATCATTTATAGCCAACATTTCTTATTTTTATACATATTTCACATCAAGTTAATCATAATAGTAAACATAACGTATACATCATATACAATGATTATAGCATGTATGTCTATCCAATGTGCTTATCAATATGCATATATTATTACACAAGCATGTTAGACCATATGAATAGCAAATTAATATATATCATATGTTGCATGTCAAGATTTAGTACACTAACTCTTGATCATTTTATACTTTATATTATTTTACTCATATCAAAGAAAATAAAATATATAAAATAAATCAATAAAATTCAATATGAGCATGTCAAAATGTTCAAGATAACAATATATAACACGTATCAAAAGCTTTACATTTAAAGTTTATTAAAATATGAGATATTATATTTTTATCATTTTCAGAAAAGAAAAATAAACAAAACTCAAAATTATAAAAAAAATAGAGGTATGCTTAAGGTTATCTACCATAATCAAAGCATTTTTCACAACTGAAGTGACAAAAAATACTGGCATGATCCCTCCTTTTTCTCTATGCTTTCTTCCTTCACTCTCTTCTTTTCTCTTCTCTTTTCCTCTCTTCTCTCACCCGACATACTAAGGAAGGGGGGAGGGGTGGCTTGGGTGAGGGTTTTGATAAAATGGATTTTAATATTTCTTTTTTAAAAAATATTTTTTCTAACATAGTGTCATGGTGCTCATGAGGTTGGTGTCGTTGCGCTCACTCAAATTCCAAAAAAATGAGAGCTTGGCATCACAACACCAGTAGCCTAAATGGTGCAAGACTCTCTCAAATAAATTTTTAAAAATTTTCATAAAATTAAACTTGAGGCTATTACAATCTGTCCTCCTTAAAAAAAATGTTACTCACTATTTGTCACTATGAACCACTAGCAAATATAACAGACTGATTGCTAGTCATATCAATCAAATCATATACTCATTCATTCACACATATATGCATATCAATCAATCATTCAATCAATCAATCATATAGCATGTTATGCAATGTGTTTCGATTAAAAAAGTAACATTCATAATAGAGAACTATACTAGTGGATCTCTCAAGTGCATCTCTCACTTCTTGTTGACTCATATTATATACTCATGGTTTTACAAGTGTTAATATCACTACTAGTATGGGTTGCCTCTAACTCACAAAGCCTTGATTATACATCCTAAATCCTATAATTCTATGTTCATATGCCTATTTAGATTGATTTGTTCTAATCCCAATCTCTATGAATTAGTTACTTGTGAATCTACAACTCCCTTAAATAATAGGGGTTATAACTTGGGGAATTTTTTAAAATACTTATCTTCCTCAATCTCTTTGCTTCAAGTCTATCCACTTTAAGCATTACTCATTAGTCAAGCTATCAAACTAGCAAACTACATCATACTATCAAAGAATAAAATACATAACACAAAAATCTCAAATTAAATTCATGAAAATCATACTCACTTTACTAATAGCTCTATAGAAACATAGAGTGGGCTAAAAGCTTAGTAGATTACTAGAATCTATCGCTATAATTAATACATAATAGTAGAAAGAATATGCATGTAATCTTTCAATTTAAATCAATCTACTCACATAAATAGTAAGAATAAGTAGCAATTTATACGAATAATGTCATTTCATATGAATAATGAAAACCAATATGAGCAATGTAAATTATAATCAATGATTAGTGGTTATATAAAGGATTAGTGTGTTTTGTTATGCATATACTCATGCCAAATTACAAAATAATAGTTATGTTATAAATCTATACAAGTTTATAAATCATATTTTTCTTCAATCTAGATGTTTTTACACACACACATAACTATAATTATCCCATACATGTCATACAATATCAACACATATATCATATTTCATATTAAATGCAATGTAGCATGTATATTATGAATTTCAAACATGTCAATGCCCTTATATCAATCTTGTTATATATTTATATCAATAGTGTCTTCTATTATATGCATACCATATTATAACATGTCATTTATACAATTTATTATATATTCATATCATATGCATATATAAACAAGGCAAGACATTTAAGTACTTGTGATTTTTTTTTTTAAATGTATCAAGTCCTGTAGGCCTTTCAGGCCAAACATGAATCAGTCTCAATCATATCAATCATGTTGCTAGAAATCAATCTCATTTCAAATATCAGTAGTTAGGTGGCCTTCATGTAAGAAGTTAACGCTTCCTGCCCATCTACATATTATATCATATAAGTCAATCTTTTTTTTACCTACCATTTTTTATCACTTAGAATTACATCATACACTTTATTTAAAAGAAACCCATCAACCCATCCTCCTATACAATATAATATGTCTCCAACCAACATAAATTAGTCAATTATTTATAGCCAACATTTTTTGCTTTTACACATATTTAATATCATGAAAGTCATAATAAAAAATATCATGTATGCATCACATACAATGATTATAGCATGTAGATCTATCTAATGTGCTCATCAGTATATATATATATTATGCCACAATATATGTTAGACTATATGAATAGTAAATTAATACATATCATGTGTGTTTATAGCTAGATGTAGTATGCTGACTCCTAATCATTTAGCACTTTATATTATTTTACTCATTTAAAAGAAAATAACATATATATGCAAAAGTATCCACTGAAATTTTAATACAAGCATGTAAAAATGTTCTACATTATAACATCTAATATATATCAAGTTATATAGTAAAAGTTCACTACAATTGGATATATTATATTTTTTCAATTTCAAAAGAAATAAAAATAGATAAAACTTAAAATCATCAAAAAATGGAGGTAGGGCTAAGGTTACCTACCATAATTAGAGCACTTTTCACAACTAGAGCGAGGAAAATATTGGCTCGACCCCTATTTTCTTTATCCTCTTTCTTCCTTCTCTCTCTTCCTTTCTCTCTTCCTTCCCTTTCTTCTCTCACACGACATGCAAATGAATAGGGGAGGGGAAGGCTTGTGTGAGGGTTTTGATGAAATGGATTTGATATTTCTATTAATTTTTTTTTTTACCCAGCACTATGGCCAAAAACCCTAGCACTGTTTTGCTCACTCGAATTCCAGAATACATGAGATCATAGCACTGCAATGCTCACTTGACGGGTACTTAACTTTTTTATGCCAATGAGCTTGCTTCCTACTATGAATGTATGTGTTATATGCTCCCATCTACACAAGTGTATGTGTCGATCAAGTAATAAAGTGTATGAAAAGAGTGTTGATCCCATTAGAAAATAAGTGTGATACAACTAACTCTAGTAATGTCTACTCAAACCATGAAATTTGTCCTACACAATGAAATAAAAGGTGAAGTGCCATCATGATAGAAAAATATAATAAATAGTTAAGATAACCATAATTAAAGATATTCTAGAATAATAATAGTGAATGATATTTTTTTCTAAGCAAACTCATCTACAATAGTTATAAATTAAAGCATATGCACCCTTAGATCTTTGACAAGCTTGTAAGGGCGTAAAGAAAGGTTTATGGCCTTTCTATAATGATTCCATCTCCATAGACCCTAGAATCTTAATCATTCTATGTATTTGCATCAAAATATTCTAACTCAATCCTCTAAATTATTCCAACTTCCTCCATCGAGATAATATATCACACCAAATTTTAAATTCATACATAGCCATTGCATAAATTAAATTAAGCATGGTAGTAATTGAGAACAACCATTCATATAAGGAGAAATAAAGACTATTCACAATATCAACCCAAAATAAGAAGTTAGTCAACTATAAAATTAATTCATATTAAAACACATTTCATTACTCATTTTAAAAAGATACAAAAAGAAAGATGAAGAAAATATTACCTGGAGTTGAGAATCCTAAATAGAATCCTGCAGATGGACTCTTTCTGGAGTGATTCTCACCTTACACCTTCACTCTCCACACTCTCTTCCACTCCTAAGGAGTGTTTTTTTCTAATTGCAAGAATGACCAGCCACTCCACTAAACAAAATTTTGTTTTTATATAAATAGACTCATGTGTTGTGAAGCTTGAAAGAGTGGTGCCACGACATTACAATGATGAATGAGCACCTTGACGCTACTTAGTTGGCTTGCATGTGGCATTGGGCTAATATACATGATGGTTGGCTAACCCGATGTGAAGCTTCCTTTCTTAAATGCTCTGTCATGGCGCTGCGGCACTTGAACTTTTTTTTTTTTATTGAAACCCACAAAGCGGCTTAAGCGTTTATAGAAACAGGTTTACAACAAGCCCTTAAAGGGACTATAAGCTCAACTAGAAAAAATGAAATACAATCAAAGAAAAGAAAAACCCTAGAGAGCCACAAGTCCCAATCTAGTTACAAAAAACAAAAGACAGAAAAAAAGCAAACTAAATGGCAACCAGAAGACTAATAAAACCAACACTTGACTCTTCTAAACTTCATTCTTCACTTGACAAAGCCTCCAAACTTCATTCTTCACTCTTCATTCTTCCATACTTTTGTCTCCCAATTTAAATCCGCATCAGAAAGAAACAATTTCTGCTCTATTCCTGTTCACAGCCTGCATTAAAAAATAAGAAAAAAAACTGCACCAACAGCCAATTAAATCATTCAAAAAAATAACTACTATCAACCTAAAATGATTAATCACATAATTGGGTATAGAAACCCCTCTATACCAGCAGTCAAGACACCACTACAGCCAAGCACCAGTCTGACTGAGCACAAAAGGGAATTCCATAATCAATTACAGACAACCACTTGAACATGTCTTTTGGCACTATTGTGCTCAAGATTGGTACATCGATGTTGAAATACTAGTAATTTGGCAGAGTACATAGCACGTCAGCATTCCTTTTGTGGCGTTGAGGCACTCATAGTGCTATGAAACTGTATGATGTTCTATCGAGGTGCTACCTTGAATGAAAAAATGATCGAGACTGGAGCGTTGTGATGTTCTATTATGGTGTTGGGGCGTTGAAGATGTTGTGGTGTAGATGTTTGGGGCACTGTGGCACCAGTTCTAACATTGCAAATTTAAGACTCCTAAGGCATTCCTGCACAACGTCAACTAAAACTCACATTTTTATTAGAATTTCAAGCAATAAAAACAAGCATAATTTTTTACTTAACATCAATCAATAAATTTTTAGGAACTTTAGTGAAACTAAACTTGATTATTACATAATAAGCACGATATTATATATTTTAATGCTTTTGTGCTCATTTTCAAGCAAATTCAAACCTTATAAAAAAGAATCAAGTGTATATTTTGTTATTTGATATATTCATTCAATTTAAAGGATTACTGTAGAAGAAAAGATTTAGAGCACTAAGAATTAGGCAATAAGCCTAACGCTAAATATAAAAAAATAAAAATATTTGTGTGGTTTAATTCTCGAAGATATTAGATGGATATGTATCAAATTTATGCAAATGTATGAATATCAGGTCATATAAAGTATTTGAAAAGAAAATACTTGAATGTAATATGTTAATATAGTGTTTGTTGTCAACTGATATTATTATTTTGCTATTAACAAAATTAAGCTAGTTATTTATGGATCAATGCTACACATTTGAAGAAATATTTTATAAGTCATGATGAATTGAATATATTATGCAATTTAAAGAGAATATCAAAATGTATGGGAGTGAATTTGTGTCTTTAAAATTTTTGATTTTTTATTCAATGACAATGAACTAATAACTATGAGATGAGCTAACCAATAATTAAATAAACCCCACTTTTTAAAAATTTAATAATTTAGATGCGTTCCAATTCTAAATAGAAATATAATTATTTAGAACAAAATTAAAACTAAATTATTTAAAAAAAATTAGTTTCTCTTTAAGAAGAGATTGATTACCACTTGTCATGTCAAAAATTTATTTTATTTTATATTTACCATATCATAAGATACTATAAAAGTAGAAATAAACATTGTTATCAAATATTTTTTTAGATAGCACAATGAAATAAAGTGCATAAAAGAAAAGATGCAAACCAAATTTTTAATGGTTCAACTTGGGAATTATACTATCTCTCTCTTTTTAATCCAATCAAAGCAAAGAAGCCTCTCTCCTTTTATGGGGTACTAAAAGATCCATATACCTCTTTTTCTTTTCAAAGTATGGCTACCTTATACCATCGACTAGATTCCTCAATATAAGAAAAAAGCTCCATACAATCAATATATCTCTTATAATGAACGTACAACAAACTCTTTTATAAGAACTTAGACTCTCAACTCAGAGGATCAAGGATAAGATTTGTGAAAAATAACCAATTATGCAAAATAGTCATAAGAAATCTATTTTTCAATGATGAAATTACCAAAGGAAGAGAAATGTTAAAAAGAATAATCATTTCTACCCAAAGCTCTCATATTATAATAGCCTCTATATTATTTTAGAGTTATAAGAAAAGTATATAGTGTTGATTAAGAATTTTAAATAGCAGATCATTAAAATTTCAACCACATTGTACAATCTAATCTTATGTTCATATAGTGCAATCAATACATTTGAGCAACTTTAGGGCAAAATAATCTTTTGATTAGACTGTCTAATCTAATCACATAATACACTATATTTACCCATATTTAAATTTTATTTTTTCTTGAATATGTGACTCTTAATTAGGTAAATTACTTGTAGCAAAATATAGTATGATTATTTCAATTTTTTAATTAACTTAATTAAGAAAAGGAGCGCAGGGCGGTTTTTCCATTTCATTATAATAGATCATATGATATGATTGACAAAATATAAAATGATTAATCTATAATTTAGAATTTTTATGTTTTCAATACCACTTGATATTTCAAAATTTATAATGATGTTATGCACATTGTATATATGATACTTCATCGAATAATATAATGTGTGTATGTATGCTTGATTGTTTCCCCTAAATTATGTACGTGACATTTTTTTTTTAAATTATGTACGTGACATACAAAAAGATATAACTCAAAAATAAAATGATAAGTTTTGGATTCTTAAGCATTTGTGTTGATGTTTCCTACGCGGGCATAGACTGAGTGCACCTTTTTTAGCATAGGATTGTCATCAAATTTGTATGTTTATTTTTTTGTTGGCCTTCTTCTAATGTATAACTACAATTATTAGTAAAACAATAAGCTTGCTTATGCAACATTATTAGCCAAAAATCAACAAAACAAATAATACTTTTTATCATCAAATTCGTACTTTTTTTCTCCCACTATTTTAAAGCTCATATACAATATAGTTAAATAAAAGTTGGTCATAATAATGATAGTGATGGATAAACATTCTTATATTTATTATCTATTTTGCAAGTAATAGTAGAGTGTCTCATAAATACATATTAAGATATTTGAGTAACAAAGAGATAATTGGTTTAACATTATACATCTTCCTAAACTACAATGAAGTGCAGCCTTTCTTATGAGATGTTTGTTTTAATAAAAAATGAATATAAGTCAACAGAATGCAATATAAAGTAAAAGTAGTGTATTGAAATTATTTTTGAGTTACTTGATTCAGTACGCAACAAATGCAAGAGTTTTTTTTTTTTTGGGTTTGAAGTCTTGAAATTCAAAGTAAAATAGTTATGCATTTGAAATAATAGTTGATAAGAGGTGGTCAACAATGAGTGCAATCGCCAATGGCTCACAATGACAAATGATATGGGCAATGGATGGTGTATGTAATTAGTGGTGAGAGGACGATCACTACGGGAAAACACGTGATTACCGTCGGAATTTCCGGCGGATTTTTTTGCGCCGGCATTGTCGGCGCAGGTTCCAGCGGAATGATGCGACGTAACGTTTACGGCGTTATTTCCGGCGGAACCGACGCCGGAAATTTACCGGCGTCAATTGCGCCGGAAATACCGCCGGTGAAAAGGGCTCTGGATTATTTCCGGCGCAGATTACGGCGGAAACGTTCTTCTAAACTCAACGAAACCGTTCCGGCGGATTATGCGCCGGCTTATTTAAACTCAACGAAAACTTTCCGGCGCATTCTCCGCCGGTAACATTACCGGCGGAGGTTCCGTCGGAAACGCCGCCGCTAAAAGTCCTAAAATGCGAATCAGAGCCCTGTGGGCCGTCATTCTTTTCGCTACTCTCTCTCACCTTGCCTCCTTCGCCCGTCGCCCTCCGTCGCCGTTCGTCGCTGGTCGAAGATTGACGTCGCCGACGGTCATCGAACTTCGCCGCCGACGGTCACCGGACTTCGCCAAGCATCTCCCTCTCTCCTGGTCGCCCGCCACCGAGCATCTCCCTCTCTCTCAATCGAACTTCGCATGCACCAAGGTATTGTATTTTTTTTTTTTGTTATCTTTTTGTTTTAGTCATGGATGTTATCACTAGACATGGATATTCTTCTTGTTGATAAGACTAGAGAGGGAGTTGAAGGTAAATTTGAAATATCTTTTTGCTTTAGTCATGGATGTTATCACTAGACATTAATTTGCTATAGGATATATACCTTGGTGCATGCTTTTTGTTGATGATATTCTTCTTGTTGATAAGACTAGAGAGGGAGTTGAAGGTAAGCTTAAGTCTTCATATCTTTTTGCTTTAGTCATGGATGTTATCACTAGACATTTGCTAGAGGATATACCTTGGTGCATGCTTTTTGTTGATGATATTCTTCTTGTTGATAAGACTAGAGAGGGAGTTGAAGGTAAGCTTAAGTCTCCATATCTTTTTGCTTTAGTCATGGATGTTATCACTAGACATTTGCTATAGGATATACCTTGGTGCATGCTTTTTGTTTATGGTATTCTTCTTGTTGATAAGACTAGAGAGGGAGTTGAAGGTAAACTTAAGTCCATATCTTTTTGCTTTAGTCATGGATGATTTAGAGAGTTTGAGTTATTTCTGTGTTTTTGTTTTTATGTTAAATGATTTATTCTTTCTTACTTAAGGTAAATTGATTGTTTTTTATTGCAGAAAGAGTTTTGTTGGCTGCCCCAACACAATGACAAGATTAGAAAGAATTTTGAGAAGCGTGGCTCTACTCGGATGCGCGACATGTTCACAGATGTTAGAAAGGATGGGAAGCGACCATTGTGGATTGGAGAGGAGATAAAGACGTAGCTCCACCTGAGGGAGCAACTGAGTGGAAAAGACGTATAGATGAGGGAGCAACTGAGTGGAAAAGACGTAGCTCCACCTGAGGAGGAGTCGACGGAGTCAGAGTAGTGTAATTTAGTTGAAATGAACTTGTATTTTTATGTGAACTTATGTTATTGGACAATTACTTTTAATATGATGTTATCAGTTGATTTTTAGTATTAATACTGTTGTGAAACTGTTATAAATTATTGTGAAGTTGTGGAACTGTTGTGAACCTGTTGTGAAACTTGTATGTGTTAGAATTGATAGGTTTGCAGGTGTGGAAATGAGATTGTTGGCTGGGAAGGCAATTTTTTTTTGTCAATGCTACAGGTTTCCGGCGGATTATGCACCGGTACTCCGTCGGAAAAGACGATACAACGAAATGTATCGTACGTACCGGCGAATATGATCCGTCGGCCACTACCGTCGCAAGTCCGGCGGATATTCCGCCGGTAAGTACCGGCGTAACAATTGCGTCGTAAAATAACCATGGAATTTCGATGGCGCAACTCCGGCGACCTATCCGCCGTTAATTACCGTCGCATTAGACGACGGTAAATACCGGCGCATTAGGCACCGGAATTCTCATATTCTTCACGTCGGCAAACAAACCGTTTAATGCGCCGGTAATGCGTCGGAAACGGCGCCGGAACTGTTTCCGGCGCAACTTATACGTCGGAAACAAATTATCGACGCACCATAAACCGGCGGAGATATTTGCGCCGGAACATGCGCCGGAAACTAACGGTTCCGTCGGATTGTACATTGTTTCCGGCGGATTAAGTCCGCCGGTAATAACAGGTTTTCCTGTAGTGGATAGGCGGCAATTAGTGGGAGTAGGGCAGTTGGCTCCAATGATGCATCGTGATAGCGATGTGTGGCATGTGTCAAAGAGGGACATGATATAATTGCAACCAATTATGGGAGGTGGTGATTGATTGTGACCTGTAGGGGTGCAAATGAGTTGAGTCAAGCTCGAGCTTGACTTGCCACATAAATCAAGCTCATCAAGCAGCTATGTTCCTTTGCGAATGTGGTTCGCACGTGTCCGCTTTAGATAACGCATCCCGCCATGGCACAAGCTCCGATTTTAATTATGCATTTGAAATAATAGTTGATAAGAGGTGGCCAACAATGAGTGCAATCACCAATGGCTCACAATGACAAATGATATGGGCAATGGATGGTGTATGTAATTAGTGGTGAGAGGATGATAGGCGGCAATTAGTGGCAGTAGGGCAGTTGGCTCCAATGATGCATCGTGATAGCGATGTGTGGCATGTGTCAAAGAGGGACATGATATAATTGCAACCAATTATGGGAGGTGGTGATTGATTGTGGCCTGTAGGGGTGCAAACGAGTTGAGTCAAGCTCGAGCTTGACTTGCCACATAAATCAAGCTCATCAAGCAGCTATGTTCCGTTGCGAATGTGGTTCTCACGTACCCGCTTTAGATAACGCATCCCGCCATGGCACAAGCTCCGATTTTGCCACATAAATCAAGCTCATCAAGCAGTTATGTTCCGTTGCGAATGTGGTTCGCACGTACCCGCTTTAGATAACGCATCCCGCCATGGCACAAGCTCCGATTTTGCCCCCCCCCCCCCCCCCGGTTGCGATTCGCAACTGGCATGAGCTCTGGTTAGCCCTCCACCACGGTTCGCACACGACATAAGCTTTGATTTTCCCCCACCGCGATTCCACCTTTCGCCCTCTTTGTTCTACCTTCTGTCCCCGCAGTTACGCCTTCCATCCCCCACCTTTCCACTTTTTGCGAGTCACTCAAGAACTAATCAAGTTGAGTGATCAGCTATTTGAACCCGAGCTCGATAAGCCCAAATTACTTGTTAAGCAGAGAACTATTTGAACTCGAGCGGATAAGCCCAACGAGCTCGAAATCCTGCTCGAGCTCGACTTGCGAGCTCAATAAGCTCAACTTGCGAGCTTAATAAGCTCGACTCGCGAGCTCAATAAACTAGACTCGCGAACTTGTTAACGAGTCAAGCTTGAGCTGGCTCGCAGGTCTACTTGACTTGGTTGTACCCCTAGTGACCTGCGACCAACGGGTAGCAACATATGACCAACATAACATTTACCTAAGTTGTGTATTTCAAATTCATTCAAAAATAAGTGAATTCCAAATACAATTAATATGAACTTGAGTGTGAGTTGTACCGTAAGTCCCAAACTACTTTCTATTTGGAACATAACCATCCAAACACCTAAATTTTTAAAACCCCTATGTTACTTTACTTTACACTCTAAATGTTGTTGAGAAAAAAACCCCTAAGAGTAAATTCATTTTTATGTCATTAATATTGTTCATATAATTGCTTAATAGTAAAATAAATTTTGTTGATCATTTGTGAGAAAACTACTGATAATAATTTCAACAAAAATGATAAGAAAATTGAAGTTGAATTTTTAGCTTAGCTTAGATTACTTTTGATTTCACGAATTTCCTATACTAATTTTTTTATGATTTATGAATCAAAATTACTTTTACTTTGAAATACTAACGAGCCTTTTCTATTTAAAAAGGTTTTTATTGGTTATTATATCATAATGAGAGGAAAGAAAATAAGGCTCAACTTGGCTACTTAAATAATTTCAGGCTAAGCTTAAATTTATAAATAAAATTTAAAAGATATCCTAAAGTGCATTTGTGAGTCAATTAAGTGGAGTTAATGGCCCATTTTGCTCTTCTAAGATTTTGTTTGGAATAATTTTTTGAATACTTTCTTTCTAAAATAGTTTTTTAGTACAAAACTTTTTTGAACTAGAAATTTTGTACTAGAAAGCTGCTTTAGAAAATAGTAATAAAGTGGTCCCAAACAAAACTTTAAACCAACAATTATCAAGACCAATTTCATATGTAGAGAAAATCAATGACATGTTAGGAGTGTTCCATCAAACGTTGATAGTGATTTTCTTATTCATAGAGTGTTTATCAAGCATTTATGTAATGTTGGGTTCGTTGGATTCGTCTCGTCGAGCCGCCTGATTCGACTATAAGCATGCCATCTTTGATAATCATTTGGTCATTCAATTAATCCATCGAACCTTCTAAGAATGCTACATACACTTGATTTGGGCCCATTTGTGCTCAGATTGGACCGATTTTGGTGTCGTTGGTTCATCTATTTGAGTTTGTTGAAATCAGAGTTCGGATGATCCCAATTTTAATTTTAGAAATTTTTAACTCGGATATGCCTCGAGATTCGTGCCCTATCAATGAAATTTTTTATGAAGCATCAAAGGTCAATCAAAACATACATATATAAAAATAGATGAAATCAACATCAAGATTTTCTTAAAAAAAAAAGACTTAAATGACACCCATGCCATATAAAAAAATAAAAAAAGGTAACATAACCTCCAAGAAGAAGTGGCAGTCGATAAATGATCATTTGATGGCTTAGGCTTCATTTGAGATAATTTTTACTATTTTTTAAAATAATATTTTAATACAAATTTCTTTTAGCTAAAAATTCTTATATTATAAAAATGTTTTAAAAATCAATAAAAAACCGACCCAAATAAAATCTTATTATTTTCCTCCCAACCCCCCTACACTTTTTCTTTTTTAGATATTCAGGATAATTAAAGCAAACTTACAGATATATCGTAAAATTCAAATAAAAAACATCTGCATTCCAATCAACATGAAAGTCGCTCCTACTACACTCTGATAAAAACCATCAGAAATCTTGCTTTCAATAATCCAACCATATCATCATTTGGTGGCAGCGTCAGCCACAGTAACACGACTGGCAGCCATACCAAATTTCCTGAACTCCAAAAGCTTTTCAGCTTCCGGCAGCACCTCCTTGGCGGCGTCGACGGAACGGAAGCATTTCGCCCACTCAACCAATCGTGGAATCTTCGTCTTATCCAGAAAATTTATTCCCGTTATAATTTCGAAAGCTTTCATCCAACTAAGGAATGAACCGAGGGCAATGTCGACAAAGTTGATGGTGTCCCCGCCGAAGAAGCTCTTGCCCTTACTGCACACAATGAAAGCCTCTTCTAACTGCAGCACTGCGGCTAACAGTCGCTCCTTCGCTTCTGCTATGCTCTTCTCATCGTTACTCCAGACCAACACTCGACAATGAGGAGCTAACTGCAAGTAAGGTAAAATACAAGAAGTCATCGTAATAATTTGTATATTTTCTTCTGAAAGTCAGCCTGAAGTTAATTTCTTTTCATTAGAGATTCAGTTAAGTACCTTGTCGTCAACGTAGGCAGCCCAAAAGCGAGCCGTGGCGCGATCGTAGGGATCGGCAGGGAGGATGGAAGGGCGGCCGGAAGAAGCCCATACTTGGTCAATGTACTCCACAATAATACGGGACTCGCAGACGGGCTTATCTCCATGGATGAGAACGGGGACCAGCTTGTAGACCGGATTGAACTTGAGAAGAAGCTCGCTTTTGTTAAACAAATCATCTGGGAGGAACTCGTATTCGACCCCCTTCAGATTAAGAGCAATCATTGCCCTCGCCACGAAGGGGCTCGGCCAGACCCCGATCAGTTTCACCTCGTCTTCTTTCGCCATTCTCTTTGTAGATCTGAAAGTAGTTTCAAATTTAGCAAGGAGGATTTAGATTTTTTCAGCTGAGCTTGATGGGTATTTAAAGCTCAAATGCATTAAAAAGATCTCCCATTTCCGGCATTAATTAACATTTTTTCAATGTAAACGTGAGCGATGATGTCAAAAACCAGGTAAATCTGGACTTGCAAGCTAAGTAGATTGCGGTTCGTGTTTGCTTTCTTGCGGAAAAGTTTGCATTGAAATATACTATTATTGCAAAAGCCCCGCCTTTCATGCTTGAGTTTATTCTGGCCTTTCATTTTAAGTATTTAAACAGCAGCATGATCTTTGGTTCTATTATTTTATTATATACGTGACATACAAAAAGATATAACTCAAAAATAAAATGATAAGTTTTGGATTCTTAAGCATTTGTGTTGATGTTTCCTACGCGGGCATAGACGACTGAGTGCACCTATGCGGACATAGACTGAGTGCACCATTTTTAGCATATGATTGTCATCAAATTTGTATGTTTATTTATTTAATTTTGGCCTTCTTCTAATGTATAACTACAATTAGTAAAACTATAAGCTTGCATATGCAATATTATTAGCCAAAAATCAACACAACAAATAATTAATTTTTTTTATCATCAAATTCCTACTTTTTTTCTCCCACTATTTAGAAGCTCAAATACAATATAGTTAAATAAAAGTTGGTCATAATAATGATAGTGATGGATAAACATTCTTATATTTATTATTGTTGCGTGCTAGAATATACGCGGCGGTAGAGTTTGTAAATTCGCGTCCGAGCGTTGTACGAGTATTCAGCACACAAACAGAAAAGAGAATATGAACACCAGAATTTTTACGTGGAAAACCCAAAAAGGGAAAAAACCACGGGGCCTCGCCCAGTTGAAAAATTCCACTAGTGTTTTGCAAATTACAAATGGATGATTCATCCCACAAGTCGGGACAATCAGATTAAAATTCGTTTCTTCAAGCGAGTTTAAAAAGTGTTGCAAAATCCCGGCGTTTTCCGAAAATCCGGCAGAGTTTCGGCGTATTCAGGCGGCGGGAAAAGCTCCGGCGGTGGTCGACGAGGAGATGATTCTCCTTTTCCCCTTTCTCCTCTTCTTCTCTTCTTCTTTTCTCTCTTCACTTTTGTTCCCTTTATGAAGAATGAGGGCTCTATTTATAGTTTTTCTAGAGTGGCATGGCTCGAAAATAGGTGTGAGATCAGGGCCGAATAAGGAGTGGTTTGAATGGACGGCCGATATTGAACCCTTCGATCGTGCACCGTTTGTTGGACATTTAGAGGCCTTAATGATGTCGAAATTCGATGATCTTAGGCACGTTAGATTTGTCTCGTCGAGCCGTTTGATTCGAGTATAAGCTCGTTAAAATCGAAGACCGTTTGGTAAATCAAATTGCGGTTTGAACCTTCCAACAGCGCTTTGGGTCCTTGATTCTGACCCATTTGGGCTCGGATTGGGTTGAATTTGGTGTCGTTGGGTTTGTATTTTCGAGACGCTCAGTTTGATTATAAGCTCGCTGAAATCGGAGTTTGGGAGCTTCCAAATGTAATTTTTGAAGTTTCTAATAAGCTTTTCCCTCGAAATTCGTGTCCGATCAAGATAATTTTGTGATGCCGTATCAGTTGCCCCCATATTTTTGGACGTCGAAACTCCAGGAGTCCAAAAATACTTGTCCCAAATTTTAAAGAATTTTTTCGAGCGAGTCAGAATTGTTCTTGTGTGTGAGGACCTCGAATGGCCTTGAAAGTGCCAAAATTGAGTCTGGAACGTCGAAAAACGGTCCCGAGGACCCCAAAAACGTCCAATTTGATCTTTTCGGGGCAAAAAATGAACCCGAAAGGAATCGGGCGGCCAGTTCAACCGGACCGGCTGGACCAGCCGACCGGCCGGCGGCAGCGGCACGGAATCGCGGCAGGGCCCACGCTCGCGCGGTGCCGCGCGCTTGCACCCGCGCGGTGCTCCACCCCCTCACCAGCACCCGGGCTAGCCCGGGCTAACCTACGCTCGCGTGATGCCTCGCGCTCGCGAGGTGCTGCCGCGGCTGGCGCCGGCCGCTACCGCGGCAGGCTGTTGCGCGCTGCTATCGCGCTCCCGCGTGCCGCGGGCTGCCTGCACTCGCCACGATTCGCTCATGGTGCCCATGAATTGGTGCGCTGGCCGCGCTGTTTCAACGGTGGGGAGGAGGCCGTTCAGCCCACCGCCTTAAGTGGGATTTACATTCGCGAAATTTAGTTATTTTGCCCTTTTTTGAGTCCAAAAAATCCCAAAAAATTTCAAAAAATTCGAAATTTTTTTAGTAAATTATGGAATTTCGAAAATGACAGCAACTCCCGCTCATTCTCTCCAAAACCTTTAAATAAGCCCCCAAGGCCTTTAGAAAAATTACACTTTCTCCTTCTTCTCCCTCTGGCTCTCTGTCAGTTGAGGCTTCCGCTATTTTCGAGTGAGAAATTTTCCCTGCTCGACTTAGCACCCCTCCTCTTATGCAGATGTTTAGGGGATTTCTTCTCCTCCCCCCGGTTTTCTGATAATTGAGGCTTCCGCTATTTTTGAGTGGGAAATTTTTCCTGCTCGACTTAGCGCCCCTCCTCTTGTGCAGAAGTTTAGGGGATTTCTTCTCCTCCCCCCGACTTTCTGACAGTTGAGGCTTCCGCTATTTTTTAGTGGGAAATTTTCCCTGCTCGACTTAGCGTCACTCCTCTTGTGTAGAAGTTAGGGGATTTCTCTCCCTCATTTTCCCCCCTAGCTTTCTAACGGTTAAGGCCTTCCGCTAATTTTGAGTGAGAAATTTCTCCTGCTCGACTTGGCGTCCCTCCTCTCGTGCAAAAGTTAGGGGATTTCTTCCGCCCCTCTGGCTTTCTAACGGTTGAGACCTTCCGCTAATTTTGAGTGAGAAATTTCTCCTACTCGAATTAGTGCCCCTCCTCTCGTGCAGGAGTTAGGGGATTTTTCTTCTTCTCCCCCTAACTTTTTGACGGTTGAGGCTTCCACTATTTGCGAGTGGGAAATTTTTTCTGCTCGAATTAGCACCTCTCTTCTCGTACAGGAGTTAGAGGATTTTTCTTCTTCTCCCCCCCAGCTTTCTGATGGTTGAGGCTTCCGCTATTTGCGAGTGGGAAATTTCCCCTACTCGAATTAGTGCCCCTCCTCTCGTGCAGGAGTTAGGGGATTTTTCTTTGCCAATTGAGCGGAAGTTCGCTGGCGATGGACAATCGAGTTGAACCCATTAGCAGTCAACGACCGAGTGTAGAGTCAAAGGAGAGAGTTCGAGGATGCGTTGCAAGTAGCAGTCGAGTGAGAAGATGATGATGGATTATACGAAGTAAAGGATCGACGATGAACATTAGGCAAAGAGCCGATGATGACGGTGGTCTAGTTGCATTTTGCAAAGATAATAAACATCCATACGGAAGTTTGTCGACATCAGATATCCCTGATTCAAGGGGCCGGAGCAGTGTGTTATGCCGACATTCTGGCGACAGACGTATAGTGTTAACTGAGTTGAGGCCTGATGAAAACCAAATTGTAATATGTCTTGTTGCTTAATGTGCAATCTTGTAATATAACTCCAATGATATTGTATATGAAGTTGAGATATTGTCTTTCGAAGCAAGCTGAATTGCGATTGCATCTTTAAGACATGCTTTGACATATTGCCCCCCATATTTTTGTGAGGGAATTTTAGACTGCTGAACTCTTTATATAAGTGATAGATTTATCAATCACTTGCGTTCTTGGAGTCTTTATAGAGAGAACATTATTCACTCAGAACATTGTTCGGTGATGTTGACCTCTGTAAAAGGGCTCGAGAGAATCCACCAAGAATGTAAGACCTATTCGAGGTTGTATATCGGAGCCTTTACTTGACGACGTTAACCTGTGTGAAAAAGGTCGAGAGAATCCACCAAGGATGTCAGACCTATCCGAGGTTGTATGTCATAGCCCTTCTCAATGGCGTTAACTTGTGTGGATGAGGTCGAGAGAATCTACCAAGAATGTGAGACCTATCCGAGATTGTATGTCGGAGCCTTTGCTCGATGACGTTAACCTTTGTGGAAGAGGTCGAGAGAATCCACCAAGGATGTAAGACCTATCCGAGGTTGTATGTCAGAGCCTTGCTCGATGACGTTAACCTGTGTGGAAGAGGTCGAGAGAATCCATCAAGGATGTAAGACTTATCCTAGGTTGAATGTCAAAGCCCTGCTCAATGACGTTAACTTGTGTTGATGAGGTCAGATCAAATCCCCCTGGTATTGATCATCTAGTGATTGAGATACAATGTAGATTGTGTATTTCTCGAATCACGGAGATAGAGTTTCAAAAAAATTTTATCTTTCATAAGAGAAAATAATATCACAATGTGAACATCATATTACTGTATTATGTAAAACAGTATAATAATTCCCTAGTCTGACTTGGGGAAATACAAGTTACAACGTACTCAACACATAAGATCTACATACGGGCACAATACAATATTAAATTTGGAAGAATACATTAGAGATATCAAAGTGACACCCTACTCAACATAAACAACAAGACAAGTAATATTACTAATACAAATGCACGAAGTGCGTGATCATTCAATCTCTCCAACCACTTGAATATTATTCAATGGTTGTCTCTGTCGTTGATTTTGCCCCCCAGTAGGACGAGCTTCCTCTCGGGTAGATGAATCTTGAATAAATTATCGAAGGTAGCTCTAGCGGATAAGTCTTTTAATCTTATCCTTGAGTTGCTTACAGGCATCGGTAGTGTGACCACGACTACAATGAAAATGACAGTACTGTTCTAAATTTCCTGTGTTGGACTTCAAAGGATTCGGCCATTTTAATGTATCTTGATCTCAGACGGCCATCAATACATTCGCTAGAGATGTGTTGAGTGGGGTATACTCCTTCTCCTATCGGGGTTCCCATCGTGGTAATGGAGGCCTAGGAGGTAGATCATTCTTTCTTTGCTTTTTCTATTATGAGAATGAATTGTCCATCCCAGGTGCACTTTTGCGCTTCCCGTTGATTTGCTCAAACAATTTCCTGTGAGCATTTATAGCTTCATCTGCAAAAATTTGTGCCTCCACAAGATGGATCAGATCAGCATATGAAAGAGCGGTGTCGCGCATGAGTGATGAATAGAAGGAGCCAGGACGAAGACCTCCAAGAAAAACCCCTCGGAGTAATTCAGGGTCTACTCCTGGAATCTGTCGAGCCTCAGTGGAAAACCGTTGAAAATACTCCTTCAACGATTCTCCCTCATTTTGGCGGATCCCGGAGTGGTGGGAAGAATCCTTAGTAATTCTTCGATTGGCCACAAATTGTTCGATGAATACTTTGGCCAATCTGACAAAAGAGGTGTCGTTCCAGGTGAAAGCGAATAGAACCACGTTCAAGCCTATCCATTAAGGGTGGCGGGAAAGACCTGGCAGAGGAGCGCGTCCGAGGCTCGTTGAATATGCATGATGGTTCTATAGTAGTCTATATGCTCATACAGGTCGGTCGTTCCGTCGTATGACTCAACGTTTGGCACTTTGAATCCTACCGGAATGGGGTGCTGAAGAATGGCTTCAGTCAGAGGTGATGACTTCCGGAAGTTCCTCTGTCTGAGAGCTCGCCTCACATCTCCTCGAGGGAACTCTTTTCGTACCAATTTTCGCAGTTCGTGACGTAGAGCATTGTGAGGGAGCTCAGCAATGTGCAGTTGGGCAGAGCCTTCTAGGAGATCCGGAAGAATGTGAGGCCGTTGAGTTGAGGGCGGAGGATGTGTAAAACTTGCTGTATTGGCAAGTTCATTTTCCTGCCGTGACTGAGGATGTCTTCTAGGTGGAGGAAGATGAATTTCAGCTCGAAGATGTTCGAATTGAACATCTTTAACCCGTGGTGGATCCTGAGGGAGAAGAATTTCCTCCCGTTGTGCCAAAGTTGTTTGCCGATTTTCCCGCAGGAGTTGAAGGATATCTCATTTTGAGATTCTTCCATCTTGCGGATTCTCTCTTCTAAAGAAGGTCCCGAGGTCCATTCTCCGGCAGCATTCTGCCCCCCGGGATGAAAAGAGGCAGACATCGGGTGTATGTGATTTACAGATAGATTTTTGGGTTGGTGGGAGTTGGAGCGGGAAGCTCCAATGATGCGACTGCTACGCCTGTTGACCATTGTAGCAATACTTGAAGTTGTGGGATAGTGTTCCCACAGACGGTGCCAAACTGTTACGTGCTAGAATAAACGCGGCGGTAGAGTTTGTAAATTCGCATCTGAGCGTTGTACGAGTATTCAGCACATAAACAGAAAAGAGAATATGAACACCAGAATTTTTACGTGGAAAACCCAAAAAGGGAAAAAACCACGGGGCCTCGCCTAGTTGAAAAATTTCACAAGTATTTTGCAAATTACAAATGGCTGATTCGTCCCATAACTCAGGGCAATCAGATTACAGTTCGTTTCTTCAAGCGAGTTTACAAAGTTTTGCAAAATTCCGGCGTTTCCCGAAAATCCGGCAGAGTTCCGACGTATTCAGGCGGCGGGAAGAGCTCCGGCAGTGGTCTCCTTTTCCCCTTTTTCCTCTTCTTCTCTCTCTTCACTTTTCTTCCCTTTGTGAATAATGAGGGCTCTATTTATAATTTTCTGGAGTGGCATGTCTCGTAAATAGGTGTGAGATCAGGGGCAAATAGGGAGTGGTTTGAATGGATGACCGATATTGAACCATTCGATCGTGCACCGTTTGTTGGACATTTGGAGACTTTAATGATGTCGGAATTCAGCGATATTGGGCTCATTGGATTCTTCTCGTCAAGCCTTTTGATTCGAGTATAAGCTCGTTAAAATAGAAGACCGTTTGATAACTCAAATTGCGGTTTGAACCTTACAACAGTGCTTCGGGTCCTTGATTCAAACCCATTTGGGCTCGTATTGGGTTGAATTTTGGTGTCGTTGGGTTCGTATTTCCGAGACGCTCAATTTGACTATAAGCTTGCTGAAATAGGAGTTCGGGAGCTTCCAAATTTAATTTTTGAAGTTTCCAACTAGCTTTTGCCTTGAAATTGTGCCCGATCAAGATAATTTTGTGATGCCGTATTAATTATCTACTTTGCAAGTAATATTAGTGTCTCATAAATGCATATTAAGATATTTGAGTAACAAAGAGATAATTGGTTTAACATTATAAATCTTCCTAAACTACAATGAAGTGCAACCTTTCTTATGAGATGTTTGTTTTAATAAAAAATGAATGTATGTCAACAGAATGCAATATAAAGTAAAAGTAGTGTATTGAAATTATTTTTGAGTTATTTGATTCAGTACACAACAAATGCAATTGTTTTTTTTTGTTGGGTTTGAAGTATGGAAATTCAATGTAAAATAACTATGCATTTAAAATAATAATTAATAAGAGGTAGCCAACAATGAGTGTAATCACCAATAGGTGGCAATGATAAATGATATGGGCAATAGATGGTGTATGTATTTAGTGGTGAGAGGACGATAGGCGGCGATTAGTGGCAGTAGGGCAATTGGCTCCAATGATGCATCGTGACAGCGTTGTGTGGCATGTGTCAACGAGGGACATGATATAATTGCAACCAATAATGGGAGGTGGTGATTGATTGTGACATGTAGGGGTGCAAATGAGTTGAGTCGAGCTCGAGCTTGACTTGCCATAGAAATCAAGCTCATCGAGCAGCTATGTTCTGTTGCGAATGTGGTTCGCACGCGCCCGCTTTGGATAACCATCCCACCATGGCACAAGCTCCGATCCCCCCTGTTGCGATTCGCAACCGTCATGAGCTCTGGTTAGCCCTCCACCGCGGTTCGCACATGACATAAGCTTTGATTTGCCCCCAGCCACGAATCAACCTTCCGCCCTCTTTATTCTACGTTCTGCCCCCGCAGTTACGCCTTCACTACAGGAAAACTGTCCATTACCGGCGGAATTTTCCGGCAGAGTTCCGGCGGAATTGTTTCTGGCGGTTTTTCCGGCGCATTTCCGACGGATTAAGGTCAAATTTTTCCGACTATTTTTTTCGACAGAATTTCCGACGGATTTGCCATCAGATTTTTTCCGGCAAAGTTTCCGACGACATTTCCGACGAATTTCTGGCGAAAATTAAAAAATTCTAAAAAAATTATTAATAATAAAATTTAGATTTTTTATTTAGTTAAATTAAGTTAAATAATTTAATAATGATTTGTTAAATTAATTTATTGAAAATAAATATTTTTCGACGACATTTTAACTAATTCATTATTTTATTATTAAATTAAATTAATTAATTTTAAAAAATGTTCTTGCTTTAAAAAAAACAATTTACTTTTAAAATTTTAACGTTATACTTTAAATAATAAGAGTTATCATTAATAGCAGGTTTTCCTTTGTGGCTGAGTGGTTGAGGACCTCATGCTGGTTGGAGAGGTCCGGTGTTCGAATCCCTGCTTATGCGTTGTGACTCGCACGGGCGGGGCTAGCTTGAGTCGTTTGGTTGAACCGCGGGCGGGCTGCCAGGCGGTTAAGGGGCGGCGGTGGGCTCTGCGTTCGCTGGAGGGGGCTGCGACTAGGGGTGTCAATTTCGGGTCACGGGTCGGGTTCGGGTCGAACCCGGAACTGACCCGGGTTAAAACGGGTCGACCCTAACCCAACCCGGTTAGGTAAACGGGTCGGAAATGTCAACCCGGACCCGACCCGGCGGGTTGCCGGGTTGACACGACCCGACCCGGGAAAGCTGGTTTTGGGGCGGGGGCGCGGGGTCGTCGCAGCGGAGCCGTCGCAGCGGGGCGCGGGTTCGTCGCACGCGGAGCGGTCGCAGCTGATCGCGGCGCGGGGCGCGGGTTCGTTGCACGCGGAGCGATCACAGCGGGGCGCGGCCACGCGGTGTCGTCGCGCGCGGAGCGTCGCACGGGGCTGGGTCGCGGGCTAGCAGCGGGGTCATGCCAACTCACGCGGGGTCACGCTGCCGGGGGTTAGGCTAAACCGGGTTCGCGGGTTGACCCGGCAACCCGCCGGGTCAACCCGAACCCAACCCGTTTTTCAAACGGGTCGATTTCTGGAACCCGAACCCGACCCGTTTTGAAATCGGGTCGGGTCCAACCCGAATTTTTCGGGTCGGGTTCGAGTCGGGTTCACGTGTCGTGTCAAATATTGACACCCCTAGCTGCGACCGAGCTGCTTGGGCAGGCCCATTGGCTGTCTGCACATTTTTTTTTCAATTTTTTTTCCGGCGCAAAAACAAATCGCCGGAAATTATTTGCGGCGAATTTTTCGTTGGAAATGCGCCGGAAATATTTCCATCGCATTTTTTAACGCCGGAAGTCATTTTCCGACTCGCGTGTAACCGGCGGAAAAAATTCCGCCGGAAATGCTAATTTCCGACGTATTTTGGTCATTTTTCCGTCGAAAATGGTCGCCGGAAAATGACGTTTTTCCTGTAGTGCTTCCATCCCCCAGCTTTCCATTTTTTGCGAGTCAATCAACAAGTAATCAAGTTGAGTTATCAGCTATTTGAACCCGAGCTCGATAAGCCTAAATTACTCGTCAAGCAGAGAACTATTTGTACTCGAGCGGATAAGCCCAACGAGTTCGAAATCCTGCTCGAGCTCGACTTGCAAGCTCAATAAGCTCGACTCGCGAGCTCAATAAACGTGACTCATGAACTTGTTAAAGAGTTGAGCTTGAGCTGGCTCGCAGGTCGACTTGACTCGATTGTAACCCTAGTGACCTGCGACCAATGGGTAGCAACATATGACCAACATAACATTTACCTAAGTTGTGTATTTCAAATTCATTCAAAATAGGTGCATTCCAAATACAAATAATATGAACTTGAGTGTGTGTTCTACCGTAAGTCCCAAACTACTTTAGCTTATATTATTTTTGGTTTCACGAATTTCATATACTAATTTTTTTTATAATTTATGAATCAAAATTACTTTTTCTTTGAAATACTATCGAGCCTTTTCTATTTAAAATGTTTTTATTAGTTATTATATCTTAATGAGAGGAAAGAAAATAAGGCTCAACTTGGCTACTTAAATAATTTCAGGCTAAGCTTAAATTTATAAATAAAATTTAAAAGATATCCTAAAGTGCATTTATGAGTCAAGGGGAGTTAATGGCCCATTTTGCTCTTCTAAGATTTTGTTTGGAATAATTTTTTGACTGTTATCTTTCTAAAATAGTTTTTTAGTACTATTGCATCCTGTAGTATTCGCGGCGGTAGAGAAATATAAAGTTTAGTGTCTTAGCGTTGTATGAAGATTCAGCACGCAATCAGATAAGAGATAGGGTGTAGAATTCGTAAGTGACACCAAGGTTTTACGTGGAAAACCCTTGAAAAAGGGGGAAAAACTATGGGGCCTAGTCTAGTTTGAATTAATGAATCCACTAGTATTGCAGTTGATTACAAATGATGCCCTTCCTTGGGGGAAGGCCTTAACTTGATGTACATATTATAGAGTATATTACATGATGAGAATACAAAGAATCCCATTTGATGTGTTTGTTTGGTGCGAAGGACTGTAGTCGGTGGGCGACGTAAGTCGGAGGGACCATAATGGGCGGGCGACGGAGGTCAGAAGGACTGTAGTCGGCAGGCGATGGAGGTCGGAAGGACTGTAGTCGGTGGGCGACGTAAGTCATAAGGATCGTAATCGGCAGGCGATGGAGGTCGGAAGGATCGTAGTCGATGGGTGATGCAAGTCAGAAGAACTGTAATCGGCGGGCGATAGAGGTTAAAAGGACGACGTTTGATAGACACTTGGCGATGAGCAGAGGTTCGACGTCAGGTAGAAGTCTGGCGTCAGTTGGCAGCCGAGGAGAACTCAAGCGTTAGATGATATTCGGGTAGAACTCCAGAGTCACTTAGAGTTTGGGTGAAACTCCGATATCACTTAGAGGTCAAGCAGAATTCCGGCATCACTTGGAGGTCGGGTAGAATTCTTGCGTCACTTGGAAAGACAGGCGGAATTCTGGCATCATGTGGAACTCGGGCAGAATTCTGGCATCACTTGGGTAGAATTCCGATGTCTCGCGGAAGTCTGGCAGAATTATGGCGGTGGTGGTCGAGGAGTAGTTTCTTCCCTCCTATCCTTCTTCTCTTCTCCTTCTTATCTTGCTTGGGTCCTCCCCCTTGCTTGGGCCCCCTGTCAAGAGAAATGAGAGGTCCATTTATAGATTATTGGAGTGGCATGTCCTGTAAATAGGTGAGAGATCAGGGGTGAATCGAGAGTAATTTGAATGGACGGCTGATATTGAATCTCTTAATTGTGGACCATTCGTTAGACATTTGAAGATCTTAATGATATCATAATTTAATAATCTTGTGCTCATTGGATTCGTCTCGTCTGGCCGCTCGATTCGACTATAAGAACATCATATTTAGAAATTGTTTGGTAACTCAAATCGTGGTTCGAACTTTCCAACAGTGCTTCGAGTCCTTGATTTGGACTCATTTGGGCTCGGATTGAGGCGAATTTGGTGTCGTTGGGCTCGTATTTCTGAGACGCTCAGTTTGACTATAAGTTTGCTAAAATCGGAGTAGAGACGGTCTCCGAATTAATTTTTAAAGTTTCCAACTTGATTTTTGCCTCGAGATTCGTGCCCGATCAAGATAATTTTTGGATGATATATCAAGTACAAAACTTTTTTGAACAAGAAATTTTGTACTAGAAAGCTGCTTTAGAAAATAGTAATAAAGTTATCCCAAACAAAACTTTAAACCAACTATTATCAAGACCAATTTCATATGTAGAGAAAATCAATGGCATTTTAGGATTGTTCCATCAAACGGTAATAGTGATTCTCTTAATCATAGAGTGTTTATCAAGCATTTATGTGATATTGGGCTTTTTGGATTCGTCCCGATTCTACTATAAGCATGCCATATATCTTTGATAATCATTTGGTCATTCAATTAATCCATCGAACCTTCTAAGAATGCTACAGACACTTGATTTGGGTCCATTTGGCCTCAGATTAGATCGATTTTAGAAGTTTTTAACTCGGACATGCCTCGAGATTCCTGCCCTATCAATGAAATTTTTGATGATGCATCAAAGGTCAATCAAAACATACATATATCAAAATAGATGAAATCAACATCAAGATTTTCTAAAAATAAAAAAGACTTAAATGACACCAATGCCATATAACAAAAAAAAAAGTAACATAATCTCCAAGAAGAAGTGACGATTGATAAATGATCATTTGATGGCTTAGACTTCATTTGAGATAATTTTTACTATTTTTTAAAATAGTTTTTTAGTATAAATTTCTTTTAGCTAAAAGTTTTTATATTATAAAACTGATTTAAAAATCAATAAAAAACCATCCCAAACAAAATCTTATTATTTTCCTCCCAAACCCCCTGCACTTTTTCTTTTTTAGTAATTTAGAATAATTAAAGCAAACTTTTTTTTTTTAAAGCAAACTTATACATATATCACATGCACATAAAATTCAAATAAAAAACATCTGCATTCCAATCAACATGAAAGTCGCTCCTACTACACTCTGATAAAAACCATCAGAAATCTTGCTATCAATAATCCAACCATCTCATCATTTGGTGGCAGCGTCAGCCACAGTAACACGACGGGCAGCCATAGCAAATTTCCTGTACTCCACAAGCTTTTCAGCTTCCGGCAGCACCTCCTTGGCGGCGACGACGGAACGGAAGCATTCCGCCCACTCAACCAATCGTGGAGTCTTCGTCTTATCCAAAAAATTTATTCCCATTATAATTTCGAAAGCTTTCATCCAGCTAGGGAAGGAACCGAGGGCAATGTCGACAAAGTTGATGGTGTCCCCGCCGAAGAAGCTCTTGCCCTTACTGCACTTAACGAAAGCCTCTTCTAACTGCAGCACTGCGGCTAACAGTTGCTCCTTCGCTTCTGCTATGCTCTTCTCATCGTTACTCCAGACCAACACTCGACAATGAGGAGCCAACTACAAATAAGTTAAAATACAAGAAGTCGTCGTAATAATTTGTATATTTTCTTCTGAAATTCAGCCTGAAGTTAATATCTTCTCATTAGAGATTCAGTTAAGTACCTTGTCGTCAACATAGGCAGCCCAAAAGCGAGCGATGGCGCGATCGTAGGGATCGGCAGGGAGGATGGAAGGGCGGCCGGAAGAAGCCCAGACTTCATCAATGTACTCCACAATAATACGGGACTCGCAGACGGGTTTATCTCCATGGATGAGAACAGGGACCAGCTTGTAGACCGGATTGAACTTGAGAAGAAGCTCGCTTTTGTTAAACAAATCATCTGGGAGGTACTCGTATTCGACCCCCTTTAGATTAAGAGCAATCATTGCCCTCGCCACGAAGGGGCTTCGCCAGACCCCGATCAGCTTCACCTCGTCTTCTTTCGCCATTCTCTTTGAAGATGTGAAAGTAGTTCCAAATTTAGCAAGGATGAATTGGATTTCTTCAGCTGAGCTTGACGGGTATTTAAAGCTCAAATGCATAACAAAGATCTCCCATTTCCGGTATTAATTAACATTTTTCGAGTGTAAACGTGAGCGATGATGTCAAAAACCAGGTAAATCTGGACTTGCAAGTAGATTGCGGTTCGTGTTTGCTTTCTTGCAGAAAAGTTTGCTTGGAAATATACTATTATTGTAAAAGCCCCGCCTTTGATGCTTGAGTTTACTATGGCCTTTCATTTTAACTAATTAAATAGAATTATGATCTTTGATTTTATTATTTTTTACGATTAATTGATAGTTTTAAAAATAATTAATGAATAATTACTTTTTATTTAAGCAAAAAATAGAAGAAATCTTTTGAATTTCATAATGCTTTTAGTCTTCCTTCATATTCATTAAATACCAATGCTTTGAAAACCGGGGCGGACCGGCCGGTTCAATCTGTTGAACCGTGAACCGGTCCGCCAGCCGGTCCGAAATTTGGTAAAAACCGCTTTAGCCACAAACCAGATTGAACCAGCTTGAACCAACTGTTCAACCGGTTAACCGGCGAATCGGTGCCAGTTTTCAAAAACCGGTTTGACTAATATTTTTTTAAATAAAATATTTAATACATTTATTATTAAATATTTGACATAACAAATAAATTTAAAATTTCTATATTTTAATTAAACAAGAATAATAAATGTTTTATGACATGACACATGGCCCATCATATCATGTGTGCCTTTTCCTAAAGGAGTCAAAAAGCAAAACAATGCTAACATATATTGTCTAGGTGATGTGGGACTAAAACTTAAAGAAAAATTTTCACTTCTCAAGTTCACTATACATACACTATATATATATATATATATATATATATATATATATATATATATATATATATATATATATATATAAAATTAAAATATAATAATACAAATAATATTTAATATTTATGTATTATTGTTTTCATTTTATTTAATTATCTAATATATATATATTTTAAAATTTTTATCTTTATTTTAATATTAAATAATATAATATGAAAAATATAGATATAATCTTATAATGTAAATTTTGTATACTTTTGATAAGTATAAAGTATATCTATACATATAAAATAAATTAGAAATGATTTATATTAAATTTAAAACATATATATGTGAACTAATCTTATTTTAAATATGAATTATATTATTTATAAAATAACCTCCAACTTATTTTTATTTTAGATATTTGATTTATATGATATGATGAATTTGTGTTTAAGTTTAAGGTTAGATCATCATATTACTATATTTATTTTATTATTTATTACATCATCCAGTTCGATCCTGATCGAACCATTAAACCACTAACCCCTTCTTCCGATTCATTGACCGATCCGATTTTAAAAGCCTTATTTAATACCTCTTGGTATTTCCTCCATATCCCCAAGGCATACCGGTTCAAGTCCTTTTCTCTGTGTTCACGACTTCTCCTATCACGCAGCAAGTCGCAGGCATCTTCGACTCTTCCTCGCCTCAAGTTCCTCACAAGGCCCAGAGGGCGACCGACGGTGCCAGGCATGTGGCGTGCCATCTCCTCCCTTGTTTCAGCCCTCATGAGCGCGCTTGCTCAAAAAAGAGGGTTTTTCGGTTGATTTCAGTTTATGAGCAATTAGCCGACATCTTATTTGATTTAATAATCTTATGTTTGGCATCTTCCTCCTTCGACCTTTGTTTGTATTGCCTTTATTTTGCTGTAGGTGTAGTAAGATATTTGGCTCACATCATCTTTCTTCTCATCTGTTGCCCTAGTATTTTGTTGAGAAAGACTTTGTCATTCTTTTGAGATGCTTCCAACATAGGATATCACATTCATTTAGCACATTTGTGGTTATTTTAATTACTGCTTCTTCCCTAGTAGCATTGTTCTTGTTGAGTTGTTTGAATGTGCTATCTTGTTTGGATTTTTAATAGATATATACTCTTATGTCATCTTTGAGTACAAGTTTGAACATCATGAAAAGATATTTCAAGTGCTCTTCGAATTCAAAAACATCAAATTATATTGTTGAAAATAGTAATAAGGTTGTTGAGCAAAATGAAAAACACATTCGAGTGGATGTTGATTAGGGGTGTAAACGAGTCGAGCCAAGCCCGAGTTAGGGGGTGTTCGAACTCGACTCACAAGTCAAATACCCAGCTCGAACTCGAGCTCGAGCTCGACTCGCGACACTATATTGAGCTTATGGAGACGCTCGTTTTTGTTCGTCACTTTCTCGCATGCTTTTGATTTTACCCCCGTTTCTTTTATTTTTTTTTTTGGAAATCCGCAAAGGTGGAGCAGTGGAGCGCAGACACAGAAATCCATCAAAGAAGACTTGGCGTAAGCTGAAATGCCTTCAACATTTATTAGAAAAGAAAAACAGCTGCTTTTATTCACAGCTTTTAGATTTTATATATTTTTTGAAAAAAAGTATTATTTATAACTCAAAAGCTGCTTTTCATTTATTAACATTTATTGATATTGATGTTTAAAAATATTTTTAACAAGCTTTTGTTGAATATTTGATTTATTTTTTTAGAATAATTGATTTAAAAAAAAATTATACAGTAGTTCGAGCCGGCTCGCGAGCTAACGAGCCGAGCTTCATCAAGCTCGAACTCGAGCTCGAGCTCGACTCGTGAGCTCAATAAGCTCGGCTCGCAAGCCCATAAATTAGTCAAGCTCGAGCCGGCTCAGCTCACTTACACCCCTAATGTTGATTTACCCAAAAATATGAAATTAAGTGTGAAAAATCTTTCATCTGATCCAAGACTACGAATTTCTATTACTGACTTTAATTCTAACATTCAAGATAAAATTCATAAAACATATTTACAACGAGGGCCATTTCGACCTCGCAGTCATGATTTTCTAAAAAGTAAATTTGGGATGAAAGACATACACTTTAATCCTATTTGATTTGACAAATACTCTGATTGACTAGAGTATAACATATGTAAAGATAAATTATCATTTATAATTTCATAAAACTCCAAAAATTTTAAATTTATGTTCAGTCTGTTATATATATATATATATATATATATATGCTTATCTGTTTGAAACGGGTGATTCTGAATTCTAATGTACGGAAAAAATTTTGTTTTTCCAAATGCACTAAAAGCTTTAAGAGCCTGAATTTTTAAATATCTATTGTACTAAGTATTTGGAAGCTATAAGGGCATATTTTTTAATATGCTTGAATAGTGAGTCATAAGGGTTTGAATTCTGATATCTGTTTTTATTGGAACGTATAATAAGGGTCAGTTGGAATCTGCTAATTTCTATTCTCATATAACAAGTGATGGTTTATTTATGTTTTGATAAAAAAAATCTAATTAAATTTTGTTATCTTCTAGCTCTATTCGGTATAATAACATATTAATAACTGCTTTTAATTCAATTAAATGAATATTGGGTTAAGTATTAAAAATTTAGATTATAAGGTGTGATATATTGAGTTGTGTATGCTTATACATATGCTGTATTCTGTTTCAGGGCAGTGCAAGGGTAAGATGCTAATTAAGTAGCTGAGGTTATAGGATCCAATTGTTCTAGTTTGTATATGTATTTTTTGGTTTTCTAATTTTGTATAATCATTGTTATATTCTGATATGTTTCATTATTGTCTGTAGCCATAAGCCATATACTATATTATAGCGATCTTATTATATTTATATTTAGATGGAGAAATTGTGGATGAGTATATTTTTTGTTTATTGATAGTTAATTAGTGGCTATATTATTTATTAATAATTAAAGAAATTTAAAAAGTTCTCCAAATAAGATCTTGGTCTTGATCTATCACCATCCAATAAGATATAACTATTTTATTTGTGGGTTGTATTAGATTGGGTTGTGACTTGACTCCCCTTTGGTCAATAGTAAAATTTCATTAATTCTCTATCTAAGAATCCTAAGGGAAGTAAGAGGAGCCACTAACATAGGACAACCCCCACAGTTTATTGGCCAAGTTCCCCTCACTCTAAAGCTGTCAACTCTAGCTTGCTTGACAAATGCCCCAATAACTCCCTTGTGGAAAGATAGATCAGAGTCTCTCTCCCAACAAACATCTTTTTTTAATAAGGCTATTCACAAACGCTTAAACATGCCCAATTTTTTTCTTAATTGTCCTAGTTGTAGGCGCTTAAGGATTCACCTCAACTTTAGTAGAGGCGACTTTCTCTATTTGAATCATAACTATTGGGCACAACTGAAGTACTCATCTCATCCGCCACAAATGAAGAGGCTCGTCATCTTCTTCAGAGGAGAATTTGACCAGCTTTTGAGATCTAGCATCGCCACTAGTAGTGGTAGGCTTAGCAGTGACAATTGTTGCAGTCGATAAGTTAGTGGTCTCCATTCCGCCTTAGAATCAACCTTAGTTCTCTTGCAAGGGAGGTGGTGGGTTTAGGGACCACCAACAAAACTTGGGCACCATCCTTAACTTCCTTACTCGATGAGGGTTCACATCTATTCTTTTCTAATCTATCAGCCTTGATTGTACAAAAGGCAAACTTCTTAGATGCCTTCACCCTAGACATATCTAACTCGATAGGGTTCATATTTAAACACTCCTAGGCTCTGGAGTCAATGAGGGAAGGAGTAATGTTCCTTCAACATAAAACCTCTATTTATAAGGAGCTAAGGAAGAAGGTGTCATTACATCATTAATATGGAATTTACAAGACGATTGAGGACACACTAAAAATAGTATAGTGACTTTGTATTTACTTTCCTGTTACATGTTCAATAGCAACAATAAATGTTTCATTCACTCATCCTTTTGAACATTGTCTTATCAAAGGGCCAAGTTAATTGGAAAATTAAATGTATACTCGCGCATGCCTTAATAGGTATTTAACAGGTAGTCAGTAATTTATAAGGGGAGGACTCGCATCCAATGGACCTCATAAAGGAAATTGCCCAATGAACATCATACCCACTCACCAGGGCCTATAAAAGCAGGTTACCTCTATTGGGAGCAATAGAGGACCTTGTTGATAAAATAACTTTCCACTGCCCTCGCGGAAGGGAGGTGTTGATTCTTGAATACAGAGAAGAGACAGAGCATATAGAGGAGCAAGCGTATTGGAAGAATGAAATATATTGTCTTATCCTTTCTGTTACAGTGATACATGTATATATAGGCTTTATATTGCCATGGATGCACGGAGGCAACAGAGAGCTGAACAGTGTAATTTAAATACAATATATATTTATGTGTTTGTGTTGCTAATATCCCTTGTCAAACTGATCGGTCTTTGTATGACGCTCAGTTTGAGTCTAAGCTGCTGAAATCTGTTCGTGGATAGTGCCTTTGTGAAGATGTCAGCCACTTGATCTGTGGTACTAATAGGGAGGAGCCGGATGGTCTGTTGTTGTATGTGATCGCGAATGAAACGATGATCAATTTCTATGTGTTTCGTTCGCGCATGAAACACCGGATTATTTGCTAGCGCAATTGCCGATGTGTTTTCACAATTGATGTCCGTGGGATGCTGTGGTGTGATGCCAAATTCGGTGAGAAGACGCCTTATCCATATGACATCCGCAGTGAGCGCGGCCAACGCACGATACTCAGCCACCGTATGTTGTTTCTTGACATGCCAGGAGATGATCGAGTCACCTAGGAAGGAGCAGTAACCGGAGGTGGATTTTCGGGTGATGGGATCGCCAGCCCAGTCCGCATCTGAAAAGGAAGTGAGACGTAAGTTAGATTTTGTAATCGGTATACCAAACTCAATCGTACCTTGAATGTAACGAAGAAGTCTCTTGAGAAGGTAGATGTGTTGTTCTTCCGGATTATGCATATGTTGGGATAGTTGGTTGATGCTGTGAGCGATGTCGGGGCGTGTGATTGTGAGATATTGAAGAAAACCCGTAATTTGTCTGTATATATGCGGATCCGAGAGAAATTTGTCTGTAGTTAGCTCGAGAGGCATTTTTGTACAGGACGAATTTGCCAATTTATTGCAATTGGTGAGTTTTGCTGTTTGAAGAATTGATCTTGCATACCCCAGTTGTGATAGAAAGAATTGATTTTTGGAACGGTCTATTTGTATGCCAAGAAACATGTGGGCTTCTCCCAGGTTCTTCATGGCATATGAGCTGCTGAGTTGCTTTAGGATTGCAGTAATGGTACTGATGTCATTTCCATTTACAAGGATATCATCCACGTATATGAGAAGAAATATATGAGTGGTTTTGTTTGAAGAATGAGTAGGGACGGGTCTGCCGAACTGTGCTTAAAGCCCATTTTAACAAGGTTGGACGTGAAGGTGTTGTACCATTGCCTCGGAGCTTGTTTGAGGCCGTAAATGGCTTTGTGGAGATGGCAGACATAGTCTGGGTTGGTGGAATCTTCAAACCCACGCGGTTGCCGCATGTAGACTTGCTCATTGAGAGTGCCGTGGAGAAACGCATTAGCCACATCGAGTTGCTGTACTGGCCATTCGTTGTATATGGCAAGGGCAAGGAGGATTCTTATGGTGGGAAGTTTGGCCACGGGGCTGAACGTCTCCGTGTAGTCAAGCCCATATTCTTGGTGATTGCCTTGAGCCACTAACCGGGCTTTGTATTTTGCGATGTCTCCGTTTGCATGAGTCTTGGTTCGGTATGTCCATTTGCACCCGAGAATTGAGCAATTTTTAGGTGGTGGAACTAGGCTCCATGTCCCCTGCTTTTGTAACGCAAAGAATTCGGAGGCCATAGCCTTCCTCCATTCTTCCTTCTTGCTGGCCTCCATATAGGACGTGGGATATATTGGTGATCCTGACAATGATTGTGTGTGAACGAGATTGAGGCGAGATGCATGACGTAGAGAGCCTGTGCGCATACGGGTTACCATTGGATGCTTGGAAGTCTGAGTTTGATCGTTTAGCTGCAGTGGAGGTGCATTTGATGTTGTGGAAGACGTTTGAGCTGGTTCAGTGGACGACGGAGGTGGTTGAGCCATGTTGTGCATCTCTGGATTATGTGCCGCTGGAGAGTTGGTGTTAGCGAGAGGTTGAAGAGATGTGGGAGTTAGAAACAGCGGTGATATATTGTTGTCCTGCATAAGAATAGGTTTGTGATCAGAACTAAAAGGAAAGTGTGTTTCATCGAACTTAACATGTCTTGACATTATGATTTTGTTTGTCTAGAGGTTTAGACACTTGTAGCCTTTGTAAGTGTCTGAGTATCCTAGGAAGACACAAGGCACTGCGGTTGGTTGAAGCTTGGTGCGGTGATTTGCCGGTGTTAGCGGGAAGCAAGCACTTCCAAAAATTCTTAGATGCTGGTAATCTGGTTTGCTGTGATGGAGGAGTTCGAATGGCGAAGAGTTCTGCGTGTTTGCTGCCGACATTCGGTTGATAAGGTAGACCGAGGTAAGGACCGCATCTGGCCAGAACCGGTAGGGAACAGAAGCTTTGTGGAGGAGCATACGCGTTGTTTCGATAATATGCCTGTGTTTCCTCTCGTCTACTCCGTTTTGTTCCGGAGTATGAGGACACGAGATTTGATGAGTAATACCATTGTCTCGGAGAAATATAGTGAACAAATTGCTAGAGTATTCGCCTCCGCCATTAGTGCGAAGGCTCTTTATTTTCCGAGACGTATACATTTCAATTTGGGATTTAAAATTAATAAAAATCTTGTAGACATCAGATTTATAATGAATTGGAAATAGCCAAGAAAAAAGCGAGAAATCATCAATGAAAATGATGTAGTACAAATAACCTTGGAGTGACGGCGTGGGAGCCGGCCCCCAAACATCAGAATGAACTAAATCTAACATAGCCTTTTTCCTAGAAGCAGAAGGAGTAAAAGGGAGTTTATGCATTTTGGATTGATTACACCAGTGACAAGAAGGCAGAGAAATTCCTATACTAAGCTGCGGATTGCAAGAAGCAATACGTCTGCTGGTTCTGTGATTGGGGTGACCCAGTCGGTCATGCCACAACGCAGAGTTGGTAGTTGTTGAGTGTAGGGCTCTATCCGGTGTGTGGAGAGCTGGACAACAAAGAGTGTATAATCCTTCTTTGCACGATCCTTGCAAGATCACTTGACTAGTCGTCAAATTCTTAAAAGAAAAGCCATGAGGATCAAATGTTATAGCAAGATTGTTATCTTGGGTTAGTTTTGAAATAGATAGCAGATTATATTTCAAGAAAGGAGAATGCAGTATCTGAGATAATTGAATCTTACGAGAGGGAGTCGGTAGCAATCCCTTCTCGGAATTTTCGATGCTAACCGAGCTCCCGTCACCAATTGTGATGCTTTTGGAACCTCTGTACGGTGTTGAACTGGACAAGTTCTCAAGAGATCTTGTCATGTGCGCAGAGGCTCCCGAATCAAGATACCATTCGGTATTAGCTGGTGTTGAATTTGCATGAAGCGCAGTGTTTTGACTGTTGTTGGCTTTCGGAATATACTGAGTATTTAATCGGTGCCAACAATTGGAAGCACTGTGTCCTCTTTTTAAACAGATTTAGCAAGAGATCACTTGATTTGTGGACGGATCTTTGGTTGAGTTGCCGGACGGAGGCATTCTGCCACGAGATCTACGTCCTTTACCTCGATATGTGAACAGAGCCACCTGATTTTCATTGTTTGAGCTTGCACGTGCATTGTCGGCGGCAAGATGAATCTCCTCGCTGATTAACAGAGGATATAGTTGATCAAGATTCAGAGGTGTAAGCATTGTGCGGATGGACGTCTTGAAAGATTGGTAGGAGTTTGGTAGCCCGTTGAGGATGTATGATATGATATCCTCGGTGTCGATCTGCGCTCCCGCTGCAGCAATTTGATCGACAATGGATTTGATGTCTGTGAGGTATTGCGTCATAGTTGAGTTCTTGAGGGATATGTTGTGTAATTCGTTCTTTAGTTGAAGAACACGCGATCTATTAGTGGATTGGAAGCGCGTTTGAAGCGTGATCCAAATCGACGCGGTAGACTCAAGATTGAGAACATAGGGGAGGATCGACGACGAGATTGTAGCACACATTGCTGCTGCAATGTTTTGATCAGCAAGAATCCAGCTGGTATAAGCCGGATTGGATATGGTGCTTCCGTTAGATCCAGTGATCTTTTTGGCCGGAATGGGGGCCAGGGGATCCAAGAACGATTCAAAACCATTTGCACGAGTGATTTTAAGAATTTGCGATCTCCATACCGGATAGTTATCGGTAGAAAGTGGAGATTGTATAAAGTTCTTTAGGTTAGCAAGAACGAACTTGAGAGACGCTGAAATGCCGGAGTGGTCGGAGGTCTCCTGATCCATGGTGCCGGAGGTCTGAGAGGAGAGCGATGAATCCATAGGTCCCTGATTAGGTACACCTATCTGATACCATGTTGATTCTTGAATACAGAGAAGAGACAGAGCATATAGAGGAGCAAGCGTATTGGAAGAATGAAATATATTGTCTTATCCTTTCTGTTACAGTGATACATGTATATATAGGCTTTATATTGCCATGGATGCATGGAGGCAACAGAGAGCTGAATAGTGTAATTTAAATACAATATATATTTATGTGTTTGTGTTGCTAATAGGAGGCTACTATCCAACAACTCATCCCCACCCAGGCTGGATGCCTTCATCCACACACATCAAAGTTCATCTATAGAAAGTGTCTACCTAGAGGTCCCTCAACTCATCCTTTTTTAACCAACCGACCACTGAGTTCATCTTCTCCACAACCTTAGTTCATTTGCCTTCTCTTCTAGGAGATCCAAGGCTTAGCATAGATCGACAATAGCTCCCAAACACACTTAACCATCAAGCACCCCTTGTATGGAACACGCTCGTAGACTTGCCTACTCCTACTAGGCACTACCAAGCTCACCAATAGTACGAAATTCACTTTGTTCTCAACTCGTCTAGAGATAAATTAATAGAGCTCTACATGCTACCCCCTGCTTTCCCTTAGCCAATGAAGAGGTGACAAATGTTTAGGGTAGTCTTTCTATCATTATAATTTTTAAATTTTTGAGGTGTAGTATTTCTTATAGTCCTCAAAAACCTATAAATAAGGAGTCATTGAGGAGCATTTTGTCTCTTCTTGATCTTTGGCATCTCTTGGATTTCTAGAGTGATCAATTTTTATTATAAATTTTCTCTAGTATCTTCCGCTCTATTCACTTCAGTTCAAGGATTTGCCTGCAAGTAGGATCGAGTGTCATCCACGAACAAATTTGAATCCAACACCTAAAGTTAAGTTTAATCAAGTCATAATAAAGACCTAAACTGAGTCGACTAAATCACCAGCATTTGACCAATTCGCTAAAACTTTAAAACTCTCCAAATCGCCTAAACATACTCGATTTTACGTTGAAGTTGCCAAAAGAGGAAGAGCTAATTATCATCAAACTCAGTAATTAAAGTCGTAAATTGGTCATCAAACCAAAATGCTGGAGGAAAAAAAAAGATGTCTGATGCCAGCGTCCAACGCAGATTTTCCACTCGACAATACTACGAAAGCCACATTCCCAACCTCCATAAGGACTCCTCTTTGCACGATGTGATGCTGTAGAAAATGAATATATAAAAGGAGAGAATCCCTCTACGGTCACGCAAATGATACCGCCTACAAGCGATGCCTTTCTTCTCAGTCTCCACTCTTCCTCCGCTGTCCGAATGGTGCCACCTGATGCCTTTATATATGCCGATCGGAGCTCAATTTCCTTAAGAATTACCACATCTGAATCGTCAGAGATGGCCATCACGCATGATGATCTTTCCATCAGGAACTTCCGCACGGCTGACGTTAGTAGCAAGCTTGCTGCCTTCCTTGTAGGGTTGTCGGTGCTCTGCGGCCTCGTTGGTTTCATTCTCTGCCTCGCCGGCGAGGCCACCAGATCCGAGGTAAGAGAGAAACAATTTCACCTCCGGAGCTGCTTGGTGTCACTTTATTAATATATGTAAGCTCGGCTTTGTAATGTTCGTTGCCATTTTTTTTTTCTGGACGTTTAAGTCAAGAGAAATTATTATGTGCGGACATCTGATAGATAGAGAGAATCGTCTAATTTTTTCATTAGTTAAAGTATAGTTACTGTAGCTGTTACGCTTTGATTATGTTTTTATTATAGATAGAGAGAAAACCGGACGATTATCTCCGTTTGTTATCCGCACCTAATAATTTGCCCTAAGTCAGAGCTTCAGCTACTTGTTAAATTTTGTTTATTTTTTAACGCTAGAGCTTCCGCAGCCGACAACCTTGCCCGCCACCACTGCCGCCCACCACCGGCTGCGGGCTATCCCGATCACAACACTCTATACATAGCATTTATTTTACTTAAAAAAAGTGCTACGTTCATTTTTTACTAATCCAAACAGCTCCTAAGTATAACAATTACACATTTTTTTTAACACCACATTCTTTTTTTTAGGCAACCAAACATCCTCTTAATAAGCCTAACAATGCTCCATTTCCTCCCTTTTTTATTTATATTTACTATTTTATGCTATCTTTAAATTCAAGATCAAGATTATATTAGTGAATGTTGTTGACAGCTTAAGTTATATGTGAATGAAATTTTAATAACTTTTATGATTATTTAATAGTTCATTTAAATGTAAAATTATAAAATTGATCAAATAATATACATAAACTCTTTTAAAAATCTAATTTTATTCATATATTCCATCCATAAAAGACTTTCAATGCACGCTAGATAGCATTAAATACATTAATTTGATTTCAAATTATTAAAATTTTTCATATAATTAAAATCATTCATTCTGAAAACATCAATGCATTCAATTAATCATCAAACAGTATTAAATATTTCTAATTTTTAATGTGCCAATAATTTTAAAATTAAAAAAAAAAAATTTGCATCTAATATGCAGGCAACATGGATGATCCTGACCATCCAGGACAGTGGCAAAGGATACAGGTGCTCCTTCAGCGGCAGCGGAAAATCTCCACTGGCATTTGCCTTGGCCGCATTCCTTCTCTTTGCACTGGCCATGATCGCCGAGCACGCTTACCTGCTTGTCGCCATTACCAGCCCCTTGTCATCAGTAGCCATTGCATTGCCATCAACTGGCGACCCGACTGCGTCGTCGCCGGCAGCTAAGGCCCAGAAATGGCAATCCTGTGTCCTCTTCCTCACAATTTGGTAAGCTAGGGCACCTGATGACCTGATTTCTCTTCCGACGTTAGATAAATAGATACTCACAAATTGGTTTGCAGGGTATGCTTCGCCATTGCTGAAGTGCTTCTGATGATAGCTATAGGTGTTGAGTCCGGACATCTGTACAACTGGACGCAGCCGAGGCTAACATGTCCAGTTATTCGGCCGGGACTCTTTGCAGTGGCTGGAGTTTTTGGCTTGATTACCGTCTTCCTTGGAGTGGCGCTATATCTGACTGCTCTGAGAACGCAAAGACTGCAACTGGAAGAGATCATGAACCGCCAGCATCATCTTGGTCTCACTGCGCCACCTCCTCAGGGGCCACCGACCATTAGAACTTACCAGAGTCAGGCTCCAAGTGAAGCTTCATCTCTGAATAAAACCTCAACTTTACCATTTAGAGCGTGAGAACTATGTGAGTGAAGCAGCATGAATAAGGTTTCGTTTGGGCTGGCTTTCTTGCTGCTTCTTAAAACAATTTTTTTACACACAAAATTGAAATTTTTATACTAAAAAATTGTTTTAAGAAGCAACAAGAAAATCATCCCAAACGAAACCTAAGTGTGCTGTGTTATCAAGTTAGTGAACTAACAGGTTTTTCATGTAAAATATCATTATGAAACTAGTTATGTTCAATAAATCAAAATACATAAGCTTTGTCACTGATTAGTGATTCATCAAACCATCACACTTTCTGATATGTTTAGTTAGTTCATAAACAATAAAACAACCACTACAAAATCAATGCATGAATGGCAATGGACATCTCCTCGAGCTTGAATATTCTGGGATGCCTATAGTATTCGCAACTGAGTTCATTTTTTTATTTTCACCTTGACACAGTCGCTCGCATGGACTTCTTACCTTCCATTGCTTCCTTTTTTCGCCGGCAATCAGAGCAGAAATAAGGGCCCTCCCAGTTTTTTGAAACTGGCAACAGGAATGATAAACCCTCATTAGGCGTCTGATCAGTTTGGCAGATTGCACATCTGTAAGGCAATGAATTGGTCTTTGAAGGGATATTGCTTCCCAACCTGGAACAATTTAGAGTTTCTCAGTAATAGAAAATTGCTGAAAAATGAGCTAAATGACATGCTAAACCAATAATGACTTCACCACACCTTAACAATAATGTAAGAAGCATGAAAAAATGACCAGTTAAACCATCGAGAGCATGTTCAGCTTTGATTAAAAGAATAACAAGCCATATTTGTAAAAGTTTTTATAAACTGAACCTACACTGGTTGTTCACCAGAGCCCTGCATTGGATACCCATACCCACACCCACACCCACCCACGTATGGGTATGGGCACGCCCATGACCTTGTGGGTGGATATGGGTGGGTACTTAATATCCGGTGATAAATCGATTTACATTGCTAATCACTGTATATTTTATATTATTGCAATCTTCACTACGTAGTGTGTAGCACTTAATCATACTGTGGCTATGATAAATTCTGATATGCGGCTTAAAAATTTGTAATAAGAGCAAAGGACAACAAGCCTCAAGGCCATCAGTCTGTGACAGACTGCGTTCAAAAAACATGAAAAGTGCGTGGGTATATGTGTGTACGACATCCCGAAAGTCACCATGGGTGGGCGTGCGTGGGTGAAGCCTATCCGAGTAAATCATGGGTACTTAATGGGTACCCAATCAGGACCCATATAGGGCTTTGTTGTTCACCATCCACCATAAGTATATGCTCACTAATGGGAGTGCCTCTTATAAAAGGCAAACTCTATAGATTTCAAGAACCACTGAACCCACAAATGTGGATTTTAATGTGCTTGAATTAAACATAAATTACTCCAATTCTGAGGGTGCTCCTTATGTAGGAATTCCAAAGCCAGTCTAGTTAAGGGGCCATGAGATACTAAGTGTGAGGCATTCAATAGAGTTGAAATGTCTAATCAGATGTGGTACTAAATAACGAGTTCATTCAACCCTTTCAAATGCTCAAAAGCGAGATGCTACTGTGAACTTTGAGTCGCTTAGATCATTAAACATTTACAGAAAAAAAAAAAAAGATTCTTTCTTAATTATATGTTGGTATATTTTCTTAAAATAAATTAGACTTACAAACTACTATAAACGTATGGTCAATCAATAAAAAAGTCAAAAAAAAAAAATCCTTTTAAATAAATCTAAGTTGACAATTATTTGTGCCCATCATGACGATGTGACATGCTCTTATGGTTGGGATTTGCATGCTACAAAGAGTACGATTAAAAATGTTTAGAGTATCTCCATTATTGAATGCTAGCATAAATGTAATCATCCAATTATATAGGGGAGACCACTAATGTCTATTTATTATTTTGAGCATAAAACTATAAATTGATATGAAACTAAGGAAGATAATTAGTCAAGTAGAAGCCAATTTTAATTGTTGAAACACATACATCAGGGCATGGGATGCAAGGAGTAAAAAGTAAGTAATTTTTGGTAGCTAAGAATAATAATAAGAACCTTATACTGTTTCATAGAAGTCATCAAAACTAGAATGCCATATGTAGTTTACAGAATCAATTTTACTTCATCAATATTGTTTCCAAAGTTGTGTACATCTATTTCTACATAGTGACACTATTGACTCTACTAACTACTATTGCAATTGACACTGATAATGATCTATTCCAGCTTGCTTCTGTTACTGTAGAATCTGAGTTAAATGAATCATGAATGTGTTTCTTATGCAACTTACATGACTTTAACAAAGTCTTTATTCTTTACTTTTTTTTTTTCACAAAACGTGACGGCACTTCATTTGAATATTATGCAACACAGCTAAATGATGTATTGCAAGAATGAACTTATCATTAATGTTCATCTACTATCACTAAGATAATTACTTCCAGGATCTCTACTACTAACCATAGTCTCATCTATGTATTTTAAATAATAGCTCGTTCTGTCCCTTTGTAAAATGATGTTTATAACATCGATAGATTTGATTAGCTAACACATTGGGATCTTACATCGATAGATTTGTCAAATCACTTGCCTATCTTATATGTCCATTTGTATTGAATTTCATTTCAACAAAGCATCACCTCCAACCTGGGCTTTATGTAAAACCCGAAAATCCTATTTTTAGGCATCGCACACTTTTTAAAGCGCCGCGACGAGAATTTAGTGGATTTTTCAACGTTAACGGAATGCAACGAAATTAATTTTAGAAAATCCTACGCGAAATTCTGATCGTTTTGGTATATAGAAGTTATACCAAATTTTGCCTAATTAGAGAGTTATTATTTTTAGAAGTCTCTAAATGCCAACTTTGCCCCTAGGTTTTTCTTAAGCCGAATTTACTTAAGTAAGGGTAATATGGTCATTTAGCAAAACCTAAATCCTCTTAATAGCTTAACCGAGCCCTCCCTCTCCATTTTCACGCGTGAAACCGAGCAGACCGAACGGGAGCGGACGGACGGGCGACGGGCGGCTTCCGCGAGGGTTGCTCCGGCGACGATCTTCCGGCGAGAACTTTACGTCAAATCGAAGAGGACGACGAGAGGATCACTCCGGTATGATTATTTTCTAACGAAACTTCCTAAATCTCTAGATTTTTGGAGATATAAATTCTAGGGTTTTTCCTAAAAATGGTTTTCTTCCAAAATTTCTTTAAGGAATCTTTAGGGAATGATTAGAGGAATATTTTGATTATGAAAACATGTAAATTTGAGGAGTTTTTGGAGATTTTAAAATTTGGGTTTTTCTCAAATCTCCTTCCTTTCGAAAATGTTTTCACGAATGTGGTTCCATTTGTCTGTAGGATGATTTTAAAGAATGAAATTTAGGGTTTTTGCACAAATTTTCATTTCTTTGAAATTTTAGATTATTTTAAATCCGAAAATTTTTATTATATTATTATAATATGTTAAGAATCAATTTAGAATCAATATTCTAGTGAAATGGAGGATTTATGATTTTCTAAAATTTTAGTAATTATTAAATCCGAAAATTTATATTATTTTAATTAAAAATCTATTAAGCATTTTAATAGATAGTTAAATGGAATCAAATGGGTTTAACTTTAGGCTTAGAATTAACCTTAATGAAATTAGGAATTATGTGACATGTTTATTTTATTTCTAGGTTGTGATCTTTAAGGGTGGAGATAAGGATCTTATTGAAGCGACGAATTGTGCTTAAAACTTGAGTTAGGTGTTCAGAAACAGTTAAAATTATAAATGCTTTAATTCTTTAGTTCATTTATAATTCATATTTTTATTCAATTGAATTATGTTTTAAATTCAGTAACTTTTGTAAGTTTATGTCTTTTATTTGATTTCATCTTTTGTTATGCATACGAATCATATAAAGAGACATATTTGGGCATGAAAGTTATATGAAAGTTTATGGAAGAAATTTTATTGAAAAAGAAAGAATTAAGGGAATAGTAACCTTTCATGTTTGCATGTTGATCCGGATGTACCCAAATGGTAACAGAGCTCTTATGAGCATTGGTAAAGGAAGGTTCTTATGAACCTATGGTAAAGGAAAGTTCTTATGAACTTATGGTAAAGGAATTTTGGCCACTATTTGAATGCGTACCTGATCAGTACGAAATGGGGTACATTCGAAACGGGTGATTCATTAAGCATACATAATCTGCACTTTGCATTTCATATGAATAAGATTAAGAAAAGAAAAGAAAGGAAATGCTTATGTAAAAGAGAATGTTATTGCTTTAAGACATGTTTAAAGAATCAGTTTCTAATTAAAATAGTTTTATTTCAGCAATTTATAAAGTTAATTGTATTATGAACTACCTGCTGGGCTTTAGCTCATTCCTCGTTTTGGAAATCTTTTTCAGGAGAAAAGTAATGGCTGCACGACGACCTTACATGTATCGTCGTAGGGGACCTCAGGATGAAAGGTTCCATTTATTTTATGTTTTGAGTCTAAGGTTTGAGTTAGTATCTGAGTATGAACAGTAAGTGAAGTTTATATGTATTGATGTGTTATAAGTTTTTATTGATCTTGAGATATTTGAACAAGTTTGGAACTATCTGAATTTAATGTTGTTAGTGGCTCTTTCTATTATGGATGATGTTTGAAATTTGGATATTCAAGTTTTTAATTATAATTGTTTATGATTTAATGTCTTTTCCGTACGACCTTTCGCTCCCGCCCCGTTAACTCGGGCTAGTCGGGTCGGGTCGTGACACTTTACACCACCAATTTTATGTTACTCCTCTCTCAATAATATAACTAATTTAGGTTGTTATTTATTGACAATAATAAGTTTGGGGGGAAATTAAAAGTGAGCTTACCATCAACCAGTTTCATAATTTCAACTTGGCATGATAAATTCTCCTGACATAAATGACATTCTCTTGAGGTCTCCTGCTAAAGATTTTCCTACAAGGGTTACTCAAGCCTTCACAAGTTTCTTCGTAGCTACGACTTGCCATCTCTATCATAAATGAGATCATACAATAATTTTAATGATATTCACAAAATATCACTAAAAAAGACTGTTAATGTCAAAGAGAGCTTGTCAATGTCAAAGAAAGCTGTTTAAATAGTATATAAAGTTCACTATTCCATCCATTTAACATGGTAGTTCAAAGAGTTGTTTGTTGGATAATTACATACCATCAAATGATTCAATTTTATCACCCACAATATATGTCTATCAAGACAAACAAGTCATTACTCATAAAAGTTCGCTAAAAGGATTGTCATTCAGTACCTATTTGACTGTACAGTCCATGCAATACATGACAGAAGAAGCTGTGAATAATGAGAAATGATTTTAACTTTTGTTAGAATGACAAACTAAATGTCAAATAAAGCTGTTAAACCCTACTTTGCTATACAGTTCCTACACTAAGACAATTTTGAGAAGTTGTGAATAAAAAATAATATTTTTCTACTCAATGTTAAAATATAAAATAATAAGATATGTTACAAACATGCATACACACATTATACCAAGTTATCACCCTAAACATCTCAATGTTAATATTTTAATTTATTAAAGGAATTATTTTTATAATAGATTTCACAAATACAGCCACGCCTTCATAATTGAGCATAACACACAATGATGTCCCAAGCTAAACAGCCATGAGTATCAACTATTTAATAAATCATGTCGGGTTTTCTAAATGGATATTAACATTGAACATGTGTGCTTGCACGTGTAATAAATAAAAAATATATTATATTTCATGTTTACATGCAATCGCTACACTAAGAGCGAGATATTTTAACCATGCAACTTTGGCGTCAAAGTTCTTGAAATTTGATCATACAAACAATCTTACAATGTATTATTTCATGTAATCTCCAAGAAAACAATATGGCCACTGTATAAACACGAACAAGGAACTGTTCCTTTATTACCTCTTAAAATTAAGAGAATATCGAAAAGGCCAAGGAGTGTTGGAATTAAAATTACAATAGGAAAACCAAGGGAAAATTTCAATAAAAAGCGCAATTTGCAAGAATAAAGTTCATAAAACTGTTATCTTGCCCTAAAAATCAAAGTATCAGCTGGATGTTTCAAAATTTTATAGATCTTGCACGCGTGTGACATGATTATGACTAGCTGGCATGTTTTTTACTATTAATATTCAAATTTTTCCCATGTACAGTGATGGTTTAGGATGCAGACAATATAGGCTGCTGCTGTGCTAGACAAAGGGATACGTAAATTTATAGAAACTAAGTGTAGGCTGAAATTCATTTTAACATCTCATTGTTATGTAGATCACATCAAGCCACGAATCAAGATAAATTCTATATTTTTACTTTTTTTGCAAAAATTTCTATAATAAGTTAACATTATTAAAACTATGGCAAATATATCAGCTCACAGAACTCGATTTTTAAGCGGTTAATTATCTACGAATGACTAATGAGTGGCAAAAAACAAATTATTTATTATATTTAAACTTTAAAGCATGCCAAAATTGAATGCATTTGATATGTGAAGTCCCTCAAGGTCGAACACCACCTCACCATAATCTTGGTAAAACGATGGTGTCATCTGACAAATGCATTCAACTTGCTCTTAAGGGAGATAACAATCATGCTCCAAGATACACAAATAATTCTTAATGTTTTGGTGAATGATGTAGCTTAGTTGAAACTATGATCAGTAGTCCTAATTTACGATGGTCAAATTAGTAAGAGTGCTTTATTAACTAATAGAAAGTTATCCCAACATAGATGTTTATCATCATCCAGGTGATGATGATGTCGGAATAAGCTTTTATATAAGATACTCATAAACACATCAATAATACCCCTACGTTGATTATAATAAAATTTTATAGGGATCTTATATGGACTTAGGGGTGTCAATATTTGACACGACACGACAACCCGACCCGGACCCGACCCGGAAAATCCGGGTTGGACCCGACCCGTTTGATAAACGGGTCGGGTTCGGGTTTACAGATTTGACCTGTTTGATAAAACGAGTCGGGTCGGGTTGACCCGGCGGGTTACCGGGTCAACCCGAAAACCCGTTTAATTTAAAAAAATAAAAAAATATTTCTGTACAAATGAGTTCCCCGATGCTCATCATGGATTCCTCTGCCACCTCATGACAAACTCCATATCCTTGCTCCGCCCAATGAGATCATTTTTAGGCAAGGATCTGTTTCACGTGCTCCGGCTTCCGTGCAGCTCAAGCTGCTGCTTCTGACGCCCTGCCAGCCGCCTCCTGCTATGCGTGTTTTACAAGATGAAGGAAAGTATCAACACCAGTTGTTGACTTGTTGCAACTTTATAAAGTTTTAATTCCAAAAAAAAAAACTTTATAAAGTTTCTGCACCCCCAAAAAAAACTTTATAAAGTTTCTGCACAGTCTCCGGCCTCCGTGCAGATCAATTTTGAGAGCACGTTTGCCAAATTTGAAAAAAAAAAAAAAAATGGAAGAACGTTGCCGGGTCGCGGGTCGGGTCGGGTCAACCCGGCAACCCGGCCGGGTCGGGTCCGGGTTGAAATGTCCGACCCGTTTGTAAAAACGGGTCGGGTTCGGGTTGACCCGTTTAGATACGGGTCGGGTCGGGTTCGACCCGAACCCGGCGGGTTGACCCGAATTGACACCCCTATATGGACTTACCTTTTTCTATATTTTTAATATGCCTTATAAGCTACATACTTTATATGTTAAAATATTTCCTTATCCTTGGACCTATTGACACATCAAGCTCACATTCACATCTAAAAGATATACCATCGTTAGAAGATCTGACGGTATCTGCCCACCACACCTTGAGAGGATTTATACTTGCACAACTTTGTAAGAAGTTAAATTTATCAATAACTCCAACATATGTAAATATTGATGATTGTTTGCACCTCTTACAAGTATGGTTATAAGAACGATAGCATGTTTGGCGGCTAACTCAACACATACTTTTTAAAATGGATGTTGTCAACAAATCACTTGGATACAAGTACAGTAGTTTTTCATAAGAATTCGATAATTACAAAAAAAAATTGAGTAATTATAATTAAATTTGTTATGATCTTCAACTGAAATGAGGAACAATTCCAAAAAATATCAATTGACAAAGTGAGAATTACTAGGATGAAATTGACAGTATTGGACAGTCAGGTATGAATGTACTATCTTGACACCTTGTATAATCGTAGTATATAGTTATGATAGCAGAAAAGAGCTGGCAAATTACTTGCATGAGTATAAATCTTGGGCATCCCAATTGGAGGGTTGACACAAGTATTAAATATTACCCCAAGTCACCTGGCAAAAGCATAGTAATATGCTATAAAACTTCACACTTTCACTAAAAGCATATATTTGGTATAACATTGTTTTGAATACTAAAGTATTATTTACATGCAGGTAGATTAATTCATGCGCACTAAAAACAAATCTATTTGCAGGGGCATAGAAAAATAATAAATTCAATGCCGATTATATTTTTGATGAGATTATAAAGTTGTCTAGTAAAGTGGAGTAGCATTTTCACATTAATTATAGTTTAGTCAAGTAATGAATTGAGCATGAATATCAAAAAACATATCTATAAAAGTCACGAAACATATCATGATCCATGAAAATCAACTTCTGATGCTTCACAATGATCAACGTCTCACACACTGGAGATTGACTACATGCACTCTACAATTATCGACTATTAACGCTCCACAAACATCAACTATTGACGCTTCATGATAGTTACATGCATGGAACCTTTTACATATGTAGGGTCATCTATATGTGTAAAACTAAGACCCTCCACCGTACTAGGGACATGACATTTGGGCATGAAACTATCAACACATAAATGACCATCCTTCAAACTATAATGTGGGGTGTTTCTAAGGGAGGTCACATATAATCACAACTTTATGGCTCACCAACATTTGCATTGTACACTACGATAGTTCTTCAAGGATGCACCAATAAGCAAGTTGTTAGTCTCAGCCTATCAAGACATATTTTAGATGTAGTCCCATACTCTGGCATTGTAGCACATGAATATGAGGTAGGGTCAATTAAAAATGAGCACTCATTACAGGAACAAATAGTACAAGCCCAAAATAGATATTTTCTACACCTTTCTATATTACTAGGAGAACACAATGATAATATGTTGTAAAGGGGGATAACATCTAATTCAAGTATATATCTATTTGGTATCATAATGGCTATTTCTTCTTATGATGTTATGTTCTCTTTCATCGATGTGGGATAATATCCATTGTAGTTATATATATAATTGGGGCTTGTAATAGCCATTCCTATAATTGGTGATCCTTTGCAATTAGCTTTACCCCATCTTTTGATGTTGCAATGATAGAAGATGAGATTACATATAAAGCTTATCTTGCTAGGCTGGGGCAGATGGCACATTTGTTGGTGACGTCCAAAGAAGAATAATTATGATGTATGGTGTGGATATCGGTAGGCCATAAAATTGTAATTCCAACTGACCACTCTTAAAAACATCCCACTATAATTCAAAGAATGGTCATTATTGTATCGATGGTTCTACCCTCATAAAAGATATTACAAGCCCATAATAAATATTTTCTACGTCTTCCTACATTGCCATAGGAGAACATAATGATGATATGTTCTATAATGAAGCGGGATAGCATCTACTCTAAGTATGTATATCTATTTGGGCTCGTAATGGCTATTCCTGATACTAGTGTTATATTCTCTTATAGTGGTGTGGGATAATATTCATATTTGTTATATATCTAATAGTGGTTCATAATATCCATTCTCGTAATTAGCAATCCTTTATAATTGGCTCTACCTCTTCTTAAGATGATAGAATAAGAGATTGCATCTAAAGTCTGTCTTGCTAGGCTAGAGCTAATGCCACGCCTATTAGAGACATCCAAAAAAGAATAATTATAATGTATAGTGTGGGTGATAACAGATCATTAAATTATGATTCCAAGTAACCACTCTGAGAAATACTTCATTGTAGTTCAAACAATGGATATTATTATATCGATGGTTTTGCACTCGAATGCGCTATCCCTTTCATAGTCAATGGTCCTATTTTTGTATATGTATATGACCATGTATATATAAAAGGTACTATGTAGGTCCAATATTGTGGAGCATCAGTAGTTGATCTCCATAAAGCATCAAACATTAATTTTCATGGAGCATCAAACGCTAATCATAGTAAAGCATTATAATTCAATCTCCATAGAATGTGAAATGGCTTGTGACTTAACATAGGCATGCTTTGTATAGCACTAATGATAAGTCCATTGATTGAATGCACTATATTCAATGTGAATGGATATCACCACTCTATTAGTTAATTACGTGATTTCATCCAAAGTAAATTTCATTATACAAGCATTTCTCTGTCTACCTGAAAAAAAAATATTTGTAGGCCTTTAGTGTGTATGAAATAATCTATCATCAAGTATGCCGACCTGTTTATAATGGTTTAATAAAAAGTTTCGCATATATTTATGTATGATGATTATAGAAGATGTTAAGACAATATGTTTATACCCCACACTATCAAAGACTATCAATATCATCCTTATACCAATTGATATTTTCCACACCCATTTTACATTCTATTTGAAGGTCATAGTAAATTTAATAATAATTAATCAAAAAATATTTTCTTGATAGTTATCAAATTCCTGGAAAAGCACATCTATCAAAGTGGTTTTCCAATTATATTCGTTGGAAAAATACACGTATAATTGACCTCCCAACATTATCATACTTAAAAGATATACAAATTAGTCATATTTATATGTGTTGACATCTTGATAAATTCAACTCCCTAGAGAAGTGCACAAGTATTGACCCTCCACCAAAAAAATAGTTGTTGAACATGGTCAAATCTTCCAACAGTAAAAAATATTGTAGATATAGATACGATTATGTATATTGTAGATATATATGTGACTATGCACCAGGCAGCAGGAAACATCCTAACATGTTAAGTATGTAGCATCTATGGTATCGTAAAAAACTAGAAAAATATAAGTTCATGTAAGAATATATATATAATATTCATCGTAATCAATATAAGGGTATTATTAAGAGTTCTTGGAGTGGCTCATATGAAAGTTTGCTATGACATTAGGTTTACCTGGAAGATAATATACAACATATGCTTTATGATAACTTCAGAGTAATTCATCACACCGCTCTGACCAACTTGCCAATCATAAATTAAGGCCAACAATTATAGGTCCAACTAAAGCTACAATATGCACCATTATAACACGAATAATCTATACGTTTTAGAGCATGATGTTCATCTCCCCTATAAGAAAGTGGTACATATTCATCAGATGATACCACCATCTGCCAAAATTATGATGCGGTGACCGAGCTCGATAAACTGCATATATTACAACAACAACAACATCAAGCCTTTATCCCACTACGTGGGGTCAGCTACATGAATCCTTTTACTCCATTGTGCCCTGTTAAAAGTCAAATTCTCGTTTAAATCTAATAAAGAAAGATCATTTCTAATAGTTTATAACCAAGTCTTTTTAGGTCTACCTCCACCTTTCTTAATATAAATCAAATTTAATACCTCTACTTTCCTAACAGGGTCATTGGAAGGCCGTCGTTTTATGTGACCAAACCATCTAAGTCGACTCTCTCTAATCTTATCTTCCACTGGAGCTACTCCAATCTTTTCATGTATATGATCATTTCGTATCCTGTCTCTAAGGGTAAATCCACTCATCCACATGAGCATCCTCATATCTGCCACACTCAACTTAATATTATGCTTCTCTTTTTATGGCCAACATTCTACACCATAAAGCATTGTAGGTCTCACCACCAACCAACGTTTAAAATTGCGCAATAAAAGGCGCGCCTTGAGGCGCGCCTCAGCGCATTTTCGACCAATTAAGCCTCAAAGCCTACGCAATAAGTTTCGTTTATGAGGCTTACGCCTCAAGTTTACTGAGGCGCGCCATAAGGCGCGCCTCGCCTCATATATTTAAGGCGTCGCCTTTTTAAAATTTAACCTAATTTATTTTTTTTCAGTTCGGACCCCCAGTTGCCGACGTGGCGCGCCTAGTGAAATGTCGACGTGGCATCAACATTTAAACCCTTGTAAAGGTCGAATGGCGGAGTCGACGTTTCGATTTTCAAGTTACAGTAAACTTTCGAACTTTCAAGCATTCACCCGGAGGAATTTCAAGCATTCTTCACTCAGTTTCTTCTAAGATGGCGTCACCCACAAAGAAAAAGGTAACTTAATGCTATGTTTTCTGTTTCGTATTGCGTATTTTGTGGTTATGCTATGCGTTCGCGTTGAAGGGTCTGAAGATCTTTCGATTTTATGCTTATTCTATGCGTATGCATGGCTTCTCGAAAATTTTTAAATGTTTGATACTGTGATGCCATCGTGTTATCTCTGTATTCAGGTTTATATGATAAATTTATGTTGAGATTTGAAACATAAAACCTAACCAAATTTTAACCATCGAGTAAATATGCGTAGGCTGTGCGTACTCAATGCGTCGTTTGTGCGTACACAATGCGTACACGGTGCTTACTTAGTGCTTACACTATGCGTACTTTATGCGTGCGTATAATTTGCTGTATGTTTCGTGCAATGTGCGTGTGATGTGCGTAATATATGCGTATTATATGCGTACACTGTGCGTGACCGTTGCTTATATTATGCGTATGTTGTGCTTGTTTTGTGCGTATCTCATTTACTTATTTTTAATCTGTCATTTTTTACAATTTTCAGACATATGTTCGTCCAATTACCTATAGATGCTATGTTTCTTCGTTTCGAACAGTCTGTGATAACTTTGCTCGGCAAATTACTCCTGAAGTCAAGGACAGATTGAAACATTTAAAGATGATACAGTTTTTGGAATTTCCTGGGTTTGAGCTAAATGTCCCTCTTATTTATGAGCTGATCTCAAGGTGGGACATTTCAAAACAATGCTTTGTTATAAAAGGTCAACCCATTCCTTTCACTGCTGATGAAGTGGCCCTTCTCACTGGTCTGCCAAATAAAGGAGAAGAAATATCCTGGCATTCCTTAGCACATACTTCAGTTACATCAACGGAAATAAGGAATGACATGATGGAGTTGAACAAGCAAACCCCCCCGGAGACTATGTTAAGAACGTTTATCATGTATTTATTTTCAAATTTACTTTTTCAACTTAACAACTTCAAAACCCCTCGGTTGATCCAAAGAATAGCAAATAGTCCAGATGTTTTTTTGTCAATAAACTGGGCTAGTTCAATTAGGGAGTTTTTAGTTGGAGAGTTTAATAAGGCAGCCTCCAAGATTTCAAATAAGAAGCCAGCAGGTTACATCAACGGTTTTGTACCTCTGCTAATTGTGAGTGCTAAGTGCTAACTGCTAAATTCATTCAAAATTTTAATGGCTCAATATGAGCGCTAAAATTTTCTTTCATCTTATGCAGATTTGGTTCCTGGAGCATACTACTATTCATGCTCCTATGCATTCTGACAGAAGGCCCCGTTTTCTTCGATGGGCTGATGATATTGTATATACTACAGAGGTGATCACTAATTTATTTGCTAATATAAGAAAAAGTCAGATTTGTAATGTCCTACAGGCAGTCAACCAGGAAGAAATGGATATGGTTAATGTCGATAAATATCCACCAGACTGCCCTACATCCCCTCAGCAAGACCCCCACCAATCTCCCCAATCTCCCCATCATACCCCTCAATCTCCCCATCATACCCCACCTCCTCAGCAAGACCCCCACCAATCTTCTCAGCAACCACATTTAAGTTTTTCTGCTGAAGCACTTCAGTCTATACAAGAAACAATCATGAAATCCTGCCAAGAAACATGCACAAAACTTTTTCGAGAATTTGAAGACAGGCTGAGCACAAAGTTTGAAGATCTTACTGAGAGAGTTGGAGTTATTGAGGTCAAGCTCAATAATTACATTGATCAGAGCAAAGTAGTTCCTCAGAAAAGATCTATTAGCTACTCTTCATCTTCCAATAAGAGACAGAGATCAGATATCCAACCCCACAGCCCCAATGAACCAAATGAGCCAATCCCAGCAAAAGATCCAATCCCACCAAAAGATCCAATCCCAACAAATGAGCCAGTCCCAGCAGAAATGCAACTTGTTCCATATACAAAACCAAATGAACCAATACCAGTAGATAACATTCAAATAAAAACTGTAACTTATGTTCATGCAACTGAAATAGAAAATTACAGAGGACTTATGTGTTTGACTTCTGAGAAGAGAAATTTTGTGTTAGAATGTTTGAAAAAGTACTCTAAAAGGTAAAAAATTGCAAAATTTATTTTTGTTTGAAGATCTATATGCGTATGATATGCGTGTTGTATGCGTATGATATGCGTGGGTTGTGCTTATTATATGCGTGTGGTATGCGTATGATATGCGTGTGTTATGAGTATGATATGCGTGGGTTATGCTTATGAAATGCGTATTTATATTTTTTTTTTTTTTTTTTGCAGGGACGATAGTATCTTGTTTGTTATTAACAATCTTATTTCCAGATCTGAGATTGATGACTTATTAAGCGACAGTTGTTTAGGCAATGAACATGTAGATATTTTTGCCTATCTCTTAAATGAGAAGTGTAACCTTATGCCAGACAAGTACCATAAATTTCTATACATCTCTCCAATCTATTGGGTTAGTAACTTAATATTCAATTTATCAGTTTAACTATTGGATTAGTAACTTTGTATCCATTCTTAGTTCTTACATTTACTCACTTGCACTTGCAGGATAACAAAGGAAGGGACAAATTGTCCAAATTGCAAATCGACCACATAACCGAGCTTTCTGTTTCTTCAAACAACATTTTATTACAACCAATCATTGATCAGAATCACATTACCCTTCTGGTTGGTTTGCTGAAAGAACATAAGTGGAAATTTTATGACTCATTGGTCCACCGCGTCAAAGAGCATAGGCTTGTTGTTCCAAAACTCGTAAGTGTTAGTCTGTCAGATACTTAGGTCATTAGATGAACATAAACTCTTCAATTTTTCAAAAATTTATAGAACTAATCCTTGCTCTACGTATATTTCAGGTTAAAGGCCTATATTCTGACACGAAAGGAGCTTTTGATAGTGATATCAGAAAATGGAAGCTTTCTACCATTAAAGGAATACCAAAACAGCAGAACTCTTTTGATTGTGGAATGTATGTCTGTAAATATATGGAAAGAATAATTCTTGAAGGCAACACTGATTGGACTGATAGTACAGATTGGCAACAAGACATGCCAAAGTATAGGGCAGAGTTTGCATATGAAGTATTTTGTAAAACGTTGTCAAAATAACAGTTTTTCATTCTGTGTATAAATGCTTCTGTGTATAAATGTTTTTCATTTTGATTCTGTGTATAAATGCTTGTGTATAAATGTTTTTCATTCTGATTCTGTGTATAAATGCTTGTGTGTATAAATGTTTTTCATTCTGATTCTGTGTATAAATGTTTTTCATTCTGATTCTGTGTATAAATGCTTATTTAAACATAATACGCACAACGAACGCATATAATAAGCATAATGAACTCGCAACATACGCATTACGAACGCATTAGAGTACGCATAACGCACGCATGATACACGCAGAGATAAACAGTAAATTTTATTTTGCTCAACATTCATTGTTCTTCTATATAATGCAGGACCACTTGAATATATCTTTCAATTCTGTGTATAAATGTTATTTACATTGGTTTGAGTAAAAAATTACATATTAAACATAGAACGCACAACGAACGCATAACATACGCATAATGAACTCGCAAAATACGCATTACGAACGCATATAGTACGCATAACGCACGCATGATACACGCACACATAAGCAGTAAATTTTATTTATAAAATTCTATTAAATATTTTAATTAATATATATCTTTGTTTGTAAATTACTTACATTAAAATGATGAAGAAATAAGGAATATATGATGTTTATGGCTCTTGTTAGATTTGTATGATTTCATTTTCTAATCTTGAACATGATACTTGAACAAGTACAAATGGTTTATGGCTCTTGTTGGATTGTATTTAGGGAAGAGGAATAAGGAATATTATGTTTGGAATGGAAGTTTGTGTTTGGCAATTTCGTTCAAAGATTAGTGTTTGAATTTCTTATTTGTTTTAAAGCAAAAAAAAATAATTTTATAAATGATTTTGAAATGTTTTTACATAGTACGCACAACGGACGCATACACTACGCATAACATACGCTTAAAACACGCACAACAAACGCATAAATTACGCATTTAGCACGCATAAAACACGCACACATTCTATTAATATATTTTTGATTACTTACATTTAGTATGGAGTATGGACTGAGGGGCCGTGACATGAATAATAATTTTCGTTAGCTGTGGACTGACGGGTGGCAGATATGGTTGGGAGGATAATAGGGTAGGTTGAGCCTTTATTTACAATTTATTACTTACTATTGCTCAACATTAAATTTTTCACTATATAATGCGGGAACGTTTGCCTTATGGCAAAGTGTCAAAGCAAGCTTCTCTTGTAAAAAATCTTACCTTCTGTTGTCCAATATAAATAATCTTTGACAACCAAGCCTTCCATTCATTACTGCGATATTTATCTTCCTCCCATGAAATTGATACCAATAACTTGTAAACTTAAACCTCTCTAACCTGACCAGGTTTCTGTTAACAAGTTATTGGCATCAGGAACATGGGAGGAGGATAAGTATCGCAGTGATGGAGGGCTTGGTTGTCAAGGTGATTTATATTGGACAAGACATCAATCATAATTCCTGTAGGAAAGTTGATGTTGTTGTCTTGTTGAAGATGTACATTAGGGTCTCTTGTAAAATTGTATTTGTTATAAATGTTTTTTTAATTTGTTCTGATATTTTTTATATTGTACATAGTCATTAAATGTTCTTTTTTTTTTATTTAAAGATGTACATTAAATGTTTTTTTTTTCTCTTTGACTTTATCTTTCATTAAAAATACGCAATGTTGACGCAGAGACCACGCACAAAAAACGTATGGTGAACGCATAGTTTACCAATATATAACGCATAAGATACGCATAATGTACGCACAATAAAATAATTAACACTCCCAGTACTCAAACAATACCTAGAAAATCATGTTTTATTAACTATTAATACAAAATTATACATTAAATTACATCTGCTCCAAAACACGCAATGTGCACGTAGAGTGTACGCACAAAATACGAATAAAAATGCATAGAGTACGCAGTGTTCTGCTTTATCGACGGCTCGACATTATATAATACTGAACACATCCAGCACGCATATTAAACCCTAAACTTATTTGGCTTGGAGGTTTCTTCTACTGCGATACTGCGAGTTGGGTTGCTGTCTTCTCCGTCTGACCAGCGTACGCTTCTGTCCGAGCCTCCGAGGCTGCTGTCTCCTCCGACCTGCATCAGGTCATATAAAAGATTAGTAAGAACTCGTTTGCTTCCTAAAATTTCTCTCATTCAGGATGGTCAAAAATAAGGATAAGGTTGCATCAGGTCATAGAAAAGATCCAGCATGGAAATATAGCACTCAGGTAGATGTAGGAGGTGATAAAACATATGTCTATCTGAAATGCAATTACTGTGATAAAGTTGTGAAAGGTGGTGTGACTAGGATGAAGGAACACCTTTCAGGCTCTCACAAGAATGTTGCTCCATGCTCCAAAGTTCCTGATGCTGTAAGGGAAGAGATAAAGTCATACATGAATAAGTCTACCACATCAAAACATCTTGCACAGAAGCAATTTGAGGATAGAGTTGATGCTGGATCTTACTACGGGAGTGAGCGCAGCGTCAGAGATTCATCTTCTTCTATGAAGCCCATTTCATCTAGGGGTGCTAGAGGGCCTATGGATCATTATATGGTTGACACATCAGAGGATAGGCCTTCTACTACACAGAAGATGGCCCCAGAAAATGCAAGAGAGGCGCGGAGAAGAGTGTGTAAGGATATAGGCAGATTCTTCTACGAAAATGCAATTCCATTTAATGTTGCAACATCACCTGCTTATTACAACATGATTCGTTCAGTTGGAGCATTTGGGAGAGGGTTTAAACCTCCAACTATGTATGATTTAAGAACATGGATTTTGAAGGAGGAGTTGGAAAGCACTGATAAAAGCATTGAAGAAATTAAGAAGACTTGGGCCCAAACAGGAGTAACAATTATGTCAGATGGGTGGTCTGATATCAAACATAGAAGTCTGATCAACATCCTCATTAATAATCCTTATGGTACTGTGTTTTTAAGGTCAATTGAAGCATCTGACCAGGTCAAAGATGCTGAGTTCATATTTAGATTATTAGATAGCATTGTTGATGAGGTTGGAGAACATTTGGTTGTACAAATTGTGACAGATAATGCAAGTTCTTATAAGGCTGCAGGTAATAAACTTATGGAGAAGAGGAAACATTTGTATTGGACTCCATGTGCTGCACATTGCATAGATCTGATTCTTGAGAAGCTTGGGGATCTACCTCAACATAAAAATGCACTCACTAAAGCCAAAAAAATAACCAAGTTTATTTACAACCACTCTTGGATTCTAGCTCTTATGAGAAAGTTTTCGAAGAAAGAAATTCTAAGGCCAGCCGCAACAAGATTTGCCACCGCATACTTGACCTTAGAGAGCATGCTGGATGCCAGACAACCTTTAGAGGCTATGTTCACATCTACACAGTGGTTGAGTTGTGCTTGGGCGAAGAAGGCTGAGGGAAAAGAGATTAGAAAGATTGTTTTAAATGACAGATTTTGGCAAAGTGTCTTATATGCCATTACAACCACTAGACCTTTGGTTCATGTTTTAAGGATGGTGGATGCTGAGAAGAAGCCTGCAATGGGTTTCATCTACAATGCTATGGATGAAGCCAAAGAGATGATTGCCTCCAACTTAGGAGGCAGTGAGGGAAGCTTTAGGGAAATTTGGAATATTATTGATGATAGGTGGGAACTACAGCTTCACCGACACTTGCATGCCGCTGGCTATTACCTAAACCCTCAGTATCAATATGCAGAGAACAAGTCTACAAACCCTGAAATAAAGTTGGGATTATATCATTGCATGGATCGTCTAATAAGTGATGCAACTGAAAGATCAAATGCTGACTTGCAATTGGTACCTTTTAGGAACAAAGAAGGTTTTTTTGGATTACAACAAGCAAAAGATACAATTGCCAAACGATCTCCAGTTGAGTGGTGGATTCAATTTGGTGATGGGACTCCAGAGTTACAACGTTTTGCTGTGAAAGTTTTGGGCTTGACATGCTCTTCATCTGGCTGTGAAAGGAATTGGAGTACCTACAACCAAGTGCATACAAAGAGGAGAAATCGCTTGTCGACATTGAGGATGAACTCACTGGTGTACATTATGTATAATAGGAGACTCAGAGATAGAAATTTGAAGAAAAAAGGATTAATGGATGATGAAGATCCTTTGCTTTGCGATGATGTGGCATCTGATGATGAGTGGTTTGTAGATGATGAAGTTGAAGTGATGCCGTCTGAATTACTAGATGAAGATTTAAATGTTGATTTCTTTGATGGTCTTAAAGCATCCACATCCACCACAACTCAAGAACAAATCAAAAAAGGTATATAAATAATATAGTTTTCTTTTCTTAAACTTTTATTAATGTATTACACTATTATTCATTATGATATTGTTCAAAAATATTTACTATTTAGGGAAGAGGAAGATAACTAATAATGAGGAAGAAGAAGCTGATTGGGAGATTTTGGACTCTATAGGAGAGGGGGAAGAGGAGAGAGCAGCTCATCATAATGATGATTCAAATGAAGACCCCCTTAGTGATGACTGATGAGTGATGATAATGCTAATGACTAGTGAGTTCCTAACTTCTTATGTGATATGTTAATGTCATTGCTATTTATCTTGTGCATTTTTATGTTTTATATATTATTTACTCATTAGTATATACAAAATTTATTATTTTATGTTTACGCAATTTTTTGATTTTGAGGCTTACGCCTCAAATCGCCTTGAGGCTTACGCCTCGCCTCACGAACGAAAAACGCCTCAATACCCGAATACGCAATTTTAAACCTTGCCACCAACTTATAGAAATTTTCCTTAAGTTTAAGAAAATTCTCGCTCACCTGAACCCCATGTATGGTTAACACTACTCCCATATATATCCCCTGACACGCCTACACCTTCCCTGTACCCATCATCACTTCATAACAATCCATATCCATCAATGTCACCCCCAATTGGTTAACGACTTAGTTGGAGATGAAATTATGGATAGCACCACTGTCAATCAACATCACCACCCGCCTGTCTGCTATTTTCCCCTTCACTTTCATGGTATGAGTTATAGTGAATCACACTACCTAATTCAAGGAGACCTCCATCACTTCTAGATGCAACTTGCCCTCCATCTCTCTCTTTCTCCCAAAATCTCACCTCCCTCAGATTCCTTGTCATCACAGACGGCGAGATCCTGAAAAGTTCGATCCCTACAATTGCGCCCTGGAGTATACTTCTCATCACATATGAAGCATAGTCCCTTCACTATCTTCTCCTGCATCTCCTTCTCCGTCAGTCTTTTAAAGTTCCCCCACTTTGTCCTCCTGTTGGATTTTCCATGGGAGTCCCATTAATGTTGCCTGATGCAGGCCCCTTGGGTGCTAGAAGGGTGGTTGTCATCCTGTAAGAGCCGCTTGAACTGCTGCCTCTGGCTCCCCTCTCCTGGTACTTACGATCCTCCACTAGTTGTGCCATCTTCATAGCCTCCCCCAAGTCACGAGGCCTCATGACCCTCGCTGCTGCTCGAATCTCTAATTTGAGCCCCTTCATATAATTTCCTTCTAGAACTGTCTCTGAGAGTTGATCTAGCCGGCTAGTAAGGTACTCGAACCTATCACGGTACTCTACCACGATCCCGTCCTACATCGGGGCGAAGAACTGCTCATAGAAGTCTCCTCCCCTACTGGTTCGGAAACGTTCTATTAAACAATCCTTAAACTCCCTCCATTGGTAACATACCAGTGCCCTCCCTTTTAAGCACAGACCTGCAACTATCAATTTCTCCCCCTCTGTCAACCGATTGACTACAAAGTATCACTCCACCTTGTAGATAAGGCCATGTGCATCCTCACCCTCAAAGATGAGCATCTTCAGCTTCCTCACCTTCAGGTCACCTTCGTTTCCCCTGAAGGCCTGAATCCTCCATAGACTCCCATTCCTTGAAGAGGAGGTGCTCCCCAGTTGTCACGATCTTCCCTCCGGCGATCATACCCAAACCCTTCATCAAAATTTCATCTTCTTCTTTTAAAATCAGCACCCCGGCGATCGAAGTCATCCCCTCTCCTCACAAAATCAACACCCCTTCTTTGGTAGCAAATGCTCATCTCCTCCCTGAAAAGTGATTCTAAAGGAGGCATTCCGTCTTCACCCTCCAAGATCTCCACTTCTAGATTTTCCCTTCCCCTAAACGTGTTAGGGTTCCCTCCTCTTCCATGGCCACCGGTAGTTTCTTTTGCTTCCAATGTCGTCGGATTTGGTTTGTCTTCAAGCAATTTCTTCAGCATGTCTTCCACCACGATAAACTTTCCCGCCATCCTTTCATTGACGGATGCGAGAAAATATAAAATCTTCTCCTCAAAACTTCCACTTTCCTTCCGACCATTGGTTCCCCTAAGATCGACGTCCTATGATACCAATTTGATATGCACTTGAAGATTTCAAGTAAATACTATCAAAAGAGGAGAAAAAGAACAAAATGCTCCACAAATCCTATAGAAAATCAACAAAATAATAATTTTTATCGAAGAAATCAAACTAACAAAAGAAATAAAGCATGATACAATTGATCCTCTATCCGAGAGGATGATCAATCTCTCCCAAATCTCTAGACGCTACTAGAGCCCAAAAAAAACTAAACATAAGAGATCTCAAATTTCAGCCAAATTCAAGATGAAACCCTAACCCTTACAAGAGAAACTATTTAAAGCAAAGAAGATTACAAAATCCCTAAACAACCCCTAATGCAAATTTTTCCTCCCAAAGTAATATTTAATTGAGTTGTTCTCTCCCAAAACAATATTTAATTGAGACCCTCCCAAAGCAATATTTAATTGAGCCCCTCCCAAAGCAATATTTAATTGAGTTATTCCCTCCCAAAGTAATATTTAATTGAGGTATTCCCTCCCAAAGTAATATTTAATTGAGTTGTGGGCACCACTACTTAACTGCCCCCCCCCCCCCCTCTCTCTCTCTCTCTCCATGTTTCCACCACCCTTTGGCCTGCCGCCTATCGACAAAAACCGGTCCACTTGTGACCGGTTTAGCTGGTTCAGTCGAACCCCCTTGGGCCAGCCTAACATAAGAGTTCCGCCTCATTTTCGCTGGTTCAGCCGAACCCCCTTTGGCCAGCCTAACATAAGAGTTCCGCCTCATTTTCGCACGGCCCAGTCCAATGGACCGGTCTAACACATTCTACGCAATAAAGCATTGTAGGTCTAACCACCATCTTATCAAAATTATCCCTTAAGTATGAGGGGAACTTTTCTATCACACAATAGCAAGATGCATTCTTCCACTTCAACAATCCAACTTGAATTTACTAATAATATCCCCATCTATTCCACCATCACTTTGAACAATAGACTAAAGAATATTCAATTTATTAAATAAAAAATTTAAATATTTTTTAACTGATCCAACATTGACCCAATCAACATAAAGGCAACTTGAAAGTTTAATCATATCCAAGCAACATTTCATAACCAGAACTCACGCGGTTGAACTTTATGGTGGAAATAACAATAATTTCAAAATGATCTAAAGAATTGAACTCATAAAGATTATATGAGCAAAAGTTGAAAAGTCTTACAAGCTGTGTTTCATAACCATAAGTCACATGGCTGAACTTCATATTGGAAATAACAATAATTTCAAAATGAATTAAAGAATTCCAGTGATAAAGAACATATGAACAAAAGTTGAAAGTTTTACAAACCTTTGATTGGTAAGCATTAGCATTTAGCACCAAGGCAAACAATTGGAAAAAAACAAAGGAAAAGTGGGGTAGGGGTAGAGGGGGGAAGGGGGTGGGGGGCGTGTGTGTGGAGGGGGGAAGGCAATGTGACCACAAAAATTTTGATTAAGTGGTGCACATGTGATTCAACGTTACTATAACTGAAAGCTTATATTTGAGGTAAAAAACAAAACATATTCTAACTTGGTTTTATGCAAGAATGATAAATAGTTCAACTATAATACAACCCAACAATGAGGACAACATATCTTTTGCTTCTACAACTTGATTTTGAATTTCAAATAATCTCACAATTTTATCTATTTCTTGGTAGCCCATTATATTCCAGCTAAATAAATTATAATTACAAAAATAAGACAAAACAAGACAACTGAATAACTGGAAGTTTTTGAATGATAGTTTTCCAAGAATTATAGTGAAGAAGCCAAGAAAATAATTAAGTGCAAGATTTATGAAGTAAGAAATACACTAAATGATACAATAAGCCTACCTTTCTTCAAGCACTGCAGAGCCTTCTTCAAATAGTTCTTCAATAGCCCCAACAGAAGAAGATTTATTTGTGAGCTTGCTGAAAGAATTTTGAGGCATCCCAAAAAGTAGAGATTTAAACTTATTCCGGTGCTTCCTAGGAGATGCTGGTAAATTGGAATGATCCAATGGAATGATATCAACAACCAAACAAGTTGTATCATCCTTAAGGCCACTTGTTCTCAAGGCTTCCTAAATGAATCAAGTGAATAATGATTGAACAACACAGAACTACAATAAACTACAATACGGACAATAACAAAGCAACAAGAACCAAGAGGATGAAGACCCTTCATGATCAGCGTCACCTTAACAACCAGTTTGGCAGCAAGCTCAGTAGACAATCCTCGACAACACTTGGCAGCTATCTCAGATGAAAGTGCATCCCATATGCCATCTGAAGCTATAATTAGTCGAGCTCCGGAATCTGGAAGCTGCTCAGCAACCAACATGCCATGTTAAATAAAGCCATAGAATGCTGTGAAGCATGGACCAGAAGATAACTAACTTTAACTTGCTTAACATGAGGAATCGGGACTATAAATTCCCCAACATCCATATCGCCAATCGACCTTGAGAGGCACAATCCACCAGGCCAGCATCGGAGAGGACCAACCTAAGGAGAAAGAAAACACGTACACAATGCCATCAAATAATCTTGTTTTTGGGAGGAACTGGAAAAAGGAAATATTGCAATAGAGCTCATTTATAGTAAATTATCTTGAAATTTCTTTGGTACAGAAAAATGTTCCTAGTCAAAAACCCAGCTTAGTCAGATAGGCACAACAATGAAAGACATCAAAAACCCAAAACTGAATGTGAATTAAGTTATAAAAGAAATTGTATCAGTTTGACTGGAGAAGCAGAATTTGATAATCAATGTAACGGAAAAAAAAAAGAAAAAGAACTTAAGAATTTGTTGTAATTATAGGAGAATGAAATTTATGAATCACGCAATTAAATGGGCATGAAACACCAGCTTGAAGAAGCACATCGGTTTCTATGAATCAATTTGAATTTATACAAAGAAGATTAATCATTTTTATTAATCATGAAAAAATGTATGAATAAAAATCACTATAAATAATTTTGTGAGTATGAAGTAAAAAAGGTGGATATTATTGAACAAAAAAAAAAGATGCAAATTGCTGCAATTGTAAATAATTTTGTGAGTATGAGGTAGAAAAAGTGGATATTAGTGAACAAAAAAAGCAATGACGAATTGCTGCATTTGTAAATGGCACACACATTATGTAAGATAGTTGTATAAAACAAGTTTAGAAAAACACAGATTTCAAAGAATCACTTTTAATTTATGTGATTAAGGTCCACCCTCTTTATCTATACTACTAGCATTTTGTTCACATATAAATTTAGCCATTGAAAATAATTGTCTAATCTCAACTGTTAATTTTGCCCTATGAACACCCTGAAACCAATGCAAATGATTAAAGGGGCATACGCATGACAGCCGCAAGTGATTGGAACAATGTGCTCCTAAATATGAAGTCCTTACTTCTTAAGGTTTTTATTTTATAATGCTTCATCTTTCTCATTTTAGACACAATTGAGAAAAAGAATTCATGTAGCCGACTACACAACGTAGTGGGATAAAGGCTTAATGTTGTTGTGCGTATTAATGCTTCATCTTTCTCTCTCCCTTCGTCAAAGTACATTTGTTGCATACATGTGTTCCTATGCTTTTATGGAGAAGACATTTTTAGCCAAACAAATCCAGTGAGTTAATTTTCCAAATAAATCTTTCCACAACTGCAAGAAAACAGTCTCCTGAATTTTCCTCCATATCTTCCACATGAATTCTCTAATCTTTGTGTTTCTCATAAGTCATAAGCAAATACAACAAATGAATGTCTTGTTTTATAAAATTTATAGATACTATTCACAGTACAAATTGATGTAACACCAGGGCATACGAAGCACATAATGATAAGAAAAGTCCAACTACAATGGCTCAATCTAGAAAATTTACAGCCGAGCATGGAGAACCCATCACCAAGAGCAAGATGAAGACCCTAACATAGAGAAAGTTCTTATTTAGCTTTTCATTTGCATATTATGTGAACTTTATGTAGTTGCTAATATTATGTAGTGTATGTGTGTTGGTTGTTGATTATATGTAAAAAACTTAAATTTTCAGTGAGATGAAGGTATTAATCAAAATGAAGATATAATAAATTAATTAATTAATTATAATATTTCACAAAGGAGGGGCTAGCCAATGTGGTTACAAGTGGTTGCTCCAATATATTCTCTATGGAATGAAGTTTTAGCACGATTGAAAACTGAAATTTAGAGTGGAATTCCAAGGAGGTTAGGCTTGGTGGTCAGCCAAAGGGAAGGTTTGGTGATCTTCCTATCCCTTCACTTTGGTGAGTGAATGCCTTTATATCTTGTTGAACTTATGCAAATTTCTGTTGTGAAAGTGTTCTCTTGTGTTGTTTTTGTATTAGAAATCCAAACCCTAATTTATGTCCCACAAATCCAATGTTAAATTCCCTCTTGAATGATCAGCTAAACCAGGGTTGAAACTAAACCTAGTCTAGTCAGGGTTGATGTTTGGTGATCTTAAACCTCATAAAAAATATTGAAAATTTTCAGATTAACTTTAATTACATCTCTCCCACATACCCTTGTTAAGTTTCTAAAGACAAAATCCTAACTCTAGAAAATCAGCCAGATTAGAGTTTCTTGGGACCCTAGTCACTTCAAAATTCTCAAAACATTTCAAGAAATTTCCAAAAATTTTGAAACATTTCATATTAGATAAAGGCTTGATGTTGTCGTATATTGTTATTCTTGAATATTTACCAATAATTAGCTGTACGCGGTACAATTTTTAATAAAAGAGAATATTCTGGATAACATTACACAACTTAAACTCTCCATTTAAGTTTTATCTTTTTACTAAAAATAAATTTTACAATAAATACATCCTTATATTGAGTATCATAAACTTTTCCTAACATAAATAAATATCAAATTAAATATTGCTCCAATGTAATTATATTCAAATTATGGTTGCACAATTACTTTAATTTATCAATTAAGCATAAATGTTTAATTAAATGAAACTTTTCATTGTTTATTTACATTCTTAGTGACTTGAGCAAACAATACTTATTTAATTGTTTCTTAATATCATACATGACAAGTATGAACCAGCATTTTTTTTTTTAAAACATACTCCAAATAGGTTCTATGCAATGTATTCGTCCTCTACCGTTTTTTAATTTGAATGCAAGTGCAAAAACAAATAAAATAGAATACTGAATTTTAAATTATGTAATATTACATAATTTGAGACAACAAAATATAAAATAGATTGAAAAAAATTTGCTAGTCAATTAACGTTATTATACATAAGAACAAATATTGCTTACATAAGTAGTAGCATGCACTGTTACTCATAACTAGACTTTATTCATTGCTAAGTCTTTATTATCATCTAGACTCCATCTCTCAAGTTAGTCAATAATAGTTCTTTAAATATCTATTATATTCATAAAAATTTCTATTATTAAAATTTATTTTCAGTAACTGATGATAGAACATTAGGTACTTTTAAGTCCTTTGAATTGTTCACCATTTTAATCTTTACATGAATCATTATTACTATTGACTTTTCTTAATTAAATAAAATAACAAGAAATAAATCAAACTAAATATCATTATTACATATTAACAACAAGAAATAAATCAAACTAAATATCTGAATTAATCAAGTTTAATTTGATAAAAAAATAATACAAAAAAAATTAATTACTTATATTTTTTTAAACAAGATAACTCAAAGAAAAAGGAATGCAATCGCAAAGATACCCCAACGTGAGTTTTCATCAAAGGAGAATTCATAAGGTTTGAAGTATTTGAAGGTTAAGTATTACACCATAAAATTTCAAATCAAAGAAACCAATTAAAAAAAACATGGTCTAATGGATATAATTCTTGCACTGCTAAAATTATAGTAGGTGATGCAGGTGTTGAATGCAGAAAGTGCTGTGATAAAAGAAAACATACAATCAAATGTTTCATTTACTAAAATATTATTCATTAAAGAATGCCCATTAAAATTTTATGATGCAAATATAAAATAAACATAATCATTGAATAGGTGAAGCTTCCAACTTCTATAGGTATCTAGTAAAGCTCAACATTAACGCAAAAGAATCAATAAAATTAACACTTTACAACAAATATATATTATAAGTATAAGTTTATGTCATAAAATAGTCAAATTAATATTTGCACATGAATATTAGCAGTTATGTAGGATGAAAGTGAAGATTCCTATGATGAATTTTTATGATGCAAAGATATAAATAACCATAAGAGAAAAGAACAAAAATGATATATTGACTCTTTATGAAAGATCAAAATGATCCCCAACTATATTAAAGAACTATTTTGGTCCCTCAACTCCTCAAAGAGGAACTAAAATAGTCCACTATGAGACTATTATGATTCATTTTTAAGGACATGAGAGACCAAAATGATCCTTTAATATATTTTGGAACCATTTTGGTCCTTCATAAAAAATCAATGGACCATTTTGATTCTTTTCTTATAACCATAAACTTTGAAAAGTGGAAGCTTCCAAATTCCATAGGTACCTGGTAAATCTCAACATTAACTCAAAAGAATCAATAACATTAACACTCTACAACAAATAAACATTGTAAGTATAAGTTTAATGCCATAAAATAGTCAAATTAATATTTGCATATCAATATTATAAGTTATGTAGGATGAAAGTGAAGATGCCTATAATAAATTCTCAATTCATGCATAAGGTGTAAGAAAGCATCCTACAAGCGCTTAAGATGATTTTTGGAAATATAACTATGCTTACAATTCACTTCAAACAAAATGATGAGATGACCATCAACAATGAAAGAAAAAGAATAAAGTTGGAGAACGCCTAGTTTTACTTCTTAACACTTAGCACTTAAACAGCATTTTGCATAGACATATGGACCATATTTGCTGGTTTTATTAACTTCAAGTATTGTTAGTTTTAATTGGTCATGGTTTAGTAACTTGTTAGTGTAATATAAAGCTTTCACTTGCACTTTGACCACTCTTTTTTTTGCTAGTTAATCATGAAAAGGTGCACAAACAAAAAACACTATTATAGATTTTGCGGATAAAACATAGAGAAATTATGTTAAAGTTATTAAAGATATGAATAATGAAGTAATTAGAATATGTCATTGTCCAGTAACCTAAAATAATCTCTAATTATAGATAATAAATTCATGCTTAAAATGATATACAATTTATTTTACAATGATACAAGTTATTTGCATATTACATAGTTCTGAAAGGTGTAACCTACTTGTTAGAAAATGAAACTGAAAAAAGTGAATGGAACTAATCAAATGACAGGTGCTTAGTATTAAACTAATACCTTGGTATGATAAACATAAATAACTTGAAACTATAGTACAAAAGAATATATATAAATGAATAAATAAAAAGATGAATTGGTTGGTTTACATAAATAAGCCCCTCATGAGGTACTAAGCAATAAGAGAAATTTACGAAGACTTGAATAATCAGACCAAATAGCTAATATTACAAATTTGTTATGAACAACTTCATTCATGAGAAGAGACAGAGAGGCTTGAAGAAAGTTTATTTTGGGTCTGCGAAATGAGACAAAGAAGGTTCAAAGAAAGCTCGGGAAAAAGCTATGCCAATGATTTCTTATAGCTTGAACATAACCCCTAGTAAGTGTTTAAATGTTGAACAACTAAGTTACTAACATCCAACTTTAATGTGGCGCAAAAGAAATAGGATAGTGAGGTAGATGATCATATGAAAGAGATGGAGGAAAATGCAACTATGAATATATGATAGTAAATATGCAATGCAGAGGTTTGGACAGGTGCAAGAAAGTATAATATTCACTAATGAGGAAGATAGATAATTAAGCGAAACAATTGGCAAGAAAAAAAATTAAACCAAAAGCAACTGTACAGTAATCAGGTAAAAAGTCATGCAAAATAGAGTCAATGCCTTAATGTAGCAAAAATAAAATATATTAACAAGAATGATTAGTAAAATTAGGATAAGATTAATGACATTGGTGAAGAGAAGTGCAACAGAGCTCTTTCCTGATTAATACCTCCTGACCACCACAAAGATTGAGCCGACCCACTTCACCCCCACTAGCTGTTACACGCTCCCGCTCCTCTTCATTCTCCTCCAGCCTATGATCAACAGTAAGCAAAGAAATTGTTCCACCGTTGGAATCCAAGATACACCGGGAATCACCCACCGAAGCAACCGTCACGGTTAACCCATCAATCACTACAAGTGTAGCCGTGGTCCCAGACGCCTCCCCTGCCATAAATCATTAAATCTCAAGTTCTCTATACACAATCTTGGAATAAAAGCAGTTTTTTGAAGTCAAGATCATGCCTTTCCGTTGGAACTCGATATCGGTCTTCACAAATCCTGCCACCAGTGCCCGTGGAAGGGCATGGAGCCACTCTTCCCTCCCAATTCCAGGCGGAATAGCGCCCATTACGTGGTCCAGGAGATGCTCCTTCGTGAACACTGCCGCCGATACCCCATTATGTCCATCGAAGATCTACGGCAACCGACCGCAGCGGTAAGAAGCAGAATTGGAGAAATTCGGAAAAAGATGAGAAAGAGGAGGAAAAAGAGAAAACCGCGAAGACAGAGAATGAAGTGGAGGGGTTTCCAGGGATCCGCTGGCAGTCAGGCTTGATGAGAAAGTAATCCTCGCCGCGCTTAGCAAGCCCAGCGTGACCGTAGCACACAAGAGGCTTCTCGGTCTTGTATCCCCGGAGCTCTCGGCCGATAAGGGTGGCGAGGGCTATGGGATGAGGACGCTCGCTCTGATCTCGATTCTGTGTATGGTTCATTTTGCAGGAGCCTTCCTGTCTGGAACCCTCGTTCACCTCAAAAGCTGCATTCTCCTCATCGTCAACGAATCAAAGGAAAGTAGATTGGAAACCTAATTTCCAGCTAACAAGAGAAATTTCAACCAGTCCAGCGGAGTGAAAGAAAAGCGAGAGAGAGACAGGGAGAATATAGGTGTTTTCAAGTTTCTGTATTCAATAGGAAATAGAAAAAAGAAAAAAGAAAAAAAGGAAAGTATGTGTCAATAAATTTTCTATCATTAAAAACAAAATCACCATTTAATATCTTTAGGATAATGAAGTGCAAAATTTTTTTATGACATAAACACAGATCCCAACATTATAGGGAATGTTTTTAAACAGAAGAAATTTGAGCTAAGTTTAATTTTTTTTATGGTTATCAATTAGTACTTAGACAAATTTAAGATTTGATTAAAGATTCATTTGAGACAAATTTTTTACTATTTTCTACTCCAAAGTTTATGGCCTTGTTTGTCATTATTTAATATTTGAATTAAATATTACTAATTTGCATGTCACTATGTATTCATATGCTAAATGCTCCCAACTAACTAAAACAAGTGCACTTGTCGATCAAGTAATAAAGTGAATGAGAGAGTATCAATCCTATGAGGAAATAGGTGAATCAAAATTGAGACTCTAAGGGGTTAATTCTACTCAAGATACTAAATTTATTCTATGCAAACCAAAAATAAAGATATTTTGGACTAATGATGGTCAATGAATATACGTTCTCCTAAGCAAACTTGTTTACATTAGTTGTGAATCAGAATTTATGAGCCTTTAGATCTCTATCGAGCCTATAAAAGTATAAAGAAAAGTTTATGGTCTCTGTATAATTATCATATCTCCATATATCCTATAATTCTAATCATCCCATGTCTATGTATGAAAATATTCCATATAAATACTCCTTATTGTCCTAACATTCCTCCATCGAGGTAATGTATCACACTAGATTTTAAATGTATACATGGTCATTACGCAAATTAAATTAAGCATGGGAGATGTTAAACACAACAATTCACATATGTACATAAGAGTCTACATTAGGATATACACAAATTTTTACATCATCAATCTAAAACTAAAAGTTTAGCCAGCCATTTAAATAAAATTGAATAAAACACTTTTCATTACTTTCTCAAGAAAAATTTACAAATAAGAAAGATGAAAAAATTAGCACCCATAAAGAAGAATCTCAAATAGATCCTACGGATGAACTCTTCCTAGAGTGATTCTCCTCTTACACCTTCACTTTCTACACTCCTTTCCACTCCTAAGTGTTGTTTTGCTCTCTATAATGATGACCATCGAATCCACTACATGCTACTCACTATCCTCTAATCTCTACCTTATGAAGAAATAAAAGAATTCATTTATACTTAACATAAACAGGCTTAGGCTCCGCAGTACATAACAAGGTGGCGCCACAACATTATAATATGAACTAGTGCCTTAGTGCTGCTCAATGTGCATCATTGGGACGTTGGGATGATCTGGCGCGATTATTGGTTGATTTGGCATGATGCTTGGCTACCTTTGTGCGATGCTTCTTTTCCCTAACTGTTCCATCGTGGTGCTACAAAAGATGGGTGTTATAATGCTTGCTTACATTAGTTGGCACTACAATGCTCCCGAGGTTGGCTCTTCAGTGTTAAATTATTTATAATTTTCCTCAAGGCTCTGATGTTGCAATGTTCACTTATGTCATTATGGCGTTGAGTAGCGTTGTGGCATTAACCTTTGTTCTAAGAGGGCACTGATTGAAAGGAAACTTTTCTAAGGCTACTGCGTTGCAATGTCCTATTTTGGCATCGGGGGTTTTAAGATGCTATGTCGCTAATAGTTCTAACACTATGACATTGGTTCTTAGCTTTGTAAGTTTTTCTCCTTTTTCTGAGTCATTCACGCATAACATCAATTAAAACACAAACCTTTAGTAGAATTTAACACAATAAAATACATCATAATTTTTCCTTAATAAGCATCTTGGTGAAGCTTGGAGAATCTCAAATATAATTACTCTATACACATGTACTTATGCCATATTTTTAGTAAGACATAGGTAGTGTACATCTAGGTTTATTAATTATTTCATAGTACCTAGTATTCACTAGGAATTTGATCTAAAACCAAGAATATTATAAGTTGGGTATAAAATAAATTGAATATGATGGTATTATACATGAAAACTTAAGATGTAAGAAGAAAGACTATCAAAGTTATATTTTATAGTTGGGAGGAATACTAGCAATCACTTAGGGGTGTCAATTCGGGTCCAACCCGAGTTGACCCGGAAGTAAACGTGTTGACCCGAACCCGACCTGGCTAGCTAAATGGGTAAGGATTTTCAACTCGGACCCGACCCACACGGGTTACCAGGTTGACCTGACTTGACTCGCAAACCTGATTAGCTTAATGGCTCAAGCAGTGAGGCCAACGCTGATTGGACCACTAGTGAGGCAGAGCATGTGGTAAGGCCAACAGCTTGACGCATTGAGGCCGACAACAGTATGGCCGAGTGGCCGGCGGAGACGCTGCACTACAGATGACTAGCCTGAGCCCAACGGTGGTGAGGCTAAGCCCTAACAGCATGCAGGCCGGTAGCGATGGTTGACGCGACGGTACCATCAGGACGACTTGCTTGAGTGGCTGAGCCTAAGTCAATTAATGGAGTGATGAGCCTGACAATTAATGCGCGAACTGTCAAACTAGATGAAGCAACAAGATTAGGTGCATAACTGACTGCTGAAGCCACAAGAGGCATAAGGCAGTCACATTCCCTGGTCAAAATGGGTTGGGTTCAGGTTGTCGGGTCAACCCGAACCCGACTCGTATTTCAAACAGGTCAATAATCCAAACCCGAACTTGACCTGTTTGTTAATCGGGTTGACCAAAACATAGAAGTTTTTGGATCGGGTTTGAGTCGGGTCAAAAATTGACACCCCTATAATCACTCTTTAGGTTAATATAGTTAATTTGCTCCATCATAAGAGGGTTTGTTAATACACAACAATTTGGTCAGTCAAACCAACAACTAACTCGTGAGCACAGGTTATAAGTATCAGATCCCCTCAAGTTCTAGTCTACCTCCAATATCTTATTGTGTACACTTTAATCATCTCAATTGGAAGGTACTTGTGAATCTAAGAGTGTACGAATCAATAAACCTTATTTATGTATTATCTTACGTACATCTCTCTCTATCTCTCTCTCTCTCTCATACAAATCATCAATAATTACTTTCGCTTTATATTTTTGTCATGATTTGGATGTTAGGGTGAGAGGTGGCAACATTATCTTTAAACTTGATATTTCAAGACTTATGACAACATTGATTGGAACTTTCTTTATAATATTTTGCATTTGTTTGGCTTTAATTCATTTTTATCAGTCTTATCAGAAATTGTGTTGAAGGATCCTATTTTTCTATTATTATGAATGGTAAAAGCACTGTTTTTTTAATCCTCTCATGGCTTAAGATAGGGTGATCCTATCTCTCCAGCCCTTTTCATCATTACTGCTGAGTATTTATCTAGAGACCTTGCTAACCACTTTGAGAATAGCCCTAGTCTCTACTTTAGAAGCTTGGGTGGTTTTCTGATTTGTCATTTATGTATTGTTGACGATTTCATTGGTTTTACTAATGCTTCTTTAAATAGGATTAATAGACTTAGGGGATTCTTTCATAAGTTTTAAAATGTAAGTGGGTTTTCTCTGAACAAGCATAAGAGTTGTTTTATTGCCTCCAACAAAGTACCTAATTATTGCGGATCAATGGTTTATGATTTTGATGATAGTAAATATTTTTTATTTCTCTACGATTGCCTTATGTACTAACGTTTCAGGTTCACACGACCGGACTGTAATTTGGAATCAGCTCAAGATTGGGTAGACTAGGTCTGAGTCAGTTTGTAATCTTTTTCCTTTCTTGAGTCCGTTGTATTTGGTGTGGGACCGTTGATTTGTAACTTGGAAGATTTTCTATTGTTCCCTAAAAGATTTCTATTTTTGGTAATATCGGCCGGGACGATATTCATATCGTCCGGGACGATATTCATATCGTCCGGGACGATATGTCCAAAATCAGAAACCCTAATTAGGGCATCCTCATTAAGGCAGCCGTCATAAACAGATCGGCCTGAACGATACTTATATCGGCCAGGATGATATATTCAATTAAGAAAGAATCAGCCGCCATAATCAGTTTAGGTATTTTTTGTTTTAGGAAATCGGCCAGGACGATGTTCATATCGTCCAGGACGATCTAACTCAATTATGCCTAAATTGATCTGGTATCTTTGGAAAGCATTAATGGTTGATAGATACGATCACATCGTCTGAGACGATCGTAGGATTGGCCAGGACGATGGCCTGGACGATTTACATCGGACAGCTCGAATTCAGGGTGATGCTCTAGACGATTGAAATTGGTTTTAAACTAATCGGCCAGGATGATGTAACCAATTTTCTTCTGATCGTCCCAAATCGTCTCGGGCTGATGAGCTGAATTTATACTGATCGGCCAGGATGATATATCTATCATCCTGGACGATAATGTCAACAACTTGCATTAATGAGCTCATTTTGAGCTTTTCTATTTAAGCTTAGCATGACACTTTGTAAAGTGTCTTTGACAGCTATTGTAGCTTCGTTCTTGTGGGGGAAACTTGAAGAGAGAGCTTGAAAGAGAGAGAGGAAAGGGTGGAGTTTAAGAGGGAGAAGATCCTGTGAGGGGGGGAACTCAAGGGAGTGTGGAGGGGATTGCACACGGTTGCTCTGGCGAACTCACACCTTAGTACCATCGGATTCAAGGCTTGTCTCGAGGTAAGTTCACCGAAGAAGAAGATCTCTTTGGTGTCAAAGGACCCGGCGACTCCGCCGCACCGAGGAAGGTGGAAGTGATTTTGTAAGGGCTTCACCGCCTAGCTGTGGGGGCTAAAGGAGAGACACTTATTTTAGTGCAATACTTGGAGGGTGCCTCTAAGGAGTGGACGTAGGTCAAGGTTTGACCGAACCACTATAAATCCGGTGTGTTCTTTCTTTATAACTTCCGCACTTTAATTTCCACATCGTTGATTTTCTATGTGGTGATATTGGTTTTAATTTGAGTTTTATCTTTGGTTTAAAGATTCTTCTTTTCCAATTCACCTCTATCATTTAATTAGTCTTGGGCCAGTTCATAAGGGGCCTAACATCTCTAACGAACTTTCAAGTGGTATCAGTGCAGGATTCATAAAAACTAAGTTTGAAAACTTTTTGAATTTCGATCCATGGCTAATTTTGGGAATCATAATGTTGCGGAAGGTTATTCAATCACCAGACCACCTTTATTTAAAAATATGTCATTTGATTTTTGGAAAACTCGCATGTCTATTTTCTTGCAATCAATTGATTTTCGCATGTGACATATGATTTTAACTGGTTATTCATCACTATCACGTATTGTTAATGGAGTTAAAACTGATATTCCTTTTAATCAATGGAATAGGGAAGAACAAGTAAATGCTTAATTAAATGCAAAATATTTAAATTAATTTTTCTGTGCTTTAAATTCTGAAGATTTCATGTTAATATCCACTTACACTACTGGTAAGGAAGTTTGGGATAAACTACATATCATATACGAAGGCACGAATGAAATCAAGCAATCCAAGTTGAATTTGTTAATGCATGATTTTGAATTATTTTCTATAAAACTTTATGAAACGATCTTAGACATGTATACCAGATTCATTCAAATTGTAAACTCATTGCATGTTTTAGGAAAAGAATTTTCAAATTTTGAAAAAGTTAACAAAATTCTTCGTTGTCTACTGGATAAGTTTAATGCTAAAGTAGTTGCTATTTGTGAATCAAAAGATTTGAATGATTATTGTATTGATAATTTGATTGGCTCACTCATTGCCTACGAGCAAGGTTTGGGTTAAAGACTTTTGGATGCAGATGAAACGATTGTTCTAAAAGCTTAAGATATAGAAAGAGATAGCTTAGTAGGTGACGAATGCAATAACTTGACAAGGAAATCACAAAGCTCACCAAAGCATAAGCAAAAGTGGAAAAAAGGTAAAAGTGGTAAGGATGTCCATATTTCTTCTGACGTTATTTGCTTTCGATGCAGGAAGCCTGAACATATGAAAAATCAGTGCCCTAATTTAAGAATTCTTCCTACGAAAGAAAAGGGCAAGGCGAAGCAAAATTTAAACTGGGGAAATAATGAAAGGCAAAAAATCTCATGGGCAGATCTGATTTCTGAAGAATCGAACCAGGAGAGAGATAATGGTTAAAAGCCTTTCGTGTTTTTTTGTGTTGTGTTTTTGTTTTTATGTTTTTTATTTTTATTTTGTGTTTTAGTTTTGTTTATTCTTTGAAATTTTTATTTTCGTGAAAGTTTTTCTCTCATCAACACACACATTCACTTTTTTAAAAATGAAAAACCTACCTCTTATTTTTTTCTTGAATTCTTATGAAAATTATGTTTGACTTCTCTAAAAACAGTCAAGGAAAGGGAGCTCATGATTTTGTTTCTCTTTCTCTCTTCTTAAAGAGGTTATTTTACTTTTGATTCAAAATATTCATCATATTTTAAAACGGATTTTAAAACTGGATTTTTTCTCCCTACATTTTTTCTATCGCATAGGAATCTTTTGCAAGATTATTGAATCCATCATAAAATTTTCTTAATCAAGTTGTTCGTGTTGTCAATAATTTGGGTTTACTTTAGTTTTAAAAATATAAGAAAGAAAGTATATTTTTTGAAAATAATTAAAAAAAAAATGGCCAATGATGCCAAACCAAAAAATGCACAATGACGCCAAATTAAAAAAAAATAATAATAATACACAAAGTGTATTAAAATCAAAAGATGCTCAAAGAGCCATTCAAGTGATAAAGGGCATAAAATGAGCCCACAAAAAATATGCTTATTTTTTCTTATACTACTAAAAACTTAAGAAAATCCTTGATATGTTCGAAACTTGTGCTTGAAAATCTTGGTTCCTGATTTAGCAATTCATGCATTGATCTTCTATTAGATATGATTTATGGAAAGAGTTTTGAAAAATTAATGCCTCTTTTTCCTGTTTATTCCATGATTTAAATATTGAATTAAAAAGTTTGTGAGCCTTTTTTAAAGAACTTGAGTTTGGATTATCAAATTTTGAATTTCTAACATTTTCTGGGCTATGCGTTGTCAATCCAATTCTACTAAGTTTTTGATTAAAACCAAGAGGTAACTTTCTCATTTTAATAATATCTGTCTTTTCACTAGATCAGGGAATTTTTTTTTCTCTCTTTTTGATAATGTTAAAGGGGGAGAACGTATCGTATTATTTTGAATTTGTATCTTTTTTCAAAAATTTAAAAAACAACAAAAAATTTATCTCCCCTACTTTTTAAAGTTTTATTCTAGTGAGGGGGAGATTAGGAGAAAATATTCCTTTTTGAAAATTCAAAATTGAAATTATTTGCCATCATAAAAAAGGGGGAGATTATTGCGAATCAATGGTTTATGATTTTGATGATAGCAAACATTTTTTATTTCTCTACGATTGCCTTATGTACTAACGTTTCAGGTTCACATGATCGGACTGTAATTTGGAATCAACTTAAGATTGGGTAGACTAGGTCTGAGTTAGTTTGTAATCTTTTTCCTTTCTTGAGTCCGTTGTATTTGGTGTGGGACCGTTGATTTGTAACTTGGAAGATTTCCTATTGTTCCCTAAAAGATTTCTATTTTTGGTAATATCGGTCGGGATGATATTCATATTGTCCTGGATGATATGTCCAAAATCAGAAATCCTAATTAGGGCATCCTAATTAAGGAAGCCGTCATAAACAGATCGGCCTGGATGATATATTCAATTAAGAAAGAATCAGCCGCCATAATCAGTTTAGCTATTCTTTGTTTTAGGAAATCGGCCAGAATGATATTCATATCATCCAGGATGATCTAACTCAATTATGCCTAAATTGATCTGGTATCTTTGGAAAGCATTAATGGTTGATTGATACGATCACATCGTCCGGGATGATCGTAGGATCGGCCAGGACGATGGCCTGGACGATTTACATCGGACAGCTCGAATTCAAGGCGATACTCTGGACGATTGAAATTAGTTTTAAACTAATCAGCCTGGATGATGTAACCAATTTTCTTCTGATCGTCCCAAATCGTCTCGGGCTGATGAGCTGAATTTATACTGATCGGCCAGGACGATATACTTATCGTCCTGGACGATAATGTCAGCAACTTGCATTAATGAGCTCGTTTTGAGCTTTTCTATTTAAGCTTGGCATGACACTTTGTAAAGTGTCTTTTGCAGCCATTGTAGCTTCGTTCTTGTGGGGGAAACTTGAAGAGAGAGCTTGAAAGGGAGAGAGGAAATGGTGGAGTTTGAGAGGGAGAAGATCCTGTGAGGGGGGGAACTCAAGGGAGTGTGGAGGGGATTCCACACGGGTCCTCCGGCGAACTCGCACCTTAGTACCATCGGATTCAAGGCTTGTCTCGAGGTAAGTTCACCAAAGAAGAAGATCTCTTTGGTGTCAAAGGACCTGGCGACTCCGCCGCACCGGGGAAGGTGGAAGTGATTTTGTAAGGGCTTCTCCGCCTAGCTGTGGGGGCTAAAGGAGAGACACTTGTTTTATTGCAATACTTGGAGGGTACCTCTAAGGAGTGGACGTAGGTCAAGGTTTGACCGAACCACTATTAATCCGGTGTGTTCTTTCTTTATTACTTCTGCACTTTAGTTTCCGCATCGTTGATTTTCTATGTGGTGATATTGGTTTTATCTTTGGTTTAAAGATTCTTCTTTTCCAATTCACCTCTATCGTTTAATTAGCCATGAGCTAGTTCATAAGGGCCTAACATCCCTAACGAAATTTTTCTAATAACTATATTTTGGCTATCAAAGGCATGACTGGCTTTGTGCAAGGTCACTTGCCTATTAAGCACCTTGGGGTTCCTCTTTTTAAAGGTAGAAAGAAAACTTTCTTTTTGATGACTTGATTACTTTTGTTCATAATAAGCTTTGTCCTAGGATTCTAGTTTTTTGAGTTTTGGGGGTAGATTAACTCTCATTAGAGTTTTCTTTGCTCTCTCCCTATTTATATCTTTCGAACTCTTCAACCTACTGGTGCGGTTTGCAACATAATTGATAAACTTTTTAATAATTTTCTTTTAAAAGGGGCTAATAATAATTCTAAAATTATCTAGTCTTCTTGGGATAAGTGTTGTGGTGTGCTGGATGAGGGTGCCTTGGGGTGTAAGAATATGCATGATTTGGCTTATACTTTTTCTTTCAAGTTGTGGTACACCTTTCGTGCTAAAGTGAGCCTTTGGGCTAAGTTTATGTTTGTTAAGTATTGCGTGGGTAAGCACCCGACTATTTGCTTTTATAACAAAGGTGATTCTAAAGTGTGGCAGAGACTTTGCAATGTTAAATGGGTTGTTGATCTCCACATTTCTTGGGGGCTTGGTGGTGAAAACATCTTCTTTTGACAAGATCAATGGCTGGGAGCTCATTCTATTAATTCCATGTTAATACCTCTTTCACTGTGGTAGTTAAGGTAAACTATTTCATTACAGAAACTATTGGGATTATGATAAACTAGCTAATGTTATTCCTAACTCTATTATTCAACAAATTATGAACCTCCCCCTGAACACTGACTCGGAGGATTTATTATTATGTAATTTGTTTGAAGATGGGGGTTTCAAATTAAAGGATGCTTGGCATGCCTTTAGAACCAAGAATGATGTTAGTAATATTTTTTTTCTATGATTTGGCATAAAAGTATTCCTGCCACTATTGATATTTTTATATGGAGAATTTTGCATAAGTTCATTCCTACAGATGATAACTTAATTAAAAGAGGCTTTATTTTGTCGTCCAAGTTCCAATGTTGCTTTCATGTGGAGAATAAGCATCATGTATTTTTTTCAGGCCCTTTAGCAGCTAAAACTTGGACTTACTTTGATGATATTTTTAAATTAAATAACTTTAATACTAAGTTATCTATTAATACTATGCTTAAATCTTGGTTTATTAAGTTTAAAGGCCACATCAGAAATGTTATTTCCTCTCTCATTTTGTAATATTTATGGATGGATAGAAATAATTCTTTTTTTGATGGTGTTGGCATGAACCATCATAGGATTATTAAGAATGTGAAAGATAAGGTCCTAAGCCTTTATTTTGTTAATCTACTCTCTGTCAAGAATTTAAGAATTACTTCTTTGTGACATATGATTTAGGTCTCATGTTTGAGGGTGATCATCCTTCTACTGAACATATGTTTATTTATTGGATCAAACCTCCTAATAACTCCTATAAAATGAATGTGGATGGTGTTATCAAAGGTTTGGTCCGGGGTGTGGTGGCATTATTAGGGACAGTTATGGGAATATTATTATGGCTTTTGCGGGTCCCTTACATAAGTGTGATGTGAACCTTGCTGAGCTCTCGGCTATTCTTCATGGGATTAGATTATGCATTTCTATTAATATTTATAACAATTAGATTGAAGTTGATTCTATTTATAGTATTCAATGTTTAAAAATGTTTATGATACTGTGTGCAATCCAGCTCTTTTTTTATCTTGTGAGTGATATTAAGAAATTGTTGATCTTTGTTAACTACTCCCTCTCTTATGTGTACAGGGAGGGGAATGCTTGTGCCATTTGGTTTGCCAATTTGGCGTTTGATTTGGACTATTTTACTGATTTTTCTGCTCCTAACTTACTTTCCCCCTTAAAAGGGATTTTAAGATTAGACAAAATTAGTCTTCCCTATGTTATATTAAATCCCATAATATAATGAATAATTGCTTGATAATAGTGATCACTTTATTATATCTACAAGTGTTAGACCTACTCAACCAATTAAGTACCAGAACAAGTGCTTGCACATGAAATTGTCTATCAAAATAAAAAGATAAATAATTAAAATTATCAATAAACTAACTCAATGTTTGAGTTTTTGAATGGGGTTCAAACACTTGAAATATTAAATAAAATCTAAGCACTTAAAAAAATACTTAAAAGTTAAGGTTAAATGAAATCTAGATGCATATGTCCTACTCAAATAGTAAAATTTCCTAGTCGATATAACCTAAAAAGAAATAAACATAATAATATATATAAGTGGGTAATTATGCAAATATTATATTACAGTGTGAGAAAATTGATTATTGGCATAAAAATGTCAACATTACATTTGCTTGATGATTAGATTGTATCACTTTGCATTATTTTCAATGCTAAACTAAGTTAATCATGCTCATTCTAATTCATGTAAACGTAAACTAAATCAGTTGCCTCTCTTGATCTCCAACTTTTCCTAAAATTGTCTCAAGCTTTCATTCACATCAATCAAAATAAAATTTAATCCTTTAGTTCATTACATTGGTTCAAATCTTAGCTTACCTAGAAACCCTACCTTAGCCTTTTAGCCTAGACTGAATACTAATTGACCTTAGGATGACTATAAGATCTTGTTAAACTTAGAAGAAAGTATAAGATGAACCAATTAGCCATTCATTTCTAAATTATATCAAATCTCGAAAAGTGAATAACAACATCCCAAGGGGGAGGGGGGATAATTTTGTGTTATTGAACTTTTCTTAAAATAATGTTTAAAATTTTTGAGATAATATACTTAAATATAAAAAATCATCAATATGATTAATTTTTTAATATAAAAACAAAATCAATTAGAGAAATAAAAGTATGTATGAAAAATAGTGATGTTGTTGAAAAGATCAATTATTTCATAATATAAGTAACATAAAACATGGAGATCTATAAGCAAGAAATATTTCATGATTGTTAACATTCTCATGCATATTACATAATGTAAATTAAGATAGAAAATAACAAAGCTAAAATAAAGAGTAAGTGAAAAAAGTCACAAATCAATTTTTATGCTGCTTGACACTAACACTTATATCCATACTTTGATGCATTTAGTTCAACGATTCACTACTCTCTCCTTCGCTCACCACCAGGTAGATAATACTTTTTCATTGATATGAAATATAGAAACATTATACCATCTTCTTCTACTCTAAGCGGGAAGATCATTACTCTAGCACACCAGGTAGTCCACACCTTCCTATAATAAAAATGATTTGAGATCTCACTAACCACTTATAAAATCAATAAAACAAAGACTCTTTGCACTCACCACCAAACATCAAAGGAATGAGCTAGAAGAAATGTTAAACAACTAATTGGTCAACAATTTCACAAAACATTTTCTGACTTAAGATTTTCAAATGAAAAGAAAAACTAAATCTCCCTCAAAGCACATCTCCCTTTCTAATTTTTCTATCACATACACATTTTAGCGTTTTCTAGTTTTTAATGAGAATGTGAGTCGTTATACGACACAATTGAGAACAAGGATTCATGTATCAAACCCCACATAGTGATATTTTTTGTTCAACCATTTGACCTAGCTAAAATAAAAAGGCTTTGAGGGTTCAATCATGTATGAACCACTCAGTGACATTCTATGGAGGATTTAGTTTTAATAAATTTATTAAATTTGATTAAGCTTGTCCAATTAGATTTAAATTGGTTAGTTTTTTTAAAGGTATGGGTTTATGTTTGGTGATGAGGTTTAGTTGAACTAATTGAGTCATTCCATGGTTACATGGTACTAAAAAAAGTTTAATTAACTTATTGAAGATGATTTGTCCCAGCAATTTGATCATTTGATGTTAATTTACCTAAAAAAGATTAAGTGGTCCATCTACGGCCAAATGGGCTAAGTTGGTCTAACCAAAATGAATTGACCTAAACAAAAGCCCATTAAGTTTAATTCTTCTGTGTTGAATCATTTAGAATAATTTAGACTAGATAAAATGAACGATCCATTTAGTTAAAATTAGGGCAAATGGTCAATTAGCTAAATTGGGCTAGGTCAAGAAATACAGTAAAATCACCTATTAACGGCAAAATTTTTCACCAAAAATTCCTCTATTTGTGATGGATTTGGAGTTTTCCTGCGGGTTTCTGGTAAAAAAATTTTTTACTGTAAAGAACGTGCAGAAAATTTTTTTTTGCAAAAAAGTTTACGCGTCGGAAAAAGTTGCTGAAATTTTTTTTTGGTGGTTGTCGATGGAACAAGGGCACCAAAAAAAAAAAAAAAAATTGGAAAAAAATTACATTCTCTTCTTCAATTTGCTCTGCTCGCACTGCCTGCCGTTACAGCTACCTGCATGCTTGGCTGCCCGTCTACGCTGCCCTACTACCCGCCCGCGCTACCTGCCCACAGCTGCTACCCGCCCGCTTGGTTGCCCGCTCGCCCAGCTGCTCGAGCATTACCCGCTCTACCCCCACATCCCGTCGCACGCCCGCGCTACCCGCTATGTGAGTCCTGTGGGATTTAAACTAAATCCAGAAAAAGAGTTCAAAGATGAACCAATTTGTTTGAAAGAAAAATGCGTTATAATAGTTACTCTTTTTATCTAAATTATAAATATACCAAAATTAAATTAAAAGCTAATTAAAATAATTTATTAATTTAATAAATAATTAAAATAAGTTATTAAATTAATAATTAATGAAAATAATTTTTACATTAATAATTATTTAAAAAATTATAAAAATTATTTGGTAATTAAAATAAAATATTAAACTTAATGATAAATAAAAAATAATAATAATTTTTTAAGCATCTTAGTTAAACATTTAAATAATTAATATTATTAGTTTATTTCAAATAGTTTTTATTCTTATTTTGTAATTATGAATACATGATTTTTTTAAAACTTATTAAAATCAATAGGAATCAAATCAGGAAAATTAGCCGAAAAATCATTTGGAAATATTTCATGGTAATTCATCAAAAATTCGTCATAAAAATCCACCGGTAATGAGAGATTTTTATGTAGTGAAGTGTTAACTAAGAAGGAACCCTACATAGATGATTGGATATTAATGTTATGGAGGAGAAATGAAGTTCCTTTAAAGTTTCTAGGATTAGAAATCCAAGCAAGAATTGACTAGTTCAAGTTCTCTTAGTGATGATTGAGAGGGATAACCTCCAAGTTTAAAGACAACTTGCATAACTACTCAGCAATTTTAAATTTTAATGCCAACTTGCATAACACCTTAGTGATTTAAAATTTAAAAAATCATGCATGTTTGAATTTATTCTCCAAAATCTTTTGATGATTTATTTATAATTTTTTTATTTATTGTTTAAGTTGGTACAATATTTATCACACATACATTTAACTTTCACATGAAAATGATAAATTTATCTTTATGATTAAAAGCTCATGTATAAGTCAAAATACATTTAGACTATTAAGATCTCGAGTTAATAAGTGAACATAGGTTGGGCATGTCAATAAGACAAGAAAAAGAGATGAGAGTTATCTTATCTCCAAAAAAAAGGAGTGCCATGATCATTTTCTTAGTATAAAAGGCATGGATGCCCAGACATGTAATAACCCTTCATAACAACCCACATTATTCGCTTGAAGTTTGCAAAAGTGACTTTAAGTGTCGAGTAATTCCTGACTTTAATTTTAAGGCATACAAAAAATGTTGTGAGGACATATCTTTCAAAAGGGTATGATCATTTAAAATCGAGTAATAAGATGTGCGATAGGATCTTTTTATCAATGTAAATTAATCTTTTTAAGTGAAGAAAGTGAGAATGTGTTGATACATACATACAATAACAACAACATCAAGCCTTTATCCCTCTATGTGGGGTCAGCAACATAAATCCTTTCTCTCCATTATGTCCTATTAAGAGTCAAATTCTCATTTAAATCTAATAAAGAAATGCCATTTATAATATTTTCTAACCAAGTATTTTTAAGCCTATGTCTACATTTCTTAACAAAAGCTAAATCTAATACATTAACTCTATTAACCAGGTCATCGGAAGGCTGCCGATTTATGTGACTAACCCATCTAAGGCAACTCTCTCTATTCTTAACTTCCACTGGAGCTACTCCAACCTTTTCACATTTATGATCATTTTGTATCCTATCTCTAAAAGTAAAGCCACTCATCTATGTTAGCATCCTCTTCTTTGCAACACTTAACTTAATATTATGCTTCTCTTTTAATGGTCAACATTCTGCACCATAATACATTGCAGGTCTCACACCATCTATAGAATTTTCTCTTAAGTTTGAGGGGGACTTATCTTTCACGTAACAAGCTCGATGCATTCCTTCACTTCAACCATCCAATTTCAATTCTACTAATAATATCCCCATCTATTTTACCATTACTCTGAACAATATACCCAAGATGTCTAAAACATTGTTATAAGATTTGAGTGTGTCAATTCAAAGGTTAATTAAAATTTTATAGCTCTTGAATTTCTCAATTAGAGTGAGAAATATTTATAATTAATATTCAAATTAGTTTTTTTCAAAATGATATGTAGTGAAGCACATCTAATACTTTATGTTTTTTAATTTTAAATTTTTTTCCTATTTAGTTTGGCTTTATGATAGGTTCCTTTTTCATACACACACTACTTAGTCCATTAAATATTGTTTAATTTGCTAAGGTGTAAATTTTACTCTATGCTAGTGCACTGCCGTGTCGAGTAATAAATTAATGAGAAGAGTATCATTCCCATGGGGAGCTTAAAATTTACTAAATTTAATTTAGTGCTATATAATAAAACTACTATATTATCTAGCCAATTGATTCAAAATAGGTTGTGCAAATTGAAAATAAAAAGCTTCAATTGTAGAAGGTAAATTCGATAGTTGTAAAATTTCTAAACCTATGATTGTTAAAAACACGTGATTGCATAAGAGTGGGTTTCTATCTATTATTGTTGTGAACTAGAGCATAAGTACTCCTCATTTATATATAGCTCATTAGAGTTTTAGTTAGGATTCCTCTTAAGTATAGTTTTACTATCTCCTTAGGATCCCATAACTTTGAGTATTACATGTCTATGTTATGGCAAGATTACATTGAAAGTTCATCAGGGATGTTAAACCCTTATGAACAAGCCCAAGGCTAACCAAGAGGGGGGGGGGGGGGGGGGGGGGGGGGGGGGATGTGGGGGGTGGGTGTGAATTGGTGTTTTAAAAATTTTTCAATAAAAACACAATCCTAAACCTAACCAAAATTCACCACAAGAAAATTGAAGTGCGTAAATTAAATACGAAAAAATAGTAAGAAAGAATACACATAAATTTATAGTAGTCGATCAACTTGACCTACATCCACTCCCCGGAGCCTCTCCTTCGGGTATTGCACTAAACTCAGTGACTTTCCTTTTGCTCCCATAGTAAGGCAAAAAAAGCCTGTACAAATCTCCTTTCCACGACACCGGTGAGGCAGAGAACCCACCTCCTTTTGCTTCCTTCTGAAGCAGGCAATGAACCCGAATCTTTTTGCTTCCTCCTGAAGCAGGTAGAGAATATTGATCAGTTGATAAAGTAGATCTCTCTCGAACCTCCAAGGGACTAGGGATGACAATAGAAAAAGATGACTTGGATCCTTGCTTGGAGCAACCTTTATGAAACCCCTCATAAGATCCTCTCTCTCTCTCCCTTACTCTCCATCTCCTCGTGGCTCTCTTAAGTCAAGATAATATCAAAAGATACAATCTTGAGTAAACAAGAGGTCTTATATAAAAGAGCTTCGGATTTGCTTTTAATTGCAACAAACTGACATTATCGTGTAAGATGATAGGTCAATCATCCTATATGATCATTACAAATTTAGCTCAATCAGCTCGAAAAATTTGGAAGAGCCTGAATGATTAAATGACTTATTTATTCTGATCGTTCAAGATGATAGGACATTATCATGTATGATTAGTTCAAAAATATTGAGCATCGTCCAGAACATCATCCTGATTGCATGTTTGGACTTTGGAAAAATAAATTGATCGTCTCGGATGATTTTATGATCGTCTAGGATGATTAGTTCAAAACATCAAATATTGTCCAGAACATCGCCCTGATTTCATCTTTAGATGATGGAAAAAAATAACAGATCATCTAGGATGATAAAGGATAGTCTCGGATGATTAGTACAAATCAATACACATCGTCCAAAACATCATTCTAATAGTCCAGCACAAAACTAAGGTTTGTTTAACTGACCATCCTAATCTCGCGATCATCCAGGATGATATGATCGAGCAATCAAACCTTAATTGATTTTCTTAATTAACATACTAATTTAGGCATAATTGTAATGCATTGTCCAGGATGATGTCATGTTGACCTCATTTTTGTATGAGGTCACTAGGACCAATCCAGACCATAGGATCTAATCCAGACTATAGAGATACCTAGATCCTAGGATCAATCAAGATCTTAGATCAATCCAAATTCAAATCAAATCTAGACTTCAAACTTATCAAGACTTTAAACTTATCATGATCCCAAGTCTAGTTCAAACCTTGACCACACCTTTGATCTAGCTCTACCCTATCCTATCACTTATGATCATCCAAATGATCATGAATGGTACGGATACTACAAATCCAATAATCTAAACTCAAAACCCAATTTAAATCTAGAAATTTAGACTAAAATCCAAGGCCAAAGGTTTAAGGCCTGAAAGCCTTTTCCATTGAATTTTCAAATACTTCAAAACGAAATTAAATGACCTCTAATTCAGAGTCTATCACTTGCACAGTGATAAGACATGTCTCTAGAGGTAACTCTCTAAATTTGAGCCCATTCTAAGGTCTCTAACACTAGAAATTGAATTAAAATCCAAAAGCTATAAAATATTCAAATATTTACAACCATGCCACTAGACCTACCACCTAGTGGATTTTTACCTTGGAGCTTTCTATAAAGCCTCTAATCACTTCCAAACCCTTAATCCTGACCCATTGAATATTAAAGTACATTTTGGTGGACCCATTTTGACCCCTAGTTGACCAGGGATCAAAATGACCAAAATACCCCTTAGGGGTTCAAATATCAATTTCAAACCAAATGACCTCCAAATTGCTTGAAACCACTTCCAATAATTTTCAAACATCAAACCAAATCTGTTGATCCTTGACCCACCCCCTGGGTCAACCTAGTTGACCAAGTCAACCTCGGTTGACTCAAATACCCCTTAAGAGTTTAAATGGGTCATTCCAACCCATTTAACTATTTCAAATCATTCAAGCTCTCAAACCCACTTTAATTCATGATTCAAACATAATCAAATTTGTTTAGAGCCTAACCATGGCCAATTTGACCAATTCAATTCATTTTGACTTGATCAAACCCATAAAAAATCCCTCATATTCATTCAAGCTTCAACCCATGGTTTTGTACTTCCTCCAAACAACTCCAAGCAACTGGAATGGACACTTGGCTACCACCTCAGCAGTCATCTTGACTGTTTGACTAGTCAAATAGTCAAACTAAGCTTTAAATGGGTTAAATATGGTCAAATCATTCCCTAAAGCTAATCCCCCTTAATCTAAATCACTCCAGCCATTTAATCATCCTCTAGAACCTTCTTAGGATCTATCACAGCCCTTGGATCAAGATCCAATGGCTCCCATCACTCCACATGTCCAAGTGGGGACCAAAACCCCTTTCCACCTCACTAGTCCTTGATTCTCCAGCTTTTTAACTACCCCAGGGACATATGGCAAGCATCTAGGGAGTTTTATAGTCGATCCTAGCCCTCTATTTAACCTGGAATGGGTTGAATAGGGTAAAACCCTCATATCAAGCATCATTCTCCCCTTAGCACTATCTCACTCAATCCCTCTGCTCTAGAGCTATTCCAGCCCCCAAAAACTCTCTAAAAACTTCTCGAGACACTTCCCTAGTTCTTCTAGGCCTTCCCCCATCAGATCCTGGCTTCCAAACTCTAATTGGAGAAGAGAGTTAGTCTAGAGAGAGAAAAAGGGGATTTCAATAATAACTTCAAATCCAGTCAAATCCAACTCTTAGAGTCTTCATCAAAGTTAAAGAGGACATCTTCATCTTTCTAACAAGCCTAAGAAGTCAAAAATCCACTTTCTAGATTGTAAGTTATTTATGTTTTAAGTTTAAACTTAAATTTGAAACTGTAGCAAATATACTATGTATGGAGCCTCCAAACTCCAGGCATTGTAAGATTAGACTATCATCAATCTATGTTTCAAATTTCACGAATTTTGGTTAAGTATTTAGGGAGATATGGGCATTTGAAGTTTTATTCAATTTATGAACTACTATTTATCAGAAGATCTGGACTGTCCGATTGACAATCAGACGGTCCAGATAAGTTCAAACCGTGCGTGTTCAACCTAGGTCTTCTGGGCTTTCCGCGTGGTGACGTGGCAACATCATGACGCTCCACACAAATCCGGGCTGATCAAACGGCTATTGTGAATAGCCGACGTGTTTAAATGATATGCTCCCTGCTTGACACGTATCTTGGGCACAGACGTGCGGCACTGCATTTCCAATCATTACCAATCATTGGATTGGCGGTGCCGGTGGCCCGATTTGACCAAAATTGTTTTAAAAATTATTTAAATGCTCATAAACTTCTAAAATCCATAGACAATTCATTTTTTATCCGATTTTTGCATTCAATACCTCTATGGATTCAGGGTGAAGAGCTCTATCACATAAAAATAATTTCATTTAGTTTTAATGTATGTTTCAGGATTTATTTAATTAATATTGAATTAGATCATTATTTATTTACACATTTAATTGTCACCCATTTGGATTCAATTTTGGCAGGAGCTAATCATAAGATATTTTCTATGCTTTGTGAATTTTCCTACCCTAATTAAGTACATGATTGAGCTGTTGCAAATCTATTTTTTCATGGCTTATGTTTTGATGATTGACAAACACTACTTCTCTTGGACTACTTGTTGCTTCTAACTTTTCAGGAATCGAAGACCGGACGATCATGAAGAAGCCAAGTTCAGAATTGCGTAGGTTTAGGGTTGAGTCAGTATGTACTTTTGTTTTTCTCTTTTTTAGTCTACTTGTAATGGTCAAAGAGACTGATGCTAAGTAACCCTACACACACACACTTGAGAGACTTAGAATTTCTGTTTTTGCCCACATCGGCCAAGCCGATATTCATATCGTCCTGGACGATCAGCTTAAAACAGAAAGTCTAATTAAGGATTCTTAATTAAGGCAGCCGACATTAACATATCGGCCTGGACGATACGTGTATCGGTCAGGACGATAAGCTCAAAACAGAAAGAAGTAGCCGCCTTAGACAGTTAAGGTATACTGTATTTTTAAATTATCGGCCAGGACGATACCCATATCGGCCTGGACGAAATTACCAAATTATGCCTTAATTGATCAGGAAATCAAGGGAGTAATTAAGGATGATTGATACGATCATATCATCCTGGACGATCGTAGGATCGACCAAGATGATACATTCAAAATCCTTGAGTTGCTTCAGGATGATAAATATCGGCCAGGTCATAAACAGGGCGATGCTTAGGACGATTTGCCTCTGATTTGAACTAATAGGCCAGGATGATCGTATGATCGGCCTGGACGATCAAGCCAAATTTCAATCTTACAGGATTGTTCCCAGGGCGATGCTCTGGCCGATCTTCTTTGATTTGTACTGATCGGCCAGGCCGATGTACATATCAGCTGGGACGATAAAGTCGGCTACTTGCAATTAATGAGCTCCTTGAGAGCTCTTCTATTTAAGAGCTCTTGTCCAAACATTTTAGAAGACCTTTGGCTGCTGCCTTGACCTGAGAAGACCTTGAGGAGAGAAAGAGAGAGAGGGAGAGAGAGAGGATCTTGTGAGGGGGAGCTTGTGAGGGGGATTCACAAGGGTTGCTTCAACGATCGCTCTGCTTGTCTTTCGTCTGGAGTTTCTCGTCCGTGGAAGGGTCGGTAGAGGTAAGGAGTTTGCTTTTGGTTGTGGTTCTCTGCCAGCTTCAGGAGGAAGCAAAAGGAGGTTCTTGTAAGGGCTTCTCCGCCTAGCCGTGGGGGCTAAAGGAGAGTCACGTTTTGTAGTGCAATACTTGGAGGGTGCCTCCAAGGAGTGGACGTAGGTCGAATCGACCGAACCACTATAAATCTTGTGTTCTTATTTTTGCTTCTGCACTTTTTAAATTCCGCATTAATTTCTTGTGGTGTGATTTGGTTTGTGATTTTATTTCTTTGTCTTAAAAGTTTTTTTAAATACCAATTCACCCCCCCTCTTGGTTAGCTTGGGACTAAGTTCATAGGGCTTAACATCCTGAACGAACTTTCAAGTGGTATCAGAGCGGGATTCAAAAATTTAAGTTTGAAAACTTTTTGAATTTGATCCATGGCTAACATTGGGAATCGTAACACTACGGAAGGGTATTCCATTACCCGACCTCCCCTGTTCGATAACCTACCTTTTGATTTTTGGAAAACCCGCATGTTAACGTTTTTACAATCTACTGATTATCGCATGTGGATGATTATTCAAGAAGGTTATTCTCCACCTTCTCGTGAAATTAATGGTATTAAAACTGAAGTTGCTTTTACTGAATGGACTTTCGATGAACGTGATTTGGCTCAATTAAATGCAAAGTGTTTGAACTATTTTTTCTGTGCTTTGAAATCTGAGGATTACATGCGTGTTTCAACTTGCAAAACTAGTAAAGAGATTTGGGATAAATTATGCATCACCTATGAAGGTACTAATGAAGTTATGCAATCCCATTTAAACATTCTCTTGCATGACTACGAAATTTTTCGTATGAAATCTCATGAATCAATTTCTGACATGTACACTAGGTTTACTCAGATTGTTACTTCATTGCATGCACTAGGAAAAGAGCTTTCAAATTATGAAAAAGTTAACAAGATTTTGAGATGCTTGCCTTCGTCTTATGATGCGAAAATTACTGCCATTACTGAATCCAAAGATTTGAACACCTATTCTATTGATAACTTACTTGGCTCATTCATTGCTTACGAGCAAAGGGTGAATCAAAGAAATCTTGATGCAGGTGAGAAGAAAAAGGAGAAAACAATCGCACTGAAGGCGCACAAATTGGATTCTGAATCTTTCGGGTCTGAAAGCGATGATGTTGCCTTCATCACAAGGCAATTCAAAAGCTTTCTAAGGAAGAAACAAAAGCATCATCAAAGTTGGAGGAAAGGTAAGGATCACAAATATGTTAAGGGATCTTTTGATGTTGTTTGTTTTGAATGCAGAAAACCTGGACATGTGAAAGCCGATTGCCCTACACTTCAAAATCATTCAAGCAAAGAAAAGGAAAAAGGTGAGGAGAAAGACAAGTCAAGGAAGGACAAGAAGAAAATCTAAAGAGGTTTTTGGGCAGAATCTGGTATTGATTCCTCTGAGACTGAACCAGAGGAAGAGACTATGAATTTGTGTTTCATGGGAGAAAATCAAAGTGATGAGGAAGAGGTATGTAAACCAACCTATGATGAATTGTTTGAAATTTGTGAAAAAATCCAGTGGTGATTAGGATCTGAAATGATTATATGCAGCTTATCCCCGGTGGTGGATAGCTGCAATAGTTCAGCACAGTCCTGATATGTGATCTTGACCGGGCGTCGATTCACATAGGAGGTCAGAGTTGTGAAAGTAGAATTTATACGAAGATTTGCATAAAATTCTAACAGAAGTTCTGAGGAAAAAGGGATAGAGAGGGTAAGAATGAATCAGAGAGAAGTGTGAGCAAAGAGATCCATTACCGGATATGAATGGTGGGCAGGATTAATGGTTATGGAAAGGGTGATGCCATATTCTTTGTAACGACTGTAAGCTGCTTGATCCTCCACTTCCCTGAATCGAGGGTCTAGAGTGGCCCTCGAGGAACTTCCAGAAGCTTGTCAGACTCGCTTCCCACCAGCCATAGCAAGAAATCAGTAAGTAAACACAAGATAAGAAGTAGGTTGAGGTGAAAACAATGGCTGGAATAGCCTGTATTTAAAGAAATGGCCATATCATCCAGGACGATCGCAGAATCGTCCAGGATGATTTGGTTCAATAATTGTGTACAGGCCGATTGGTCAAAAAGGCAGTCCGATCGTCCGGGCCGATTAGATATCAGCTAGAACGATTAGACACAGGCGATCGTCTCGAGGAGTCAAGCCGGATGACCGTTGAAAAAGTAGATCGTCCGGGTCGATTGGGTGTATCATCCAGGACGATGCACAATAATTGATCGTACTGGCTGAAGTTAAAATGTTTTAAATCTGTGCCACGTGTATCGTTCATGAAGAATAGTGGATCGACCAGGACGATTGTCTAATAATGGATTGTCCGGGGCCAATTTTAGTCTTTAAACGTACTGACACGTGGATCATCCAGGACGATCTAGTGTATCGGCCAGGATGATGACCATAAATGCATCGGCCAAGACGAAAATGGTATCGGCTAAGACGATAAAAAAAGATTGTAATAGAGTTAGATCATATCGATCAGGATGATAAGGGATCGTCCGGGACGATGAGTTACAGAAAGATCAGAAAAAGGTTCAGCAGAAGGAATTTTGAAGAGAAATTATTCTATCGTCTAGGACGATATAGGAATCAGCCAGGACGATGTGACAAGAATTTGAAAATCAAGGAAAGATGGAGATGATCAGAGAAAACCCTAAACGAAAATGAAAACAAACTAAAAAACAACCAAAAAAAAGAAATGAAGTTTTTGGTTTTTAATTTTTCTATTTTTTTTTAGCAAAGCAAGCATATGACAAATTTCCCAAATAATGATATTTTAAAGATTTGAAAGATTTATGAGTTAACAATGTCACAATCTGAAAACGGTAGAAAATCCAATCATGTTTATCCTACCTCGGACTTCTTCCAGGATAAAAATTGTCTTTTGAAAATAAGTGGTCTAACTCAGAATAAATTAGATAAAAAGAAGATCTGATCAAAACTTGGTTACAAACAAAATATCTTATAAAATAGTATACCAAAGTAATTTGTCTTTTTTATAGAATTTGAAATCAAGCCTTTGAAAATATCAAATAACCCATGAGTCCTTCTAAGTTTAAAAAGTTTTGAAAAGAGAGGATAGCTTGCTTTTAGTGGGCTCATTTTATGCCTCTTGTCACTTCGATTGGCTCTTTGAGCATCTTTTGATTTTTGATACACTTTTGTGTATATAGTTTTCTTTTCAATTTGGCGTCATTGGCCTCTTCCCTTTTTAATTTTTTGCAAGCTAAAAACTCTTTAACAAACCCTTTAAAAAAGTTCTTAGTTGTGATTATATCTTCTAGATATTAGAAAAGAGGGGCTCTCTTTCTAACGTAGAGAAGAACAAGTCACAAAATGAAAATCAAAATCATATGATAAGTGCAACGGCAAGATTTCAATTAACTTGAAGGATATATAAGAACTTTGGATTATATATATAAGATAGACTATTGTAACAAGAAGAAAAAAAGATCATAATTTCAAAAACAATTTGTTAAAATGAGATAGACTTTTTGTTTTAGAAAAGAAAATTATATCACCAAAAGAGGTTAGAGGGAGGGAAACCATCAACGGTATTTTCTCCCTTTAACCAATTTAGAAATGCTAATCATTGTCCATAAATCTCCAAAGTTTAAGAACAAGAAAAAAATCATTATAAAGAAAACAAAAGTAAAAACAACTAGAACAACTAAACAAAAACTATCACAAAAACAAAATATAGCAATACTCAAAATGCAATTCAAGAATTTGTTAAGCAGCAAATTTAAGCAGTTATGAGTTGCGAGCCTCCATTTGTCCAAGTATCCTATGCTCTCACGAGGTCTTTGGTGAGAGCAATCCTGCAAGAATCAACAGCTGTCAGACTTAGGAACCCAAATAGGTTTGGGTCCCTTCTCATAAAAAGTAGAGTGTAATGCATGTGTACTATGCTGTGAATTATGCAACTTTGGTCTGCACATCCAGTGTGTACTATGGTGAAAAGTGCAAGTGTGTGAGATGTGTCCTAGCATGCCACATGAAAAACATCTAACTCCAGGAAAAGAATTTCTTAACTGACTTGGGTTATAATGCATCTTTCTAGGTTTTGGCTTTGGATTCAAAGTGGGAGTCTTCCAATTTCCCTTAAGTGAGTCCAAATCATTTTAAGCCTCAAGTTATTATTTTTTAAGACATCATTATCAACCCTCAAATCTTTTTCTACCTCCTTAGATTTCTTAAAATCAGATTTAAGTGAGGTGTGTGAAACTTTTAATGCATCATTCTCATCAATTAATTCCAAATGCTTTTTGTTTAAATCATCAAATTCATCAAGTAGAGCCATGTGATTTGAATCAATCGTAGAATGATCTTTGAGAAAAATTTCATATTCTTTTTGTAAATTCAAAAGCTCTAACTTTAAACTAGCATGAGTCTTCTTGAGTTTTTTGTATGATGCATGAATTTTCTCACAAATTTCAAACAATTGATAATAAGTTGGTTTACATACTTTTTCATTATCGCTTAGCTCAAGATGATCTTCCCCCATTAAGCACAGGTTTGTTGTCTCTTCCTCATGCTCCGTCTCAGAGGAATCTGATGTAGATTCTGTCCAGAACGCTTTTTGAACTTTTTTCTTGTCCTTCCTGAACTTGAATTTCTCCTCACCCTTTTCCTTTTCTTTATTTGAGTTATCTTGAAGTGTAGGGCAATCGACTTTCACATGTCCAGGCTTCCTGCATTCATAACAAACAACATCAGAAGATTCTTTAGAATATTTATTATCCTTACCTTTTCTCTAATGAAGCTTTTACTTCTTCCTTAGAAAGTTTCTGAATTGCCTTGAGATGAAGACAACTTCATCGCTCTCAGACCCGGAAGAATTGGAGTCAAATTTATGTGCCTTCAGTGCCACCGTTTTCTCTTTCTTTTTCTCACCTGCATCAAGATTTCTTTGATTCACCCCTTGCTCGTAAGCAATAAGTGAGCCAAGTAAGTTGTCAATCGAATACATGTTCAAATCTTTAGATTCAGTTATAGCAGTGATTTTAGCATCAAAAGAGGAAGGCAAGCATCATAAAATCTTGTTTACTTTTTTCAAAGTTCGAAAGTTCTCTTCCTAAGGCATGCAAAGAAGTAACAATCTGCGTAAATCTCGTATACATTTCAGAAATTGATTCATGAGGTTTCATACAAAAAAGTTTGTAGTCATGCAAGAGAATGTTCAAACGGGATTGTTTAACTTCATTAGTGCCTTCATAAGTGATACACAATTTATCCCAATTTTTTTTACCAGTTTTGCAAGTGGAAACACGCATGTAGTATTCTAATTTTAAAGTACAGAAAAAACAATTAAGATATTTTGCATTCAATTTAGCCAAATCCCTATCATCTAAAGTCCATTCAGTAAAAGGAAGTAGAACAGTAATGCCGTTAAGTTTACCAGTTGGAGGTGTGTAACCATCCGTAACAAACATCCACATGCGATAATCAGTAGATTGTAAAAACGTAGACATGCGAGTTTTCCAAAAATCAAATGGAATATTATCAAAGAAAGGTGGTCGGGTAATAGAATACCCTTCTGGTGTATTATGATTCCCAAAGTTAGCCATGGATCAAAATTTAAAAAGTTTTCAAATTTAGTTTTTATGAATCCCGCTCTGATACCACTTGAAAGTGCTCTGATACCACTTGAAAGTGCTCTGATACCACTTGAAAGTTCGTTAGGGATGTTAAGCCCTATAGAACTGGCCCAAGGCTAACCAAGAGGGCGAGGGGGGGGGGGGTGAATTGGTATTTAAATAAATTCTTTAAGCAAAGCACGAATGCAAACCAAATCACCACAAAAATAAATGCGGAAGCAATAAAAAATAAGAACACAAGGGTTTATAATGGTTCGGTCAACTCGACCTACGTCCACTCCCCGGAGGCAGTGGCGGAGCCAAAAAATATCTCTAGGGGGGCCTAAAATTTTTTTTTAATTATATTATTATTTTCCTTCAACTTTTTACATCCAGACTTAGGACCAATATAATCAATATTAAAAATAATAAAACTTTGTTAGTTAATTAGTTTATTTTTTTCCTTCACAAAATGACTTCAATCATCAAATTACTCGATTTATGATAGAACATGTTTAATATATTAACTAAATATGTGATATTAAATATATTAACTAAATACTTGATATTAAAAATCTCATTTCAAAAAAAAAAAATCATAAAATCTCTTTAAGATCGAATCAATATAGGATTAAGATAATATCAATCAAGAAAAAAAATGTAAATGAATAGGAAATTAAATTTGGAGTGATTTGAATGGATGACCGATGTTAAATTTCTTGATCATGGACTGTTTATTGGGCATTTAAATGTCTTGGTGATATCATAATTTGGTGATCTTGGGCTCGTTAGATTCGTCTTGTCTAGTCGCTCGATTCGACTATAAGCATGTTATATTTGGAGACCGTTTGATAATCCAAATTATGGTTTGAACCTTCCAAATATGCTCGGGTCTTTGATTTGGAGTCATTTGGGTTCGGATTGTGTTGAATTTGGTTTCCTTAGGTTTATGTTTTTGAGGCGTTCAGTTCGACAATAAGTTTACTAAAATCGGAGCTCAGATGGTCTCTAAATTAATTTTTGAAGTTACCTACTTAATTTTGTATTGAGATTAAAAAAAATTCAATTTTTTTAGGGGGGGCACGTGCCCCCCCCTTGCCCCCCCTTGCCCCCCCCCCCCTCCCTCCGCCCATGCCCGGAGGTGCCCTCCGAGTATTGCACTACAATCGTGACTCTCCTTTATCCCCCACAGCTAGGCAGAGAAGTCTTTACAAACACCTCTTTTTGCCACACCCGGCAAGGCAGAGAATCTTCCTCCTTTTGCTTCCTCCTGAAGCAGGCAGAGAACCTCGATCACTTGCTGGAATTTACCTCTCCCAACCCTTCCAAGGATAAGAGACTCTAGGGAAAAAGAAGTGGAACAATGCTTGGAGTAACCCTTGTGAATCCCCTCACAAGCTCCCCCTCACAAGATCCTCTCTCTCTCTCTCTCCCTCTCTCTCTCTCTCTCTCTCTCTCTCTCTCTCCTTTAGATTTTCTCAGGTCAAGACAACAGCCAAGGATGTTCAAAAACGTTAAACAAGAGTTCTTAAATATAAGAGCTTCAAAGGAGCTCATTAATTGCAAGTTGCCGACTATATCGTCCAGGACGATATGGACATTGTCCTGGCCGATCAGTACAAATCTTAGAAGATTGGCCAGAGCATCGCCCTGAATACAAACTGGACGATTGAAAATTAGCTTGATCATCCTAGACAATCTCACGATCGTCCCGGCCGATCAGTTCAAATCAGAGGAAAATCATCCAGAGCATAGCCCTGAATTCAAGCTATCCAATCCAGATCGTCCAGGAATAACTAAGGTTTTTTTACTAGATCGTCCTGGCCGATCCTGCGATCGTCCAGGACGATGTGATCATATCAATCATTCTTAATTACTTCCTTGATTAAATGATCAATTAAGGCATAATTGTGAATATCGTCCAGGCCGATCCAAGATTGTCCTGGCCGATTACAAAAAATACAGAATACCTTAATTATTTATGGCGTCAATTTCTTTCTGTTTTGAGCCTATCGTCCTGGCTGATACAAGTATCGTCCAGGCCGATCAGTTAATTATGGCTGCCTTAACAAGAAATCATGTTTAGAACTTCTGTTTTAAACTCAATCGTTCAGGCCGATAATGATATCGTCCTGGCCGATGTGAGTTAAAATAGAGATTCTAAATTTCTCAAGTGTGTGTGTAGGGTTACTTAACATCAGTCACTTCAAACATTTACAATTGACTCAAGAAAAGGAAAAAAAGAATATTACAGACTGACTCAACCCTAATATACCCAATCTATAGCTGATTCTGATTTTCATCCGATCTTTGGGTCCTGAAAAGTCAATAGAGAAAATGGCTGTTGTAGTGAAACAAGATTTGTTTTTTATCATCAAAATCATAATCCAAAAAAGGTTTGTAACAATTAAGATTTAAACTTCAATTAAATTTCTCTTAAGCCTTTCAACCAACCAGAACTATAAATAACTTGAACTATTTATCCTATATAGGACATATCAAAACTACACAGCCTTTGCACCCACTTTAAATGGTTTGCTAGGACAACCAACTCTAGTTTTAGGCTAGGCCGGTGTTTACTTTTGTGCCGTGTGTCAGGTTTTTGAGTTTTCACTGCATGTTGTTTGCTAGCTTAGAATTGATGTGCTTGTTTACTTACTTGCTTAATGTACTTTGTACTGTGATTGCTTGTGTGTTAGACCTACCCTTAGGTTAGGAACGATTTATGCTAATTAAGTTTTGTGCAGATGACCATGCTCATATGCGGCATTGATTAAAAGGGGGTGTTAAAAAATAATATATTATCATTCTTTACATAGGTGCTCTAGAACGCTTAAGACTCCCTTTTAAATTGAAAGAGCATGGCCAAATGTGGCTATATAATATTAATTTCTTGAGATTATATATAACTACTAATTATTAGGATAATCCTGTAGGACCGAGTCTAGAATTTTTTTTCTTTAAGATGTAATTTGATTATATAATGGTTGTATTTTCTTTAAAGTGATTTGAGTTGGGATGTTTATATCCAACTTGAATTCCAAAGAGGAGAAGACATCACTAAAGGGGAGAGTCTTCTTCCATTTGGAAGATCAAGTTAGGATATTCTTCAAATATCCAAAAAGGAAAGATAACACTCCATTCAAGGGAGAGTTTCTTTTGATTTGGATATCCAGAACCGACGAATCAAGATGCTCATGAGAAGATGAAGAAGTGGATAACGAGAGGAATCCCAAATTTCAAAATCACTTAAGTCTTAAGAATAGAATCCGGGTTGTTATCAGTGGTGCCCTACCACTTTACTTTTCTACAATTCTGGGATGTAATATTAAAAAGACACTTGCCTATGGACTTTCAATTTGAATAATTAATTTAGTTGATTTATTTACTTGATTGCGCAATAGAATTGTCTGCTTTTCTAGTCTTTTTGCTTGCATGTCATATTTGTTTTAGCCTGGAGTGCGATTATAGGTTCATAAGGACCGGTCAAAAATTTTCTACATTAATTAAAATTTAAATTTTTAAGATAAGGTAGAAACTCTAACAGTCTTAAGAAGTAAACTCGGACTCACCGAGAGTTTTTCATGCATCATATTATACATTCTCTACGTTGTTAGGCACCTCCTCGCCTGCGAGTTCTGGTAGACCACCTGGCCTATGAGGGTGCCGATCTGTTAAGGGGATGTTGTGCAATCTTTAGAGAAAATATATTTTATAAGCTAAAATTTTAAACTGCTTCATTTTGATTTATGCATTCAATCGAGTCAACTAGCATGCATCATATTAGTAACAAATTTAAAATAGTCTAATATTTAATTGCATTCGCTAAGACATCAAATACCCAATATAAGTCAAAGGGGCCAATTAGGATCCGCTCTAGATGTCGACCCCACTTTCCTTAAACTTAATCTAATTAACGTCCCTATCACTCAACATTAAAATGACTAGATACATGGTTTTAAAGCGCTTAGGTGGTTTAGCTGGCTCTCCAATCCATGCCAAGGTAAGTCCAGATTTATATTGCATTAGTTAGGTTCGGGTCACTTTTCGGTACCCAATTTAGACTTAGGTTCTGAGGCAGGCTCAGGCTATAGGACCTCAAACTCCAAAAATCTAATCCTAACTTTCTAATTAAATTGATCACTCAAACTTAAAATATATTTTCAATCAAATTTGAGCCCAACACTTAAGATAGGCTGAGGTATTTCTGAAGTAAATCAGAATCTCAAAACACTCCCTACTCTTCTTCCTCTGACTCTAAAAAAAAATAAGTGTTCAAACTTGATCCAATCCCTATTCAAATTCCAAACCTTACCTTCCTTTGATATTGAGCCTTAAAATCTTAAATATAATTTTCACTACTATTTTAATCGGGAGTATTCATAGGAAACTTCAGTTTTCTACGATGTAATTAACTACTAGGGCTTGCGCTCATAGGAGATTTAGAAACCCAGAACATATTTTCAAAATCAAATTTTCAAAACCTTTAATTAATTATCTTTAGGAAGTTAAAATTTAACGATCATTATCGTCGTATCCAAATGATTGATAATAGGTGATATCCTTTTTACTTGGAAAGATATATCATTATATTATCACGATTTTGATTATAAAATTAATGATCCTTAATCTAGATTATTATAGTCAAACACTTGAGTAAACTTCATTTTGATCGTTCGAGATCATATGTAGTTCATTCTTGAGTTTGACAACGGTAATCAGGATAAATTTAAAGTTCTAAAATTTGAACCTATTAGAGAATAATATTATCGCCTCCTGAGGTGGTATATTATTCATAATAAAGAGTTCGATTTTAAAACTACCTTTTCTCAAAGAAAATTAATATTTTTCAAAACCACACTTTTTTTAAATCAAACATGTCCAAAAGTAAAACATGCTTAAACAAATCTGGCAGCTGATTCTTTCTGAATTGAGTCAATCATCCAAGACAATGTAAATATCGTCCAAGATGATTTACTTAATTATGGTTGCCTTAGCTAGGATGCCCTAATTAGGGTTTCTATTTTTAACTGATCATTTAGGATGATTTGGGATTATCCCGGATGATGTGATAAAAAAAAAACTCTAAAAATATATAAATTTTTTTCCTGAGTGTATGTGCAAGGTTGCTTTGCATTAGGACCCACTTTATTTACAATTGACTCAAGAAAAGTTAAAAAATAATTAACGACTATTTACAGATAAACTAAATTCTAATATGCCCAATCTTGAGCTAGCTTGATTTGCAATTGGCCTTGTGGACCTAAAACATTAGTAGGCAAGTTAGTCGTAGAAAAATAGAAATATCAGAAATATTTGCTATCATCAAAATTATAATTCCTGAATCCATATTTACAACAATCTCCTCCTTTTTTATGATGGCAAACAAAAACAATTTAAGCAGTTTAACATAACATAAAAAAAGTAAATCAAGAAGTTCAAATTTTACTGAAAATAAAACACTAAACAGAAAATAATACAAAGAAACACTATTAGAAACACTACCACTACTCTCCCTTTTGACACCACAAAAAGGAGGAGGGAAAGAGACGAGAAACAGAAAAGAAACTACAAAATAGAAGCAAACTACATCACAAAAAAATGATACTATGAACGAAAACAAAGCAGAAATATGATAAATTTTTCGTGTGATTGAATTAAAAATTTGTAAAAAAAAATGAGTTAACATCGGCGAAATCCGAAAAATGATAGAGCATAGCCATATCTCAAACTTCTCACAGGAGAAACCATCTTTTGAAAATAAAGATCTAATTCAAAAAATCAATTAGATAAGAAAAAGGGATTCGTTCAAAACTTGGTTTTAAAAAATATCTTATAGAATAATTTATATCTTCAAACACAAGTCCTTGAAAATATCAATTGACACATGATTTCTTCTAAAATTTTAAAGGTTTGAGAGAGAGAGAGAAGCTTGCTTTTGTTGGCTCGTTTTATACCTCTTGTCAATTGATTGATGCACTTTACGCATTTTTTGATTTTTTGATACACTTTATGTATCTTTCAATTTTTTTTACGGTCATTGCATATCTTTCAATTTTTCTTCTTTTTGGGCTCATTTTAGCCCTTGTAACTATTTTTTTTTTCTTTTTGCAAGTTAGATCCCTTACAAAACTTTTAAATACTCTCAGTTATGAGAATATCTTCCAGATTTTAGAGAATAAAAAATACACTCTCTAATATAAGGAAGAGTAAACCACAAAGCAGAATCAAATTCATATGATAAATGCAATGACATGATTACAAAAGCTTAAAAGTAGTTTAATGACTTTGAACATATTTATATAAGATAGATTACTATAGCAAGATAGAAAAAATCTCAATCGCAAAGTTTAGTTGTTAATTTGAGATAGAATTTTGTTTTGAAAAGAAAATTATACCACTAAAAGAAGTTAGAGGAAGGAAAACAATCAACGATGTTTCTCTCTTTAACTGATTTAGAGATGTCAAACATTGACTACAAATTTTCAAAAATAAAAATAAGGGAGAAAATATCATTTCAATATTGATAAAAAAAACTACATAAATAAAAATACAAAAAGACCGATAAAAGTAGACAAATAAAACTACACTCAATAAGAAGAAAAGAAAACAATAAATAACAGATCAAAAAATAAATTTCAGAGTTTAGTAAACATCAAGTTCATGCATTTATATCAATCACACCCAATATGGTCCTTAATGTACTGAATGTGTTGAAGGCTAGTGGTTTAGTAAAGAAGTCAGCCAGTTGATTCTCAATTGCCACATGATGTAACTCAATGTATCCTTTGGTCAAATGTTCTCTAATAAAGTAATGCCTTATATCAATGTGTTTAGTTTTTAAATGTTGGATAGGATTTTTAGATATGCAAATGGCACAAGTGTTGTCATAAAGGATTGAAATTGTTCCTACAGGTAATCCTAAATCTAGAACTTTTTGCTTCAACCAAAGGACCTGGGTCACATAACGTCCTAAGGCAATGTACTCAGCTTCATTAGTGGAAAGTGCAGCAGAGTTTTGTTTTCTATTGGATTAGGAGACAAAAGACTGTCCTATAAATTGGCAAGTCCCATAAGTGTTCTTTCTATCCACCCTACATCTTACAAAATTTGAATCAGAATATTTAATAATATCAAAAGAAGTGCTGTGCCTAGGATATCAGATTCCTAAGTTTTGGGTCCCTAAGAGATATCTAAGAATTCTCTTAACATGAAATATGGTGAGATTCTTGAGGATCAGCTTGAAATCTAACACAAAAAATTATACTAAACATATATCAGGTCAGCTAGTAGTCATGTAAAGTAGTGATCCAATCATTCCCCTATACTTATTTTGATCAATAGATTTTCTATTTGGATCCTTATTCAATTGAATACAGGAGGTCATGAGAGTATTTATTAGCTTGGCTTTATCCATTTCATATTTCTTCAAAATATTCTTAATGTACTTTGATTGATTTAGAAAGGTTCTATCATCTAATTGTTTTATACTAAACCCAAAAAGTTGGATAACTCTCTCATCATACTCATCTCAAACTCCTTACTCATTATTTTAGAAAAATTATCACATAACTTTTTATCAGAAGATTTGAAAAATATATCATCAACATAGATTTGAATAATGAGTAACTTATCTCCTACTTTCCTCAAAAAAAGGGTAGTGTCTACGCTCCCCTTAACAAACTCTCACTCTAGTAAGAATATGCTAAGCCTCTCATAGTAAGCTTTGGGTTCATGCTTTAATCCATATATGATCTTTTTTAATCTGTAAATATAATTTAGAAATTGGGAACTCTCAAAACTTGGGGGTTGCTCTACAAACACATCATCTTTTATCATCCTATTTAAAAATACACTCTTGACGTCCATTTGGAAAAACTTAAATCCCTTATAAAAAGCAAAGGGTAGTAGCACTCTAATGGCTTCCAATCTAGCTATAGGAGAAAAAAGTATCCTCAAAACAAATCCCTTCTATTTGGTTGTACCCCTTAGCCATCAATCTCATCTTATTCCTAACCACTACACTAGAATCATTCATTTTATTCTTAAAAACTCATTTAGTTCCAACTACACTTTGTCCCTTTGATCTTTCTACAAGCTCCTAAATATCATTCATAACAAATTAATTTAATTTCTCTTGCATGACTAAGATCTAAAACTCATCAGGAAGGGCTTGATTGATGTTGGTGGGTTTAATCATTGAGATAAAGGCAGAGTGGTTCACCTCCTTCCTAAGTTCATGCCTAGTTCTAACACCTTCAGAAGGGTCTCCTAAGATCAGTTATTTGGGATGACTCAAAGAATATCTCCAATCTCTAGGCAAAGTGTGTGTAGGTTTTACCCTTTCCTCCGTATTTATATTTTCTACTCCTTGGGTAATCTTACCCACTCCTTCAGTATTTTGGGGCTCTACCCTCTTCTCCAATTTTTTAACTCCTTGTGTATTCTCTCCAACTTCATCTTCATCCTCAACTCTAGATTTATTTAGATTAGATTCATCAAACACTATATGAGTAGTTTCCTCCACCACTAATATCCTATTGTTAAACACCTCAAAGGATTTTCCCACACTTGAATTTCCTAAGAACACTCCATCAGATTTTGGGTCAAATTTTCCTAAGTGTGACTTCCCATTATAAAGAATAAAAATCTTACAACCAATGATAGGAAGGTGGGAAAGATTGGGTGTCCTACCCTTAATGATCTTATAGGGTGTCTTATCTAGTTTGGCTCTAACATTCACCTTATTCAACACATAATAAGCTGTATTTACCACTTCAGCCCAAAAGTATTTTAGAAGTGAATACTCAGTAAGCATGACTCTATCGGCTTCAACTAAGGTCTAGTTCTTCCTTTTAGCTATCCTGTTCTGTTGAGGGCCTAGGAGCTGAAAAGTTATGATTAATCTCTTTATCCTCACAAAAGTCTCTAAATATCTCATTTTTAAACTCTCCCCCCCATGGTCACTATGGATGGTTAAGATCTCATAACCTAGCTTTTTCTAAATCCAAGTGAAGAAGGATTTAAATTTATCAAAAGACCCACTATAATGAGATAGAAATTTAATCCAAGTGAAGCTCGAGTAGTCATCTACAATTATAAATTTATAAACTTTTCCTCCTAAGCTGGTAGTGCTAATAGGTCCAAATAAATTCATGTGAAGGACTTCTAAAGGTCTAGAGGTGCTAATATCCTTAATGGAATAAAAAGAGGATTGGAGTTGCTTCCCTAGTTGGCAGGTATCACACAGGTGGTCTTTGGTAAACTTAAGCTTGGGGACACCTCTAACTAGGTTCTTTTGGGTCACTCTTCTAAGGGTTTTTATACTGGCATGACATAACATTCTGTGCCACAACCATGACTCATCAGTGATAATTTTTAAGCAAAATGAAGTAGCACATTCAATGTTATTTAAGTCAAGGATATAAACGTTGTTGATCCACTTTTTTTTGCAAAATAGTGTTGTTATTTAAGTTAATAATAGATGTATTTATCAAGAATTTTATGATAAAGCCCTTATCGCAAAGCTGACTGATGCTGAGTAAATTATGTTTCAGTCTATCTACAAGCAAAACATTTTCAATCAAAAGATTCTTGGAGTTTCCGATTATACCTGCGCCCACCACTTTTTTAGCGGTGTTGTCTCCAAGAGTAACCTTGCCTCTAGTCCTAGCCTCCAATGAAATGAATTGGTTAGCATCTCCAATCATGTGTCATGAGCATCTGCTATCAAAATACCACATGCTCTCACGAGGCCTTTTATGAGAGCACACCTACAAAATTATCAAATGTCAGATTTAAGAACCCAAATAAGTTTGGGTCCCTTCTTTTGGAAAGAAGAATGTAAAATATATGTGTTATGATGTAAATCATGCAATTTAGATCTCCACACTTAATATGTACTATGATGAACAGAGCAAGTGTATAAAATATGTCCTAACATGCCACATGAAAAATATCTAACACTAAGAAAAGGTTTTAATAATCTACTTGAGTGGTGATGCTTCTTTTTAAAGTTATGTGATACATGTAATGATGATTTATCATTTTCCAAAGCCATGAGTTTTATTTTTAATGAATCATGCTTAATGACCAACTCAAAATGCTTTTTATTTAACTAACCAAATTTATCAAGTAATGATATGTGATTGCTATCAAATGTAGAGTGATATTTAAATATAGCTTCATGCTGTTTTTGCAAATTTAAAAACTCCAATTTCAAACTAGCATATAATTTCTTAAGTTTTTTATACGATGCATGAATTTATTTAGAAACATCAAGTAATTATTCATAGGTTAATTCACATACCTCTTCTTGGTCACTCTGACCAAGATGATCATCCGCCATCAAGCACAAGTTTATTGTCTTCTTTTCAGCTTCAGTCTCAGAAGAGTCAGATGAAGAATCCACCCAGAATGTTTTTTGATACTGCTTCTTATCCTTCCTGAACTTGCGTTTCTCCTCACTCTTCTCCTTGCTTGGGTGAGCCTTAAGTGTAGGACAATCAGCTTTAACATGTCCAAGCTTTCTACATTCAAAACAAATCGTATCAGTAGAACTTTTAAATTTTTTGCCACCCTTACCTTTATTCATTTTTGATGGTGCATTTGCTTCTTATTTAGAAAGCTTTTGAATTGCCTAGTGATTAAGACAACACCATCACTTTCAGACCTGAAAGAATAAGTGTCTGTATCGTTCGCCTTTAGCACCACAGTTTTCTCATTCTCTTTCTTACATACATCAAGTTGTCTTTGGTTCACCCCTTGCTCATAAGCAATGAGCGATCCAAGTAAGTTATCAACAGAATAAGTATTCAAATCCTTAGATTTAGTTATTGTAGTAATCTTAGCATCAAAAGAAAAAGAAAAGCATTTCAAGATTTTATTAATTTTTTCATAATTAGTGAGTTCTCTTCCTAAGGCATTGTTGGTGGAATTTTGAAATTGGGTTTTGAAAATATCAGTTTCCTTTGAAAATTTTAAAATTGGCTTTTAGATTTAAATTTTGAGATCGAACATCCCATTAGAAAGATCATACCCTTCGAGAAGTGGAAATAAGATTTCAAAGTGGGGTTCAAATCTAAAATTATAAATCCTACATTGAATATCATAACTAGATCCTGGATAGAACTGCATATGACCTTGAAAGGTCAAAATGGAGTTTGATCTGATTTTTAAATATGATATTCTAAGTAAACTATTGTTGATCTCATGCCCAAACCCTTATAAACAAATGATATAACTCCCTTAAGGAAGGGGATATCATTGCTTGATAATTGTTCGGGTATGACGATAACGACCATCATTGGTTGAATTTTTTCCAACGAATATTGATTTGAGTTTGCCAAGTTTCTTTTGGGAAATTTGGATTAAGTTTGAATTTTAATTTTGAAGTTGAGCAGACCATTTAGAGATGATATATTGCCTTAAAAAGTGTAGATAAAATCTCTTAATGGGTTAAGATCCAGAATTATAAATTTTCTCTAGGCTATCGTAGCTTGGTTTAAGGAAGAACCACATATGACCCCGGGAGGTAGGATCAAGATAGGGTTCAATCTAAAATCGGACCATGATAACCAAGAGGAAATAATTGTTAGCTTCATATTCGAATTGATGTTAACACGTAATCCCTTTGAATAAAGAGAATATCATCTATTAACAATCGTAAGATTATGATGATAACAATCATTATAAATTTTATTTTCTTAAAAAAATATCAAGTGAATTTTGAAAATCAAATTTGAAAATCAGGTGTATGTGATTCTAAATCTCCTACGAGTGCAAGCCTTCTTAATTAATTACATCATAAAAAGACAGAGTCCCCTGCAAAAACTCTCGATTAAAATAATGTTGAAATTATGTTAAAGATTTTCTAAGAGTAATACGAAAGGAGGTGATTTTTTTTTGGAATTTCACAGGTGAATAGATCAAAATTAAACACTTATTAACAGATTCAAAGGAGGAATAGTAGGGGACACTTTGAGATTTCGAAACCACCCAAAAGTGTCCCAGCTTAATCTAAATATTGGGTTTTAAATTTTTGATTGAAAGAAAAATTAGTTAAAGTGGGATGTTTTATTAGAAATGTGGGATTATATTTCTGGAGGTTGGGGTCTTATAATCCTAGATCTATCCTGGATTCTAAATCTAAATTTAGACACTGGAGCATAGGTGTCCGAACCTAATTAATGTAGTGCTAGATCTGGACTTACCCCAGCTTAGATTGGGGAGTCAGCTAAACACCTAATCAATCTAAAATACATGAGTCCAGTATTTTTATGAAAGAGTGGTAGGGACATTTTCTTTAAGGTTTTAGAGAATTGAGACTGACATCTAGAGATTTTACTAATTTTCCCCTTTAACTTATGTCAGGTGAAAAGTGCTAAGGACTAATGCAATTAAAAAATTTTACTCTTTTAAATGTGTTTCTAATGCAATGCATATTAGTTGACAACTCCAAATCATGTATGCTTGAAAGTTAAAAAGGCTTAAAAATAGTTTTTTAGAATACTAGGCTTCCCCAGGTCTGGCACCTCATCCTCATAGGTTAGATTATCCAGACTCTACCCACAGACAGGAAAGGGTCTAAAGCAAGGAGAGAAGAAATACAAAAATATGCATGCGACCTCGAGGGCAATCCCCAACTAATTCCCTAGATTCCTTATGTTTCTATGCTATTTGACTCCTTAAATTTTAAACTTTTTAATTATAAGTATAAAACTTTTCACACTCTTATGAGCCTCACGTATCTAGGCTAAAGCAAAAATAGCATACAAATGCAAAAAAACTAAGAAAAGCAGGTAGTTCTATACGCAACATATCAACATATCAAATATAAATGAATTAATCAATAAATGTCCATAGGCAAACTGCCTTGCTTATTACAAATCAGGGTCTGTAGAAAGTAAAGTGGTCAGGCACTATTGATAATTACTCTGATTTTAATCCTAATAAAGACACAAGTGGCTTTGAGTGGGATATTCCTTATCTTTTGCTCTTCAGTCCTCTCCTCCTTCGGGCTCCTTAGATCATTTATAGTAGGCTACCCAAATAGAAAAGAGGGCTCTTCCTTAAAGGGGAAGACTACCCTTTTCGCTTGGGGTATGAGAAAATAATCCAAATTTGGACTTCCAAATAGAAGAGGACTATCCCCCTAAGGAGTGTCCTTTTCTCTTTAGAATCCAACATTTGGATATATATATCCCAACTCAAAACTTCACTTTCACAATACTTAAAATTTTACAAAAATTATATTTAATATGAAATAAAAATTCTAGACTCTCCTGTAATGTTATCCTAAATATTTAATAATTCAAAAATATATTCCCAAGTAATTATATATGTATGTACAGAAAAATAAATAAATACACTGTAACAGTCCTTTCTTTATTTGGGGGCTTAGGAGCTAAAGAACCTATGCAAGCATATTTATAATTAATTTTTATTTAGCCCCCTTTTTATTGTCCTGCATGAGCGTGTCCACTTGCAAAAAACTCAGTGAACATCCAAATCGTTCCTATCCTTATGGTAATCTAGTCGCCAACCACATCAATCATCCACATAGTGCAGTAAAAATAAATAAATACAACATGTATAACCATTCACAACATGTAGTAAAATCTTGAAAAATCCAGCACACAACAGAAAAATAAACATCGGCCTAGCCTAGATTTAGAGTCAGTTTTCCTAGCAAATCATCTAAAGTGTGTGTAGGAAGTCATGTGGCTGGGTTAGATCCTAAATTGGGTAGTTAGTTAAAGTTGTATAATATTTTGAATTTGTTAAGGCTTAAGGGGATATTTATGTTAAAGTTTAAATATTAATATATTAAGAATTATTTTAAATATATTTTAAAAGTTAAATGATTACTACCTTTGTTTCATATCGTGGCCGTGAAATTTATTTCACATTCTTTGGGGCTAAACTAATAGCCTCGTAGGCCTGGGTTACTAGTAGCAATCAGAGTTAATTAAGTTAATTTAGTTGGTTAGGATTAAAAAAATGAATTAATATTAAATGATTTAGTTAGTAACTGATTTTAGGAGGTTGGTTGAGTATTTTATTAATGAAGTTATAAAATTTTGAAAAATTTAATGGATTATGCATTTTTTGAATTATTTAAATAGATTAATTAAGGGGTTAAAAGTTGACTTTTAAATTAAAGTTAATATTAAAGGTTTTAGATTTTTAATAAATATTAGATCTTATTATGAGTTGTTAAACTATTAGTACGCTCAATTCAGAATTTTTTACAAAAAGTTATTAATTTCCGAAGTTTGAGCCTAGATTTGAACTACGGTTGACTGAATTGTTGACCTTTTTTTAATTTGACCAGATTTTGGAGGTTTGACTTTTTAAAAAAATACTTAACCTTAATTGGAGTCATTAGCCTTTGAGTTTAACTGATTTGGAATTTTTTATAATTAGTTATGAATTTTGGAAGTTTGGATATTTATTAAATTTTTTAAGTATTTTAATTATGGGCCCTTTTAATGATTTGAACCTAAACAAAGTCCTAAACTCCTTGAAATTAACTCCAAATATTAGAAATGAACTAAGGAGAGATCAACAAGTGCTTAAGAAATTTTTGGGATTTATAATTATTTTTATTTAATTAATTTAAATAAACATTAATTTTTTCACTTAAAATTAAAACTTAAAATTAAATTAAGGTTGAGTTAGATGTCAAATTAAAGGATTTCAATTTTCACTAATTAAGAGGTGAATCATGGTCAGTTAGAGGCATTATATGCAATTTTTGGATTACAATCTATTTATTATGATTTTTTGAAGTTTGTGGGTCCTTAAAAGGGTTGAAATTTGATAAGGTTAATTTTCTAACCTAATGATATTCAAATTAAGTCAATTTTAAACCTATGGTTCAAAATGTTACTAGGTTTACTATGTTTAAGTTTCACCCCTATTAGGTATATGTACAACTCCATAGAAATTTTATAAAGTTTCTACATATTTTTTTAATTATTTTTCTTAGGAGTTCCTACTATTCAAATGGGCTTCAAACTTGGTGTGTCTAACTTTGGTATACATGCATTCACATCATAAAATCAGCACAGTAAAATACTAAAAATCTAGAGAGTTATGAATTTTCAAAATTTTGGGTCCAAAATGGACCCATTACATTGCAAATTTACATCATAGTAATCTACTGAGTATTTGACCCTAGAAAAATTATTGAACATGCCTAAGATTCTCAATAATCTTTTACCAAAATTTGGACTCCATTTGATATCTGGATTGTGAGAAAAAGACAAAAAACATATTTTAAACATGCTTAAAAATCTCATAATCCAGTGGCTTAATCAACTCAATCTTAATTTTAGTAAATACAAAATAAAATGTCCTTTCCAACAAGACGAAAAAAGTTCCATTTGGTGACAAATTTGATTTACTGTGAATTTTGGAAGATTTAAACATTTAAAACATTTTTTTATTCAAATTCAGGTCAGATCAGTCATCGGGCCAATCATTGACTTTGATGACGCGGTGCCGCAGCATGGTGCCATGTGTCAAGTTCTGAATGGCCAACTTAACCACATCGGATCCGATGATCCGACCGTTGAAATTGAATTTGGGGGGATCAACGGGCGAGAGGCAGCCACGTCATTACCTGGACTACAGAATGGCCCACTTTCGAATCCTGAGAGAGACCACATGAGTCAGGGGGGGGGACGCGGTCGATTTTGGGCCATCCGATTGTGCTGAAGCCACGATCGGATGGCTTTGGTTGAACCAAAGTCAAGATAATAAAAAAAAATTCAAACGCCCATATCTTCCAAAAATACTCAATAGAATTTAATAAAATTTGAAACGTAGCGAGAGGGAAATATAATATTCTAACACCTGAAGTTTGGAGGCTTTATGTGTTTTAGACTTGCTAGAGTTTCAAATTAAATTTTTAGAGAAAATTTAAGATATCTTATAATCTTGTGGGTGGATTTGGATGATCTTGGGCTTGTTGGAAAGTTTATGATGTCCTCTATAACTTCTCTCAAGGGTCTAGGAGCTTTTGGTGGCTGGTTTAAGATCTACTATCTCAAGATTTTCAACAACAACTCTAAAGGTTGGAGGAGCCTTCTTTATAGATAGGGAGCTTAATTGGTGGCTGGGATGTGATTAAAATTGATGGGATTGAAGAATTTGGAAAATAGTGAATAAGGCCAAGGCTTTGAGTGAAGAGTAAGGTTATTTCATCTCTTTTCATGATTATTATCCTAATCAAGAGAGAGAGAGAGAGAGAGAGAGAGAGAGAGAGAGAGAGAGAGAGAGAGAGAGAGAGAGAGGCTTTATAATGGTTCTAAGTGTCCCTTCCAGCCACCAACTTGCATAAAGATTGATTTATTGAGTAAATTAGGCTTACCAAGATGATAAAGCTATATATTAAATAAGTTTGACCACTTTGACTAGTCAAACTAGTCAATAAGCTGATGTGGCATAGGGGAGGACTTGATGAGCTAGTTTGGAATGGTTATCAAGCTATGGATTTAGAGTTTGATTTGGTCATATGGGTTGATTTGACCCATTTAACCCTTAAAGGGTTATTTAGTCAACTTAGGTTGACTTGGTCAACCAGGTTGACCTAAAACCTGGGTTTGAACTCAATGAGTTTAGTTTAATATTTTGAATATGTTGGAATTGATCCCAAGCTATAGAAAGGTCATTTGGGTCAAAATGACTATTTTGACTCTTAAGTGGCTTTTAGATCAAACTTGGTTGACATGGTCAACCAAGTTGACCCATGGTTTGAAATTGGGTCTATTAGGTCCCAAAAAGTGTTTAAAAATGATTGGAGGAGGTTTCAATGGTTGATGAGGTCAAGTCAAGTTAAATTTTGGTCAAAAGTCCAAAAATCCCATTAAAGGGCATTTTGGTCATTTTGGCCTCAAGTCCATTCTGGGCCAAAGTGAATCCAGAAAAATGTAGATCAATGCTTAGCAAGTCAATATCAAAGGCTTTGAAGGGATCAGAAGGTTTGGAGGGGACTCCAAGATCAAATTCCACTGAGTGATAGGTCCAGTGGCATGGGTGGTAAAGATATGAAAGTTTCTGGGGTTAGAGACATCAGATTAATCTCAAACTTAAAAGGATGACCCCAAATACATTTCCTATCAATATGCAATTGATAGATTTTGAACCAGGGATCAATTTACTGGGTTTTGATGTATTTGAAAAAGTACTGAAAAAGGCTTTTAAGACAGGGCCTTTAAACCTTAGATTTTTGTTTGAATTTCTCAATTTGAACTGGACTTTGGGTTTCAAAGTTTAAATTTGAATTATCCTAATCATTTATAATCAATTGAATGATTACTAATGATTGGATAGATCCTAAACTAGGTTTGATATTGATTTGAAGGCTGAATCAGGGCTTGAATTAGAGTTTGGGTTTTGAGCTGGATTGGGTTAAAGTTTGACTGAGTTTGAAACTTGAATTGATTTGAATTGATATGAATCTGGATTTATCCTAGGATCTAGGAGGAACTTAGGGTCTAGAGTCTAGAAAGGGGTTAAAGTGACCTCATACAAAAATGAGGTCAAAAGGCATACAATGAGGTGATAATTTGAGTAAACCAAGTATACATTTTAGAAATTGATTTAGAAGATTTCATATAAAAAAGTTCATATTCATGCAATAAAATATTCAACCTAGATTGCTTAACCTCATTTGTGCCCTCATAAGAGATACACAATATATCCCATATTTCTTTTCCTTAAGTACAAGTTGAGACACACATGTACTCTTCTAATTTTAAAGCACAGAAAAAATAGTTTATATATTTTGCATTATGTTGTACTAAATCCCTATCATCAAAATTTCATTCAGTAAATTGAAGTACATTTTTTTTGCCATTAATTTCATGTGACGGAGGTGAATAACCTTCTTTTACAAGCATCCACATATGATAGTCAATCGATTATAAAAAATATAGACATGCAAGTTTTTCAAATATCAAATGGAATATTATCAAATAAATGTGGTCAGGTAATAGAATATCCTTTCACATTATAATGATTACCGAAGTTAGCCATGGATTAAAATTCAAAAATTTTTAAAAACTTGATTTTATGAATCCCGCTCTGATACCACTTGAAAGTTCGTTAGGGATATTAAGCCCTTATAAACTAGCCCAAGGATAACCAAGAGGGGGGGGGGGGGGGTGAATTTGTTTTTTAAAAAATTCTCAATAAAAACACAATATTAAACCTAACCAAAATTCATCACAAGAAAATTGTAGTGCAAAAATTAAATGCAAAAAAACAGTAAGAAAGAACACACAAAGATTTATAGTGGTTCGGCCAACTTGACCTACATTCACTCCTAGGAGCCTCTCCTTCAGGTATTATACTAAACTCAGTGACTCTCATTTTGCTCCCATAACAAGGCAGAGAAGCCTGTACAAATCTCCTTTCAACTGACACCGGTGAGACAGAGAACCCAACACCTTTTGCTTCATCCTGAAGCAGGCAGAGAACCCAACTCCTTTCGCTTCCTCTTGAAGCAGGAAGAGAACCTTGATCAGTTGGTGAAGTAGACCTCTCTCAAACCTCCAAGGAACTAGGGATGATGACCATAGAAGACGACTTGGATCCTTTCTTGGAGCAATATTTGTGAAACCCCTCACAAACACTCCCTCACAAGATCCTCTCTCTCTCTCTCTCTCTCTCTCTCTCTCTCTCTCTCTCCCTTATTCTCCCTCTCCTCTTGGCTCTCTAAGGTCAAGACAATAGCAAAAGATACAATCTTGGGTGAACAAGAGGTCTTATATAAAAGAGCTTCAAATTTGCTCTTAATTGTAACAAACCAACATTATTGTCAAGGATGATCAGTCCATCGTCCTGAATGATCAATTGATCGTCCTGTACGATCAGTACAAATTTAGCTCAATTAGCCCGGATGATCTGGGAGAGCCTGGACGATTAAAGGACTTATTTGTTTTGATCATCTAGAATGATAGGACATCATCCTATATGATTAGTTCAAAAATGTTAAGCATCATCCAAAACATTACCCTGATTACATGTTTGGACGATGGAAAAATCAACTGATCGTCCCGGATAATTAGTTCAAAATATCAAATATCGTTTAGAACATCACACTGATTTTATCTCAGAACATTGGAAAAAATAATGGAACGTCTAGGATGATATAGGATCGTCCCGGATGATTAATTCAAATCAGTACAGATCATCCACAATATCATTTTAGTAGTCCAGGATGAAACTAAGATTTGTTTAACTGAACATCCCAGAAGATCCTGCGATCATCCCAGATGATATGATTGATCAATTAAACCTTAATTGCTTTCCTTAATTACCACACTAATTTAGACATAATTGTAATGCATCGTCCAAGACGATGTCTTAGATGATGTACAAAAATAAAACATGCCTAAACAGATATAGCGGCTAATTCTTTTTGAATTGAGCCTATAATATAAATATCATTCAGGACGATTTGCTTGATTGCATATACCTTAACCAGGATTCCCTAATTAGGATTTCTATTTTTAATCGATCGTCTAGGATGATGTGATTAAAAATAGAAAACTCTAAAAACAGATAACTTTTCCCTGAGTGTGTGTGCGGAAGGTTACTTAGTGTCAGGACCCACTTTATTTACAATTGACTCAAGAAAAGGTAAAAAAATTAATGACTATTTACATACAAACTCAGTCTTAATCTGCCCAATCTTGAGCTGACTTGATTTGCAATTAGCCTTGTGAACCTAAAACGTTAGTAGGCAAGGTAGTTGTAGAAAAATAGAAGTGTCAGAAATGTTTGCTTTCTTTAAAATTACAATTCTTGAATCCAGATTCTCAACATACATTTTAAAATATCGAACTATTCTTCTACTCCTTTGGGGCTCTAGATCATTTTAGGTTTTATGTTAATGCATGAAATACATAAACTAAATGAAGCTCGATGGAATTAAAAATAACTTTAGTAATTTATAAAGATCAAACATTTTTTTGCAATTCATGGCTCTTAAATAATCATAGATTCAAAATAATGAGATTAGCTACACATGGAGATAAAATTACACATCTCAAGCATCTTTATTTTATTAATAACATAATAATACATCTATAAAACAAAATACAAAAGAAGAAATGTTAGAAGTGGCCTCGATTGAAAGTACTATCTTCATTGCCCTCCTCTACTTTTTAGGTGATTTAGGATTATTCTAATGAGTTAATTTACATTAATCCTAAAAACCAATATTCTTTCATAAGAAGTCAAGTGCATAAGTGATTTCTAGGAATTTAACTTTTTTATAATTACTGATAAATGATAGTATTAGTTGTTACTTATAACTATTTCATTAGAGAACATTTACAAATTATGAACTATTAAATACTAAATGATCTTTTTTTTGAATTTCCAAATTTTATAACTTAAGTAAAAATGTTCAATATAAGTAAGGCAAATACTTTTCATAAAACTAGAGAAGTTCATTCCATTCATTTTTTTTTCCAAATTACATTTTATAAAATAATAATAAAAAGTGGAGGAAAATAAAAAATGAAAAAAATAAAAAAACTAAAATATAACAAAAGTATAATAAAAAGTAAAAATAAAAATGATATAACTATAATCATAATAGTATGAATCTCTATACTCCCCATCATCATGTTCTTCTTCGTTTGCTGCTACCTATAATGCTGTCAGTGTTGATGAAGGCCCCACTCCTGGGTACACCTCTAAGGTTGGTGGACTTGGAAATATGTTCTGTTGACTATGGGATTATATATGCAAACTCTTGAATAAGCTAACCATTACTATGTTGTAGCTAGTTTGGTATTAATACTTCTTTTGGTGCTAGAGCATGATATGTTGGTAGCAGGTGTACATCCCTTATTACAACCCTATTAGTTGCTACCCAAAGTGATCAACAGAAACCCTAATCCAATCAACTCTGTCCCAAAGGTCCAACACTTGATTTCCTAGTATCCTAAGATCTCTACCTTGCTGCTGGATAGGTTGGTTGGCTAAATCACTCTCCTCACTATGATAAAGATATTTTGAAAGACATGATCTTGAACCTATTTAGGGTAAAAGAAAGTACAATTTTCTCTTCCCCTAGATTTCCTAATACTTTGCCTGACTCACACTACTCATATATAAGATTAGGATGCTCTATTCCTATAGAAGTTGGCCACCTAAGCATCTACTAGATAGACTGAAGGATAATCTTCCCAAAATCATTAGTCAATTCTTTTTTAATATAATAATTTAAGATTGTCCTATCCTTTGTTACCTCACTTATATTTTTGCTAGGTATAAGCTTTGTAAAAATAAAGTAGTGCAAGACATTAGACTCCTGGGTGAATGCTGATGTAAAAAAATTGATAATTTTATCCTCTTTTCTCTTCCATTGGGCATTTAAGTTTATCTATGTTTGGAACCTAATTATTTCTTTAGAATCATATAGAAATTCAGGTACACATTACCATTAAATTAAAATTTAGGGGTTAAAAAAACTTGGATTATAGAAATAAAAGTATAGGGGACTCACTTACCACGGATGCATACACCCTCATTTTCATGCTCCTTCATGTTCACAAAGAATCATTGGACTTAAAAACATTTACATGACAAGATCACTAGAAAATCTTAGTTGTGTTCTGCTTATAGATATGAATAACCCACATGATTATTAAACTCTAACTTAGAAATAATAGCCTTACCCAACAAATTGTTGTACTACTCCTCTGCAGTAGCACTAACAAATCTCTGGGTATCATAGGAAGTGGATCCATACCTCTTCCTATTGACAAAAATTCTAGGGGCCATTCTAATAAGAAAATTAAACTAGGGATCTAAAACATGAATTGAAGGTAATTCTAAAAATGCAAAGGTGCAAGTGAAAATGAAATGGAAGCTCTAAAACCTATTTATAAACTAACTAATATTGGGTACTAGCACTACAACACCAGGGACAAATAGAATTTCTTCTGTCACTTAGGAAATTGGAATCACAAGTTTTTGACAATGAGACCACCATGATACTCGATATGTGGTGGCAATGATGTAATTGAAGTGACCCTCATTACAGTGCTTCATCTACCCTATTCATATTTTGGCCAAGCACTATAGTGTTGCATGGGTGGATCTACGATGCTCATTCAGATTAAATGATTGGAGAGCTCAATGCCACGATGTTGTATGGATGGCGGTGCATCGCTCTTGAAGGATATTTGTTGTTACGATGCTGGATTCCTCTGGTGTTGTAGTGTTATCAATTTAAATAATGTTATTATAATTTACACAACATTATGTCCCTTCAAAGTACTTCATTAGGCTAAAATTTTCAAATTAACTCCTAAACTCTAAATAAAGACTAACACACACAACATGATGAAACTAGGGTAAAATATAACCAAAAGATTTTCTAACCATAAATAGAACACTAATCATACTAATTTTAACAATAAACAATGATTATTAATTAGGTTACCTCTAAAATACCACTAAGTTTATAATCTTTAGTCAAACTATGCCAAAAATCTATCCAAGATGAGCTAGCTCTATAAAACTCTTAAGGCAATCAACATCTCCTCCTATATAAGGTTTCATTTTTTACTATTAACCTTAAAATTTTGGATAGTTTATGATCCTTAACATCAACAACTTTATAAGGATTCACTTTTAAAAGTAAATGGTTCTAACCACCTAGACTTAAGCCTCAGAAATAATTTAAATCTTGAATTATATAACAAAACTTTTTATCCAAACTTAAATTTTTTCTTAATGAGATTATGATCATGCCATTTCTTTATTTTTTCTTCAAAAAACATAGCATTTTTGTAGGCATCTTTTTTAAATTCTTATGATTCATTCAATTGTTTCAGCCTTTTTTCTTCAGCATCCTTATGTTTATAATTTAATTCTCTTACTGATTTGAAAACTTTTTACTCTAACTCTAGGAAAAATGATAGGCTTATTCAAAAATCAATTTATAATAAGATATTAAAATTGGAGTCTTATAAATAGTTGATAAGCCTATAGTGCATCATCCAATCCCAACGACTAATATTTCCTATATGGACTTACAATTTTTTCCAAAATTCTCTTAATTACAAGACTACTGATCTTTGCTCAACTTCTAGTTTTGGGATGAAATTACTATTCAATGCTTAATACCATATTTAGATATTAGATTTTAAAGTCTCTTGTTATAAAAAATGGACACTCCCATCACTTATCATGACCTTAGGCACTTGAAACCATGGTAATTTTTGAAATTCATTGATGAAATGCGTGTAAAATTCAACATGACCTAAGAAACTCCGGACTCCCTTAATAGAAGTAGGTGATGAAAATTTCTCAATCACATAGATCTTTTCCTTGTCGACCTCCATTCCCCTAGCAGATTATTGTATTTGAGGATAGTACCTTTATTTAACATGAAATGGAAATTCACCCAGTTAAGCAAAAGGTTAGTTTCCCCATATATTTTCAGAACTAACTCTAAATGTTCTGAGAAAATATTAAATGTCATTCAAAATACTAAAAAATATTTGATGAAGATCTTAATGCATTACTTTATTTGATCAGAGAATATCAACATTATACATCATTGAAATTTCATAGGAGCATTACACATGCAAAAAGGTATATTCCTAAATGTAAAAGTTTCATATGGACTAATGAATATTGTCTTATCGTAATCTTCTAGGAAAATGGAAATATGATGGTAACTATAGTATCCATCTAAGAAATAGTAGAATGGATTCTTAACTAATTTATATAATATTTGGTTAATAAAGGGAAACAAGAAATGATCCTTCCTAGTGTCTTTGTTAAGCTTTCAATAATCTATATAGATCCTTGACCCTGTCATAATCCTTATAGAAATAAGTTCATTCCTCTCATTTTTGATACTATTTAATCCTCCTTTCTTTAGGACCCGGTGAATATTTCTAACCTAATCATTGTCATACATTGGGCTGGACCGTCCAAGACGATGTTCTGGATTATATCCAAAAATAAGTAATTCCTAAATAAATCTGGTGGCTGATTCTTTCTGTTTTGAGCATATCGTCCAGGCCGATACAAAATCGTCCAGGACGATGTGCTTAAGGTTGCTGCTTTAATAAGGATGCCCTAATTAGGGTTTCTATTTTTGAACCGATCGTCCATGCCGATATAAATATCTTCCTGGATGATGTTACCAAAAACAGTAAACTCTAAATCAGACAGAAAAAAAAAATCCTAAGTATGTGTGTGCAAGGTTACAAATCAAGAAAGCACCCCTATAGGACATGACTCAAGAAATAAAGAATTACATCAGTGAGAATTACAAGTAAAACAATTTTCCCAAATCTTGAGCCGGTTCCAATTGCAGTCTGACTTGTGGACCTGAAATGTCAGTAGGGAAGACAGTCGTAGAGAAACAAGAGTGTTTGCTATCATCAAAATCATAATCCATGAAATCAGATTCGCAACACGCCAGACAGCACATAAGGGCAAAGCAATTTCCGGGTCAATTTCGGGTCAATTTTGGGTTTTCGTGTCAACCTGAACCCGACCCGAAACTCAAATCGGGTAAGATTTTTGAACCCGAACCCGACCCGTTTGCTATCCGGGTCGACCCGAACTCAAATTTTTTCAGGACGGGTTCAGGTCGTGTTTGGGGTTGTGTCAAAATTTGACACCCCTACTTCCATCATAGCACCTATATGTAGCACTACAACACCAATGTATAGCATCATCACACCGGCTTACAGTACTATATGTTTATTTACACTATTGACGATGTAAGAAATGCTGGCGCTATGATGTTATTGGCGTCACAATGCCAATTATACATGGCAATCACTACTAGAGTGCCAATGAATATGTTAAAGTGACCTAAAATATTATTATATAGTGATTGGCCATAATTGGCATTGCGACGCTACCTATATCATATAAGAAAAAAATGCTAAAAAAGCACCGTGGCACAGAGTCTGGAACCGTAGTTATCATAGTATGTCTTTTTTTTTGGACATTTAGGCCAATTAAGGTAGACTCATACACACATCGCATACACATAACTCGAACTCAAGACCTCTTAGTTGATAGCCTATGCCCCGAACCAACAGATCGAAATGAGTTGTGTTATCATAGTAGGTCTTTCACATTTCTTCAGTTGATTTTTCAATCATAAGTGATATTGGTCCTTTACAAACAAAATTTCCTCCAAAATAATTTTTACAGTACAAAATCACTTTTAAATCTAAAGAAGACAAAATTTGATGCATAAGAAGTCTTTAAATATATTCCAATAATAAGGGAAATAATACTAAAATTAAGTTTGAGAGCATCAAATTGAAAGATAAGAAATTTCCCAAAAAACAAATTCCTCCATGATCGCAAGTTATGATATCTAATTAACATATAATCACATTATAATCTGATAGAATAGTGAGACTGTATGAATATAAGAAACTAGTTTAACTTTTTTGGGTTAACGTTTATCTCTATTAATACAAATACATTTATGATCATCGGGACTTCAAGGTGTATTCTAAGGCTAAATTTTTTTACTAGAAAACTGTTTTACGAAGTAGTAAGAAAGTCATCTCAAATGAAGCCTAAAGTTTCGTTTGGGATGGCTTTCTTACTGCTTCTTAAAGCAATTTTTTACTAAAAAAATTAAAAAAAATTATATTAAAAAGCTTTATTTTTTGTACAAAAAAGCTGCTTTAAAAAATAGAAAGAAGGCCGTCCCAAACGAAGCCCAAGACATTAGGAGCAAGAAAATTAATAAAGGAGAGAACATTCTTAAGCATGAGTGAAAACAAGGGATTTTATGTGGAAAGTAAATGAACCTTTTTGGAAGCAATCAGTCGCCAAGCAAATCTTTGTTCATTTACTTATCTTTTTATTTTCTCTCATTGGAATCTCTCTTATTTTTTGCTCACCCCAATAGCTTCTCAAACATCACTAGCATGTAGAACCATTTTCCATAAATTCTATTAGACATAAAAATGTACATAAAATGTGAACAGAAGAGCTGAAGATTTTCAATAATAATAAGGTCATTGCGTGCTTAAGGGCCATATAAGGAGAAAATTTCTTACATGATTGACATAATAGTTCAAGCAAAAAGGAAGACCTAAATCCTTTTTTGAGTGGTGTGCTGCCTAAATGTTTGTTATAAAGTCGATGCAGTTTCTTATGAACAGATAATTAGATCGTTATTCTTCCATCTGTAGCATGAATGTTTTATCCAAGTTATGCGGCATCATTGATTCCCACCTTGAAGCTAAGAGGGAGATGTAGTTTTTTTTTTCTTTTCGGAGTATAGAATTGTTTATCTATTTTTTTGATTGATTCTTTCCAATTTTCAATCTTTATCGCTTAATGATGGATTGAGTTCTTCATTGATTTCGATGAAGTTCTCCAGTGGTTTTCTTCATTTTCGTGGTAGATTTTTTTTTTCTAGTTGATGGCTGATCATCAAGAATTTTCTCTTCTTGCTTGGTCTAAACAATTTGAGAGGAAACCACTTGCTGTCAAATCAAAAGAAGCCTTATCAGTTAACGTTTTCTCTTCTGTTCCAAATTCAATCAAACAACCATCTTTGTTTAATGGGAAAACTACAAATCTTTATTCGGATGAGGAGTTTGAAGAATTGGAAATACCTTTTGAATAAGCTCTTATTGGCAAATTCTTTTATGATCGACCTTCTGTTGATTTAATGAGAAAGCTTTTTGGAAATTTGAAATGTTATGGAGCTTCTAATATTGGTTTATTAGATGAAAAACTTGTTGATATGTTTGCGCAATGCTGATGATTATGATAGAATTTTTGCAATAAAATTTTATTACTGTTGCAGGCTAGAATATACGCGGCGGTAGAGTTAAAAAAATTTTGTCTGAGCGTTGTACGAATATCTTGCACACACAAACAGAAGATAAAAAAACACCAAGATTTTTACGTGAAAAATCATGAAAAGGGAAAAAACCACGGGGCCACGCCCAGTAGAAAAGTTGCATTAGTGTAGTTTGGGATTCAAGAAGCTGATTCGTCCAACAAGTTAAGTCGATCAGATTACAATGAGTTTCTTCTGAATTGAAATTTAGTTACAAAGTCGAGCAGAGTTCCGGTGTCACTCGGGCGTCTGGCGGGATTCCGGCGATGGAAAGAACTCCGGCGTTGGTTGAGGAGCTGTTCTCTCCTCTCCTTCTGTTCTCTTCTTCTCTTCTTCTTCTCTTCCTCTTGCTTGGGTCCCCCTCATGAGAAATGAGGGGCCTATTTATAGATTTTCTGGAGTGGCATAGCTTGTAAATAGGTGAGAGATCAGGGGCGAATCGGGAGTGGTTTGAATGGACGGCCGATATTGAATCCCTTGATCATGGACTGTTCGTTAGACATTTGAAGGTCTTAATAATGTCAGAATTTTGCGACCTTGAGCTCGTTGGATTCGTCTCGTCAAGCTATTTGATTCGACTATAAGCTCGTCAAAATCAGAGACCGTTTGGTAACTCAAATTGCGGTATGAACTTTACAATAGAACTTTGGGTGCTTGATTTGGAATCATTTGGGCTCGGATTGAGTTGAATTTGTTGTCGTTAGGTTTGTGTTTCCGAGACGCTCAGTTCGACTATAAGTTTGCTAAAATCGGAGTTCAGGTGATCCCAGATGTAATTTTTGAAGTTTCCGGGTTGATTTTGCCTCAAGATTCATGCCCGATCAAGATAATTTTTTGATGATATATCAGTTGCCCAACTATTTTCGGACGTCGAAGCTCCAGGAGTCCGAAAATATATGCGTCGACATTTCATACTGGTCGAATCGCAAAAAATTTCTTTCCAAAAATCAATAGCTTGCTCATACTTGATCATAGAGGCCCTGAACTTCGAAAGTGTTGAAATCGAGTCCGGAACGTTAAAAAACGTGTCCGGGGACCCCAAAAACGTCTGATTCAGGCCATCCTGACCAAAAATTTGGCCCAGACACGCGTTGGCGGCCGAATCGGTCGGCCGGCTTGCCAGCCGCCCCTAGCCGCCCGCGGCGGCGGAGGCGCGGGAACAGGCGCACCCCATGGGGCGCACGATTGCCGCCTTGCTGGCTGGCGGTTGCTGGCCGGCGATTAGGCTTATTTTGAAATTTTTTTTTATTATGTTTTTATCATGTGGGGACCAAAATATTCCAAAAAAAATCCAAATACTTCCGAATAAATTCAAAAAAATTTGAAAGTTTATGAGAACTCTAAAAACTTCTCCCTTCTTTCACAAAAAACTATAAATAGGCCCCAAAGGCCTATAGAAAAATTGCCCATTCTCTTCTTCTCCCTCTAGCTCTCTGACAGTTGAGGCTTTCCGCTGTTTTTCAGTAGGTGACTTTCTCTACTTGACTCAGCGCCTCTCCTCTTATACAGAAGTTGGAGATTTTCCCTCTTCTCTTTTCTTCTGGCTTTCTGACTGTTGAGGCTTTCCGCTGTTTTTCGTAGGTGACTTTACCTACTTGATTAAGCGCCCCTCCTCTCTTACAGAAGTTAAAATATTCTCCTCTTTCTCTCCTTCTGACTTTCTGATAGTTGAGGTTTTCCGTTGTTTTTCGTAGGTGACTTTCCCTACTAAAATTGGCACATCTCCTCTCATACAGAAGTTAGAATTTTTGTAGCCTTTTTTTTTCTTTCTCCTCACTCATTCTAACTTTCTTACAGTTGTAGGCGGCATCCCCTACTAAAATTCAGGGCCCCTCTCCATGTATAAAAATTAGAATTTTTAGAGTCGCTCCTTTTCTTTTTCTCTGGTATTCTTTTTACATTAGAGGCATTCTGTTGTTTTTCGTAGGTGACTTTTTCTACTAAAATCGGCACCCCTCCTCTCGTACAGAAGTTAAATTTTTTGCTGGGGTTTCTTTTCTTTCTTCTCCCTCATTCTAACTTTCTTACAATTGAGGCATTGCCCTGTTTGTTGTAGGCGACATCCCCTACTAAAATTCAGGTTCCCTCTCCGTGTATAGAAATTATAATTCTTGGAGTCATTCTTTTTCTTCTTCTCTGGTCTTCTTCTTACATTGGAGGCATTCCACTGTCGGAGATAGGCGGTGTCCCCCTATCAAGCTTCAGTGTCCCTCTCTTGTGTAGAAGAAGTTGCGATGAAAGGTATCTTCTTAATATATATACTCGTGAGATAAGAAGATCTATTGCTACTTGTATGCGAGGGCGATTTGAGAAGATTTGACAGTAATGCTTTCCTGGAGGAGAATCAGAAGTGATGAGTAGACGGGGAGAATTTTGATGCTGTTTGAACAAAAGTTTGTCGATGATGGACGATCGAGTTGAAGCCCATTAGCAGTCAACGACCGAGTGTAGAGTTGAATGAGAGAGTTCGAGGGTGCGCTGCTAGCAATAGTCGAGCAAGAAGCCAATGATGGTAGATATGAAGGAAAGGACCGACCGTGAACATCAGGCGAAGGGCTAATGATGATGGTGGTTCTGTTGTATTCTGCGAAGGCGATATATATATCTATATTGACATATGCAGACATCAAAAAATTTTTCTTTCTTTGAAGAAAAAGTTGTAGCAGATGCTTGTGTGCAATAGAGAAGAAGTCACTTAAATCCACCAAGTATATTTGACTATTGTAAAGTTTCTTGTTGCTTGATGATAGTAGCTTCTACAAATAATATTAATGTATATTTTTAATTTTAAATTCTTTCAAAAAAGAACTTGATGTGCACTTTTTGCAATGTAACTCCAATTATATTGTATATGAAGTTGAGAATTTATCCTTCAGAGCAAACTTATTTGTGATTACATCTTTTAGGCATGCTTGATATATTGCCCCTCATATTTTTGGAGGCACTGTTAGACTGCTAAGGTCTTTATATGAGTGAAAATTTTATTAATCACTTACTTTGCTTGATAATATTAACCTATATGGAAGAGGTTAGAAGAATTTATCAAGAATAAATGACTTATCCAAGGTTGTACGTTAGAGCCTTGCTTGATGACGTTAACATGTGTGGAAGAGGTTAAGAGAATCCATCAAGGATGTAAGACTTATCCAAGGTTGTATGTCAGAGTCCTGCTCGATGACGTTAACCTGTGTGGAAGAGGCCAAGAGAATCCAACAAGGATGTGAGACCTATTTGAGGTTGTATGATAGAGCCCTGCTCGATGACGTTAACCTGTGTGGAAGAGGTTGAGAGAATCCACCAAGGATGTGAGACCTATCTGAGGTTGGATGTCAGAGCCCTACTCGATGACGTTAACCTGTGTGGAAGAGGTCAAGAGAATCCACCAAGAATGTAAGACTTATTCGAGGTTGTATGTCAGAGCCCTGCTCGATGACGTTAACCTGCGTGGCAGAGGTCGAGAGAATCCACCAAGGATGTAAGACCTATCCGAGGTTGTATGTCAGAGCCCTGCTTGATGACTTTAACCTGTATGGAAGAGGTCGAGAGAATCCACCAAGGCTGTAAGACTTATCCGAGGTTGTATGTCAGAGCCTTACTCAATGACATTAACCTGTATGGAAGAGGTCGAGAGAATCCACCAAGGATGTAAGATCTATCCGAGGTTGTATATCAGAGCCCTGCTCGATGACATTAACTTGTGTTGAAGAGGTCAAGAGAATCCACCAAGGATATAAGATCTATCTGAGGTTATATGTTAAAGCCCTGCTCGATGACGTTAACCTGTATGGAAGAGGTCGAGAGAAACCACCAAGGATGTAAGACCTTTCCGAGGTTGTATGTTAGAGCCATGCTCGATGAAGTTAACCTGTGTGGATGAGGTCGGATCAAATCCCCCTAGTATTGATCATCCGATGATTGAGATACAATATAGATTGTATATTTCTTAAATCACAAAAAAAAAAGAGTTTGAGAAATTTTTTATCTTTTATAAGAGAAAATAATATCACAACAACATGAGCATCACATTACCGTATTATATAAGACAATATAATAATTCCCTAGTATAACTTAGGGATATACAAGTTATAATGTACTCAACACATAAGATCTACATACGGTGACAATATAATATTTAACTTGGAAGAAGACATTAGAGATATCAAAGTGACACCCTACTCAACATAAAAGAGACATGATGAAACAAGATAAGTAGTATTACTAATATAAATGCACGAAGTGCGTGGTCATTCAATCTCACCAACTATTTGAATATTATTCAATGGTTTTCTTTGTTGTTGACTTTCCCCTAGTGGGACGAGCTTCCTCTCGGGTAGGTGGATCTCAAATAAATTGTCGAAGGTAGCCCTGGCGGATAAGTCTTTCAATCTCTTCCTTGAGTTGCTTACAGGCTTCGGTAGTGTGACCACGACTATGATGAAAGTGACAAAACTGATATGGATTTTCTGTGTTCATCTTCAAAGGATTCGGCCATTTCAATGTATCTTGATCTCGAACGGCCATCAATACATTTGCTCGAGATGTGTTAAGTGGGAAATACTCCTCCTGTCGAGATTCCCATCACGGTAATAGAGGCCTAGAAAGTAGATTATTCTTCCTTTGCCTTTTCTATTGTGAGGATGAATTGTCCATCTCAGGTGCACCTTTGTGCTTCCCATTGGTTTGCTCAAACTGCTTTCTATGAGCATTTATAGCTTCATCTGCATAAATTTGCACCTCCACACGATGGACTGGATCAATATATGAATGAACAGTGTCGCGTATGAGTGCTGAATAGAAGGGGCCAGGATGAAGACCTCTAAGAAAGACCCCTCTGAGTAATTCAGGGTCTACTCCTGGAATCTATCAAGCCTCGGTGGAAAATCGCTGAAAATACTCCTTCAATGATTCTCCCTCATTTTGGAGGATCCCGGAGAGGTGGGAAGAATCCTTAGCAATTCTTCGATTAGCCACAAACTATTCAACAAATAGTTTAGCTAATTTGACGAATGAAGGGATCATTCTGGATGAAAGCGAATAAAATCACGTTCGAGACTGTCCTTTAAGGGTGGCAGGAAAAACCTGGCAAAAGAGTGCGTCCGATGCTAGTTGAATATGCATGATGGTTATATAGTAGTCGATATGCTTATACAGATCAGACGTCCCGTCGTAGGACTCGACGTTTGGTACTTTGAATCAAATCGGAATGGGGTGCTGAAGAATGGCTTCAGTTAGAGGTGATGACTCCTGGAAGTTCCTCTGTCGAAGAGTTTTTCTCACATCTCCTCCAGGGAACTCTTCCCGTACTAATCTCTGCAGTTCACAACGTAGGGCGTTGCGAGGGAGCTTAGCAACGTACGGTTTGACTGAGTCCTCTGGGAGATCTGGAAGAATGCGAGGTTGCAGAGTTGTGGGCAAATGATGGGTAGAACTTGATGTGTCGGCAAGTTCATTGTCCTGGTGTGATTGTAGATGCCTCCTTGGCGGAGGAAACGGAATCTCACCATGAAGATGTTCGGGTTGAACATCTTAGACTCCTGGTGGATCTCGCAGAGAAGAATATCTTCTTGAGGTGTTAATGCCGGTCGTCGAGTCTCTCGCAGGAGTTGAAGGATATCATTCTGAGATTCCTCCATCTTTCTAATGCGATCTTCTAGGGAAGGCCCTGAAGTTCCTTCTCCAATAGCATTATGCCCCCCATGATAAAAAGAGGCAGACATCGGGCGTCCATGATTCATAGACTGATTTCTGGATTGGTGGAGTTGGAGCAAGAAGATCCAATGATACGACTGTTGCGTCTATTGACCATTGTAGAATACTTAAAGTTGTGGGATAAGAGTTTCCCACAGACGGCGCCAAACTGTTACGGGCAAGAATATACGCGGCGATAGAGTTAGAAAATTTTCGTCTGAGCGTTGTACAAATATCTAGCACACACAAACAGAAGAAAAAGAACACCAAGATTTTTACGTGGAAAACCCTGAAAAGGGAAAAGACCACGAGGCCACGCCCAGTTGAAAAATTTCAATAGTGTAGTTTGGGATACAAGAGGTTGATTCGTCCAACAAGTTAGGACGATCAGATTACAATGAGTTTCTTCTGAATTGAAATTCAGTTACAAAGTCAAGCAGAGTTCCGGCGTCACTTGGGCGTCTGGCGGGATTCCGGCGACGAAAAGAACTCTGGCGGTGGTCGAGGAGCTGTTCTCTCCTCTCCTTCTCTTCTCTTCTTCTTCTCTTCCTCTTGCTTGGGTCCCCCCTCATGAGAAATGAGGGGTCTATTCATAGATTTTTTGGAGTGGCATAGCTTGTAAATAGGTGAGAGATCAGGGGCGAATCGGGAGTGGTTTGAATGGACGCCCGATATTGAATACCTTGATCATAGACCATTCGTTAGACATTTGAAGGTCTTAATGATGTCAGAATTTGGCGACTTTGGGCTCGTTGGATTTGTCTCGTTGAGCCGTTCGATTCGACTATAAGCTCGTCAAAATCAGAGACCGTTTGGTAACTCAAATTGGGGTATGAACTTTTCAATAGCCCTTTGGGTGCTTGATTTGGGCTCATTTGGGCTTGGATTTAGTTTAATTTGGTGTCGTTGGGTTCGTGTTTCCGAGATGCTCAGTTCGACTATAAGTTTGCTAAAATCGGAGTTTAGGTGATCCCGGATTTAATTTTTGAAGTTTCCGGGTTTATTTTGCCGCGAGATTCATGCCCAATCAAGATAATTTTTTGATGATATATCAATTACATTCAAAGCTTCTTATTGAACGGTTTAAGTGGAATCCTGATTTTGAATCTCTTATTGTATCTGTGTGGATTTTTTTTCCAAATTTAAGTTCATTTTACAAATCATGCTAGTTTTCAATCTTTAGCTTCAATTTTTGGTAGAACCTTTCATTTAGTTTTGGCTACTTCTTCTTGATCAAGACCCTCAATTACTAGAGTTCTATTAGATTTGAATGTTTTATCTATTCATGAAGAGAAATTTGAATTGACTCTGAAAATTTGGGGTATTTTCAGAAAGTGGATATTGAGAATCTTCCTATTTTTTAATCATTGTAAATTGCTTGGTCATGTGGTGGAGGACAGCTTTTCACTTCATTCTGAGAAGAAGAAAATTTGTGTTATGGTTGCTGACAAAGAGGGTGGGTATAAGAAGTTTGGCAGCATAAGAAAATTGTCCAGAACAATTTGTTAAGAAGAAGTTATTAATGGTGTTGATAATTTGAAGAATAAGGATGATGCTTTGATTAATCAAGATGGGGTGGTTAATCATGAAGATTATTTGGTGCAAAAAAATCAACAAGAAGCATATGATATTAATGATGATGAATTCCAAATATTTATGACAAAGATGAGAGGAAGCATAAAAAAGCTAGCAATTAAGGCTTCGTTTGGGACAGCTTTCTTATTACTTTCCAAAGCAATTTTTTGTAAAAAAATTTTTAGAATTAGAAAATTTTGCACTAAAAAACTACTTTAAAAAGTAGTAAGAAAACAATCCTAAATGAAGCCAAAGTAGGTGATGCCAAAAACTTTTTTTTAATCTCTTTAGATAATCAATGATTAAAGTGTTGGTATGGAATGGAAGAGGCATAGCTGGTGTTTCTACTAGAAATAGAATCAAATATCTTATTAGATTGCACAAACCTCAATTATTTTTTATTTTGGAGCCTTTTGTGGATTCTTCTAATATTTATTTTTTAAGGAAAAACTTTGCGTTTTTCATAGAATTTTCAACTGTGAAAACAAAATTTGGTGCCTTTGGATTGTTAATATTACTTGTAAGCTGTTGGTTTATTTTGTGCAAGTAAATCAATTGGAGAATTCATTTGAGAATTTTAATTTGGTGATAATGTCTAAGAATTATTCTAATCTTCCTTGGATGGTGGTTGGAAATTATAAATTTATATTGAGCTATTTGAGATATCTTATGGATGGACATTCTAGACATTTTTAGATAAAAAATTAAATGATCAGATCTGTTCATTATAACAGCAACAACATCAAACTTTATCCTACTCCATGGGGTCGGAGTCGGTTACATGAATTCTCTTTCTCTATTGTGTCGTATCATATGATGTGATCATTAGTCATTAAAACAATAAACAAGAACATAAAAGGACCGTAATTCTTCACATTTTTATATTTAATTTGAACTATAGAATTATAGAGAATTCTATAGCATCATTTGCTTGTGAAATCTTTAAATGGCTACTATATATATTGTTCCATAGTTTTTCCCATACAACAAACTAGCTATAATCATCTAATATCAACTAGTAGCCTAACATTACCAAAGGCTTATATTTACCAGAGAAACTCACCACTAGATGAGTACTGATATTTGTTCTTTAATCTTTATTTTATTGATCTCTCTCTATGCTTCTGTCGCCTTCTCACTGTCATTCACTCAATGCCCACTATCAGCAACTGACAGTCTGCAATCCATGTAGTATGCTTTTGTCTAATCATTAAGACAGCCCCACATACATACACAGCTTGGTCAGTTGGATTTTCTCGATCATTTCCCGACATCCTCATTATTTGGTAATCTTGTTCGCGTCATTTTGTATAAGAATAGTAATATTTCTGATCATTATACATTATTCTGGACATTAATACCTCAATGTTTTGACAACATAAACAGGTGTTATTCTTCCTAGATTAGTTTATATACTTTTTAGTGACGCCTACTGAAAGTTTTGCAATTATGTCCTTTCATGTAGTTTTTCACAGAAAAAAAAAAAAAACTTGTGTTCCAAATTTTTGAATATTTTCGTATTATTTGTAGGTTGTTATTGACATGTCACCAGAAAATTTATCAATCAAGCATGAACCGTAATGTCAAAAACCTTAGAGATTAACTCCATGATAATCTAACACTACAAAAAAATCGTCCAGTACTAACGGCAATTTCAGATGGAAATGGTTCTTTTCCGGCAGTTTTAAAAATTACTAGTGGTTATAAAACAGTTGGAATAAACAGCATAGGAAATTAAAACCGACGGTTTTTTTCGGCGGTGGTAGTTTCCGGCGGTTTAGCGACGGCTATAATGACTGGAAATTTCTGGTACTAACACTAGAGGGAAACCGCCAGAATTTACCTTGCTCAAGTGTGTGGAGGGGGGGGGGGGGGGGAATTGCCACCCCTAAAAATTTTTTTTATATGATTCTTTAGGTAATTTGTCCCCATCAATTTATTTTTTAGTTTTTATTACAAGGTTTTTAGGCAATTTACCCCTAAAAGTTTTTAAATATAATGGTCTTTGGTAATTGCCCCCAGTAAATAGTAAAGATAATTCATCATTTGATTTGTTAATTTGAAAATATCTTTACAACCAAAATTTATTCCGGAGGCACTGCCCCCGAAATCTCCCTTGACCTCGTGACTAGACAGGGAAGGTCGAACCCCTCCAGGGGGCGCTTCCCCCCTTGGACCCCCGACATATCTGTAAAGCATACGACGATGATGGATATGAAGAATTAGGGGTCGAACCAAATTGAAGGCAACTCCAGCATACATTTTGTAGAAATTGAATGATCGATTACATTTTATTTTATTTTGCAAACAAATCATCCATACTTCAACATAAATTTTGTTTAAAAATAATTGTCATTATATAAAATGTTGATGATATTTTAAAAATGTATTATGTACTTAAGTACAAAGAATCATTAGTCACTAAAATGACTAACATATATATGTGAAAAATTCTCTGCACTTTTAGCGACAAAATTACAAGAATTTTTTTTTTGTGTGGCTAATATCAAGTTTCCTTATTATTTAGATGTCTTAGTTACTTTTAGTAGCTAAAAGATATCTTTAGTGACTATATTCTTTTTCTATATTTTTGGTTGCTATTGACCCATTTTTTGTAGTGAAGGGTCGAGCCAAATTCGAGGCAACAATAGTTACTTATAAGTTTGTCTTCCCCCCTAAAAATTATGACTAGTTCCGCGCCTGCATCTAAGGTTCTAATCACTGGTCAAGATCAGTTATAGAGTTCTCAAAAACACATGTAAGGAAATTCTATTATTACTTCAAGCGACAGTTGAGAGGCTTAGAGTTCTTCATACCTTTCGAGGATGTTACGTTCTTCAGCTATAAAACGTTATCAAAATCTGAGCTCTAATCCTTTTTTCTTCAAGGCCAAGTGATCACAATCACAGTTTCTATTTTTTTTATTTTTTTGATGTAGAGTGTTGATACATAAATTATGATTTAGATGAGATTTGCTTTCAAAAACTTGATAATAACTTTCAAAACATTAAACAATTAAACTAGCTCAAACTTAATTCATAGCCACAATTCAATAATCAATCTCTCCACCCTTCTCTCTAACTAGTAGTATAGTACAGCCAAGGCTTCGTTCGGGACAGCTTTCTTGCTGCTTCTTAAAGCAGCTTTCTAGTACAAAATTTTTAATTTTTATGCTAGAAAGCTGCTTTAAGAAGCAGTAGAAAAGCCGTCCCAAACGAAGCCTAAGACATAAAGCTCGCAATGAACCCCAAAGGTTATGTAAACTACAAAGAATGGCAGTCTCACTTAATAAAACACTTGGCTTGGAGTTCTATTGACAACCATAAATAATTATTTAAAAAGATCGGAGCTCTTCTCCTTTTCTACGAGGTGTAGTAGTTGTACCCATGCTTCTTTAAATAAAACTAGATATTTTCCCCCTTCTGTCAATTTAATTAGTAGTTTAACTAAGCCATAAGGCTTCAGTAATAGATCCCTCAGATTAGTGCCTTACAACGAAGGGCAACCCCACAAATTAAAGCACTTGGGCTTGTGATGCCACTCAACTTTACAAGGTAGCTTGATCAATATCCCTTTGTTGCAATCATAATCTTAATGGTCCATGAGTGCATGATTAGTTCAAAGCTTTTGCGCACATCACCATTCAATTAAAGCAGAAGAGCAATGATGAAATACACTTTTGTTTTTGCTGGGTCCTTTAGCCAAACTTCGTTCTTCCTTGCCATCGTATGATTGCAATAGTTCTAATAATAAAAGTTCCCAACCTTAAGATCATTATATAGAGAAACATCTGGAAAAGAGAGGAGCCAGCTCTAGCCAACCAACAAGAGTTGTTCTCTTTATAAGAAAGTAATAATATTTATTTAATATTTTGGTTGGTTGTTAAATCAGTGGCAAAGCTAAGCACCGGCCCAGGGAAAAAGAATATTTCCGGTGGAAAGACTTCTAGGCCAAACCATCATTGAGATCTCTCCCTCAAATTCAAACTTTTATCAAGCAAAATGAGATTTTTCTTTATTATATGCTAATGTCTTGGCTTGATAAAGCTCAATCTCCTTGAGGAAAAGAAGGCTAAAGGTGCCCTCATAAAAGCAGAATGTGCAATCTTCAAGGATCAAGGATCACTTGTCACAAGCTACTTGACACTCGTTACAATCCACTTGACACTCGGCATGCCTACTCACCACTCTCACTCATTGGGACTACTCATCGCTTATTACTCGCCATTCCTATATGGACCTATTTGTCACTTGACAAGTCTGCTCATCACTCATCACTTGGGGTGGGTCTACTTATCACTTGTCACTTGTCGAGCCTATTTATCACTAGAACTTGGTAGACCCGCAGGACCAGTGACCCTCCGCATGTCAATTGCTAGTGTATTATTTTATATTTTCTTAGCTACATGCTTTTTGGGCTACACACCATATGTAAATGAATATATTTCTTTATCTAACTTTTCTTGTAACACCATAATCCTATAATTAAGGGGTTATCATGCAATTTGGATGGATGTGGAAGTCATTTGGGAGCATATGCATTCAATAATATAATCCTTAGAACATCTCTCTTTATCACCCTAAAACTCTTACCTTTATTTTTCTATCTACTATTATGATGTGAGTTTTATACTTCTTGAAAATATGGTTTAGGTAACTTCTATGGATAAATTTGGACCCAACATCCTTGATGGTTTGGTGAGTGTGGATAGATGCTAAGGGACATAATTAAGCGTTGCAAGAAGCAGAGTTATTGAGAAAAGGAGTTGCAAATACTGAGGGAACTTGCCCTTGGCATTGAAGGAAGACTCCTCAAGTCCATTTGTCAGGCTCAACAATGTCTCCCATATTTAACACATCTAACAATGAAAGTGGCCAAAATAAGGTTCAACTTGTCAGAGGATTCAAGTCATTATAAAATTGAACTCGTCAAAGAAGTGTTCAACTAACCTTAGAACTAAAGGCATCTAAGTTAAAGATAAAATTTAACAACTCAGTAGAATCAAACACAAAATTCAAGTGAACTTGTTTGTCTCTTTAAAAATGTTTTCTTTATATATATGTATAAAAGGAAGAAGTTTGAGAAAAAATAAAATAAGTTGAGAAAAATATATTTTCTTTATTTATATGTTTATTAAAATTATTATTTTTTAACCACCTTTATGTTAGAGAGTTGACACATTCATGACGAGGAGAAAAATATTTCCTAAGGGGAGAGTACTCGGCTAATCATAAACAAGGTTGACTTTCTTGGGGTTAGTCTCGGTTAGCAAGTTGAAGCTTCTAGCCATAAGACCTATAGGAGTGTTGAAGCCCTAAGGCATAAGACCTTCAAGAGAGATGAAACCCTGAGGAGAAGGAAAACTACTGGAAAATTTTAGGAAAATTGACCAATACCGGCGGCTTTTTGACGGATAAAGATGAAATATTTTTGGCTAATTTTCAAGATGAATTTTAGGAGGATTTATAGTGGCTTTCCATCAGATTTGTTTCCGTGGGATTTTCAGGCGGATTTTAACTATTTCTGAAAAAGTTTATATATTCGTAATTTCATTAATTAATGATTTTATAGCCTACTTTAATTAATTAATAATTATATAACTTAAAATAATTAAAATTAAGTTTTTAAAGTAATAATTATCTTAATTATTTATTAATAAATTTAACTTATTATTCTATTAATAACTTTAATATTAATAATATTATTAATAAACTTAACTTATTTATTAATAATTTTGGCTTATTTTTTATTAACAAATTTAATATTAATATTAATTACATATATTAATTATTTATTATTTTAGTTTTTGTTAAATTTTTATTATGGAATTAGTTTACTTAAATATAAACTAGTTAAATGTTTATCACATTTTACACCATAGTAGAGTGGTTGACACCCTAAGGCTGAACAGATCCTGAGTTTGAATCACAACGCAGATGAGCAGGCTAAAAGGCAGCATGAACGGTCGGGCAGGCAGGGTAGAGCGAGCAGGCAGTCGAGGCAGCGCTGACGGGTAGGCGGGGTAGCTTTCACTGGCAGGCAGCTAGGCAGCGCTTGCGGGCAGGCTTGGTGGGCAGGCAGGTTGCTGCTGTGGGCAACTGGGTGGTTTGTTTTTTTAATTAATTTTTTTAGTTATTCTGGCGACCTTTTTCCACTGGACAACTCGCCTGAAAAAATTTTCGATGAAAAATTCCACTGGAAAATTTTTCTAGTAGTTTTTTTCGATGGAAAAATTTTTCAACACTATTTTACTTTCAAAATTTATTTTGCTGGACATCCACTAGAAAACTTTCAAATCCACCAAAAAAAATTATAATTTTCCTTTAGAAAATCCATCGGTAATGCATGATTTTTCTATAGTGGAATGTCTATGCCTTACAAAGTAACATTTGTTATTTTTAACTTAAATCTCTCATTTTTGGAGAAGATAGGTCCATTAAACCTAATAGGTAAGAATTTCAATAACGTAAAAAGGGATCCTATTTACTCGGTGGGCTCACTCATCACTAGGCTCATTCACCATAGCTATCTGAAAGGCATATCTTAGGCATTGATTAAGTCTAAGGACACAAATGATCTAAATATAAATAACATTTGAAATATTCTCAAAACTAGGAAGTTGTTCTTACATTTCATACTTAGCATATTTTTTTTTATTCTAATAATTTTCATGTTCTTTTTTTCAAGCCACTCTCCAAGTATACAAGAGTGTTTGGGAGCTTGATGTATATTCAAATATGTTAATGGTCTGGCTTGATCGAGAAAAGAAAGGTTAGAGATGCCATCATCAAAATCCAAGGTTCACTTACCAAGGATTAAATATCACTTATTAAAGGCAACTTATCGCTTGATGGAACAAATTGCTACTTTCCACTCACCACTTCACCGGGCATGCCTACTCATTAATAATCACTTATCGTGCCTACATTCCACTTGTCACTAAGTGGACTACTCATCCCTCATACTTGTCACTTATCACTCAGAGGGTCTACTCAACTCTTGGTGCCACTCATCGCTCTGTATGCCTACTCATCACTCACCACTTGTCAATCATCATCATTACTTAGCAAATGTGATGACCCAAAATTTAATTTGGAAAAATTATTCATTTATCTTTTAATAAACAACACTAGAGCTATGTAATATCATTTATTATTACTAAACAACAAAACAAATTCTATAATTCAAAATATTATTGTACACATTTATATTCATTCCAAAAAATCATATATAATAATCAGAATCTATACAATCATATCATCACTATTTTGTCTTGAGTACAAAAGAAAAATAGCTGCCCAAAATTTTGATACGAAATATTTGAAATTGATTGATCAAATTGAGTATAGTAAGAAGTATATTAGTTTAAGAAATATATTTTAGTAACCTAAATTAAAAAGATATGTGTGAGATTTAGTTGCAAAATATGAGTCCTGTCATTTAATGAAGGTAGAACAACAACTACCAGGATGTTTTTTTGCAACTATTGCCCATTCAAGAATGGAAATGGGAAGAGGTAACAATGAATTTTATTATGGGATTCCTTAGGTCCAGATAGAGGAATGATGCCAACTTGGTCATTATAGATGATCTAATGATGCTTTCCTATTTTATTTTAATATGATCATTTGATTCATTGGATAGATTGACATAGGTATGTGTGTGTGAAATTATCTTATTACATGGGATACTGAAAGTGATTATTTTTTTACTAAGATGGTAGTTCTACCTCTAGGTTATGGAGGGGGATTCAGCAAGGTTTTAGTACTAAACTATATTTATGTACTATTTTTTATATACAAATTGATGGATAGTTTAAGAGGACTATTCATGTATTGGAAGATCTTCTAAGAATATGTGTTTTGAATTTTGGCAGTGGATTTGAGGATTATATCCCTCTAATCAAAATTTCCTTCAATAATAGTTCCCAGTCAAGCATAGGTATGATATCTTACAAAGCTCTATACAATAAAAAAATATAGAACCACTCTGCCTTGGGCATAGATCGGTGAAAGGAATCTAATAGGGCTAGCTTTGGTAAACAATGTCATAGAAAAAAATCATTTGATTATGGATAGACTAAAAGCTATGAAAGATAAACATAAATAGTTTTATAAAGCTAAACACCGAGCAGTTGAATTCCAAGTTGGAGACTTTACATATGTAAAAATTAGGCCGATGAAAGGCATTAACAGGTTTGGGAAAGAAGGAAAGCTGAGTCCAAGGTATGTTGGACAATTTAAAGAAAATGAAAGGATTGAAAGTCTGCCTATAGGTTACAATTGGAAAAATATATGTTTGACATTTATAATGTGTTACATATGTTGCTTTTAACGAAATGAGTATCTAATTTTTAAATCAAATATCTACATAAGATGTTAAGGTATTTCCAAATCTGAGCTATAGAGAAGAATTGGAAATGATTATGTCATATGATATTAGAGAGTTGAGTAATAAGCATATTCTAATGGTCAAGGTGTACTCTAATTTAAGGCAGTTGTACCCTAATTTGTTATGTTGATCTATATTTTAAAATGTTGAGAATGATATTTTTTTGAGGATGAGAGAATTGTAATGCCTACTGAATCAAGATATAGTTACACCAATTCTGATCTAATTTGAAAGAGGCAACTCACTGAGTTTCTACATTTGAACCCATTTATATGTGTCTAGAGATATTTTATATGCATTTAAAGGTCTGCATGTATTCTAAGGAGGGTCCTAGGGGTCTAAGTGCATGTTCATAAAATATAGAATTCCCTCCCTAGGGTATTAAAACACTGAGGTAGGTAATACCACGATGCTGTGCTTTTTGAAATTTTAATAATTAATTCATGCTATAGTGAGTGTGATAGAACCCCATGGCGCACGACCAAAATTTTTTAAAATAAAAATATCATTTTCCTCTAAACCATTTCATTTCATTCCATTGAGGCATCCAACTAGAGAGATAAAGAGAGGAAGCTATTTTTGGACTACTCTGATCTATTTTTAGCTATTGGCTTAGTTCTGAAAAATTGTTTGGTTATAAGTAGGTTGCATTTTCCTATATTAATTTTTAAAAATAATTTCTTTTTGGAATTTTTCTAATTTAATTTATAGTTCTATTAGGGAAAAATGGGGATAACTTGATCTCTACAAAACTTTCACCACATAACTTTTTGTATATTATAGATACAACTATTTTGAATATTTAGGTATTTTTTGGTAAATTTTGACTAGGTAAATTAGAAAATTGTGGGGTTTTTGTCAAATTAGAAAATAATTTTGGTTCTAAAAAAGAATGTTGTAGAACATTTAAAACTTCAAAATAATGCTATGAACTACCTTTGATAATTTAGTTATATTTTGAAGTAGTATGTTCTTGCTTAGTAGTGCATTCCACTGCTTGCAATTAAAACATTATGTTAAATTCTTGAATGACTTATTTAAATTTTTTAACTACAATGCAATGAATTTTATTTTATTTGTTTAAAATATATGATTATGAGGAGATCTCGTGTGGGTGGAGGAAGTTCTATTATGGTGCGAAATGCATATTTTAGTGCCAAAGGCACATTCTTGTGCTCTATGTACATTTTGTTTTGGTGCTTGGTATTGCGAGTTATAAGATCCTATTTTCTTAAATATTAGCATGCGAGGGATAAGGACCTAAGGGAAATCTATTATTTTTTGCTCTAATATATAAAGTACATGTATATTTAATTTTAAAGAACAATTTATTTTAATTTGGATATCTACATGTAATATAATGCTTAGTATACTATATTTCTTATAATATGCTTTTGAATTCAGTGAAATGTATAACAAGTGTGGATTTGGAAATTTATATTGGTAAGTGTGGCTTGTTGAGATGTGTTAGCTCATAGTTTATCTAATTTCTATTTCAGTGTTTGGGAAAGGGAGGGGGCCAGTAGAGTAGTTGAGTAGCCGAGTTGAGATTTGAAATGTTTGATTCTATATAGGTATTTCTCTTTCTAATTTTAGTATAATTATGACTATTTATTTAATTTTCTCTATTATGTAGTTTAATATGCAGACATATATTGTATTGTAATTTTTGTATATACATTTTGATTACTACTTAAAGGAAATTTTGCAGATGAGTAATTTTTGTATACTTGAAGTTATTTTGTAGCTATGTGATCCAACATTTGTTTTAAATTCAATTTGAAGAAGATGAAAATAATTTGAAAGGATTCCCAAAAACTCTAATATTGGGTTAGCCTCGCAAGTCAACATGATAATACCTATTTTGTTTGTGGTCTTTTTGAGTTGGTCTGTGACATATTCCCCTTCCTAACGTGAGTAACATAGGGTAACGTGAGTAACATATGGTTTATTTTATTTTAGGGTATAGTTTTTGCATAAAAAGTAGGCTTTTAAGGTTAATTTCCTCCTAAGAGGTGTGATCTCCTAAAAATACTCTTAATTAAATTAGTGACAAATATTGTTAAGATTTGAAGGTTTAGACAAAGGATGTTATTTTGTAATTTCAATTAGGTTTGGTTCAATTCAATATACTTCTTTTAAGAGTCAAAAGAAGAAGAGTAGGGAGCACTAGATTTTGAGAAGCTCAGAAGTACTCCTATATTAGGCATTAAATTTTTAAATTTTAAATTTAGAGATTGAGTTATTTATTTTATTAGAAATTTGGGGATTATATTTCATAAATATTAAATTGAAAAAGGCTCATGAGATGAAGGCATATGATGTAACAAATCAAGCTCATTCTAAAATTAAGGTGAGTAGTAGAAAGTAGTTGCCTTAAATTGATATCATAAGAAATGCAACGAGACTTACAACTTCACCACTTATTGTTATAGAAATTAAGACATACAACATTACTACTAAGCTAAGCTAACTGACTATGGTTGGCTTGAAAATGCTTTTAGCTAATATAATATTTCATGTTTTTCTTATTTTATTCTGTATGAATGGGCTTTCAATTTTTTTGTTTTATTTATAAATATTATTTCTAGTTGATTTTATTTGATTATTTTATTTTATAGAAGAAGTCTTGGATTTATAATACTTAAAGATGTTAGTGTATACTGTACCACTAGTGTATCATCCTAGCGTAAGTATACATGTTCCTACAAAGTTTAGAACTTGTACACCAAAAGAAACATATAAAAAGGCTACCCTCTAAAGCAAATCTACCACCCATATGAATGTAATGCATGTAACATGAAGCAGTGTATAAAAAGAGTAGTGTATAAATACAAATTTAATTCATTTATTTGAAATAGAAATATAATCTAGGGTTTACTGAAAAGTAAGTTGGCCAAGCTCCACCATAATAGGCTTGGATTTCTACTCCTATGAATCTAGCTTTAAATATTTTTGCTTCTTGTCTTTTAGCTCCATATTCCCTATAGGAATCCAAAAGACTATGCTTCTTAGCGAAAGAGAAAGCATTTCAATTTGGAGTCCTACCTGTATGAGAAAATACCTTGAACCTTTTACAACTCTTTGTATAACTCAATTTAGATACATTCTAGATACTTTACATTTGACATTTGATTTTTACATTTATATTGAAAGCTTAAGTACATTCTAAAGACTCTATACTGTAAGCAGAAAGTGTAATGCAATCCTACATACAACTACTAAACATAGTGCATTATGCAGATAAAAGTGTGTAAATATGTATGATTATACATAATACTAAAAGTAAGTAAACAAATATAAGATGCCCTCGAAGTAGGACTTCTGCGAGCATACACTTCAGGAAAATAATGTTTTACCGATGGAATTTCTAGCGAAAAATTCTGAATTTTTCGATAGATTTCTAAATTTTTCGGCGGATTTTCATGAAAAATATTTTCAATGGTAAATCACGCATCGGAAAAAAATTCCATTAAAAAAAAAAACCGATGGAAAAGTTTTCCTACAGATTTAGTTTGCTGAAAATATTTTTTGGCATTTGTTTGAGGATGAAAAACTGTTAGAAAGCTTACTATATTTATATAAATAACATAATATGAAAATTATAATTTAAAATAAATTTAAAAAAAATATTAAAATTAATAAATAATTAAAATAAGTTATTGCATTAATTATAATAATTTATTACACTAATAATTAATTATAATAATTATAAAATTAATAATTAATTAAAACAAATTAATAAATTTATAATTATATAAAATAAGCTATTAATTTATTAATTATGATTTTTTTTTTCAGAAAAATTTAATTCCGTTAGAAAGCCACCGAAAAAATTTGCTGGAAATAAATCTGCCGGTAAAAATGCTGAAAACCTACTTGGAATTTTGTCAAAAATAGTTCATCGTAATCCGTCAGAAAATATGGTGAAAAATATTCTGCCGGAAAGCCGTAAAAAAATCCACCGGTAATCAACGATTTTCCTATAGTGATACAAAAATAACCATCAGCCTAACTTAAGCTAAAGTCAATTGTCCAATTAAACCATCTACAATGTTTAGAAAGGGTTGTGTGGCATTGATATATCATAAGAGATTTTATTATTTAGTTGTTTGAATTTGAAATTATTTGTTTATTAGAGGCCAAAGGATGTTTATAATTTGAGTTCAAGTTTTAATGATTTAGTGTTTTATTATTTAAGTTTTTTTTAATGTTTAAGTTTGATTATTTAATTTTAAAGAACCATATAAATGAATGAATCCAAAGTGTAAATACCAAGCTTATAAGTCGTAAGGCTAATATTGTAATGCATTCATTCTCCCATATATGATAGAATGATTGCATTGAGTTCTTAAAGTTTTATTAACCATTTATTAGATCATTTATTTAATAGTTATTATAAAGAATGTGTTTATTGAAATACTTCAAATTACTTTAAAGTATTTAACCCCACATTCTAAGCCTTATGAATCAAATGCATGAATGCCCTTCAAAAGGAATCAAGCATATGCATGAAAGTCTATCATTTATTAAAGATTTATTTAAAACCCATAAATTTAATGCATTTGTATCCTCCAAAGGAATTAAACACAATGCATAAAAGTATTCTTAATTTAGTTTAAAAATTTATCAAGTAAGTTGGTGTATTAGTTTTAAGTTTAAGTTGTTTAGTTTAGTTGACTTGAGTTTAAATGTGATAATTTGAGTAATTTGGATTAATTTTGATATTTCAAATTTGATTTAAAGTTATTTATAGTTCTTTTATTTTATTTAATTTATTTTTTATTTATTTTTAATGCATTTTTAATTAATTATTTAATTGCTTTCTTATAGAAGGAACTTGGGTTGGGCATTAATTAATCAAATAAATTTGAAATATTCAACTGATTGATAGCATTGGTTAGGAATATCTCATGGATCAATCCATACAAATTAATTGAATTAATATTTAATTTTATATTAAATTAATTAATTACTAATTATAAATTAATTTAATTTTAATTAAAATTAAGGGTTAATTTTAATTTTCATTAAATATATGATTAGTTTAAAGTTGTTTGAAATTTAATTTTTATTTTATTTTTTTAATTAATTATAAATTTTGGAAATTTTAGCCTAAAAATAATGGTTAAATTTATGGTTTGTTAATTAATTGACCTAAAGAACTCCAATTTAGGTGAAATGAATTCCTAAAGTTCATTATGTCCCTAAGTGTGCTAGGTTTGAGTTTCATATGTATTAAATGCTAAGGAAATTTCATAATTTTTTTAAAAGTTGTATAGACACAACCCTTAGTTAATTTATCTAAGTGTCTCTACAATTCAATTTGAGTTGCAATTAATATCATCTATACCTTGCATGAATTTAAACATATCACACAAATTTGGAAACCTAATTCTACAAGCATTTAGAGAAATAATTTTCTACAGTTCTTGGTGAAATAATGACCTATGATTTTGAAAAATTAATTACGTAACTGAGGAGTTTCATCGTGCTCAAGGAAAATTATGGGATATAGGGAACATCCCCTAGCTAGTTTACCCTATCCAAATTTGAGTCGAAGTTGACACATGGTTGGAGAGTAATTAAAGAAAAATAGTGGGGGTTAAAATGCAAATTTCTCTACTAAAATCTATTAAATTACTTTAGTTTTATTTTTAAAATGTTGAGCTCATGACCTTGGTTCCAATGAGCTCAAGATCATGAAATTTCTTTAATTTTATTTAGTTAAAAGTAAATTTTTATGAAATTCTAAACTTCTAGTTATTTTGTATTTAAAAATACATTATTTTATAAAATGGTGGCTGTGGTGACAGTTAGACATGTGTCATGTACCAGTTGCATCACTTAAGCACATCGGCATTTGATCAAGACTTTCCAATCTGTGCGGCTTAGAATGGATGGTCATGATTTGGTCAAGCATTATGTTGGTCCATCCCATAAAATTTTTGTCTGATCAGACAATTCGTTCGACTTGATCTAGACCATTCGACACAAACTCAACATTCCAGATATCATCTTCTTCCATAAAACAAATTTTCTTAAGGACCTTTCTTTTTGTTTCTATGTGTTATTTAATAAACAAAACTTATTAAAAATTTTTAAGATTGTTTCTAACTATATAAAGGTTTTATATATGAAATTTGAGAGCTTCATACGGCCTATTTTTAAAAGGTTTTTAAAAGCTTAATTCAAGGATTAGGGTTTGAGATTTATCTTTGTAGGATGATCATAAAAAATAAAAGAAAAAAAATCTTTGTAGTATTAAAAAAATTATCTTTGTAGGAAGAGTTTAGAGCTTAATCTTGGGCTTATTTTCTTCCGTAGCTCCTTGAGAAGAACTATATAGAGTCCAAAACTGAAGGATATCTAGATTAAAAGTTTGAAAACCTTGAATAATGAGCTTTAGGTCAACCTTGGATCTCCTCACCAACAAACTTTCAAGGCTTGGAAAGATTGAGGCGTGAAGTGGGATTCTCTAGGAGTGAAATGGAAGTAAGAATCGCTCTGGGGATACTTTGGATGGGCAATATTGCTTGTTTGATGGTTTTGGGTAGGTTTCCCTATTTTAAGTCATGGGAGCCAATCCAAGGGATAGGATTGATAAAAAATTTCCTTGGATGATTTCTACGTATCCTAAGTGGTTAGGAGAGCAGGCCTTAGCCATGGAAGGAAAATATAAGGTTTAAAGCCAATTTTGGGATTTTATGTATATGGGGATCACTTGGGTTAATATAGACTAAATCGAGGGTTAGGGGGCCAATTAAAGCATGGTTAGGAATGTTCTAAGGTAGGCTTTAGTGGTTGAAAGGGCTGGTGTGGGCTAGATTAATAGGTTTACATGGGTTTGACAAATCTGGCTATTTGGGCATTTTTATTGAATTTGACCAGTTTGATTGGTGAAACATAGTCAAGACATATAGGATTGATTATTTGGATCTCTACGGGCTATTTGGCTTGAATACATGAGGTATGATGCATTGGGTTTTGAGTTTAAATTTAAAAATTGAATTTGAATGGGTGTGTTTTTAGCTATTTTGATTGAGTTGACCAAGTCAACTTGGTCAAAGGAGATCACACATGATCTTGACTTATCAAAAGCATGAGGTATTTTGGATTGGAGGGTTTGATGAATTTGATTTGTTTGGATTTAAATATTTCACATAAACTAGTAAAGTTTGACCAATTTTAGGTGGCTAGTTAACTGTTGTTTGGGTTGGGTTGATCAAACAAGTTCAATCCACTATGATCTAAATTTAAGTGAATTTGGTAAATTTTTGAGGAGAATTGAGGTTTATAATAGTTTAATCAATGGGTTTGATTAATTGGGCTAAGTTGATCTAGTACAATGTGGTTAGATGAGTTAGGCATTGGGTTAGAGAACTAGTGTTGAGTAGTTTAATGTGCGAAGCTCCAAATGGAGAGCTTTGAACAATGTTTGGATGTCGTCTGTATGAACCCATGTTCATTTTGTACTCTAGAAGTCATTTGTATGAACCCATGTTCATACCGTACGAATAATAAAAAAAACTTTATCTGTTCGTATGGACAAAATCATACACACCAATTTCTTACTCTAGACATCATCCGTACAAACCAATGTTTATACAATATGAAAAAAAAAGAATTCACCTATTCATATGGAAAAAAAGATACACACCCATTTTATACTCTTGACGTCATCTGTATGAAGGAAACTTCGTACATTATGAATAATACTTAGAAAATTTTCTAGATATGATTTGATTAATTACTTCTAGAGGAACGCTAAGGTCAAATCATCTCGTATAATCCAAAATTGTACAGTATGATTAGTTTTAAAAATTACAAATTTTTACACTCCCCCTATGTGTGTGTGCATGGTTACCCAATTACAATCACATTCTCTCAAACTCAAAAAAAGTATAAAAACTACAGACTTCAAATATAAATAATTATAGTCTAATCTGTCTTGAAGTCTTCAACTATCTGAAGTATGATTTTCCTGAAATGTTAGTACACACAAATAACAAAAGTAATATTTCCAATATCTGTTAGGAGAACTAGTAATCAACATAATATTATTTTGGAATCATAAAAAACACACATGATATAAAAATATAGTTATGAAAACTAAGTTGCAATATAGGCCATTAGAAATCCTTCATGTGGATCTATTTGAACCAGTTAATACAACTAGCCTAGGAAAAGGAAAGACATTTGGGCGTGTAATAGTAGATGACTACTCTAAATTTACTTGATTTAGATTCCTAGCATATAAGAGTTGGTTATTTAAGGTATGTAGAACTTTCTCCACATGAATTCAAAGGAAATTAGGATGTTAAATCTTAACAATTCATAGTGATCATGGTGGAGAGTTTGACAATGATAGGTTTTAATCCTTATGTCAAGAGATAGGAATAGAACATGGTTACCCTTCCTCTAGGATCCCCTAACAAAATGGAATAGCTGAAAGGAAAAAAACAAAACCTTGGTGGAAGCTACTAGGGCAATGCTAACTAAGTATTCACTTCCTAGGTATTTTTGGGCAAAAGCAGTGAATACTACTTATTATGTTTTAAATTGGGTGAATGCTATATCTAAGCTTAATAAGACACCCTATGAACTCCTTAAGGGTAGAACACCCAACATTTCTCACTTGCATGTCTTATGTCGTAGATGCTTTATCTTAATCAATGGAAAATCACCCTTAGGAAAATTTGATCCCAAGTTGGATGAATGTGTCTTCTTAGTTACTCATCTATAGGTAAGGCCTTTAAAATCTTTAATAAGAGGACCCTCATAGTAAAAGAGTCTACCCATATGGTATTTGATGAATCAAATAGGATCTCTAAATCTAAACCTGCAGAATAAGAAGTGGAGGTCATTCAAGGGGTAGAAACCATTGTTATAGGAGATAGAGTAAAACCTCAGGAAATATTACCTAGAAAAAAGAGATATTCTTCTAGTCATCCTAAATAACATATTTTAGGAGACCCATATCAAGGTGTTAGAACTAGGCTTGAACTTAGGAATGAAGTTAGTCATTCAGCTTTTATCTCTATGATAGAACCCACCAACATAGATTAAGCCCTAGCTATTTAATTTTGGATCCTAGCATTGCTAGAAATGCTAAACTAATTTGTTAGAAATTATGTATGGAACTAGTCAAGAGACCTAAGGACCAGAGTGTGGTTGGAACAAAGTGGGTTTCAAAAAATAAGATGAACGACTCTGGAATAGTAGTGAGGAATAAAGCCAGATTAGTAGCTAAGGGATATAACTAGATTGAAGGAATAGATTTTGAGGAAACCTTTGCCCCTGTAGCTAGATTAGAAGCCATTAGGGTGTTAGTATCCTTTGATTGCTTTAAGGGTTTTAAATTGTATAAAGTGGACATTAAGAGTGTCTTCTTAAATGGTGCGATTCAAGAACATGAATATGTTGAGAAACTCCCATGTTTTAAAAATTTATAATTCCCAGATCATGTATTCAAACTAAAGAAGTCCTTGTATGGGTTGAAGAAAGCACTTTAAGCCTTGTATGAAAGGTTGAGCACATTCCTTGTAGATAGAGGCATTGTTAAAGGTAGTGTAGACACCACTCTATTCCTAAATAAAGAAGGAGAAGACTTATTGTCCAAATTTTTGTTGATGACATATTGTTTAGATCCTCAGATAAAAACCTACTTGATGATTTTTTAAAAATAATGAGTAGATAATTTGAGATAAGTATGATGGGAGAGCTAAGCTACTTTATTGGATTTAGTGTAAAGAAGATAGATGATAAAACCTTTCTTAGACAACATAAATACATCAAGGACATTCATACAGAGTTTGAAATGGACAATTCTAAGACCATGAATGCTCCCATGAGCTCTAGTATTCAATTAGATAAGGCCCCAAATGAAAAATTAATAGATCAAAAAAGTATAGCAGGAGAATTAGATCACTTCTTTACTTGAATGCTAGTAGACTAAATATAATATTTAGTGTGTGCCTTTGTGTGCGATTTCAGGCTGGTCCAAAAGAATCGCATATAATTGCCATTAAGAGAATTCTTAGATACCTGTTAGGGACTCCAAACCTAGGATTCTAGTATCCTAGACATAACACTTCTTTTGAAAGTATAAAATATTCAGATTCTGATTTTGCATAACTTATGGTAGATAAAAAAAGCACATCAAGAACCTGCCAATTCATTAAACAATCTTTAGTCTCCTAGGGCAGTAGAAAATAAAATTTAGTATCCTTTTTTACTACTGAGGAATAATATATAGAAGTAGGGAGCTGTGTTGCTCAAGTCTTATGGCTAAAGCAACAACTCTTAGATCTTGAACTACCTATATGAACCATTCTAATTATGTGTGACAACACCAGTGCTCTTTGTATATCTAAAAATACAATTCAACACACCTGCACAAATCATATATATATTAGGCACCACTTTATAAGAGATCATGTAGCCAAGGGAGATTTATAATTGCATCATATAGCTATAAGAGATCAATTGACAAACATCTTCACTAAACCCCTAACCATTGACACCTTTAGCACCTTGAGGACTAAACTAGGTGTTATACATATTCATGCTTAACTCAAGATAAATAAATAAAAAATTCATTTGGAATTATTCATTTATATATGTTAAATTATATGTGTTTGTTCTTGTGCATGTTTGTGTTGTTGTTTATTGTTTATATTTTTCAAAAAAAAAAAAAATTTTTTTGGTATTTCCTTATCATCACCACACACCTCACTGCCTCACAAAATCTTTCAATTTTTTTAATATCGTATTGTATGATCCACATTCGTACTGTACGATATGCACAGATCACAACCCTTAGTTTAATTAATGGTCCAGATTAGATCCATGCTATATACATCATACTGTATTAACCCTTATCCATATTGTATGATCTATGTGTAACTAACCATTGAGGAATTAAATTCATTTGGTACAAAATTATTGCCAATCATACGATACGATACCTCTCTTCATACTGTATAATACACGTGTCAAACTGGATATGGATGAATTTCAATTCAGTCGGTATGATAAAAAATTTATTTGATATTATATAAACACCTATTCATATAGTATGATACCTTTTATGAAATAACATACCAATGATTCCTTGGGGTGAATGTAATTCCTTAAGATCATCCAGTACGATACCTAATCATACTATTTGATTTGACCATCTTTTTCGACAAGTCATCCAGATGAATTAAATTCTCTAATCATACTATACAAACCTATATTGTATTGAATGATCTACCTAAATTCTAAAAATTTGAAGGATTTGAACATTTCAATTCACTCAACTCACTACTCCCTCAAACTCAAACCCTATTGACATTCCAGTCCAATGATCGATGGAAGCAAACATGATAGAATAACCTAGGGGAGATCCTCCTCCTCTCATCATTTTGATGATCATTTTTTATCTCTAAGGGATGAAGATGCCTACTATAAGTACAAGGAGGTGAAAATCACCCCTTCTACCAAAGGACCTCATCTATAACCCCTTATCTATACAATAGATTTTGACTGGACATATGTCAAATTGATTATTAGGAATGTGTCTACAAACCAACATCAACCACTAGTCCTCACCTCAAATCAGAATGCCTGACTTATTCGGCATGTCCTTAGAACATCAATTATACTTAAAGGTGGGGACCGGGTTAACATAACCCCACTTCTTTCCATAGTCACCTACCTTATAATATCAAAAATCCAATTTGATGAAGCCCAAATAATTCTTAATTATATCCAAAATATGACTCATATTCGACATCTCAGTACCTAAAGAAAACAAAATGTTGCCTTACGACACATTATATGATATATCTTAGACAAAAAATACCAAATAAATTTTCATGTTGCTCTTGATAATGTTCCTATTTTCTATACAGATGCCTCCTTATGTATCCTTTTTCATCAGGGGCATGAGCAAGATGAGCGAGATGAGCAAGAGTTTGCTAAAGAAGGGGAAGCTATTGCAGGTGGACCTGAATTGCCACCAATACCACCAACTACACCTTCCTACCCTACATACCTTTCATGGCAACATAATTCAATGACTTGAGCGATTAGAAACCAGGCTGGACTACCACATTCAATAATAAAAACAACAACACAAGGAAGAAATGAGATGGATTGGAGAAAGGTTTTCCTCAATTGACAATCAATTTGCCTCCATCCATCAATACTTTCAACCACCAACACCACCACCTGATCAGGAACGGCCATACCTTTAGTGTTTGTTTTTTCTATTTTATTGCTTTTATTTCTTATAATGTTCTCTTTGTTTATTGTTCTCCTTTTTTTGGTGATGTCAAAAAGGGGAGAAAATGTTTGCTTTGGTTGTATGTTTTAATAGATTCTTGTATTTGTGTTATTTTTTGTTATTTTTTTCTTCTTTTGTGTTTTATTATTAAAAAATATAAAAAATTACAAAATAAAAAATTGAAAACCCCTAATTTTTAAAACTATCACCTAGCGAAGGGGAGCTTAGGAGAAAAAAATTTATCTTGCATATTTACCATTGTTTTTTGCCATCATAAAAAAGAGGGAGATTGTTACAATCCAGGATCCCTAATATGTTTTTTTGATGATGACAAATATTATTGATTGAATTGTTACTTTTCTCGTTGAATATATTAGATATTTCTTCTGTCTGTAAGCACTAACATTGTAGGTAATACATACACTGCTCAATGCTACTGAAAGCTCAAGAATGGGTAGAATAGGAATGTAGCGTAAACAAAGTCTGTAATTTTATTTTTCTTTATTTTTTATATCTTGAGCCTGGCCACATAAGAGTGTATGAAATTGGGTGACCATACACACACACATTATGGGAGTGAGATAAATTTTAAGAGTTAAATTTTATGTGCTAATCATATTGTACCACTTATAATCGTATTGTATATTCAGTGTAGAAATAATGGACTTAATGACTAATTGAAAAATTAGTTTTTGCAAATTAATCGTACTGTACAATCTAGATTATACGGTGTAATTTGTTATGATTTAAAAATCATAGCCGCCGGATGAATTAAATAAGACTTTTGAAATTTGATTTTAAAACTAATCATATTATATGATCTAATTCATATTATATGAATAGTTAAAATCTTACTTAAATTAACACCCATAATTAGTTAATTAAATCATGGTTTAATTAATGATAGCAGATTGTATTGTACGATATTGATCATACCAAATGATTTTGAGAGACAAAATTTGGTCATCCCAAAGATCGTACCAAATAAAAACATAATTTTTGAACTAATCGTATGATACAATATTCATATCATACCGATGATCATCTTGAAATCAACTAATTTTATTGTACAATGATAACAATATAGGATGACTTATTGAGACGATTTCTAATCATCATGTACAAATAAGAGAGAAAAACTAACAGATCATTCTAGACGATCTTTGGATCATATTGTACAATGTATTTGAAAAGTTGAATAGTTTATATGAATAACTATTTACTTTATACTGGACGAGTCTATTTTTGAAATGATCATACTATATGAACTCAAATTGAAGTGTATGAACAGTGACAACTAACTTGAATTTTTAGGTTTTATTGAAGCCTAATTCTTAAGCAAGTTTTTGTGATTCTCCTTATAATGATGAGAGGATTATGTTACTGTTGAAGGTACTCTGAGAGAGGAGATTTTGAGAAATCAAGGATTTGAGAGAATGGAGAAAGTGAGGTTGAGCGTGGGGGAGGAGTGTGAGGCAATCACACAGGTACTCCATGCTAGCGATAACCTTGCTCCTCCTTTGGCCTTGGTGAGTCTTGAAGTCTATCTTGGGAGAGAGTCTTCTAGGTCAAGTCCTTGAGGTACTCTGCCTTCTCCGGGATGGAGAAGAAGGAGGTGAGGTTCTCTACCTTCTCTAAGAGGAAAAAAAATGAGTCATGGTCTGCTGCCATCACCAAGAGGATGACATAACATCCAGCACTCTGCCGCATTAGGTTTTATAAAAGTGAGTTTATTATGGCTTCTCTGCCAAGTTATTGGAGAAAATGGAGAGTCACTTAGTGATTAGTGCAATACCCGGAGCGAAGGACTCTAGGGTGTGGACATAGATCAAGGTTGACCGAACCACTATAAAAATCTCTAGTGTATTTTTTCTTTTTCGCACTTTTATTTTTCTTGCATTTTATTTCTGCTGTAACTGCTTGGAAAATTTGTGATTATTGATTCATTTTATAAATCAACATATGATCAGAGTTAAATCAATATTTTTATAAAACTCATTCACTTTTGCAATTAATTAAAATTTGGCATTTTCAATTTCTGAAAACTTTTTAAAAATATTATCACCGCAATCTTGAAGTTGAATTTTTTTTTTTAAATTACCAATTCACCTCGCCTATTTGTGAGCCTTGTGCTAGTTCCTTAAGGTTTAACAACCTTCACGAACATTCATAAAGTCTTCAACCAAACTATTCTACATTCTAATCAATATAAACCAAATCAATAGTCACACATTTATGATCTATATCCCCTCCTAAGCAAGGCTTTAATTATTGTTTATTCACCTTGCAAGTCTAAGGAATTTTCTTATCCTATAGTTTTATAGTTCTATATGGCTTTATCTTCACTACGTTGAATAGACCAGACAATATGGACTTCAACTTCCCAGGAAATAATTTCAATCTTGAATTTTATAAAAGAACTTCCTGCACAACGGTAAATTTTTACTTAATATACTACTGATCTTATCATCTCTTAGCATTCTTATAAGCTTTATGTCTAAACATCTCTAGCTCATTCACTGTATTAATATTCTCTTCTAAGCCTCTTTTAGATTATAATTAAACTCCTTAATTACCTTATAATCCTAATGCTCTATTCTACAAACAAATTTCAAGCTTTTCCGAAAACCAATCAATAGGGTGACATTCAAATTGGAGTTTTAAAAGTACTCATGTAAGCTAATGAAGGATCATATAATTTTACAGGCTAATCTTTCCTATTGGGGTTATAAATTTCTACAAAATTTTTTTACTCTACATATTAGAAATTTCAACATGGCCATTAGTCTGAGGGGGATAAGTAATTAATACCCTTTGTTGTATTCCAAATTTTGAAATCAGGGTTTCAACTCTTTAATTTTAAAAATTTGTTTCCCCTCACTAAAGAATGCTCTAGGTATTCCAAATTAAGTAAAAAAAATTTATTTAAAAATTTTAATAATACTTGAGCATCATTCTAGGGATAACAACTACTCAAATCCATTTAGAAACATAGTAAACTACTATTAATATATATTAATTTCCAAAAATGGAACAAATTATCCAAAAAAATCTAATTCCCACACATCAAATATATCAACTTCCAACATATAGTTTATTTGATTCTCTACTTACTGACGCCTATCATATTTATTAACATATTCTTTAATATTCTTAAATAGGGTATGCCAATAAATTCATATTATAAAATCTTATAGGTAATCTTATATCATCCAAAATGTCCACCATTATAAGAGTCATAACATTGATTGATAACACTATCAGTTTCCTCTAATGGGATACATCCCTTAATGATTTGATTCTTACACTTTTTTTATAAGCATGGCTCATCCAATGAATAGAACCTAACATAATGTATAAATTTTTATGTCTAGGAATATATCATGTCAAATGAAATAACACCACTAAAAATGAAGTTCACTACATCTTCATACCAATGCTCACAATTGTCACTCGATGCAAATAGTTTGTCATAAAAAAAAACTCATTAATGTCAAACTTGTCATGAATAGGTTTTTTTAATTCCAATTTATCTAAATGATCTATAATTGGGTTTTATATTCCTTTCCCTTCTAAAATTTAAGCATCACATTCCTATAACAAAATAATCCATGTAGTTAACCTAGGTTGGGAATCTTTCTTTATTACTTAATATTTGATAGTAGAATAATTGATCTACACTATAACTTTATCTATTATTGTGTAATTAGTATGGGCTTTCTTTACGTTTATACTAGTATAGTAAATGACATGAAACATCTTCTCCACTCTTTATCCTAATAACGCTTCTACAATAAAGGTACTAGCATCACTAATAATTTCAAAATTTAGCGACTATTAGGAAATATTATTATGGGTGCTCTAATAAATTTCTTTTAAAGGTGTTAAAAGTTTCTTGTAACTCACTATTTAAATCAAAAGGGATGTCTTTTTCCAATTAAATTTGAAATAGTTTCATGATTTTTGAAAAATCCTAATTGAATATCCATAAAAACCAGCGCGACCTTGAAAACTTCTCAAACCTTTAATAAAGGTAGAAAGTAGCAAGTTTTCTATTACATAAAATTTTGCTCTATCAATCTCCGAAGTATTCTTAGGTATCTTATGGATCAAAATAATTTCTTTTGAAACCAAGAAATAACACCATTCCCAATATAGGACTATATTTGACTCTTTTAATTTTTTCAAAATAATAGCTAAATGCTCAAGACAAGAGTTAAATGAAGTACCAAATATAGAAAAATTATTCATGAAAATATCAAACCCTGCTCAATCTAACCTGAAAAAGATAGACATCATGAATCTATGAAAGGTTATAGGGGCATTTTCAAAGTCCAAATGACATTCTACAAAAAAATAAAATGTGCCATAAGTGCTTGTATATATGGGGTTTTCCTGGTCCTATGGTGATATTAAAATTTATTGATAACCTATGTAGCTATCTAAGAAATAATAGAATAGATGCCCCATCAATCTATTAAGCCTCTCATCAATGAAATGTAAAGGGAAATGATTTTTTTCTAATAGCTTTATTTAACTTCCTATATTCAATATAAATTCTCCAATATGCAATTGTTCTAGATAGTATCAACTCATTCTTTTTATTAGAGTTCAATCTTCTTTGAGGATTAGCCTTTGGTTGGGAGTCTTCTTCCATCAAAATCTTATGCATGCCCAATGATGGACTAATCCCTTGTATTTGAGCTATCATCCATTCAAATACTTTCTTATGAGTTTTTAGAACCCTGATATACCTACCCTCTTGACTTTCTTACAAATTAGTAGAGATAATAACATGAAACATTGATCCATCTTCTAAAAATGTATACTTCAAATGGTTTGGTAAATATTTCAATTCTATGGTAGGTGCTTTAAAATGCAGGGTCTCAAGTATTTCCCTAAAGAAGATGTGTCAAATCTCTATATCTCTCTAAAAAACTCTAGGGGCATCATTTAATAGATAAGCACTACCTCTACGCAACTCCTAGATATCATTCTAAATAAAAGAATTTTCTAATGAATCATTAAACCACATCTCTTTCACTATCTCCTGTTTTTGGGTTATGACTGACTCATTTTGCTCTGTTTTTTCCACTGGTTTGGTGAGTTTCTTTGGGTTGGTGGCCTTTATTTTGTGTTCTGGTTTGGGAATCTGGATGTGCTTTTGCATTTAGGTTCTTGGCTCCTATTTTTTGGCTTGAGCATTGTCTATAGCTTGTGGTTGCTGGCTGTGTTTTCTCCCTCCTCATTTATTCAGGTCTCTTGCCTTGGCTGGCTGTTGGTTTTTGTATTATTTTTCTGGGTTGGTTATGGCTGTTTGGTTGTCTGCTCCTTCTTGGCTGTTGGGTGGGAGCTTAGTTTTGTGGTCTCCTTGTTGCTGCGGGTTGGTGTTGATTGTGGTTGCCCTTTCTTTTTCGTGGTGGATTTCTGGGGTTCTTCTGGCCCTTGCTGGAATTTGAGTTTTCTGCTATGCTCTTCGGCTGGTGTGTTTTCTGAGTTACTTGCTTTAGGGGTTTTTTTGGGGGGTTTTTTCTGTCTGGTTGTGACATGCCTGATTGGTATAGGGTGGTTTCTAACGATAATTTAGTCTGGGTTTTTTATTTTGCTAACATTATGCTGATCCTTTGCAGGGAGACCAACCTTTTTTTATTTAAGGGGGATTTTCTCTTTATTGGTATGAGCCCTCCCTCGTTCTTTTTCTTTCTGTGTTGCTATTGCTTCTGTTTTGCAGGTGTTCTTTGGTTCTTTCAATGTTGCAGTGATTTTTGGTTTTGGGAGCATATGCTGATTCCTGTTTTGATCTGACTCCTCATTTTTTGAATGTTCATCCTTGAGCACCATAGAATGTCCCTAGATATCATTGTATTTTGGATTAGTAGGAACCTTGAGCTTCTAGGTTTTTTTGTTTTTTAGATTGTAGCTCTTTTGAGCATTAGTCAAGCTTGAGGACCCTTTAACGACCTTGTAATTTATCCTTTTAATTAACGCGTAGGCCCCTCCGTGGGTTTCCCTAAAAAAAAATTCTCTTTCACTATCCCCCCACACATCTCTCTCATTTTCTCCCCCACAAATCTCTCCAAAATTAGTTCTATATAACTAATCCTCATTAGGATCATTAGGGACTGCATGCATTTTAGGACATTAAAATTCACTTATCGATCTTGTAATCACATTATCAACCCCCCTCTCTTTGAACATTAATCATTTTTATTCTAGCATATAGAAAAGGTCTACCCAAAATGATTTGTATCTCTCTATATTCTTCTATGTCTAATATAATAAAATCCACTAGGAAAAAAATAACTTAATCACTTTGAATAATACATCTTCTATGACCCTCCTAAGGTATGTATAAGATATATGTGCTAACCAAAGGATAGTAGTGGTGGGTTATACCTCTCCTAAGCCAAGTTTCTTAAAGATTGAAATGGACAAAAAATTGATGCTTGCTCTTAAATCATATAATGTTATTCCATAGGATTTAGCTCAGACAATATAGTGAATTATAAAGTTTCCAGGGTCTTTAGCTTTTAAGGATGTTTCTTCAATGAAATAACACTAAAATTTTTAGAGAGAGAAATAGTCTCAAAATGACCTAAGTTCTTTTTATTCCTAAAGATGTCCATAATAAACTTGGAATAACTAAGCAATTGCTTTAAGGCTTTTGAAAATGGAATATTGATAATCAATTTCTTAAACACTTCAAGAAATCTAAAGAACTTCTTATATAAGTTTTGCTTTAAGAGTATCAGGGTAAATGGTGGTGGTGGCCTTTCTGTGACCTTCATGATAGGTTTTTCTAATTCTTCATCTAGTAGTGTGGGTTCTATTGATGTTTCCTCACTCATTTCTTCATCAGGCTTGTCTTTCTCCATAACTTCTTCCTCTAACTCTTTACCACTTCTCAACAAAATGGCTATGCACTACTCTTAAACCTTATCCATCAAATTAACTTTAGTATTACTAGAAAGAGTTCCTTAGGGTCTATTATTTAGTGAATTAATAATCTAATCCAACTAGTTTTCAATATTTATAATAGTAGTGACTTGGCATCAAAGTTGAGTCCCCATATGTAGCACTAATTTATATTCCTGATGACCTAAGGTCATTTGTGGTTCCATATAGATTTTAATTAACTAATATAGGTCCTCCTTAAGTTGAAAAACTCCTAGGTTGTTTAATTTTCTAAAAATGGAAATTACCTGAGAAGTTAAGATGGATAATGCATCAAACTCATGAAAAGGCAAAGTTTTTTCATAAATAGAGTAGGAGATGACATTCTTATTATTCAATTTTATGTTGATGATATCCTATTATGTTCCACTGATAAAAATCTTTATGATGACTTTTCAATAATAATGGGTCAGGAATTTTAAATGAATTTGATGAAAGAGTTAAGTTACTTTCTTGATTTTAGTATAAAGTAGGAAGAGGATGGCACCTTTCTTAGTTAGTCAAAATATGTTAAGGACATCCTTAAAAAAATAAAATGGATAAAGCTAAATCAATAAATACTCCCATGAGTTTCTCAGATTAGTTAGATAAGGATTCTAAAGGCAAATATATTGATCAAAATAAATTTAGAGGGATGATTGGATCATTACTTTATTTAACTGCTAGCAGACCTGATATCATGTTTAATGATCATCTGTGTGCTAGATTTCAAGCTGATCCAAAAGAATCTCACCTGACTGTTGTTAAAAGAATTCTGAGATATCTTTTAGGAACTCAAAATTTAAGGATTTGGTATCCTAAGTATATCATATCTTTTGAAATCATTGGATATTATGATTCAGATTTTATAGGGTGTAGAGTTTATAGAAAGAGTACTTCTAGAACTTGTCAATTCATAGGAAACTCTTTAATCTCCTGGTCTAGCAAAAAATAGAATTTAGTAGCTCTTTCTACTGTTGAAACAGAATATATAGCCTTAGGAAGTTATGTGGCGCAAGTTCTATGGTTAAAATAACAACTAATGGATTTAGGTTTTTCAATTGGTACTATTAATTTTTTTTATGATCAAGCTAGTAACATTTGCATTTCAAAGAATCTAATTCAACACTCAAGAACTAAGCATGTTGACATAAGACATCACTTCATTAAAGATCATGTTACTAAAGGAGATATTGAGCTACATCATGTAGAAATAAAAAATCAACTTGCAGATATTTTCACCAAACTATTGGCTTTTGAGACTTTTAGCATTTTAAGAACCAGATTAGGTGTTATTGATATTCATGCTTGATAATTATAATTTAATAAATTGAAATTATAGTGTACTTTTTGTGTTTATGAGTGTGTTTTGTTCTTTAATTTTTGAGGTTTGTTTTGTTTTAGTTTTCTCCATTTTTTTGTTTTTGTTTTTGTCTGTTTAATTTTTTATTTTATGCTTGATTTTTTATTTCATTTTATTATTTGTTTTTGTTCTTTCATGAATCTTGAATGAATTTGTTTTTGAAGAGTATCTTGATTATCATATGAAATATTAAATATCCTTTTCTATTCATACTATTAGAAAACATTTCGTAATGTATGAATTCCTCATATTTCACATGATTTCCTTTTTGTATTGGGTAGACAAAAAATTTTCCTCTGATTGTACAGTACGAACACATATTCATGTTATAGATCTGGACCCAAATATTATTATTCCTTTACTGCTACACATTTATTTTGGTTGCCCTACTACTAACTTTTCAGGTCCACAAGATCAATTGCAAGTCAAGCCAGCTCAAGATATGGTAGATTAGGACTGAGTCAATATATAATTTTAATTTCAGATGCTAAGTAACCTTCCACACACGCACACTCAGGGGAAGAAATTCTATAAGTTTAAGTATTTTTTATTTTTTATCACATCATACATGATAATCCAAAATCATCCTAGACGATTAGTTAAAAATAAAAACCCTAATTAGGGCATCTGTGACAAGTCAATCAAATTAAACAAATTATCTTTGATGATCTTTATATAGTCCTGGACGATATGCTCAAATCATAAATACTTAGCCACCAAACTCATTTAAGTAATATTTCCTTTTAGAATTTTTTTATAATCATATAGGCCAATATCAAGATCGTCCTGGACGATGCATTACAATCAAGCCTAAATTAGTTAGGTGATTAAGGGAAGTAATAAAGGTTAGATTGATTGATCATATTATCTTGGATGATTAGTATGGAAAACCTTAGTTTTCTCCTGAATCACCTAGATGTCCAGAACTATATGCTAGAAGATTAGTGATAATTCTTCATCATCCAGATGTTTCTCCTGGATGACCAGAATGATCTATTGAATGATAATCACTAATTTTGAACTAATTGTACATGATAATTCTTGGATCTTCCTGGACAATCAGGAATATTTCTTCATCGTCCAACATGTATCTCCTAGACTACTAGAACTATGTACTGGATGATATGTATGATTTTGAACTAATCGTACAAGATGATGTCCACATCATCTTAGATGATCAGAATAAATAATGTGTTCTAATCATATAACACACCCATATCATCTTGGTTGAAAGGGATGAAATACACTGATCGTACAGGATGATATATCAATCATATTGGATGATCTTTAACGCCGAGTTACAAATTAGGGCATTTTTAAGACCTTCTTTATAAGATCTCTTAATTGTTAATAAAAGAATATTTTGCTATTGTCCTGACTTGAGAGAGCTTAAGGAAGGAGAGGGAGAGCTCGGAAGAGAGAGAGAGAGAGAGAGAGAGAGAGAGAGAGAGAGAGAGAGAGAGAGAGAGAGAGAGAGAGAGAGAGTGAGAGAGAGAGAGAGAGAGAGAGAGAGAGAGAGAGAGAGAGAGAGAGAGAGAGAGAGAGAGAGAGAGGATCTTATGAGGGGGAATTTATGAGGTGTTCACAATGGTTGCTCCAAGTAAGGATTTTAGTCGTCTTCTCCAATCATCATCCCGACTCCTTGGTGGCTTGGGGGAGGTCTTCATCAACATCAGATCAAGGTTCTCTAGTTGCTTCAGGAAGAAGCAAAAGAAGTTGAGGTTCTCTATCTGCTTCAGGAGGAAGCAAAATGAGCAAGATTCTTTGCCTCACTGGGGTCAGTAGAAAGGAGTTTGTAAAGGCTTCTTTGTCTTACTGTGGGAGCAAAAGGAGAGTCACTGTGTTATTAGTGCAATACTTGGAGGAGAGGCTCTCGGGAGTGGATGTAGGTCAAGTTGATCGAATCACTATAAAATCTATTATCTTCTTTTTGTTTTATTCCAACACTTTTTTTTTGCATTTTAATTTTTGTGGTTGACTGTGCTTGTTTTAAAATATTTGTTTGATTGAAAAATGTAGATTTTGAGAAATATTAATTTCTCTAATTTTAAAATTGAATATGTCATTATGAATGATATATCACCTCGGAAGGTAAACATATCATTTCCTAATGGGTTCAAATTATAAAACTTTTAATTCATCCTGATTATCATAGTCATACTCAGGAAAAAATCACATATGACCCCGAAGGATCAAAATGAAATTTAATTAAGTGTTTGAATACATTAATATGGATAAAGGGATCATTTATTTCATAATCAAAATTATGATAATAGAATGATATGTCTTCCAAGAGAAAGAAGATATTATTTACTATTAATCATTTGAGAATGACGATAATGATCATTGTATTTGATTTCCCAAAGATAATTAATTAAAATTTTGAAAGTTTTGATTTTTGAAAATTTGATCTAGGTTTCTAAATCTCCTACGAGTGCAAGCCCTCGTTGTTAATTACATTATAAGGAAATTAGAGTTTCTTATGAATACACTCAATTAAAATAGTAGTATAAATTGTATTTAATATTTCAAAGCTGGATACCAAAGGAGGTAAGGATTAGAAATTTTAATTAGGAATGGATCAAATTTGAACACTTATTTCAAGAGTCAAAGGAGAAAGGGTAAGGAGTGTTTTAAGATTCTAAAATAATTCAGAAACACTCCAACCTATCATAAGTATTGAGCTTAAATTTGATTGAAAGGGATTTAAGTTTGAATGGTTGATTTTATCAAAAAGTTGGGATCAAATTCTTGAAGGTTGAGGTCTTATACTGTAAACTTGCCTCAGAACCTAAGTCTAAATTAGGTGCTAAAAATTAGTGACCCAAACCTAACTAATGCAATACAGATCTGGACTTATCACAGCATGGATTGGGGAGCCAGCTATACCACCTAAATGCTTCAATATTATGAGTCTAATCTTTTATATAAGAGTGGTAGGGATGTTAATTAGATTAAGTTTAAGGAAAGTAAGGCCAACTTTTAGAGGAGATCCTAATTTGGCCCCTTAATATATGTTGGGTGTTTGATTCTTAAAGTAAAATGCAATTAAAGATTTAGACATTTTATATTTATTACTAAAGCGATGCATGCTAGTTGACTCGATTAAATGAATGAATTAAAATGAAGCAATTTAAAAATTAGGCTTACAAAATAAAATTTTCCATAGAGATTGCACAATATCCCCTTAACAGATTTGCACCCTTATATGCCAGGTGATCTGCCAAAATCCGTAGGTTGGGAGGTACCTAACAAAAGAAAAGAAAAGTGCAACAAGTATGCAAGTGAACTCTCGGCAGTCCCGGGCTTACTTCTTAAAATTGTTAAAGTTGCTATATTGACTTAAAATTTTTAATTTTGCTTAAGTAGAAATAGTTTTAAAGATTTCTCACGAGCCTTTGATCGGGTTCTAGGCTAAAACAAAGATCGACATATACGTAAAGATATTAGAAAAATAGTTATTTCTATTGTATAATCAATTAAATAAATCAATCAAATTAAATGCTCAAATTAAATGTCCATGTGGAAAGTGCCACTTAATATTACAAACTAAGGTCTGCAAAAAACGTAAAATAGTCGGGCACCACTAACAACAACTTGGATTCTATTCTTAAGACTTAAGTGACTTTGAGAATAATTCTTTTTGTTGTCCACTTCTTCATCATTTTATATTTCCTTGGGTCGTTAGGTCCGGATATCCAAATGAAAAGATACTCCCCATCAAAAGGGGTGCTATATTTTCTCTTTGGATATTTTAAAACCATCTTAATTTGGATCTCCAAATAGAAAGGGACTCTCCCCTAAGGAATGACCCTTCCTCTTTGGATTTCAAAAGGGATACTATCCCATCTCAAGTGTCACTTTAAATATTTACCACTTAATTATATTAAATTACATTTGAATAAAAAGTAAAATCTAGTCTCAAAAACCTGCAGGGTTATCCTAAGTAGCTATAATCAAATCATTTCAAGCAGTTAATATATTGAGTTTAGAAATGCTCAAATCACAGTCACGCTTGGCCATACTCTTTTAATTTAAAGGGGGACCTATGCATTTTGAAGTGCCTGTAAAAAATAATATTAATTTAAAGCTTAATTTATTTGCCCCCTTTAATTTCAATTGCCCTGTATGAGCATGACCACCTACATAAGATTGAATTGGTATAAATCATCTCTAACCTAGAGGTAGATCTAATGTACAATCAAACACATCATAGAGTGTAAAAAGTAAGTAAAATATCAATCAATCTAAGCTAGCAAAATGCATGTAATAAAAACCATAAAAAACCTGGTACACAGTAGAAAAGTAAATAGCTACCTAGCCTAAGACTAGAGTTAGTTATCCTAGTAAACTATCTAAAGTATGTGAGGTTGGTTGTGTGGTTTGGATATGTCTTATGTAGGGTAATTTATTTAAGTTGTTTGAAGTTCTGGTTGGTTGAAAGGCTTAAGAGATTTAAGTTTTAGTTTAAATATTAATAGCTTAAAATTGATTTTAAAGTATATTTTAAAGGGTTATTGATTACCACCTTTGTTGATCACCGAGGCCGTGAAGTTTATTTCACCTTCATTGGGGCTAATTTAATAGCCTCGTAGGCTTGAGTTACCTGGTGGTAACTGGTATAATTAAGTTATTTAATTTGATTTAAGATTTGAAAGTTAATGAATTTTAATTAAAGTTGGTTGATTGCTGGTTTTAAGGTTGATTAAGGATTTTTGAAAATTTAAAGTTGATTATCAAATTTTAAGCATTTTCTGGATTATTTAAATGATTAAACTAAGTGGTTGAAATTTGAATTTTTTATTAAGGTTTTTGTCTAGAAAGTAAATATTTTTATAAAATATTAAACCTTAAGACGATAAGTTAAACTATAAGTATGTTGGATTTGGATTTTTTACCTTTAGTTATATAGGTTTGAAGTTTTGACTTGATATTTGACTAAAAGTTGCCTTTTTCAAATTTGAATAATTTCTGGTGGTTTGATATTTTTGATAAATATTAGATTTTATTTTTAGATGAATGCCTTTGCGTTTGATAAATTTAGAATTTTCTAAAATTAGTTATGATTTTTCAAAGTTTGATGTATTTAATTAAATTTTTAAATTGATTAAATAAAAGACATTTTTTATTGAATTTTTAAATTGATTTAATAAAATACATTTTTTATGGTTTTACTACAAATGAACTCCAAACGTTTTGAAATCACCTCCAAAGATAAAAAATGATCTGAGGGATTCTCAAGTGTTTGATAATTTTTTGGAATTTTTTTAATAATGTTTAATTAATTAAATTAATTAAGTGTTAATTTTTAAATTAAAATTAAATTAAGCCTAACTTTGCCATCAAATCAAAGGGATTTTAATTTTACTTGAGTTGTAAATTGAAGTTTGGTTAGTTTGAGGTATTATTTATATTTTTTAGATTTAAATTTTATTTATTAGAATTTTTAGAAGTTTTAAAGCTTATTTAATGGTTTAAGCTTAAGTAAATTAATTAAGAGACTTAATGATTTCAAAAATAAGTGATAAATTTTCTTAAGGCTGCATGCATCACTAAGTTTAAGTGGTAAAAATTTGAAATCAAGTGGATGTGTATCCTAATTTCTAGAATTAATCTAAATTTTCTAGACAAAGGTCCTTAATTATTATCCTTAATGATGTCATTAGGTTAAGTAGGTTTGAGTCAAACTTCCACTAACCCTTGGACAAGCTTGAATAACATGTAATCACACCAATAAAATCCTAGATTTAGGATAGCCTAAATTAGGTGCAAGTGTATGCATCCTATACATGAAAAAGATAAAAGTAACTTGAATAATTAAAACAATTGATTAGTGAATAATTTGGATAATTATTCACTAATCATCCCCATCAAATATGTACAAATAGCTCAACCTACATTTGAAATTTCAAACCCCTCACTCTAAGCTCTCAAAATTTAATGTATATAACTTTAAAATTAATTTTGATATTTAGAAAATAGATTAATTTTAAGAGTTTCTAGAAAATTTAAAGTAATTTAAAATAGTTTTGAAGAAATCTCAAAAATTGTTTTAAAATAGTTTTCAAAATGATTTTGAAAATGTTTTAATAATTTAAGATAATTTAAAATAGAGGTTATTTGGAATTTTGAAAATTACTTAGGTTAAATATTAATTAAACATTAATTAAATATTAAGATTGTAAGTAATTAAATCATTTAAAATACTTAATATATTTTAAAAAATAAATTTTATATTTTAAAATAATAAAATTAAGTTCTCTAATTTTATTAAAATGATATTAAATTTTTAATATTTAAAAGCATTTTATTTAATATTAAATTTGATGATATTTAATTAATCCTTAATTAAATATTTATTCAAAGTATTTAAATGTTAAAATTAATTAAATTTTAAAGTATTTTATATTTAACATAAATATTTAAATATTTAACATCAATATTTAAATATTTAAAATATTTTAAAATAAATTTTTATTTTAAATTTTTTTTATTATATATCTTAAATTAAATGATATTAATAGTTAATTATATTTTAAATTAAAATAATTAGATAAAATACATTAAATTAAAATTAATTTTAAAATAAATTCTTTAATATTATTCTCTAGAATTCTTAAATACATTAAGTAGAATATAATATTTAAATAACTTAAAAATATTTAATTATCATTTAATATAATAATATTCAAATATTAATTTTTTGAAATAACTAAAAATACATTAAGTTTTTTTTATTTGAAATTAATTTTAAATTAAAATTTATAAAATTGTAAAAGTTTTGATACCAAATACTAAATTTTTGCACTTATAAATATTTTTTAATCTTATTTTGAATTTTTTGGTAATTATTTAGTTTTAAAATCAATTAAAATCCTTTAATTAACTCTAGCGGCGGGAAAAGCCATGTGGCACATCATGGTTGGTAGAATAGGACCACCCGTTGGCGAGCAATCGTTGGTAATGATTGCACCATCGTGCAATCATTACCACACTGTTGAAATAGCGATGGGCCCCACACGTTGTCTACATGGCAGATAATGATTGAACCACACGGATGGCGGCGGTCAACTGACGCGGCTCACTTAGCCAGCGTGACAATGCACTATGCCATTAGATTTAATACGGCTTAATCTAACGATTAAGATCAAACTATGTAGTTGAACTAAATCTAATGGGATCGAATGGCAGAGCTGGATTTCACAGTTTGAGATGGATTACTTAGATCGAGCCGAACCCGGAGATTAACGATGGGATCTAATCCTCAATCTATCCAAGCCGTGGAATGGCTGGATCCGGACCATTGATCATAAGATCAATGTTCTGGATCTTTTGTAACCGAAGGGTTACATAAACCAAGCCCTATTATGAGTTTTTGAGCTCATTCTCTCAATCGTGTTAACAAAACTTGATGAAATTTGAAAACTAGATATCTTAGTTGAATAGAAATTATGGGGAATCAGTTTAAAGGTTTTCAAAGCTCAATATAAAGTTATTTTAATTCTAAATATTGTGACTTAGATCTAAAGGTTTTGGGAGATTTCACCATAGGATTTGAGAAAAGATGGTTCGATTGAACTTGTTGTTTATCCTCATAAATATTTGATGAAGAATCCATGGTTTGAAATTCCTTGGATTGAGAGCTTGAAGCCTAGAACAAATGAGTTGCTAAGGTCGCCAGTAGCTTTGATAGGTCAGATTTGACTAGGGAGATGTGCATGAGGTTGAGGAGGGTTCAAATGAAACTTGAAAGGGGATTGAAGAGCTCTAGAAGGTGAGAGAGTAAAGGTTTGAATTAGAGCTCATTTGAGCATTTCACCCTATTAAGATTTCCTTGCCCATTATGGACGGTTGAGATCAACTAGAAGGCTTACTTGCATGTTCCCACCTACCCTAAGAGTAGTTGGGAGTAGAGAAATAAAAGGACTAAAGGACTAGTGACATGTAAAGGTATCTTGTCCTTTTAAGCACATGTGGATGTGATTAGGAGCTAAACCAGTGATTAAGAGGGCTTAAGAACATTCCAGAAGGTGATTAAAGCTATTGGAGTTAGATGGATTTTAAAGGAGTGCACTTAAATTGATGATTTGACCATTTAATGGTATTTTGGAGGCTTGTTGACTAGTTTGATCTGTCAACTTGTCAAACCTGCTGATGTGGTAAGTGGGAAGACCTTGAGTGCTGGTTAGGTAAGTTGAAGGGGGTTAAAGTGGAATGGATTAAGCTTGAGGGGTCATTTGACCCTCTTTGACCACTCCTAGTGCTCATGTTGACTGTTTGACTATTCAACATGACACATGGAATGTTTAGTTGGCATGGAAAAATGCCTTGAGCTAATTTGGAGGGATCCTAAGGAATTAGGACAAGATGCTTAAAATTTGGAAGGGTATTCAAGGTGGGTTGACTAAGTATAGACATGTTTACTTGGTCAACTTACTTAAACTTGATTGGCCCATGATTAGAAAATATTTAGGCTATGGTTTGGAGTGGATTTGAAGCTTGAAAGGGGTTTGATAGGTTAAATGAATTGAAATAACCCATTTATAGCCTTAAGGAGTACTTGGGTCAAACTAGGTTGACCTAGTCAACCATGTTGACCCAAGGGGTGGGTCTAAGCTCTATAGATTTGAAATGATATTCTAGATCTATTGGAGGTGTTTCTAGACCTTAGGAGGTCAAATGGGTCAAAATGACTATTTGAACCCTCGAGGGGCCATTGGGTCAACCTAGGTTGACTTGGTCAACCAGGTCTACTCAAGGTTTGGGTTTGGGTCTAATATATTTGGTTTAATATTTAAAAATTATTGGAAGTGGTTCCAAGCAATTTGGAGATCATTTGGTATGAAGTAGGTATTTAAACCCTTAAGGGGTATTTTGGTCATTTTGACCTCTAATTAACTAAGGGTCAAAAGGGGTCTACCAAAATAAAGTTTAATGATTAACAGGTCAGGATTAACGGTCTGGAAGTGATTAGAGAGTTTGGAGAAGGGTCCAAGGCCAGTATTCACTGTGGGACAGATTAATTGACATAGGCCATAAATATTTAAAGGTTTTATAGCCTTTGGATTTCAATTCAATTTATGGGGTTAGAGAACTCAAAAAAGTCTCAAATTTAGAGGTTGCCTATAGAGACATTTTTTATCAATATGCATTTGATAGACTCTGAATTAGAGGTCATTTGGTTGAGGTTTGAAGTATTTGAAAAATTCATAGAAAAGGCTTTTAGTACAGGGCCTTTGGACTTAGATTTTGGTTTGAATTACTGGATTGATTTGGGTTTTGGGTTTCACGGCTGGGTTAGTTTGAGGTTTAAATAGAATTGAAATCTAGATTTGTATGAAGTTTGGTTTTTATTTGAATGTGGATTAATTAGGATTCTAGATTGATCTAGGATATAGGTTCATCTAAGATCAAACTTAATCATAGAGTTTGGACTAACCCTGAGTCTGGAATAATCTAAGATTTAAATTAATCCTAGGATCTAGAGTATGGGAGAATAATAGGATCTAGAATTTAAGAGAATTCTAGAGTCTAAGAAGTCCCAGAGTCTGGGGTCTAGAAAAATTCTGGGACCTAGATAGATCCTAAGGTTTAAATTAGTCTGGAGGTTAAATTAATCTGGCTCAGGATTGGTCCATGTGACCTCATACAAAAATGAGGTCAACAATATTAAAAAAAGTTTAAAAAATATTTTGATTTTTGTTTAAGAATTTTTAAAACTATGAATTCAACTCCCTTTTAGTTAGCCTTGGGAAAGTTCATAAAGGCTTAACAACCCTAATGAACTTTCAAGTGTTGAAACTCGATTACTATGAATTAGGATATTAAACCTAAGCTTATGTCCCATCGGCTAACCAAGAGGGGGGGGGGTGAATTGGTAATTAAAAATTAATCCCACTTTCTGATTTTTTAAACCAAAAAATAAACTTTAATGAGTTTTGTAGAAATAGATTTTTCAACCACAAATTAGAAACAAAAATCAGCAAAGTAAAAAGCAACGAAAAATAAAAGACACAAGATTTATAGTGGTTCGGTCAAACTTGACCTACATTCACTCCCCGGAGGCACCCTCCGTGTATTGCACTAATACCACTAGTGTCTCTCCTTTAGTACCCACAGCAACGCAGCGAAGGCTTTACAAAAACTCTTTCCACCACTACCCAGTGCGGTAGAGAACCTTCGTCCTTTTACACTATCCCCAGTGTTGGCAGAGAATCATCATCCTTTCACACTATCCCCAGTGTTGGTAGAGAACTGTCTGTCCTTTCACTCTCTCCCGGTGTAGGTAGAGAACCTTCCGTCCTTTGACACTCTCCCGGTGTAGGCAGAGAACCCTCCGTATGTTCACACTCTCCAAGTGTGGGCAGAGAACCCTTCGGCTGTTCACACTCTCCAAGTGTCGGCAGAGAATCGGATCTCCTTGACAGATCTTCTCACAAGAAATCTAGAAGGAAGAAAGGAAAGATTGAAGTAATCCCAAATCAAAAGAAGAGATTCTTACTTACCTTTGAAAACAAAGTGAAGCCTTCACGCTCTAGTAGTAGGAATCCTCCTTCGAACACTCTCTTACACTTTCTCCTTGACTCTTCTTTCAATAGGTATGAAGATCAGTGGACAAAAAGATTTGGTGATAGTCTAAATTGGACTATATATTGGAGAGACAAGAAAAACCATCCAAAAACTACAAAAATTCAAGTTATCATGTGTAGATCATCCCATACGATTCTGGAGCGTCCCGGACTATTTTACTTAAATGCGTTGGAAACAAACCCAATGTATATGGGTACGAAATGACTTCGTACTCACACTTCGTCCCGTACAAACAAGATTCGTCCGGTACGAACGATTATTTCATAGGTCGGTTCCCAAAAATTGCTGGATGTAACAAATCGTTGAAGAGTCGGTTCACTTCGTCCTGGGACGAACAGGACATCGCCTGGATGAAATGTTTACAGAGAGCAAATCATCCCAGGAAGAATACACTTCGTCCTGGATGAAAATACTCCAGAGAGCAACTCGTCCTGGAATGAATACCCTTCGTTTTTGAACAAAAATTTTCCAGAGAACATTTCGTCCTAGGATGAATACACTTCATCCTGGACGATCAGGACTTAAAAAAATTTTCTTCAACTCCTGTTCGTTCCATTGCTCTTACGAGGAGATAACTAACCTGATCGTCCCTTACAATCAGTACAAATTTCTCAAGATCTCCTAAAGTGTGTGTGTGTATTCACTAAATTACAATCACTCCCTCTCAAACTTAATTCAAAGAAAAATACAAGTTTTAAATACATAAAGTATCTCATGCTGAATTTGATTTTAAGTCTTTGTAGTCTGGAGTTTGATTTTTCTGAAATGTTAGTACACACAAGAGTAAAAATAACTCTTCCAAAAAGTATTAGGAGATAACTATATAAAAAACAATAATATTTGAAATCATCAAAACTATATAAGTTGCAAGAGTATAAAACATGCACATAACAACTTTCTTAACAATCTCCCCCTTTTTGATGATGGCAAAATAATTATTATTTATATAATTTCAAATTCTAAGAATCTCTTAAACTCCCCCTGATTTGATTAACACGTGTAAATAAGGAGGCATTTTTAGAAACAAATAAGAATAAAACAAACACACAACGTATACAACATACACAAAACTCAAAAACAAAAAAAACAAAAACAGACGCACACACACAATATGAATCAAACAAAACCAAAACCACGATACAAACAATTTCTCCCCCTTTTTGACAACAGCAAAAAGTAAAGAAGAAAAAGACTTGAAATGTAAGCTGACATATGAAAATCATTTGATAATTCAATCTTGAAAGTGATTGAAATAAGTTATGCAAATAAAATTAAAACATTAAGCAAATCATTTTAATTCATAGAATTTAAGAAGATATATAACATTGATAATATAAAGAATATATCAAATACATTAGTCAATTTAGACTCTAAGATAGAGAAAATCATTGCAAAAAGGATGAATAAAAAATTTGTATATTTCAAATTTCAATACTGAATATAAATGTACAGTAGATCAATTTGAATTAAGAGATTAAAAGATAATGGAAAGAAATAATTACCACATGTGACGCTTTGCTCATCTTTTTCAAATAATTGGCACATTTTTGTGCATCTTTTTACTTATGGGCTTATTTTGTGCCTCTTTTTGTACTTGCAAACCATTGCACATTTGTTTTGATTTTTGTACATTTGTACACTTTTTCAAGAGTAATTTTGATCTTTTCAAAAGCAATAAAAAAATTTCAAATTTTTCTAAGTGCATAAATATTTATTGATAAGTGAAATATAAAATAAGAAAACATCACAGTTGCAATAATAATATTTAGAATTAATGTAGTCTAAATAAGAGACATGAAATTGACAATCTTAATTATATCAAATTATAAGCAGAACTTAAATTTAAAAAAATAAATTAGATTTTCTAATGAATTTAATTTTGACTTGCATTTCAAAGTATAGCACTATTAAGATAAAAAATCTAATGATTGTTCATAAAGACTAACACACATTTCAATACCATTAAAGCCAAAATACGAGAACATATATTGATATCACTATGAAGATATTACAATCTAAACTCAAGATATCAATACAAAATCATCTAAATAAAGGAAAACTACATCAAACTTCCTAAAAATAAGAACTAACACACAAGCTACAGAAAAACACATAAAATCAAATGCAACTATCATTGAGAAGAACCTTGATCTGGAGGAGGAGGAGGAGGTGCAGCACCGAAGATGTTAAAGTAAGTACTCATCATAAGCACATTGGTACTGATATCACTCATCTGATCCCTCATAAAATTCATGTCATGCTGATAATATGTGGCCTGCTACTAAAGATGAGTCTCAATTTGATCAAAATGTTGATAAAAATGAGTCTCTATGCTATCAAATCTTTGAACCAAATCCTGATAATTTGGTTCATTGGCGGGTGCAGGTGTAGCTTCTGGTTCTTCCTCTGTATCTCTAATGATATGAGTTTTACTTGGTTCTTTTTTGAATATTGCTCTAAATGATCTGTCATTGTAGTAGAGTGGTTCTTCAAACTCTTGATCAGGATGAACGAAACCATATTTCTTATCAAGAATGTAGGAAACTAGATGTTCTAAGGCTATATTCTTCTTTCTCTTATGCTCTACATGTCCAATTTTAGTCAGCCCATAAAGATAGTTAAGGATAAGTTGGGCTTCATCTATAGGTTGTTTAGTCATGATCAAGAAGGTCACCATAGAAAGAAGAGGGGTAATATTGATTTTATCACCAGCTTTAGGAATTATAGAAGTTCTAAGGACATGCTGGATGATACGTGCATTTCGAACGAGACCAGATACTCTAGCCACATGTTCGTTCAGATTGATTCCTCTAATCACATTATTAAGTTCATACCATGCATAATCATGAGTGTTGATCAAGTGATGGGCTCTAGCTCCCTCTGTCCTTAAATTCAAAAAGGCTTCTAAGTCAGCCTTGGTGATTTCAACTTTTTGTTTGAAGATAAATGAACAGATTATAGAGTGGTCAGAATTGAAGGACATGTTGGCGAGGAAGTAGTGAAATGTTTCTTTATTATAGAGATAGACGAGGGTAAGGATAAAACCAAACTGTGTTGAAGCAAATAAGTTCATCACCTGAAAGGTAAGTTGTTCTTGGATTAAAATTCTGGAGGGTGTGATCTTCGCTGAGGCAAACCTAAGAAAAGATTCCTCATTTGCTTTGGAAAGGAAGTTTTCAGAATAATTCCTATGAGGTTTCTTGGCCAAAACCTTTTGGCGCTTGCTTAAACTTGCCATTAGAAAAAGATCTAAAGTACGAAAGAGATTGAAAGTGAAGTTTAGAGTGTGACTGTTGAGTTCAAAAGCCCTTCTATTTATTGAAAATGACACGTTCATACCAGACAAAAAAATTTCATCCCGTATGAATTTTTTGATTTGTCCTGTACGAAAAAATTTCGTATGGATGAACCAATGCGTCAAAATGAAACAACTTTTTGTAATAAACACAACTTACGAAGCGTCCTTTCGTACATACTTTTGATCAGACTGATTGTACAGACGAACACATGTTCGTCTCAAGACGATCAGAACTTATGATCGTTTTAATGGCAGTTAAAACCGTCCCCTACATCGAACCGACATGTATTTGTCCAGACCAACCAAAGGTTCGTACGTACAAAGTTCGTATTAAAAACTACCTTATCCATTCAACCGCTTTATTCATTCGTCCCGTCGTTTGAAAAGCATTTCGTCCCGGTCGATCGTGACGATTGTACAGACGAAGTGACAATAAAACACTGAAAACTGCACTCAAACGATTTAAAATCCGACATTTTGACACACAACACAAATCGTCCCGTACGAAAAAAATTTGTTCCGGATGATTGACACTCAAAATTTTCAAATTTTGCATTCAATCAAAAAGTAAAATACAAATCATACTAAAAACACTGAATAATGAAAAAAAACAAACTATAAATAAAGAAAAATCACACATACACGATCAAAAACTCATAAAAACACAAAAATAAAAATTAACTAGAAAACAAACATCAATGTTGCAAAAAAATATTTTAAATTAAGCATTCAAATCAATCACACCAAGCCTTGTTCTTAATGCACTAAAAGTATCAAAGGCTAAAGGTTTTGTAAAACTGTCTGCAAGTTGATTTTCAGTAGAAACATGAGTGAGTTCAATTTCTCCTTTGGATACATGATCCCTTATGAAATGATGCCTTATATCTATATGTTTGGTTCTTGAATCTTGAATAGGATTTTTAGAAATACAAATAGCACTGGTGTTATCACAATAAATTGGAATAGTTCCTATAGTTAATCCTAAATCAATCAACTATTATTTCAACCAAAGTACTTATGCCACACAACTTGCTAATGCAATGTATTCAGCTTCTGCAGTAGATAGGGCTACTGAATTTTGTTTTCTATTGGACCAAGAGACTAGAGAATTTCTAATAAATTGACATGTTCTAGAAGTGCTCTTTCTATCTACTTTACAACCTGCAAAGTCAGAATCTGAATAACCAATTATTTCAAATGAAGAGCTAAACTTAGGATACCAAATTCCTAAGTTTTGAGTTCCTAAAAGATATCTTAAAATCCTTTTCACTACTGTCAAATGTGATTCTTTTGGATCTGATTGAAATCTAGCACATAAGCAAACACTAAACATGATATCAGGTCGGCTAGCAGTAAAGTAAAGTAAAGATCCAATTATCCCTCTAAATTTCTTTTGATCAATAGATTTTTCCTTAGGATCCTTATCCAATTGAACTGAGGAACTCATTGGTGTACTAACAGGTTTAGCATTATCCATTTCATACTTTTTGAGGATGTCCTTAACATATTTAGACTATCTAAGAAATGTACCCTCCTCAATTTGCTTAATGCTAAATCCTAGAAAGTAACTTAAATCTCGCATTAGTCTCATCTCAAATTCACTACTCATTATTTTAGAAAAATCATCACAAAGGTTTTTATTTGAAGATCCAAAGATATTGTCATCCACATAGATTTGTACAATGAGTATATTATTTTCACATTTCTTTAAAAAGAGAGTTGTATCCACACTTCCTTTTTTAAAAGATCTTTCAAGTAGGAATGTGCTTAACCTCTCATATCAAGCCTTAGGTGCCTGTTTCAATCCATATAATGCCTTTTTCAACTTGAAAATATGATTTGGGTATTTAGAATTTTCAAAACAAGGAGGTTGTTCTACAAAAATATCCTCTTGAATTACCTCATTTAAAAAGGCACTTTTCACATCCATTTGGTACAATTTAAATCCTCTAAAACAGGCAAAGGCTAGCAAAACTCTAATTGCTTCAAGTCTAGCTATAGGGGCAAAAGTCTCCTCAAAATTAATCCCTTCAATCTGATTATACCCCTTAGCAACTAATCTAGCCTTATTTCTAATGACTGCTCCTGAGTCATTCATTTTTTTTTGAATACCCACTTAGTTCCAACTACACTTTGATCCTTTGGCCTTATAGTTAATTCCCAAACTTTATTTCTTACAAATTGATTCAACTCTTCTTGCATGGCTAAAATTCAAAATTCATCCGAAAGTACTTGATCAATATTTGTGGGTTCTATAGTTGAAATGAAGGCTGAATGATTGACTTCTTTGTTTAATCCACACCTAGCCCTTACACCCTCACTAGATTCACCTATAATCAATTCTCTTGGATGGTTTTTAGAAAATCTCCAATCTCTAGACAAAGAGTTTTCTATCTCCAAATTTTCTTCCACATTCTCTTTCAAATTTTCTTCAAAATTTATTTTATCAATCTTTTGGGAGTTAATCTCAATCTCATCTTCTACAACATTTGGCTCTTCCATATTTCCAGATTCATCAAATACAACATGTGTGGTCTCCACAATTACCAAAGTTCTTCTATTGAATACTCTATAAAATTTTCCAACACTTGAGTATCCAACAAAAATTCCTTCATCAGATTTTGGATCAAATTTTTCCAATGCATGTTTTCCATTGTTATGAATGAACACCTTGCACCCAAAAACATGCAAATGAGATAAATTAGGTGTTTTTCCTTTTAGCAACTCATACGGTATTTTATTTAGTTTAGATCTCACATTCACTCTATTCAGAACATAACATGCAGTGCTAACGGCCTCAGCCCAAAAATATTTAAGAAGTGAGTATTCTGGTAACATTAGCCGGGCGACTTCTATTAATATTCTGTTTTTCCTTTTGACTACCCCATTCTGCTCAGGGGTTCTAGGTGCAGAAAAATTATGATCAATTCCTTTCTCCTTACAAAATTCTTCAAATTTCTCATTCTCAAATTCTCCTCCATCACTTTTTAGAGAAATAATTTCAATTGCTAGTTTTCTTTGAATCCAAGTTAAAAAGTTTCTAAATTCCTCAAATGATTCACTCTTATGAAATAGAAATCTAACCCATGTGAATCTTGAGTAATCATCCACAATCATAAATCTGTATACCTTCCCTCCTAGACTCACAGTTCCAGCTAGTCCAAAAAGATCCATATGCCAAATCTCTAATGGTGTACTAGTTCTAAGATCCTTATTGGACTGAAAGGAGGACTTCACTTGCTTTCCTAATTGACATGCATCACAAAGGTGGTCCTTATTAAAGTCTACTTTTGGTATACCTCTCACCAAGTTCTTTTGGGTAATCTTCCTAAGGTTTTTCATGCTAGAATGACAAAGTCTCCTATGCCAAAGCCATGACTCATCAGATACAGTTTTCAAACAAAAAGTAGTAGGAGATTGAATACAATTCAAGTCTAGCATATAAACATTGTTAACACTTTTTCCATTCAAAACATCTTTACCATTTAGGCTTAATATGAAGCTAGTAGGAAAAAATTTTATACAATATCCTTTATCACATAGCTGACTTATACTTAATAGGTTATACTTTAAGCCTTCTACCAATAACACATTTTCTATGTAAAAGTTCTTAAGATTTCCAATCATACCTTATCCAACCACTTTCTTTGTGGTATTATCTCCAAGTGTAACATTGCCTCCACACCTAGCTTCTAGCATTATGAATTGAGCAGTATCTCCAGTCATATGCTTTAAACATCCGCTGTCCAGGTACCATATACTCTCACGAGATCTTGTGTGAGAGTGACCCTGCAAAATTATCAAACGTTAGACCTGGGAACCCAAATAAGTTTGGGTTCTCCTTTTGGCAATTTATAATCAGATACATGTATGATATGTCTAGGTTTATGCATCTAAGGTCTCCACACCAAATAAGTTTTTATCTTGAAAGTACAGGTGTGAGCTATATGTCCAAACAATCTATAATTATTACATTTTAATTTTGGAAATGGTTTCCTAAGTCTTCTATCATTCATCTGTCTATTCAGGGATTGCATAAATTTAGGATACATAATAGGATTAGTAAAATCTTCAAGTTAGGGAGTATCCTATTATCCTCGAGAGCTTTATTGTTAATTTGTAAAATGAATTCATATCTTTCAAAATTCGATTTATATAATTGATTTTATATAATTTGCTCTCAGATTCATCCTTAAAGTTTTTAAACTCTTTTTCAAGTTCAGCATAGGATGATTTTAAATTCTCATGATTTTTATTCAAGTCATCAAACTCATCAAGTAATTTTATGTGGTTGTTATCAATTAAAGCATGATCTTTCCAAAGGATTTTATGTTCCTTTTGAAGTTCTTCAAATTCTAAACTTAGACTAGCATGCATTTTCTTCATCTTCATATATGCATCATGCATGTGTTCAAAAACTTCAAATAGTTCATCATAGGTTAAATCACATACCTCTTCTTGATCTGACTGATCAAGACTATCGGTCAATAAGCACAGATTAGTGACTTCTTCCTTCTCAGTCTTTGATGAATATGAAGCTGAGTCTGCCCAGAAGGCTCTTTGAAACTTCTTCTTGCCCTTCTTTATAATTGGTTTCTCCTCTACTTTCTCCTTGATAGGAGTAGCTTTGAGTTTTAGGCATTCAGTCCTAATATGACCAGGTTTCCTGCACTCATAGCAAATCACATCATTTAAAATCTTAGCATTTCTATTAAATTTACCTCTATTCCAATGCTGGTGTCTCTTCTGCTTCCTTTTCAGAAAGCTTTTGAATTGTCTAGTCATCAATACGATGTCGCCTTCATCCTCAAGTTGTGAGTATTCACTCTCAGACTCTTCCACATTTAGTGCTATGTTCTTCTCCCTTCGTGGTTCATCTGCATCAATCTTTCTTTGGTTAACTCCTTGCTCGTAAGCAATTAGCGAACCCAGAAGATTATCAATAGAATAAATGTTTAAATCTTTAGACACTGTAATTGCAATAATTTTAGCATCATAAGAAGTAGGCAATCAACGAAGAATTTTATTAACCATTTCAGCATTCTTTAGTTCCCTCCCCAGTGCATGCAAAGAGGTGACTATTTGTGTGAATCTTGTGTACATATTAGAAATGGATTCATTTGGTTTCATACGAAACAATTCATAATCATGCAACAAGATATTAAGTCTAGATTGCTTAACCTCATTAGTCCCTTCATAAGTTATACAAAGTCTATCCCATATGTCCTTCCCACTTTTGCAAGTGGAAACCCGCATGTAGTCTTCTGATTTTAAAGCACAAAAGAAATTATTCAAGCATTTGGCATTTAGTTTTTCTAAGTCACATTCTTCTACTGTCCAATCTGCAAAAGGTGTTTCAACTCTAACTCCGTCAACTAATCTAGTTGGTCTTGTATACCCTTCCTAAACTAAGATCCACATACGATAATCAAGTGACTGTAAAAATGTAAACATGCGTGTTTTCCAAAAATCAAAAGATATATTGTCGAACAGTGGAGGTCTAGTTATAGAGTAACCCTCGGGTGTATTTCAGTTTTCAAATGTAGCCATTTATGTTAATAAAAAAGTAGTCTAAACTTATAATTTTGAAACAAAGCTCTGATACCACTTATTGAAACTCGATTACTATGAATTAGTATGTTAAACCTAAGCTTATGTCCCACCGGCTAACCAAGAGGGAGGTGAATTGGTAATTAAAAATTAATCCCTCTTTTTGATTTTTTAAACCAAAAAATAAACTTTAATGAGTTTTTTAGAAATAGATTTTTCAACCACAAATTAGAAACAAAAATCAGCAAAGTAAAAAGCAACAAAAAATAAAAGACACAAGATTTATAGTGGTTCGGTCAAACTAGACCTACATCCACTCCCCGGAGGCACCCTCCAAGTATTGCACTAATACCACTAGTGACTCTCCTTTAGCACCCACAACAAGGCAAAGAAGCCTTTACAAAAACTCTTTCCACCACTATCCGGTGCGGTAGAGAACCGTCATCCTTTTATACTATTCCCAGTGTTGGCAGAGAACCGTCATCCTTTTACACTATCCCCAGTGTTGGCAGAGAACCGTCCATCCTTTCACACTCTCCCGGTGTAGGCAGAGAACCTTCCATCCTCTGACACTCTCTCGGTGTAGGCAGAGAACTCTCCGTCTGTTCACACTCTCCAAGTGTGGGCAGAGAATCCTTCGGCTGTTCACACTCCCCAAGTGTGGGCAGAGAACCCTTCGGCTGTTCACACTCTGCAAGTGTGGGCAGAGAACCCTTCGACTGTTCACACTCTCCAAGTGGGGATAGAGAACCCTTCGGCTGTTCACACTCTCCAAGTGTCGACAGAGAACCAGATCTCCTTGACAGATCTTCTCACAAAAAACCTAGAAGGAAGAAAGAAAAGAGTGAAGTAATCCCAAATCACAAGAAGAGATTCTTACCTTTGAAAACAAAGTGAAGCCTTCACGCTCCAATAGTAGGAATCATCCTTCAAACACTCTCTTACACTCTCTCCTTGACTCTTCTTTCAATAGGCACGAAGATCAGTGGACAAAAGGATTTGGTGACAGTCTAACTTGGACTATATATAGGAGAGACAAGAAAAATCATCCAAAAAATGCAAAAATTCAAGTTATCATCTGTGGATCGTCCCGTACGATTCTGGATCGTCCCGGACGATTTTACTTAAATGCATTGGAAATGAAACCAATGTATATGGGTACGAAATGACTTCATACTCACACTTTGTCTCATACGAACAAGATTTGTCCAGTACGAACGGTTATTTCATAGGTCGGTTCCCAAAAACTGCAGCATGTAACAAATCGTTGAAGAGTCGGTTCACATCATCCTGGGACGAACAGGACTTCGTCTGTACAAAATGTTTACATAGAGCAAATCATCCTGGAACGAATACACATCATCCTGGACGAAAATACTCTAGAGAGCAACTCGTCTTGGAACGAATACACTTCGCTCTTGAATGAAAATTTTCCAGAGAACATTTGATCCTGGGATGAATACACTTCGTCCTAGATGATCAGGACTTAGAAAATTTTTTTTCAACTCCTATTTGTTCCATTGCTCTTACGAGGAGATAACTGACCTGATCGTCTCGTACGAACTATGTTCGTCCTGTACGATCAGTACAAATTTCTCAAGATCTCCTAAAGTGTGTGTGTGTATTCACTAAATTATAATCACTCCTTTTCAAACTTAATTCAAAGAAAAATACAAGTTTTAAATATACAAAGTATCTCATACTGAATTTGATTTGAAGTCTTTGTAGTCTAGAGTTTGATTTTCTTGAAATATTAGTACACACAAGAGCAAAAATAACTCTTCCAAAAAGTGTTAGGAGATAACTACACATAAAGCAATAATATTTGAAATCATCAAAACTATATAAGTTGCAAGAGTATAAAACATGCACATAACAACTTTCTTAACATCAAGTGATATCAGAGTGGGATTCATAAAATCAAGTTTTAAAAAACATTTAAATTTTAATCCATGGCTATCTTTGGTAACCAGAACATGACTGAAGAGTATTTCATTACTCAACCACCCTTGTTTGATAATATACCTTTTTATTTCAAGAAAACTCGTATGTCCATCTTTTTATAATCTATAGATTATCATATATGGACGCTTATGAAAAAAGGTTATTCTACACAAACATAAGAAATCAATGGCATAAAAACTAAACTTCCATTTACTGAATGAACTTTTGATAATAGGGATTTAACACAAATTAATGCAAAATATTTAAACTACTTATTTTGTGCATTGAAATCTAAAGATTACATGCGTGTTTCAACATGTGCTACCAGTTGAATATCTTTCTGCATGACTATGAACTTTTTTGCATAAAACCTAATGAGTCGATATCTGAAATGTATACTAGGTTTACATAAATAATCACTTCACTATATGCCTTAGGAAGAGAACTAACTAACTATAAGAAAGTTAACAAAATCTTAAGATGTTTACCTTCTTCCTTTGATGCTAAGATTATTACTATAACTTAATCCAAGGATTTAAATGTTTATTCAGTCGATAACTTACTTGGTTCACTAATTGCTTACAAGCAAGGAGTGAACCAAAGGCAGCTTGATGCAGCTAAGAAAAGAAGGAGAAAGCTGTAACATTAAAGGCTAATGATATAAATACTGATTCTTTTGGTTCTGAAAGTGATGACGTTGTCTTAATTACAAGGAAATTCAAGAGCTTCTTAACGAAGAAATAAAATCACTATAAAAAATGGAATAAAGGTAAGAATAGTAAGAATTCTAAAGGTTCTTCTGATGTGAATTGTTTTGAATTCAAGAAGTCAGGACATGTAAAAGCTGATTGACCTATACTTAAGGCTCACCCAAATAAGGAGAAGGGTGAGGAGAAACCCAAGTTTAGAAAGGATAAGAAACGGATCCAAAAATCTTTATAGGTGAATTCTACATTTGACTTCTCTGAGATTGAAGCTGAAGAGGAGACAACAATCTTGTGTTTGATGGCAGATGATCATCATGGTCATTCTGACCAAGAAGAGGTATGTGAATTAACTTATGATCAATTAATTGATGTTTCTAAAAAAATTATTAATCGTATAGAAAGCTTAAAAAATTGTATGCTAGCATGAAATAAGAATTTCTTAATTTGCAAAAAGAGCATGAAGTTTTGATTAAAGATCATTCTACACTTGATAGCATCACATGACATTATTAGATGAATTTGATGCTTTAAACAAAAATATTTTGAACTGACTAATGAGCATGATTCCCTAAAAAGTTTACATGTTGAGTTAAAAAATGTATATAATGACTTATATACTCTTGCAACTGATTTGGATAGTAAAGAGCATACTTTGAAAATAGAGATTTCAATTCTTGAAAATTCAAATAAGTTTTTAGAAGCTCAATTAACTTCTTGCAAAGAAGATAACAACCCACCATTAATGCTTGAGTTTCACAATCTATCAAATCAGTATGAAACATTCAAACCTAGGAAGATGCACTATAACCCGAGTAGATTAGTTAACACTTTTCCCGATGTTAGATGTTTTTCATGTGGCATGCTAGGATATATTTCTCATACATGCACTATTTACCATATAACACATTTGGTGTGGAGACCAAAATTGCATAATTCACAACATAACATATATTCATTGTATTCTTTTTTCCATAAGAAGGGACCCAAACTTATTTGGATTCCTAATCTAACATTTAATGATTTTATAGGTGTGCTCTCACATAAGACCTTATGAGAGCATGTGGTGCCTGATAGCGGATGCTTATTCCATATGATTGGAGATGCTAATCAATTCATTTCACTCGAGGTTATTGTCGGAGGTAAGGTCACTCTTGGAGATAATACCACCAGGAAAGTGATGGGCGTAGGTATAATAAAAAACTCCATGAACCTTTTGATTGCAAATATTTTACTTATTGATGGCTTGAAATATAATTTGCTCAGCATCAGTCAACTCTGTGATAAAGGATTCATCATAAATTTTTTGCTAAATAACTGTATTATAGCTTAAATAATAATAATATTTTGCAGGGAAAAAAGATCAATAATATTTATATGCTTGATTTAAATAATATTGAATGTGATGCTTCTTTTTCTTTAAAAACTATTACTAATGAGTCTTGGTTGTAGAATAGGAGGTTATGTCATGCTAGCATAAAAATACTTAAAAAATTAACCCAAAAAGATTTAGTAAGAGGAATCTCCAAGCTTAAGTTCACTAAGGACCACCTGCGTAATGCCTGTCAACTAGGGAAACAAGTGAAATCCTCTTTCCATTCCATTAAGGACATTAGCACCTCTAAACCTTAAAAAATCCTTCACATGGATGTATTTGGACTCATTATCACTGCAAGCTTAGGAGGGGATGTCTTTGGATTTGTAACAGTCAATGACAACTCAAGGTTTAATTAGATTTAATTTCTCTTAGATAAAAGTGAGTCATTCGATGAATTTAAATCATTCTCCACTTGGATTTAGAAAAAGATACGTTGTGAGATCTTGACCATTCATATTAATCATGGTGGAGAGTTTGAAATTGAGAGATTTGGAACTTTTTGTGAGAAGTAAGAGATTAGTCACAACTTCTCAGCTCCTAGGACCCCTCAGTAGAATGGGATAGCTGAAAGGAAGAATATGACCTTAGTAGAAGCAACTAAAGTTATGGTTGCTAAGTATTCAATTACAAAAAACTTTTGGGCAGAAGTGGTAAACACAGCTTGTGATGTGTTGAATAAGGTGAATGTTAGATGCAAACTGAATAAGATATCCTATGAGATCATTAAGGTTAGGACACCCAACCTTTCTCACCTCTATGTCTTTGATTGTAATATTTTCATTCTAAATAATGGGAAATCACTCTTAAAAAAAATTAATCTAAAATTTGATGGAGTGTTCTTAGGCTATTTCAGTGTAAGAAAATCCTTTAGAGTGTTTAATAAGATAATATTAGTGGTGGAGGAGACTGCTAATATAATGTTTGATGAATCTAATTCTGAAAAGTTTAGAGTTTAGGAAGAAGATGAAGTAGGTGAGATTACCCAAGGAGTAGAATCTACAAATCTGGAGTAAAGGATAGAACCTTAAAAAATATTATCTGGAGATTGGAGATATTCTTCAAATCATCCTAAAAGACTGATCTTAGGAGACCCTTTTGAAGGTGTTAGAACTAGGCATGGATTTAGAAAAGAAGTAAACCACTCTTCCTTCATATCAATGACTTAATAAACCAACATCAATCAGGCTCTTTCTAATGAATTTTGGATCTTATTCATACAGGAGGAACTAAATCAATTTATTAGGAATGATGTTTGGGAGCCGGTAAAAAGACCTAAAAATTAAAGTGTAGTAGTAACCAAATGGGTCTTTAAGAATAAAATGAATGATTTTGGTGTGGTGGTTAGGAATAAGGCAAAATTGATGGCTAAGGGGTACAATCAAATAGAAGGAATTGATTTTGAGGAGACTTTTTCCTTTGTAACTAGATTGGAAGTAATTAGAGTGCTACTAACCTTTACTTGTTATAAGGGATTTAAGCTTTTTCAAATGAATGTGAAGAGTGCCTTTTTAAATGGGGTAATAAAAAAGGTGTGTTTTTAGAGTAACCCCCAGGTTTTGAGAGATTCCAATTTCCAAATCATATTTTCAAATTAAAAAGGCTTTGTATGGTTTAAAATAGGCACCCAGAGAATGGTATAAGAGGCTTAACATGTTCCTACTAGAAAGGGAGTTTGTTAAGGGTAGCATAGACACCACCCTTTTTCTTAGGAAAGTAGGAGATGAATTACTCATTGTCCAGATCTATATTGTTCATATACTTTTTAGATCTTCTGATAAATATTTATGTGATGATTTTTCTAATATAATGAGTAAGGAATTTGAGATGAGTACGATAAAAGAATTATCCTACTTTTTGGGGTTTAGCATAAGACAAATAGATGATGAAACCTTTCTTAATCAATCAAAGTACCTTAAGGATGTCATAAAGAAATATGAAATGGATAAAACCAAGCTAATAAATACTCTTATGAGCTCCAGTGTTTAGTTTGATAAAGACTCAAATGGAAAATTAGTTGATCAAAAGAAATACAGAAGATTAATTGGATCGCTCCTTTACTTGATAGCTAGCAGACCTGATATAATATTTAGTGTGTTCCATTGTATTAGATTTCAAGCTAATCTAAAGGAGTCCCACCTAACTGCAGTTAAGGGAATCCTTAGGTATCTCTTAGAAATCCCAAACTTAGGAATTTGGTATCCAAGGCATAACACTTCTTTTAAGATTATTAGATATTCTGATTCAGACTTTGTAGGGTGTAGGGTGGATAGAAAGAGCACATATGGAATATATCAATTTATAGGATAATCCTTAATCTCCTAATCAAATAGAAAATAAAACTCTAATAGAAAAAAAAAACTCAGTTGTATTTTTTACTGTTGAAGCTGAATATATTGTCATAGGAAATTGTGTGGCCCAAGTCCTTTTGTTAAAACAACATATTATAGATTTAGGATTGCTTGTAGGCACAATGTCAATTTTGTGTGATAATACTAGTGCCATCTATATTTCTAAAAATCCTATCTAACATTTTAGAACCAAACACATTGACATAAGGCATCACTTTATTAGGGACCATGTTACTAAAGGAGATATTGAGCTACATAATGTAGCAACTGAAAACCAACTAACTGACATCTTTACTAAACCATTGGCCTTTAAAAATTTTAGTCTCTTAAGGACCAGATTAGGTATCATAGACATAAATGCATGAATTTGATGATTACTTAACTCTAAAGTTTCTATTTTATGATCTTACTTTTTTTTTGCATGATTGTTTCTGTCTATTTGTTCCTATTTTTGTTTTTCAGTATTATGTTATTTTTTCACTTTAGTTTTATTTTGTTGATCACTACCAGAATGAAATTTTTGCCTTGTTTACTATTTTTGAAAAATTATAATCAATGATTGACATTCTTAAATTAGTTAAAGGAAGAAATACTATTGATTATTTTCCCTTCCTCTAACTCCTTTAGCGGTGTAATTTTCTTTTCTAGGTAAAAATCTATTTCAAATTAACAATTGAACTTTGAAATTAAGATTTTTTCTATCTTTTTACAATAATCTATCTAATATGAATAATATTCAAAGTCATTAAATCACTTTCAAGCTTTTCTTGATCAAGTTACTGAATTTATCAGATGTATATGATTCTGCTTTGTGGTCTACTCCTCCTTATATTAGAGAATAAGTTTTTTTTATCTACTGTTTAGAAGATATTCTCACAACTGAGAGTCTTTAAAGGTTTCAAAAGGGAGCTAGTTCACAAAAATGACAAAAACCATAAAATGAGCCTAAAAAAATTAAAAATATGCGTAATAATCGCCAAAATAAATTGAGAGATACATAAAGTGTATCAAAAATCAAAAGATGCATAAAGTGTGTCAAACAATTGACAAGAGACACAAAATGAGCCCACAATAAATCAAGCTTTCTTCTCTTTTGAACCTTTAAATCTTAGATGAATTTATGTGTCACTTAATATATTCAAAGACTTGAGTTTTTTAAACTCATGATCATGATTATTTACTTTGCTATATTATTTTATAAGATATTTTTTTGGAACGAAGTCTTGAACGGATCACTTTTCTTATCCAATTGTTTTTCTGAGTTAGATCTTTATTTTTAAAAGATGGTTTGCCCTATAAGAAGTCCATGTTGGGGTTAACAGGATCGATTGTTATACCATTTTTCAGATTTTGGCGATCTTAATTCACTTTTTACTAATTTTTAATCCAATCATGAGGAAAATTTATCATTGTCTAGTATTAATTAACTTGATGTTTTTTTGTGTGATGTTTTGTATTTATTTTTGTCCTATATTTTGTTTGTGGTTATTTTTTATATTTCCTCATGTTTGTGATGTCAAAAGGGGGAATAGTGTTAGTGTTGTATGGTTTGTATCATTTGTTTGCTTTAGTAAAAATTGCTTTACTTTACTTACATTATTCTCCTTTATTTTATGTTTCATTTTTTTTAAGAAATGAAAAAGAAAAAAATATATGTGATTTGAAATGTTCCAATAACAATGTTTTCCATTATAACAATGGGAGAGATTGTGATAGTTTTGGACCCAAGTACTGTGATTTTGATGATAATAAACATTATTGCTCCTTTACTACTCATATCTATTTTAGTTGCCATGCTACTAACTTTTTAGGTCCACAAGATCAATTGCAAGTCAAACCATCTCAAGATTTAAAAAACTAGGATTGAGTCAGTTAGTAATTTTAATTCCAGTGATTTTTACTTTTTTTAAGTCAAATGTAATAAGGTGGATACTGATGCTAAATAACCTTACATACACACACTCAGGGGGAGAAATTATATAAGTTTAAGTGTTTTTTACTTTTATCATATCATATAAGACGATCAAAAATCATCTTGGACAATCAGTTAGAAATAAAAACCCAGATTAGGGCATTTACAACAAGTCAGCCAGATTAAGCAAATCATCCTGGATGATCTTCATATCATGATGGATGATCTTCATATCGTCATGGACGATATAGTCAAATCAGAGATACTCAGCTACCAAATTCATTTAGGCAAGATTTCCTTTTAAAATTTTGTTATAATCGTACATGTCAATATCAGGTACATCCTAGATAATGCATTATAATCATGCCTAAATTAGTCAGGTGTTTAAGAAAGTAATTAAGGTTAGATTGATTAAACATATCATCCTAGAGGATAGCAAGATCGTCTTGGAGGATCAATAAGAAAAACCTTAGTTTTCTCCTGAATCACCTGACATCCAAAATTATATGTTGGACGATCAGTGATAATTCTTTATTATCCAGATGTTTCTCCTGGACGACCTGAACAATTTGCTGGATGATAATCATTGATTTTGAACTAATCACACAGGATGATTCTTGGATCATCCTAGACAATCATGCATATTTCTTCATCGTCCAACATGTATCTCCTAGACTACTATAACTATGTGTTGGACAATATATATGATTTTGAACTAATCGTATAGGATGATATGACTAATTGTATAGGATGATGTCCACATCATCCTGGATGATCAGAACATATAATATGTTCTAATCATATAGCACACCCAAATCGTCCTGGTTGGAAGGGCTGAAATACACTAATTGTATAGGATGATGTGTCGATCGTCCTGGATGATCTTTGATGCTAAGTTACAAATTAGGGCATTTTTAAGGCCTTCTTTATAACATCTCTTGATTGCTAATAAAAGTACCTTTTTCTATTGTCCTGGCCTAATAGAACTTAGAGAAGGAGAGAGAGCTTGGGAGAGAGAGAGAGAGAGAGAGAGAGAGAGAGAGAGAGAGAGAGAGAGAGAGAGAGAGAGAGAGAGAGGATCATGTAAGGGGGAGTTTGTAAGGTGTTCACAAATGTTGCTCCAAGCAAGGATTTGAGTTATCTTCTCCAATTGTCATCCTTGGTTCCTTGGTGGATTGAGGGAGGTCTTCGTCAGCATCAAATCAAGGTTTTTCACCTGCTTTAGATGGAAGCAAAAGGAGTTAGGGTTCTCTGCCTGTTTTAGGAGGAAGTAAAATGAGTCAAGGTTCTCTGCCTCATCGAGGTCGATGAAAAGAAGTTTGTAAAGTCTTCTCTGCCTTGCTATGGAAGCAAAAAGAGAGTCACTGTGTTGTTAGTGCAATACTTAGAGGGGAGGCTCCGGGGAGTGGACGTAGGTCAAGTTGACCAAACCATAATAAAATCTGGTGTGTTCTTTTTATTTTATACATGTACTTTATTTTCCACATTTTAATTTCTGTGATTGATTGTGTTTGTTTTAAAATATTCAAATAGGTTTCAAAAAGATTTTGCTTTTTGTTAAGAATTTTTAAAACTACCAAATCACCCACTCTTGGTTAGCTTTGAGCTAGTTCATAATGGCTTAACAACCCTAACGAACTTTCAGTTCCTCTGTACGAACCATCAATTTTTTGTCTTTACAATTCTGGAGGGTATTTCAATGTTAGTTATTTTTGAAAAATTATTTATACAAACACTTGTTCATATGTACGATCCTGTTATAAGTTTTCATGTGGAAGATCTCAACCGTTATGTACGAACATTGATAACTGATTGTCCCGTACGAACACGTGTTCATCTAAATGATAAATTTGGTTAAAATATCATATGAAACATCTCATCATAAAACAACTTTATGAAAAGAAGTTCTATATTATTAACTATTTTTTGACGTTTTAATTTGTATGTTTATGAATAAACTAATTCCCCCCCCCCCCCCCCCCCCCCCTTCTTGGTTAGCCTTGGGACAGTTCTATAAGGTCTAACAACCTACACAAACTTTCAAATAAGCTAATCACCACTATCCACGTGGCCTAGTCGTCTGTTGCCGCATGTAAAGAGTCTTCCCCAACAATGCTGCCACTATATTTCTACATATATTAATAATTAAATAAATTTTAAAACACTAGAACTTTGAGAAATTATATCTAATTTACTTCTGAATCATTTTTAGAGTTCTTTGATGCTATGGATTTAGAATAAATAATCCTATCATTCAAAATTTATTTTAGCTTGTTTTTATGAGTATTATTTTAATTCTTTCTATTATAAGTATATCCTATTTTTAATTATAAAAAATACTCATAAAAAATGAGGTGAATTTTAGAAGAGGTATATTAGGGTGTATCCTTGACCCTCTATGATGTTTTAGGGCCATTTGATGTAATATAGTTCATACATGAATTTACAAAAACCTTGGTCATGATTTGACCTAGATTTTTGGAAATTAATAACTAATTCAACTCTTGCCCAATCATTGCATGTTAGAGCTCTATGGAATTAGTGTGATGAGATATTTTATTTAAAAATAAATCAAAGATATGATCATGCATACTTTGAGAGCAAATAACCTTTAATGGTTTATGGAGTTTTACACATTGCTCTCCAAATAGACATGACTATAGGCTCCAATTTGGTGGAGAGGTATTTGAGGATGTTTCTTATATCCTACAATACTCTTTGACTAATTTGATGCATATCTTTTATGTAGTGAGATTTCTATATCTATAGGTCACTCTGTGACCTATAACATTGATATTTCACTACATTGAATCCAAATAGCATTAGGCATTCATCTTGATGTGGTTTGCCTATACATATACAAGGGTTAGTAAAAAAAATTTAGATCCATTAGAACCTTGGTGACACTTAGGGAAAATGACTAAGGTTTATGTCTAGTGAACTTAGAAAATTTTTAGAAATTCAAACATACATCCAATAGGGATTGAACTTTAAATTAGTGAATTTAGACCATTATCAACAAGGTCAATATTTTGTTGTGTCCTAGGTTGACCCCTTGATTGAGGAAGAGGATTATCTGCATGAAGATGTTCAAGATGAATATCCTCGACCAGTGGTGGATATCGAGGGATAAGAATTTCCTCTTGTTATGCTAGCATTTATTGTCATGTCTCTCATAGAAGTTGAAGGGTTTCATTATGAAATTCCTCCATATTTCGGATGCGTTCTTTTAGGTATGGCCCTGACGTTCCTTCTCCAGCAGAATTTATCGCCTTAGGGTAAAGAGCGGAAAACGCCTGGTGTCTTAGGTTCACAGACTGATTCCAGTATTGGCGTGTGTTGGAGTGCGAGGCTCCCATGTTGCGATTGATATGCATGTTGGCCATTGAAGCAGTGCTTAGGATAGTGGAATTGAGATTCCCACATACGGTGCTAAATTATTGTGTGCTAGAATATTCATGGCGGTAAAGCAGAAAAATCTTTCATCTTAGCATTGCACGAGTATCCAGAATACAAAAAGAGAAAAAGAAATACTAGAATTTTTACGTGGAAAACCCTGAAGAGAAAAACCATGTGGCCACTCCTAATGAAAATGATTCCATTAGTGTCTAAATAGATTACAAATGGTTGATTCATCCTTGAAATTGAGGACGATCAGATTACAATTGCCAATTATCTTATTAAAATCTATTGATGAACAAGGATAGGACGAAAGTCTAATGATGGTCGGTGGCCGGGCAGAGATTCAAAGCCAGTTGGTGGCCGGGTGGAAGACGGACGATGGTGGATGACCGGGTAGAAGTCCGATGATAATCCAATGATTGTCGATGGTCTGACAGTGGTTTAGCGGTGGTCGAGGAGTCTGGTGGCAAGAGAATTTTTAGTTTCTATTTCTTCCTCATCTTCCTTTTATTTCATTCTCTTCCTAATTTTCCTTACTTCCTCTCCCCTCAGTGGAGAATGAGGGTTATATTTATAGTTTTCAGGGAGTGGCATAGGCAGGGGCGGAACCAGCTTCAATTTTGAGGGGGGGCAAATAGTGCACAAAAATAATTAAATATTAAAAAAATAATATTATATGTCTATATATTACGAAAAAAAATTAAAAAAAAAATTAAACATGAAAAATAAAGAAAAAAAGGTGTAATTAAACTATTATGAAAAGCATGAAAGAGAATATTATAGCTAAATGTGCAGAAATATATAGATATTTTAGGTCAAGTTATTACAAAAGTTTTTTAGGGGGGGCTAAAGTAATTTTTTAGGAGGGGCAAAATTTTTTTTTACTCTCCTATATATATATATATATATAAAATTTGCTCTTACAAAAAAAATTTTTTTGTTTTTGAGGGGGGGCTATTGCCCCCCCCTAAGCCCTACATGGTTCCGCCCATGGGCATAGCCAGTTAATAAGGAGGAGATTAAGGGTATATTGGGGGTGTTTTGAATGGATGACTAATATCGATTCTTTTGATCATAGAACTTTTGTGGAGCATTTACGTGTCTTAAAGATATCAGAATTCAACGATCTTTGGCTCGTTGGATTCATCTCATCGAATCGCTCGATTCAATTATAGGCATGCCACATTTGAAAATTATTTTATTATCCAATTTATGGTTCAAACTTTTTAAATGCGCTTCGGGTATTCAATTTGGGCCCATTTGAGCTCTGATTGGAATGAATTTGGTGTCATTGAGTTTTTCATTTTGAGACGTTCAGTTTGACTATAAGTTTCTCGAAATCAGAGCTCATATGATCTCGGATTTAATTTCGGAAATTTCTAACTCTAATTTGCCTTGAGATTCATGCCCGATCAAAAAAACAATGATGATATATCAACATTAAATACTCAATTATTGTGTAATTATTTTTGTGCACTTGAGCAGCGACAAATTAGGAGATGGGAGATTTTTATTTTATTTTTTCCTTTTTTAAGAATAATAACTATATGATAAATTATAATTGAAGCCATGAAATAGATTGTCAAAAAAATAAAAATAAGAAACGAAAAAAAGATTTTTTTTTTTTTTTTTTTTTTTTTTCAGGAATGAATGTTAAATTTATTAGAAGGAATTTAAATTTGATAACCGCTTCTAAAATTTTTTCAAAAAAATAAATAACATCCACTCACCAAAAAATAAACTAGCACTATGATTTCAATATTTGAGGCATTAAAAATTTTTTCAAGGCTTAAAAGATAGGCCTAATAATTTGAATCAAATTATAATAAATGTAAAATTTATTTTAAAATATGTACATATAATAGTTAGATTTAACCTTTGTTTTGGGTTAGGGGTTGTAAACGAGCCTAGTCGAGTAGAATATTTATCTAATGAAATTAAGCATTTTTAGTTCTTTTTGAGCTCGAGCTCGACGCGAGTCCTTTTGTTAAGCTAGACTTTGGCTCGTTAAACAATTTAAATGCTTGAGCATGTTTGGAAATTGTGAGTTTAACTCAATTATTGAGTTTGATTTCTTAGTTTTAAATTAGAAATTTCTATTTTTTAAGAATTTTATTTTTAAAATATTAAAATATTTTATAATGCTAATTTAAATTAAATTTTAAATATATTTTAAGTTAATGGAATGGCTCAACAAGATTTTGAGTCAAGTCAGACTAAGCTCGAGTATAGGCTCGAGCTCAAACTCATGGATCGATAAGCTTGACTCATAAGCTCATCAATAAGTTGAGTTCAAACCAGCTCAACTAACTTACACCTCTATTTGAGATTGCTTTTGATCATTATTTTTTTGTTGCTTTATGAAACATTTTACTCAAAAGTTTTTATAAAAAATAGTAAGAACATTATCCCAATTGAAATCTTCAGTTTCGTTTGGGATAATTTTGTTACTGCTTTTTAAAACAACTATCTAATATAAAATTTTCTTAAAAGAAGCAAAAAAAAAAAATTGTAAAAAATTATTTCAAATTAAACCATTATTGCAAGCTAATAGTCTAAGATAACATAGATTCATATTTGGGTGACAATTTTGAATCAAATATAATGTAAATATAAATTAATTTGGATCGACCACTCAAAATTAAATATTTGTAGTCCCAGCCAGCATCATCATTATATAGTTCTATTAGTGGTAATTAATTAAACCCACAAATAAAATTAAATAAATAAATAAATATATATATATGTATATATATATGTATATATATATATATATATATGTATATATATATATATATATATATATAACGAGTCTGGATGACGAACAATTATCACGTCCTGTGACTGGACGTAGCTCTACGTTCAGTCACCACTGAGTTACTCGGTATTTGCTCGGTATTTACTTGGTATTGTTAGGTATTGTTTGGCAATAACGAAAAATACCGCTCTGTGAAGACCAATACCGAGTAATACCGAGCAATACCCAGTAATACCGAGTTTTCCTAGAAAAAACTCGGTATTGCTCTGTATTGCTCGGTATTGCTCGGTATTGTTCGGTATTTGTCTTCACATAATGGTATTTCTCGTTATTGCCGAACAAAATAGACAAATACGTGATTTTGTGCCTGCTACGTGGCGCGTTCTCAGTACCGGCTGAACCTAGCTCTACGTCCATTCACTGGACCAAATAAAAATTCCTGGATGACGGTCAGTTAAGATTTCAACGTGGAGGGTGGTCTCCCTAAAGATTTCAACGTGGTGAGTGGTCCCGAAACCGATCGCCGTCCAGCTCTAACGGTGACCCACGTCGTCGGTTGGCATATTCATGGCGATTATGAACCGGGCCCATCGGCCTCAAAAGGACATAGCAAGCCGCGAACCGGTATTCCAGCTGCTAACAAAAGCGCTCTCTCCATGGGGTTGGAAGTGAGTGGGCGTGGTGGGCTCCGCTTCCGGCGATGGTTAGGTCGGGGCGGGCTCCACCTATGGGACCACTTGGCGTTTGGCTGAGGTTCGGATCCAGACCTTTCGAATTTGAATTCGTTGGAACGTTGGAGCCTGCGGAGGGCTAACGGGTATTTCTCTTGGAGAATACGGACACCATTGGTAAGCCCCTGGAATGGATTTATACAAATATATAAATAATTTTTTTTGGAAATTCATTTTTATTATAATGACTTAGTAATAATTAAATTTTTTTATTTAAGAACAAAACCTTATTTTGTGATGGAGAGATTATTCTGTATGGTGTTCGAACGAGTCTGAATGCCAATTTGGACATACTACGTCTTCGAATGCACTGTAAGGTAGCAAGTCTGAATTAGTTACGGGACGCATTCAGACTCTACATGTAATAATTTTTCTTCATACTGATAAGAAGTGTCAACAAAATAAAGCAAATGATAAATCATATATAACGATCGATGTATATTTATATTTAATTATTTATTGATATTTGTGAATAATATGATGAAAATAAAAAAAACATAATGCAATAGACAAAAAAATACGGATATTAAAAGTAATATAAGTGATGGTAAATCATAGGGAAAAAATTCCCTTAGGTCATTGTCATTATTTAATTTTAATCCTTAGAAGAATATTCTCAAAATATACCGATTGATAAATATGAGTATATATATGAGAATTGATCTCATATATTCATATATTTCAAAGTAAAAAAAATCAAAAATAACTTTTTCTAATAAAAAAAGTATTTAAAAGAATTAGGGTAAAAATAAGTCTGCACTAAAGATTGGTGATACAAAGTGCGATTGATCAAAGAATAAGTGAGAGCTTTTTTTCTTAATTTGTGCAACAAATGTATTTTAAATCTACGAGAGTTAAACCTTGTCAGCTCTAAAAACAGCTCGAAATTCCAAAAAAAAAATAGATTTTTATTTTCTCTCCTCTCTTTGTCTCACATTTTCTTTTTCCTCTATTGGCTTCTGTTACCGAAAAAATGAAATGGCTTTAGATTTTGGCTTTAAAAAATAAAATATTAAAATGATGTACTTTTAGCCTAAAATATTTTGATAGGAATTGTTTTGCAAAAAAGATACCTAATGAACCTAAAATCCTTATTTGTACTAACAAGTGCCAAATCTTTAAGGTATTTTACCTAAGCCCCATAAATTATAAAAAATTTAGGAAAACCAAAGAATAGTAGTATATTTTTTATTGCGAACTCAGTTTATGATTTGAACTCATAATGATTCCTAAGATTATTTTTGTCTATTTCAGATTTTAATTATAACAAAAGTAGTCTTAATATTATCGTATCATAAGTATGTCAAATCTCAACTCAATTTTTTAGGATAATAAATTTGCAAGGAAGTAAATTGCAAGAACTAAAGTACATGAAAATAAAGAAATGAGCACACCAAAATTTTTATAGTGGTTCAATAAATTTAACCTACGTTCACTCCCTGGAGTCCCTCTCTCCGGGTCTTACACTAAAACTCTTTAGTTTTTCTCCTTTTATGCCCACAGTAAAGTGGAGAAGCACTCACAAGAATCACTTCCACTCTCGATGTAGTTGAGAACTAAAATCCTCTTTACCTTCCCGAATGTGGCGGAGTAGCCAAATCCTATTCACTTTCCCCGGTGCGGCAAAGTATCCAAATCTCTTTCACTATCCCCAATGTGATTGAGTAGCTGAATCCCTTTCATATTCCCCAACGCAACATAGTAGCTAAATCCCTTTCATCTTCCTAGTGCGCTAGAGTAATCGAGATCTTTTGTTGAGATAGTTGCTACATAGTTCATGATTGTTGATATTCTTGCAACTTGTTTATTTTTTATGATTCAAAATATTATTGTTTTGATTATTATTTCTCTTAACATATGTTAGAAGAATTGTTTTGTTCTTGTGTGTACTAATCTTTCAGAAAAATCATACTCCGGATTGTTGAAGACTTCAAATTAAGATCAGTTTAGAGTTTATTGTAATTGAAGTCTGTATTTTTTATTTTATTGAGTTTGAGAGAGTATGATTGTAATTGCATAACTGAGCACACACACAACAGGGGAGAGTTTTAAAATCCACAATTTTTTAAACTGATCATACTGTATGATTCCTTTTTGTACGGGACAATCTGATTAGTTCTTTTCTCTTCGAGCAATTGAACGAATAGATTGGAATTTTTTTTTCTAAGTATGGATCATACTATACGATATACCATTCGTACATACCTTTCAGAGTACGAAATTATGAGGTCCCTCTTTGTCCCGACTTTTCGTCCAGACAAACGTGAAGAATTTTTGAAAGGTTTACACCGTACGATGTCATCATTATATGTACGTCGTCCAGCGTACGAATTGGACCGGTCCCTTTTTATCACGACGAACCTAAATTTTTTTGTAAATGATCATACCATATGATGTCATCATTATACATACGCCATCCAGGGTATGAAATTGTTGGGTCCCTCTTTGTCCCAACTAAGATGAAACAATTTCTAAACTGTTCGTACCGGATGAAATTGGTTTGTATCGAACGATGATCGTGTATGATTTTATTTCATACCGATTCACAACAAGTTCGTACTCAACAATTTTTTGAACTATTTGTATGTACAAATATCCGATCATACAGTATGATCGTATACACTCGAAATAAAAAATTTAATTTTTAGATGATTTTTTGTATATTTTGTATAAAAGGTCTACTAAAACTGACGTGAAAAAGTATTGTCTTTATGATTTTTCAAGGGAAATTGAAAGAGAGATTGTGGGAGAGTGTTTGAGAGAGATTTCTTTCAGGTAGAGTGTGAAGGGTTCACAAGATTACTCAAAGGTAAGGATCTCTGTGTGATTTTGTTATTTACTCTTCTTTTCTTCTTTCTAGTTGCTTGTGAGAAGATCTTTGGAGAAGATCTGATTCTCTGTCAATACTTTGAGGGTGTGAAAGTATGACGGTTCTCTGTCGACACTTAGAGGGTGTGAAAGGATGATGGTTCTCTGCCGACACTTGGAGGGTGTGAAATGATGACAGTTCTCTGTGGCACCGGGGATTGGTGGAAGAGAAGTTTTTGTAAAGGCTTCTCCGCTTTACTGTGGGGGCAAAAGGAGAGTTACTTTGGTAATAGTGCAATACATGAAGAGGGAGTCTTCAGGGAGTGGATGTAGGTCGTATTTGATCGAACTACTATAAATCTTTGTGTCTTTTAAATTTCCACATTTTCATTTACTGCAAGTTATATTTTGTGGTTGAAATTTTTATTTTTTTAAATCTTAATTAATTTGCTAATTGAATCAAAGGTTTTCAAATTTTAAATCCAAGAGAAATTTTTAAATTACCAATTCATCCCCCTTTTGATTAGCCTTGAGATAATATCTTAGGTTTAACAACCTATACGGAATCAACAAGTAGTATCAGAGCTTTGTTTCAATATCATAAGTTTAGACTACTTTTTAAAAAATGAGAATGACTACTTTTGGAAACCAAAACACACCCGAAGGGTATTCGATTACTAGACCTCCATTATTTGATAATATTTCTTTTGATTTTTAGAAAACACGAATGTCTACTTTTCTACAATCACTCGAATATCGCATGTGAATTTTAGTTAAAGAAGGGTATACAAAACCAATTAGATTGGTTAATGGCATTAGAGTTGAAACACCCTTTGCTGACTGGATTGTAGAATTAGGGCTGCAAGCAAACTAAGTGTTCGACGAGCTACTCGATGCTCAATTCGATTAAAGCTCGTTTGTGATCGTTTAACTAACTAAATAAATAAACTTGAATAATATTTTAAATGCTTGATCCTTAAATAAACAAGCTTGAACACTAATGTGTTCGGTTCATTTATATTCACGAACAACATCATTTGAAGTTCGTGAACAAGCTCGACATTAAGTTCGATAAAAAGCTCGATAAAAGCTTGAATGGAAAGAAATGCAATAAGTAAGCTTCATTTAAGAATATATTCATATAGATTAATCATATTTTTATTTTAATTAGATAACCGCTTTTATTATAAATTTAATTTTCTAAACAAAAGACATTTCACATTTGTCTATGTTTATTAGATTATTTGTTTAAGATGTTCATGAATAAATTGAATGTTTGTTTGCTCAATAGATTGCTTGTTAAACATGTTCATGAACATAGCTCGTTAAAGCTTGCTTGCTTAAAGCCGATAAGCATTAAACAAACCAAACATGAACCGAACATGAACCAAACATGAACACCCTTAAATTAAATGAACCAAACATGAACATAAAAAATAAAGCTCGAATCAAACATGAACCGAACTTGAACAAGCTAATGATAAACAAACTCAAACATGAACAATCGCATACTCGGCTCGGCTCGGTTCATTTGCATCCCTATGTAGAATAATGTGACTTAGCACAGTTAAATGCTAAATACTTATATAATTTCTTTTGTGTACTTACGTCAGAAGATTACATGCGGATTTCCACTTAAAAAAGTGTAAAGGAAATTTGGGATATGAAGGGACTAATGAAATAAAGTAATCTAAATTAAATATCTTATTACATGACTATGAATTATTTCGCAGCAACCAAATGAATCTATTTCTGAAATGTATATAAGATTAACACAGATAATCACTTCTTTACATGCGTTAGGTAGGGAATTAATGAATACTGAAATAGTTAATAAAATAATTCGTTGTTTGCCTACTGCTTATGATGCTAAAATAACTGCAATTATAGAGTCTAAAAATTTAAATATTTACTCTATTGATAATCTTCTTGGACCACTAATTGCTTATGAGCAAGGAGTGAGTCAAAGAAAGAATGATGAAGGAGAATAACAAAAGGAGAAGAACATAGCACTAAAAGTGGATGACTCAGAGAGTGATCAGTCACAACCCTAGGATGAGAACGACATTGCCTTGAAGACTTGGCAATTCAAAAGTTTTCTTAAAAGAAAGTAAAGGAGACGCCAACAATGAAATAGAAGTAAGTTCAATAAAATAGATTTGTATTTGCTCTTGTGTGTACTAATATTTCAGGAAAATCAAACTCCAGACTATGAAGACTTCAAATCAAATTCAGCATGAGATACTTCGAGAATTTGAAGCTTGTACTTTTTATTTGAATTAAATTTGAGAGGGAGTGAATATAATTGAGTGAATAAATTCACACACACTAAAGAAGATCTTCAAAAAGTTTTTGTACTGATCGTACGGGACGAACATTGTTCGTACAGGACGTTCAGATCAGTTATCTCCTAGTAAGAGCTATGGAACGAACAGGAACTGAACAAGAAAATTTAGAAAATTTTTCTAAGTCCTGATTGTCCAGATGAAATCATTTTCATCCCAGGACGAGTTGCTCTTTATAAAAATTTCGTCCAGACGAAGTCTTGTTCGTCCAGGACGATGGGAACCGACTATGACAGTTTCTGGCAATGTTCTGCAGTTTTCGGAATCAACGTTTGATATAACTGTTCATACCAGACGAAATTTATTCGTACGGGACGAACCTATTACGTCCAGGAGGAAATTGGTTCGTACATATGCACAAATGGTTCGTACGGGACAGTTTTTTACACAGTTCGTCCGTACTAACTCAATTTCGTATGGGACGATTTAGTGCGCAGAAAAACATATTTTTAGCAGTTTTTTGGACGGTTTTTCATGTCCTTTCTATATAAGGAGTCCTAGAAACTATTACAAGTGCCTTTGGAGTTGTTTTCTCTTGAGTGGGATCATTGAGTGTGAGAGTTTGAGAGAGATTGTATGAGTGAAGAGTGAGAGATTAAGTGAGGGGTTTGTGAGGGATTCACAAGGTTACTTAAAGAAGAAGATCTCTTTGTTTCAGCCCATCTCCTCTGAAGGCTCTCAAGTGAAGTTCAACAACATCGGCCCGGTTCTCTGCCGACACTTGGAGAGTGTAAAAGGATGACAAAGTGTATCTTTGACAGTCTTTGTGTCTTCGTTCTTTGGGAGAAAACTAGAAGAGAGAACTTGAAAGGGAGAGATGAAAGGGTGGAGTTTAAGAGGGAGAAGATCCTTGGAGGGGATTTCAAGGGAGTGTGGAGGGGATATTCACACGGTTGCTCCGGCAAACTTGCACTTCAGTACCATCGGATTCAAGGGTCATCTTGAGGGAAGTTTTGGCGAGAAGAAGATATCTTTGGTTTCAAAGAACTCGGCTACTCCGCCGCACCAGGGAAGGTGAAAGTGATTTTGTACAGGCTTCTCCGCCTTGCTGTGGGGGCAAAAGGAGAGTCACTTTGTGGTATTTGTGCAATACTCGGAGGGTGCCTCTGGGGAGTGGACGTAGGTCAAGGTTTGACCGAACCACTATAAATCTGGTGTGTTCTTTCTTATTTTTCTTACGCATTTAATTTCATTGTAAGTTGTTTACTCTGGTTGAAAAGTTTATTTTTTAAACTTTAAATTTAACTTGCATTAATAATTAAAAAGGTTTTCTAAAAATCCAAGAGTAGAAGTATAATTTTTTAAATTACCAATTTACCCCCCCCTCTTGGTTAGCCTTGGGACATTTAATTTGGCTTAACATCCTAATTCATATTGAACAAGTTCCAACAAGTGGTATCAGAGAAAGGTTTCAAAATCATAAGTTTTGACTACTTTTTGAAAAATGAGTATGGCTAATTTTAGAAACCGTAAAATATTAGAAGGATATTCAACTGTTAGACCACATTTATTTGAAAATATTTCTTTTAATTTTTGGAAAATTTGAATGTCTACTTTCTTGCAATCAATAGCAATCAATAGATTATTGAATGTGGCATATGATTCAAAATGGTTATTCTGTACCGTCACGTATTATAGATGGAATCAAAACCGATACCCCTTTTTCTGAATGGAGTAGAATAGAACAAATTTTTGCTGAATTAAATGCTAAATGTATGAATTGTTTGTTCTGTGCTTTAAATTCGAAAGATTATATGAGAATCTCTACATGTACTACTGGCAAGAAAATTTGGGACAGTTTATGCATTACATATGAAGGTACTAGTGAAGTCAAGCAATCTAAGTTAAATTTTTTTATGCATGACTATGAACTCTTTAGCATGAAATCTTATGAGACAATCTTAGACATGTATACTAGGTTTATTCAAATTGTAACATCATTGCATGCTTTAGGTAAATAATTTTCAAACTTTGAAATAGTCAATAAAATTCTACGTTGTTTACTTGACAAGTTTGATGCCAAAGTTGTTGCTATTTGCGAATCAAAAAATTTGAATGAATATTCTATTGATAATTTGATTGGCTCACTCATTGCCTACGAGCAATATTTGGGTCAAAGACTTTTGGATGCAGGTGAAACAATAATGCTAAAAGCGGAAGACATGGAGAAAAGTTGCTTAGTTGGTGAGGAAAGCGATGACTTAACAAGCAAATTGAAAAGTCCACTAAAGCACAAGCATAAGCATCAATAAAAGTGGAATAAAGGTAAAAATGATAAGAATGTTCAGATTTCTTCAAATATTATTTGCTTTGGATGCAAGAAATTTGGACATCTGAAAAGTCAGTACCCTAATTTGAGAACTCTTCCTGCTAAAGAAAAAGGCAAAGCTAAGCAAATTATAAAATGGGAAAATAATGAAAAGCAAAAAATCTCCTGGGCAGATCTAGCTTCTGAATCATCAGACCAGGAGCAAAATGATGTTTAAACCCTTTGTTTATGTGTTTTTGTGTGCATGTTTTTTTATTAGTTGTATATTTATTTTTGTTTATTTTATTTGTTTTTCTACCTTAATTTTCAGTGTTATTGTATGATTTTAAAATGTCTTCACATCTGATTCCTTGTTTTAGATCGATCGTACAAATTTTTCTAAGTATTCTATTCATACTGGATGAAAATATTTTGTACTGTACGATTTCTATAGCAAATTGATAGTTTGTTTTGACTGATTGCGTATTGTTTAAATTTTTCCAATACAAATCGTACTGTACGATCTCCTGATCGTCCTGGATGACTTGTATTTCTTCTTTTGTACGCATATAAATGGCTATACGGGTAAAATGTTGAGAACGAATCTTTTTGTGGGACATTTGGAATGTGATATGAAGATTTTTATAGTTTATGTACTTGTGTTTTGTACTTGTATTGCTTTAGATCTTTTGAATATTTAAGTGTTTTTGTTCTGTATTTGATATATTCGTTAGCCTATATAAAAATCTCTAAAATTTTTTATCTTACAAGTGCTATACTTTGAACTGCAACATAAAATTGAATTCATTAGAAAATCTAATTTTTCTAAATTTAAGTTGTGTTTATAACTTGATATTATTAAGATTGTCAATTTCATGTCTCTTATTTAGACTACATTAATTTTAATATTAATATTGCAATTGTGATGTTTTCTTATTTTATATTTCACTTATCAATTAATATTTATACACTTAGAAAGATTTGAAATTTTAGATTATTAATTTTGGAAAGAATATAATTACTCTTGAAAATTATACAAATGTACAAAAAATTAAAAGAAATGTGCAATGATTTGCAATGTGAAAAAGAGGCACAAAATAAGCCCAATGTAAAAAGATGCACAAAAACGTGCCAAAAATTTTAAAAAAAGATGCGCAAAGCGTCACATGTGGAAGTTATTTCTTTCCTTAATTTTTTAATCTCTTAATTCAAATTGATCTTATGTACATTTATATTACATATTAAAATATGAAATATAAAATTTTTATATCATTATTTTTACAATGATTTTCTCTATCTTAAATGTCTAAATATACTCATGTTTTGATAAATTCTTTTAGTTTCTATGTTATATCTCTTCTTAAATTCTATGAATTTTATGATTTAGCTAATGTTTTAATTTTATTTGCATACCTTATATCAATCACTTTAAAGGTTAAATTTTTAAATAATTTTCATATATCTTCTTACATTTCTAGTCTTTTTCTTCTTCACTTTTTGATGTTGTCAAAAAGAGGAAGAAATTATTTGTTGTGTCTTGTGTATTCGTATCGTTGTGTGTTTGTTTTGTTTAGTGTATTTGTGTTTGTATGTTTTGTTTGTTTTGTTTGCATTTTGATTGTGTTTGACTTTGTGTCTATGGCTTGTGTTATTTTGTTAAATTTTTTTTTTTGAAAAACAAAAATATTATTCTTTGCTTCAAAATGCCTCCTTATTTTCATGTATTCATCAATTCAGGGGGAGTTTAGGAGATTTGTTTAAATTGAAATCATACAAACAATAATTGTTTTGCCATCATCAAAAAGGGGGAGATTGTTAAGATAGTTGCTATTTGCATGCTTTACATTTTTGCAACTTGAATAGTTTTGATGATTCCAAACATTATTGTTCAAATGTGTAGTTATCTCCTAACAATTTTAGAAGATTTGTATTTGCTCTTGTGTGTACTAATATTTCAGGAAAATCAAACTCCAGACTATGAAGACTTCAAATCAAATTCAGCATGAGATATTTTGAGAATTTAAAGCTTGTACTTTTTATTTGAATTAAATTTGAGAGGGAGTGAATGTAATTGAGTGAATAAATTCACACATACTAAAGGAGATCTTCAAAAAGTTTTTGTACTGATCGTACGGGACGAACATTGTTCGTACAGGATGTTCAGATCAGTTATCTCCTTGTAAGAGCAATGGAACGAACAGGAACTGAACAAGAAAATTTTTCTAAGTCCTGATCGTCCAGACAAAATCATTTTCGTCCCAGGACGAGTTGCTCTCTGTAAAAATTTCGTCCAGACGAAGTCCTGTTCATCCAGGACGATGGGAACCGACTATCGCAGTTTCTGGCAACGTTCTGCAGTTTTCAGAATTAACTTTTGATATAACTGTTCGTACCGGATGAAATTTATTCGTACGGGACGAACCTATTTCGTCCAGGACAAAATTGATTCGTACAGATGCACAAATGGTTCGTACGGGACAGTTTTTTACACAGTTCATCCGTACTAACTCAATTTCATACGGAACGATCCAGTGCGCAAAAAAATATGTTTTTAGCAGTTTTTTGGACGATTTTTCATGTCCTTTCTATATAAGGAGTCCTAGAAACTATTACAAGTGCCTTTGGAGTTGTTTTCTCTTGAGAGGGATCATTGAGTGTGAGAGTTTGAGAGAGATTGTAAGAGTGAAGAGTGAGAGATCAAGTGAGGGGTTTGTGAGGGATTCACAAGGTTACTTGAAGAAGAAGATCTCTTTGTTTCAGCCCATCTCCTCTGAAGGCTCTCAAGTGAAGTTCAACAACATCGGCCTGGTTCTCTGCCGACACTTGGAGAGTGTAAAAGGACGACAAAGTGTATCTTTGACAGTCATTGTGTCTTTGTTCTTTAGGAGAAAACTAGAAGAGAGAACTTGAAAGGGAGAGAGGAAAGGGTGGAGTTTGAGAGGGAGAAGATCCTTGGAGGGGATTTCAAGGGAGTGTGGAGGGGATATTCACACGATTGCTCCGTCGAACTTGCACTTCAGTACCATCGGATTCAAGGGTCGTCTTGAGGGAAGTTTTGGCGAGAAGAAGATATCTTTGGTTTCAAAGAACTCGGCTACTCCGCCGCACCAGGGAAGGTGAAAGTGATTTTGTACAGGCTTCTCCGCCTTGCTGTGGGGGCAAAAGGAGAGTCACTTTGTAGTATTAGTGCAATACTCGGAGGGTGCCTCCGGGGAGTGGACGTAGGTCAAGGTTTGACCGAACCACTATAAATCTGGTGTATTCTTTCTTATTTTTCTTACGCATTTAATTTCATTGCAAGTTGTTTACTCTGGTTGAAAAGTTTATTTTTTAAACTTTAAATTTAACTTGCATTAATAATTAAAAAGGTTTTCTAAAAATCCAAGAGTAGAAGTATAATTTTTTAAATTACCAATTCACCCCCTCCCTCTTGGTTAGCCTTGGGACATTTAATTAGGCTTAACATCCTAATTCATATTGAACGAGTTCCAACATTAATATATAACAATCATATGAGCTTACTTGAAGAATTTAATGACTTGAACAAAAAGAATGATCTTTTGAAAATATCCTATGCTCAATTGAAAAATAATTTTTAAAATTTTAAGAATGAATCAAATAATAAATAACACTATTTAAATTTTGACAAGAAAGTATTAGAAGACTTAAACACATTTCTTAAATTGAAAGTGCAAGCTCTTGAGGAAAATAGGAAACCCCAAACACTTGAAGATTTTAATATTACTATTTTGAGATAAAAAAATTTAGAACCTAGGAAAAGATAGAATTATTATAAAAAATTAAGAAACCCATTTCCTGGAGTTAAATGTTATTCTTGTGGCATAATTAGATATATTTTACACACTTGTATCTTAGATAGAAAAACACATTTAGTGTAAAAACCTAATATGCATAAATCAAGCCATATTATACATGCATCTAGTTTTAAATTGCCAAAAGAAAAACCCAAACTTGTTTGGATTCCCAAGTCTAATGTTTGATTATTTTGTAGCAATGCTTTCATATAAGGCATCGTGAGAGATTTTGGTACCTGGATAGTGGTTGTTCGAAGCATATGACTGGAGATATTAAGCAGTTTATATCATTGGAAGCTAGGAGTGGAGGTAAGGTTACACTTGGAGATAATACCACTAGAAAAGTGGTTGGCACAGGTATGATCGGAAACTTACAAATTTTTTTCATAGAAAATGTACTATTTGTAGAAGGCTTAAAGCATATTTTGTTAAGTATAAGCCAACTATGTGATAAAGGATATTATGTAAAAAAATTTTCCACTACCTAGCTGCATATTAAGCCTAAATGGAAATAATTTTTTATATGAAATTAGGATAAATAATATTTATATGGTAGATGAATTGTATTAAAACTCATAATGCTTTCTGTTTAAAAATAATTTCTGATAAATTTTGGATATGGCATAGGAGACCTTATCACGCTAGCATCAAAAAATCTTAGAAACATTATTCAAAAGGATTTAGTTAGAGGTATACGAAAACTAGACTTTACTAAGGATCACCTTTGTGATTCATATCAATTAGAGAAGTATGTGAAGTTATATTTTCAATCCAATAAGGATCTTAGAACTAGTAAACCTTTAGAGATTATTCATATTGATCTTTTTGGACTGGTTAGCACTATTAGTCTAGATGGGAAGGTATACGGTTTTGTAATTATAGATGATTTCTCAAGATTCTTGTGGTTAAATTTTTATTTCACAAAAGTGAGTTATTTAAGGAATTTAGAGATTTTTCGTCTTGGTTTTAAAGAAAGTTAGAGTGTGAGATTTTTATAATTTAAAGTGATCATGATGGTGAATTTAAAAATGATAAATTTGAGGATTTTTATAAAGAAATTGATCATAATTAGACCTGTCAATTTCGGGTTACGGGTCGGGTTGACCCGAACCCGAAACTGACCCGGTATTATTCGGGTTCGGGTTGACCTGACCCGGTTTTGCAAACGGGTCGGTTTTCCGGACCTGAACCTGACCCGCTTCGGGTTCGGGTCAACCCGACCTGACCCGCATAGCCGCGGGACGAAACGCCGAACTGGCCTCGCCGCCTCGGGACGGAACGCATAACAGCTGGCATGGCCTCGCCGCTTCGGGAGTCTTGCCGTCTCGGGACACTGCACGCGGCGCGCCTGCGCGGACAGAGGAGCTGGCGGGCAGCGGGCAGTGGAGGAACTGACCTCGCCGGCGACGCCGCCTGCGCAGACGGAACACGTAACTAGTGGGCAGTGCGGAGCTGGCGGACAGCGAGCGGGCAGGGCGGGGCAGCGAGCGGGCAGCGCGGGGATGGCTGGAAGGGGGTAGCGGGCAGCGAGCTGGCGCAGAGAAATTTGATTTTTTTAAAAAATAAATGGGTTTTCGGGTTGACCCGACAACCTGTCGGGTCAACCCGAACCCGATCCATTTTTGCAAACGGGTCAGTTTTCCGGACCCGAACCCGACCCGCTTCGGGTTCGGGTCAACCCAAACCCGAAAATTCCGGGTCGGGTTTTCGGGTCGGGTCCAATATTGACAGGTCTAATCATAATTTTTTGCACCTAGAATCTCTCAGTAGAATGGGGTAGTCGAAAGAAAGAGCAGAATATTAATTGAGCTGCTAGAGCCATGTTGGCTGAATATTCACTTTCTAAATATTTTTGGGATGAAGTGGTTAGCACTGCATATTATATTCTGAATAGGGTGAATATCAAATCAAAATTAAATAAAATATCATATGAGCTTCTTAAGGAGAAAACACCTAACTTGTCTCATTTGCATGTTTTTAGATGTAAGGTGTTTGTACATAATAATAGAAAATCTTCTTTAAAAAAATTTGATCCAAAATTAGATAAAGGATTTTTTTTTTTTGGATACTCTAAGTTGGAAAATCTTATAAAAAATTTAATAAAAAAAATTTAGTAGTTGAGGTTACCACACATATTGTATTTAATGAATTTGAAATTTTAGGAGAGCCAAATTTTAGAAGAAGAAGATTTAGAAAATAACTCCCAAAAGATTGAGAATATTAATTTGAAAAAACTTTGAAGATTAAAAACCCATTTTAAATGAATTTTAGATTTTGGATTAAAAACTCAAATTCACTTCTTTGCTTAGAGATTTGAGATTTTTTAAAAATCACCCTAAGGAATTAATTTTAGGTGAACCTAGTGAGGGTGTTAAGACTAGACGTGGACTAAGCAAAGAAGTGAATCATTCTGCCCTTATTTTGATGATAGAACCTACAAATATAAATCAAGCATTTTTAGATGAATTTTAGATTTTGGCAATGCAAGAAGAATTAAATTAATTTTTAAGGAATGATGTTTGGGAATTAATTACAAGGTCAAAGGATCAAAGTGTAGTTGGAATTAAGTGGATATTTAAAAGTAAAATGAATAACTCCGGAGTTGTTATTAAAAATAAGACTAGATTGGTGGCTAAAGGGTATAATCAAATTGAAGGGATTGAATTTGAGGAGACTGTTGCCCCTGTAGCGAAACTTGAAGCAATCAGGGTTTTGTTAGCCTTTGCCTATTTTAGAAGATTTATATTATTTCAAATGAATTTTAAAAGTGCCTTTTTGAATGGGGTGATTCAAGAGGATATTTATATTGAATAACCTCCAGATTTTTAAAATTCAAAATACCCAAATCTTATTTTTAAATTGAAAAAGGTATTGTATGGATTGAAATAGGCATGAAGGGCTTGGTATAAGAGGCTAACCACTTTCCTACTTGAGAAATCTTTGGAAAAAAATGTGGATACCACTCTCTTTTTAAAGAAATTGGGAGAAAATACACTCATTGTTTAAATTTATGTTGATGATATTATTTTTGGATCTTCAAATAAAAATATATGTGATGACTTTTCTAAAATAATGTGTAGTGAAATTGAGATGTGCCTAATGAGAGATTTAAGTTACTTTTTAGGTTTTAGCGTTAAGCAAATTGAGGAGGGAACATTTTTTAGTCAGTTGAAGTATGTAAAGAACATCCTCAAGAAGTATGAAATAAATAATGCTAAACCAGCTAGTACACTTATGAGTTCCTAAGTTTAGTTGAATAATGACCCCAAGAGAAATTTATTGATCAAAAGAAATTTAGAAGAATAATTAAATCTTTACTTTACTTGACTACTAGTAGACCCGATATTATATTTAGTGTTTATTTGTGTGCTAGATTTCAATCAGATCCAAAAGAATAACATTTGATAACAGTAAAAAAGATTTTGAGATATCTCTTGGGAACTCAGAACTTAGGAATTTGGTATCTTAAGTTTAGCTCTTCATTTGAAATAATTGGATATTCAAATTCGGACTTTGTTGGTTGTAGTGTTGATCGAAAGAGTATATCTTGAACTTGTCAATTTATAAAAAAATTATTAATTTCTTGGTCTAGTAGAAAATAAAGTTCCATAGCCTTATCTACTGCTGAAGCTAAATATATTATCATAGAAAGTTGTGTGGCACAAGTTCTTTGGTTGAAACAACAATTAATTGATTTATGATTTTCAATAGGCACAATTCCAATTTATTGTGATAACACTAGTGTCATTTGTATTTCAAAAAATCCTATTCAACATTATAGAACCAAACATATAGACATAAGACATCATTTTATTAGGGATCATGTATCCAAAGGATAAATTGAATTGAACTATGTTTCTACTAAAAATCAACTTGCAGACATTTTTATAAAATCACTAGCCTTTGATACTTTTCGATCTAATTCTTAATTAAAATGTTATGCAAACTTGATATGTGTCTTTATTTATTTTTTGTTTAGTTTTCAATGTGCATGTTTGTGTTAGTATTTTTCAATTTTTGTTTTGTTTTATGTTTTGTGTGTTTTTTACATATTTTCAAATATTAAAATTCCTATTTTTGATTTTTCATGTTCAATTTTCTAAGTGTTATATTTGAACTGTACGAATTTTGTAGCATGTCGATCATTATTTTGGACTGAATGCATAAAAGTTTTGATTTTATAACACATGTTGTACTGTATGAAATCATTTTCATATGTACGAAAGATCATTTTTTTTAAATAGGAGGGCTTTAGAATTCATTTTCATTCACTTCAATAGCCTCTTCTAATCCTTCACATTTTAGAAATGGCCAGTTCTAGCAAGCGAGGTAAAGTCACTAAGGGTTCGTCGTTCAGGGGTGAAGATGAAAACTTTCTTTATAGAGTCAATGAGGATTCTTATTACAGGTTTATCACTGCTAAAATCACCCTATCTAGACTCCTAATCCAAGAGGATATTCATTTTCAAGTTATGCATCTTTTTGCTTCAAATCAATTTGCTTTTATCTTGACTTTAATCCATACCTATCATAAGGAAACCTTCCACAATTTTTTAGCAAACATGAGTTTTAGCGAGGATGAAAGAAGGATTAGATCTTATGTCTAAAAGAAATGGGTTGAAATTACTTAGGAAGATCTAGGAACTTATATGCACTTAAGGACTGAAGGAATTATAGATCATACTATGACCTCCAAATCTGACTTTGATTGGTCTGAAATAAATAAAACACTTAGAAGGCTTACTTAAGTTGGTTATTTGTCTAGAGTGTATACTTTGTACCAAAATGCAAGGGTCATCCATCATGTCCTTAGAACTTTAATTATTCCTAAGGCTGGTGATCGCATAAACATTACTCATCTTTTATCCACTATTACCTATCTAATCATGATTGGACAACCGATAGATGAAGCTCAACTCATTCTAGACTACATTCACAACCTTTCTAAAATTGGGCATATTTCTTATAGGTGGAAGAAGAATATTGCTTTAGGAAATTTAGTAACCGACATCTTGGAGAAGAAGTATAATATTGTTCATCCTGAGGCTCCACTTGAAATAACAATGTACTTTATCGATGCCTCTTTTCAAGCACTCTTTGGGAAGAATGATAATTCTAGTGAGGATACTGAGGAAGAAGGGGAGCACTTGCATCTGCTCATAGACCTAAGTTTTAGGAGATGATCCAGTATTTTAATCGGTTAGAGAGTTATTTTGATCAAATTCAAACTCACCTAAATCAACAGGATGTATAATATCAACATGACATGGGTTGGATCCAAGGTCAGTTTGACTCGATGAACACTAACGTAATTATGATGAATAGCTATTTCTCTATGTTCAACTAGCCTCCTCCTCTAGACCAGGGCCCCTCAGAGTTTTAGATGTACTTCTTGTGTGTTATCTTTGCCAATATATTGAGTTTTGATGATCTTAGTGATGATTTCTATGATTTGTTTACTTGTATTTGTTCAGTGATTTGTGTACTTGTGTTTGTTCAGTTGATGTTGTATTATTTTTACTTTTATGGAAAATTGATATCAAATATGCTTAAATGTATTTCATATTTAAATTGATATAAAAACATGTCTTATTTTCGTTAGTTGCTTTTGTTCATTATATGAAATATAAGTTTACATATATGTTAATCTTGTCTTAATTGATCTAAAAAGTATTACAAATTAAATTGCAATATAAAAATTAATTTCATTATGAAATCAAATTTTTCAAAAATTTAAGTTATTTTTTATTTCTCTTTTCAATATAATTATCTTTGTACTTTGAGAAATTTAAATTTATAGATTATTAATATTGAAAAGATTAATTAAAAAAAAAGGAGTATAAAAAAGAAATATATAAGAGTATTAAAATTGAAAGAATGAGTAATAGTTCGCAAATTAAAAAGAGGCACAAAATTAGCCCAAATATAAAATGATGCATAAAGTGTGCCACAAATAATTAAAAAAGATGCGCAATGTCGTCAATTGAATCCGTTCTTTCCTCTATCATTTAATCTTCAAATTTAAATTGATCAAATGTTCAATTATGCTTTATATTGATAATTTAATTTAACTAATTTTTATTTCGTTACTTTTGCGATAATTCTCCTTATCTAATTATCTAGAATATTTCATGACCTTGATATATTTTTCTTGTCTATGTTATATTTTAATATAAATGTTTTGAATATTTATTTTGATCTAACAGATATTAATCTTTTTATTACAATTATAGCTCAAATTTCTTTTTAGATCAATTATTAAGTATTCTCATATGACTTCTTCCATTTCAAACTTCTTTTTCCCTTTTTATTGTTGTCAAAAGGGGGAGAAGTATTATTTGTGTTTGATTGTTTAGTGTGTTAGTATTGTTTGTGTTTGATTGTTTAGGGGTTATTTAGGGTTTTTGCCTTTTGAATTTGTGTGTTTTATGTTTTTAGGGTCATTTGAAAATAAAGAAATTTTGTTCTTAATGGAATTCCCTTATATTCACATATTTATTCATTTAGGGGGAGTTAAGAAGAAGTTTAGGATATTTAAGTTTAGCTGCTATTTAGTTCATGATTATTGATATTCTTGCAACTTGTTTATTTTTTATTACTCCAAATATTATTTCTTTGATTATCATTTCTCCTAACATATTTTGGAAGAATTATTTTGCTCTTATGTGTACTAATATTTCAGAGAAATCATACTCCAGATTGTTGAAGACTTCAAATCAAGATCAGTTTAGAGTTTATTGTAATTGAAGTCTGTATTTTTTATTTTATTGAGTCTAAGAGAGTGTGATTGTAATTGAGTAACTGAGCACAAACACACCAGGGTAGATTTTTAAAATCCACAATTTTTTTAAACTGATCGTACTGTACGATTTCTTTTCGTACGGGACGATCTGATCAGTTATTTTTCCTTCGAGCAAATAAATGAACAGATTGGAGAAAATTTTTCAGATCGTACTCTAAGATATACCATTCGTATATGCCTTATAGAGTACGAATTTGTGAGATCCCTCTTCGTCCTAACTTTTCATCCAGACGAACGTTAAGAATTTCTAAAAGGTTCATACCGTACGATGTCATCATCGTACATACGCCATCCTTCATACAAATTGGACGGGTCCCTTTTCATCCCGATGAAAATTTTTTGTAATTAATCATGTCATACGATGTCATTATCATATCTACACCATCTAGGGTATGAAATTGTGGGTCCCTCTTCATCCTAACGAAGATGAAAAATTTTCTAAACTGTTCGTACTAAATGAACTTGGTTCATACCGGACAATGATTGTGTACGATTTTATTTTATACACATTCATAATAGGTTTATACGTAATAGTTTTTTGAACTATTTGTACATACAAATATCCAATCATACTGTAAGACCGTGTACACTCGAAATTGATAATTTTAACTTTTGGATGATTTTTTATGTCCTTTGTATAAAAGGTCCATAAAAACTAATGTGAAAAAGTCTCATCTTCATGATTTTTCAAGGGCAATTAAAAGAGAGTGTGTGGGAGAGTGATTGAGAGAGATTTCTTGTAAGTGGAGTTTGAAAGATTCACAAGGTTACTCATAGGTAAGGATCTCTTTGTGATTTTGGTGTTTAATCTTATTTTGTTCTTTCTAGTTACTCGTGAGAAGATCTTTGGAGAAGATCTGTTTCTCTGCCGACACTTGGAGTGTGTGAAAGGACGACGGTTCTCTGCCAACACTTGGAGGGTGTGAAAGAATGATGGTTCTTTGCCAACACTTGGAGGGTGTGAAAGTATGACGGTTCTCTGCCTACACTTGGAGGGTGTGAAAGGATGATGGTTCTCTGCCGCATCGGGGATTGGTGGAAAAGAGGATTTTGTAATGGCTTATCCGCCTTGCTATGGGGGTAAAAGGAGAGTCACTTTGGTAATAGTGCAATACCTGAAGAGTGAGTCTTTAAGGAGTGGATGTTGGTCGTGTTTGACCGAATCACTATAAATCTTTGTGTCTTTTAAATTTTCGTATTTTTATTTACTGTAAGTTATATTCTATGGTTGAAATTTTTTTAAAAAAATCTTAATTAATTTACTAATTGAATCAAAGGTTTTCAAATTTTGAATCCAAGAGAAATTTTTATATTACCAATTCACTCCCTTCCTCCCTTTTGGTTAGCCTTGAGATAATAGCTTAGGTTTAACAACCTATATGGAATTAATAATTTGACACCAAAGGGGTCTTCTTCCCAAAGCTTCCCTCAAGACAAACCTTGACTCATTGAGGAACTCAAGTGCAAGCTGACTGGAGCAACCATGTGAAGCTTCCTCTTACACTCCCTTGAACCAATAAGGATCTTCTCCCTCTTTCCCAAACTTTGCCTTTTATCTCCTTAGCTTAAAGCCTTCTTTTCAATACTTTCTCACATAAGACATAACCCAATGACTTCTAAAAGACACTCTCTCATGAAATAAGAGATGAATAAATAGAAGTTTTCAAGAAAATCATAATTTTCAATTTTGTTTGTTTCTATTTGTATAGTATGTTATGTATATCATATAGTATGATAAGTTCAATAATCCTTTCTTAATACTATATGATGAACAATAACCAGTACGATCAGTTCAAATATTTTGCATTGATTATCCAGTACTAACTCTTATCATATAATATGATTAAATCAGTTGAATAACAATTTGTTCAAGATGAACCTCGGGTGATAATTACCGTCTTAATTGTTGCTCGATTCGTATAGTACTAATGATAACTTTATACTGTATGATTTCTAATTGCAATTAATTTTGATTCGATTGCCTAATCATAGGGATTAAATTTGGCAAGAATTTAATAATATCATGCAGTACAATATCATTTGTACAAAACAATTAAAACAAATTTTAAATTTTAAGTTATTACCTAATTTTAAATGTCAGTGGAAAATTCTGATTATAACTGATCGTACTATATGACTTGTATCATATAATACGATTAGTTCATTTTTTAATTTCAAAATCATTTCATTTAAAATGTTTTAATTAATTCCTAGTTACGCATATCATATTGTACCATAAGGATTTTCCAATATGATCTTAAGGGAAAATTAAAACATTTTAACTTCACTCTCCCCGTAGGTGTGTACATGGTTGCTAAGCTAACATAGACATTTTTACATTACATTGACTCGAGAAAAAAAAATAAAAACTACATAATCTTGCATAAAAATTATAGGTTTCACCCCTGACCATAACATTCTTATTAAATTTGGAAGAATTACAAGCACAATTTGTTCTGTCACCCTGCTATTATTTTTTTATCCAAATTTATGGTTAACTACTTTTTAAATGCGCTTCGGGTATTCAATTTGGGCCCATTTGAGCTCTGTTTGGAATGAATTTGGTGTCATTGAGTTTTACTTTTGAGAGTTCAGTATTGACTATAAGTTTCTCGAAATCAGGATCATTATGATCTCGGATTTAATTCGGAAATTTCTAACTCTAATTTGCCTTGAGATCATGCCCGATAAAAAAAATGTGAATATCAACAATTAAATACTCAATTATTGTGTAATTATTTTTGTGCACTTGAGAGCGCACAAATTAGGAGTGGGGATTTTTATTTTATTTTTTTCCTTTTTATGAAAATAATAACTATATGATAAATTATAATTGAAGCCATGAATAGATTGTCAAAAAAATAAAAATAAGAACAGAAAAAAAGATTTTTTTTTTTTTTTTTTTTTTCAGGAATGAATGTTAAATTTATTAGAAGGAATTTTAAATGATAACGCTTCTAAAATTTTTTCAAAAATAAATAACTTCACTCACCAAAAAATAAATAAGCACATGATTTCAATATTTGAGGCATTAAAAATTTTTCAGGCTTAAAAGATAGGCCTAATAATTTGAATCAAAATATAATAATGTATTTTTTTTTTAATATGTCATATAATAGTTAGATTTACCTTTGTTTTGGGTTAGGGGTTGTAAACGAGCCTAGTGAGTAGAGATATTTTATCTATGAAATTAGCATTTTTAGTTCTTTTTGAGCTCGAGCTCGACGAGTCCTTGTGTAAGCTAGACTTTGGCTGTTACAATTTAAATGCTTCGAGCATGTTTGGAAATTGTGAGTTTAACTCAATTATTGAGTTTGATTTCTTAGTTTTAAATTAGAAATTTCTATTTTTTAAGATTTTATTTTTAAAATATATAAATATTTTATAATGCTAATTTAATTAAATTTTAAATTATTTTTAAGTTATGAATGGCTCAAAGATTTTGAGTCAAGTCAGACTAAGCTCGAGTATATGGCTCGAGCTCAAAATCATGGATCGATAAGCTTGACTTTAAGCTCATCAATAATTGGTTCAAACCAGCTCACTAACTCTACACCTCTATTTGAGATTGCTTTTGATCATTATTTTTTTGTTGCTTTTATGATAACATTTTAATCAAAAGTTTTTATAAAAATATGTTAGAACATTATCCATTGAAATCTTCAGTTTCGTTTGGGTAATTTTTTTCTGCTTTTTAAAAAAACTATCTAATATAAATTTTCTTAAAAAGCAAAAAAAAAAAATTGTAAAAAATTATTTCAAATTAAAACATTATTGCAAGCTAATAGTCTAAGTATATAGATTCATATTTGGGGCAATTTTGAATCAAATATAATTAAATATAAATTATTTTGGATGCCACTCAATAAATATTTGTAGTCCCAGCCAGCATATCATTTTATAGTTCTATTAGTGGTAATTAATTAACCCAAACAATAAATAAATAAATAAATATTATATGTATTATATTTTGTATAAAATAATAATGTAAAAAATATAATATATACGAGTCTGGTATGACGAACATTATACGTCGTGATGGTAGCTCTAGTTCAGTCACCATGAGTTACTCGTATTTGCTCGGTATTTACTTGGATTGTTAGGTATTGTTTGGCAATACGAAAAATACGCTCTGTGAGAACAATACCGAGTAATACCGAGCAATACTCATACCGAGTTTTCCCTAGAAAAAACTCGGTATTGCTCGTATTGCTCGGTATTGCTCGGTATTGTTCGGTATTTGTCTTACATAATGGTATTTCTGTTATTGCCAACAAATAGACAAAATACGTGATTTTGTGCCTGCTACGTGGCGCGATTTCAGTCCGGCTGAACCTAGCTCTAGTCCTTAATGACCAAAAAAAATTCCTGGATGCGGTCAGTTAAGATTTCAACGTGGAGGGTGGTCTCCCTAAAGATTTCAACGTGGTGGAGTGGTCCCGAAACCGATCGCCGTGCCAGCTCTAACGGTGACCACGTCGTGGTTGGCATATTCTGGGATTATCAACCGGGCCATCGGCCTCAAAAGGACATAGCAAGCGCGAACGGTATTCCGCTGCTAAAAAAAGCGTCTCTCCATGGGGTTGATGCGTGTGGGCGTGGTCGGGTCGCTTCGTCGCATGTTAGGTCGGGGCGGGCTCCACCTATTGGGACCACTTGGCGTTTGGTGAGGTTCGGATTCGACCTTTGAATTTGAATTCGTTGGAACGTTGGAGCTGCGGGGCTAACGGGTATTTCTTTGGAGAATACGGACCCATTGGTAAGCCCTGGAAGGATTATACAAATATTTAATAATTTTTTTTGGAAAATTCATTTTTATTATAATGACTTAGTAATATTTAAATTTTTTTATTTAAGAACAAAACCTTATTTTGTGATGGATGAGATTATTCTGTATGGTGTTCGAACGAGTCTGAATGCCAATTGGACATACTACGTCTTCGAATGCACTGTAAGGTGCAAGTCATGAATTAGTTACGGGACGCATTCAGACTCTACATGTAATAATTTTTCTTTCTATGATAAGATGTGTCACAAAATAAAGCAAAATGATATAAATCATATTATAACGATCGATGTATATTTTTATTTAATTTATTATTGATATTTGTGGAATAATATGATGAAAATATAAAAAAACATATATGCAATAGACAAAAAAAATACGGATATTAAAAGTTATATAAGTGATGGTAAAATCATAGGGAATAAATTCCCTTAGGTCATTGTCATTATTTAATTTTAATCATTAGAAGATATATTTCTCAAAATTACGATTGATAAATATGAGTATATATATGAGAATTGATCTCATAATATTATATATTTCAAAGTAAAAAAAATCAAAAAATAACTTTTTCTTAATAAAAAGTATTAAAAGAATTAGGGTAAAAATAGTCTGCCACTAAAGATTGGTGATACAAAGTGCGATTGATCAAAGAATAAGTGAGAGCTTTTTTTTTAATTTGTGCAACAAATGTATTTTAAATCTACGAGAGTTTTAACTTGTCAGCTCTAAAAAAACAGCTCGAAATTCCAAAAAAAAAATAGATTTTTTTTTTCTCTCCTCTCTTTGTTCACATTTTCCTTTTTCCTCTATTGGCTTCTGTTACCGAAAAAATGAAATGCTTTAGATTTTGGCTTTTAAAATAAAAATATTAAAATGATGTACTTTTAGCACTAAAATATTTTGATAGGAATTGTTTTGCAAAAAAGATACAATGAACCTAAAATCCTTATTTGTACTAACAAGTGACAAATCTTTAAGGTTTTTACCTAAGCCACCATAAATTATAAAAAATTTAGGAAAATCAAAGAAAGTTAGTATATTTTTTTTTTGCGAACTCAGTTTATGATTTGAACCATAATGATTCCTAAGATTATTTTTGTCTATTTCAGATTTTAATTATAACATAAAGTAGTCTTATAATATTATCGTATCATAAGTATGTCAATCTCAACTCAATTTTTTAGGATTAATTAATTTGCATAGGAAGTTAATTGCAGAATAAAGTACATGAAAATAAAGAAATGAGCACACAAAAATTTTTATAGTGGTTCTATAAATTTAACCTACGTTCACTCCCTGGAGTCCTCTCTCCGGGTCTTACAAAAACTCTTTCGTTTTTCTCCTTTTATGCCCACAGTAAAGTGGAGAAGCACTCACAAAGAATCACTTCACTCTCTCGATGTAGTTGAGAACTAAAATCCTCATTTACCTTCCGAATGTGGCGGAGTAGCATATCCTATTCACTTTCCACGGGGCGGCAAGTATCAAATCTCTTTACTATCCCCAATGTGATTGAGTAGCTGAATCACCTTAATTTTCCCCAACAACATAGTAGCTTAATCCCTTTTCATTTCCTAGTGCGCTAGAGTAATCGAGATCTTTTGTTGAGATAGTTGCTACATAGTTCATGATTGTTGATTTTCTTGCAAATTGTTTATTTTTTATGATTCAAATATTATTGTTTTGATTATTATTTCTATTAACATATGTTAGAAGAATTGTTTTTGTTCTTGTGTGTACTAATCTTTCAGAAAAATCATACTCGGATTGTGAAGACTTAAATTAAGATCAGTTTAGAGTTTTTGTATTTGAAGTCTGTTTTTTATTTTATTGTGTTTGAGTAGAGTATGATTGTAATTGCATAAATGAGCACACACACAACAGGGGAGGTTTTAAATCCACCAATTTTTTAAATGCATTCATACTGTATGATCCTTTTTGTACGGGTACAATCTGATTTGTTCTTTTCTCTTCGAGTCAATTGAACGAAATTGATTGTGAATTTTTTTTTCTAGTATGGATAATTATATACGATATACCATTCGTACAATACCTTTCGAGGTACGAATTATGAGGTCCCTCTTTGTCCACGACTTTTCAGTCCAGACATCGTGAAGTATTTTTGAAAGGTTTTACACCGTACGATGTCATCATTATTTGTACGTAGGTCCAGCGTACGAATTGGACCGGTCCCTTTTTATCACGACGAACCTAAATTTTTTTGTAAAATGATCAACCTTGATGTCATCTTATACATACGCCATCCAGGGTATGAATTGTTTGGGTCCCTCTTTGTCCCAACTAAGATGAAAATATTTCTAAACGTTTGTACGGATGAAATTGGTTTGTATCGAACGTGATGCAGTGTATTGATTTTATTTCATACCGATTCACAACAAGTTGTACTCAACAATTTTTTGAACTATTTGTATGTACAAATATATCGATCATACAGTATTGATCGTTATACACTCGAAATAAAAATTTAATTTTTAGATGATTTTTTGTATATTTTGTATAAAGGTCTACTAAAACTGACGTGAAAAAGTATTGTCTTTATGATTTTTCGGGAAATTGAAAGAGAGATGTGGGAGAGTGTTGGAGAGAGTTTCTTTCAGGTTGAGTGTGAGGGTCACAAGATTACATCAAAGGTAAGGATCTCTGTGTGATTTTGTATTTTACTCTTTCTTTTCTTTCTTTCTATGTTGTTGTGAGAAGATCTTTGGAGAAGATCGGATTCTTGTCAATATTTTGAGGGTGTGAAAGTATTGACGGTTCTCTGTCGACACTTAGAGGGTGTGAAGGATGATGGTTCTCTGCCGACACTTGGAGGGTGTGAAATGATGACAGTTCTATGTGGCACCGGGGATTGGTGGAAGAGAAGTGAGGTTTTGTAAAGGCTCTCGCTTTACTGTGGGGGCAAAGGAGAGTTCTTTGGTAATAGTGCAATCATGAAGAGGGTGTCTTCAGGGAGTGGATTGTAGGTCGTATTTGATCGAACTACTATAATCTTTGTGTCTTTTAATTTCCACATTTTCATTTACTGCAAGTTATATTTTGTGGTTGAAATTTTTATTTTTATAATCTTAATTAATTGCTAATTGAATATAGGTTTTCAAATTTTAAATCCAGAGAAATTTTTAAATTACCAATTCATCCCCCTTTGATTAGCCTTGAGATAATATCTTAGGTTTAAAACCTATACGGAATCAATCAAGTTAGTATCAGAGCTTTGTTTCAATATCATAAGTTTAGTACTACTTTTTAAAAATGAGAATGACTACTATTTGGGAAACCAAAACCACACCGAAGGGTATTCGAGTTACATAGACCTCCATTATTTGATAAATTTCTTTTGATTTTTAGAAAACACGATGTCTACTTTTCTACATCACTCGAATATCGCATGTGAATTTTAGTTAAAGAAGGGTTTACAAAACAATTTGATTTGTTAATGGCATTAGAGTTGAAACACACTTTGCTGACTGCTGGATTGTATGATTAGGGCTGCAAGCAAACTAAGTGTTTGACGAGCTTCTCGATGCTAAATTCGTTTAAGCTCGTTTGTGATCGTTTAATAATATATAATAAATAAACTTGAATAATATTTTAAATGCTTGATCCTTAAATAAAAGCTTGAACACTATGTGTTCGGTTCATTTATTTCACGAACAAAATCATTTGAGTTCGTGAACAAGCTCGAAATTTAGTAGATAAAAGGATCGATAAAAGCTTGAATGGAAAGAATGCTAAGTATGCTTCATTTAAGATATATTCATATAGATTAATCATTATTTTTATTTTATTAGTTCCGCTTTTTTATATATTAATTTTCTAAACAAAAGACATTTCAAATTTGTCTATGTTTATTAGATTATTTGTTTAAGATGTTCTGAATAAATTGAATGTTTGTTTGCTCAATAGATTGCTTGTTAAACATGTTTCATGAACATAGCTCGTTAAAAGCTTGTTGCTTAAAGCCGATAAGCATTAAACAAACCAAACATGAACGAACATGACCAAAACATGAACACCTTAAATTAAATGAAACAAACATGAACATAATAAAAAATAAAGCTCGAATCAAACATGAACGAACCTTGAACAAGCTAATGATAAAACAAACTCAAACATGAACAATCGCTACTCGGCTCGGCTGGTTCATTTGCATTCCTATGGTTAATGTGAACTTTGCACAGTTAAATGCTAAATACTTATATAATTTTTTGTGTACTTACGTCAGAGATTACATGCGGATTTCCACTTAAAAAGTGTAAAGGAATTTGGGATATGAAGGGACTTATGAATAAAGTATCTAAATTAATTTTTATTACAATGACTTGAATTATTTCGCAGCAACAATGATATATTTCTTGTATGTATTAAGATTACACGATAATCACTTTTATGCGTTAGGTAGGGAATTAATGAATATGAAATAGTTAATAAAATAATTCGTTGTTTGCCTACTGCTTATGATGCTATAAATAACTGCAATTATAGAGTCTAAAAATTTAAATATTTACTCTATTGATAATCTTTTGGACCACTAATTTGTTATGAGCAAGGAGTGAGTCAAAGAAAGAATGATGAAGGAGAATAACAAAAGGAGAAGAACATAGCACTAAAAGTGGATGACTCAGAGAGTGATCAGTCACAACCCTAGGATGAGAACGACATTGCCTTGAAGAATTGGCAATTCAAAGTTTTCTTAAAAGAAAGTAAAGGAGACGCCAAAAATGAAATAGAGTAAGTTCAATAAATATGATTTGTATTTGCTCTTGTGTGTACTAATATTTCAGGAAATAATCTCAAGAAAAGAGACTTCAAATCAAATTCAGCATGAGATCTTAGAGATTTGAAGCTTGTTTTTTTATTTGATTAAAATTTGTCTGGGAGTGATATTGGGGAGTTTTGAAATTTTTAAAATAATTCACAAACAACTAAGAGATCTTCAAAAAGTTTTGTACTGATCGACGGGACGAACATTGTTCGTATCAGGACGTTCAGATCAGTTATATCTAGTAGAGCTATGGAACGAACAGGAACTGAACAAGAAATTTAGAAAATTTTTCTAAGTCTGATTGTCCAGATGAATCATTTTCATCCCAGGACGGTTGCTCTTTATAAAATTTTGTCCGACGAAGTTTGTTCGTCCAGGACGATGGGAACCGACTATGACGTTTCTGGCAATGTTCTGCAGTTTTCGGAATCAACGTTTGATATAACTGTTCTACCAGCGAAATTTATTCGTACGGGCGAACCTATTACGTCCAGGAGGAAATTGGTTCGTACATATGCACAAATGGTTCGTTCGGGACAGTTTTTTACACAGTTCGTCGTTACTAACTCAATTTCGTATGGGACGATTTAGTGCGCAGAAAAAAACATATTTTAGCAGTTTTTGGACGGTTTTTCATGTCCTTTCTATATAAGGAGTCCTAGAAAAACTATTCAAGTGCCTTTGGAGTTGTTTTCTCTTAGTGTGGATCATTGAGTGTGAGAGTTTGAGAGAGATTGTATGAGTGAAGAGTGAGAGATTAAGTGAGGGTTTGTGAGGGATCTCAGGTTACTTAAAGAAGAAGATCTCTTTGTTTCAGCCCATCTCCTCTGAAGGCTCTCAAGTGAAGTTCAACAACATCGGCCCGGTTCTCTGCCGACACTTGGAGAGTGTAAAAGGATGACAAAGTGTATCTTTGACAGTCTTTGTGTCTTCGTTCTTTGGGAGAAAACTAGAAGAGAGAACTTGAAAGGGAGAGATGAAAGGGTGGAGTTTAAGAGGAGAAGATCCTTGGAGGGGATTTTCAAGGGAGTGTGGAGGGGTATTCACAACGGTTGCTCCGGCAAACTTGCACTTCAGTACCATCGGATTCAAGGGTCATCTTGAGGGAAGTTTGGGCGAGAAGAGATATCTTTGGTTTCAAAGAACTCGCTACTCCGCCGCACCAGGGAAGGTGAAGTGATTTTTGTAAGGCTTCTCGCTTGCTGTGGGGGCAAAAGGAGAGTCACTTTGTGGTATTTTGTGCAAATACTCGGAGGGTGCCTCTGGGAGTGGACGTAGGTCAAGGTTTGACCGACCACTAAAAATTGGTGTGTTCTTTCTTATTTTCTTACGCATTTAATTTCATTGTAAGTTGTTTACTCTGGTTGAAAAGTTTATTTTTAATCTTAAATTTAATTGCATATTAATTAAAAGGTTTTCTAAAATCCAAGAGTAGGTATAATTTTTTTAAATTACCAATTTACCCCCCCTCTGGTTAGCCTTGGGACATTTAATTGGCTTACATCCTAATTCATATTGAACAAGTTCCAACAAGTGGTATCAGAGAAAGGTTTCAAAATCATAGTTTGTTTTGACTATTTTGAAAAAGTGTATGGCTATTTTAGAAACCGTAAAATTTAGAAGGTATTCAACTGTTAGACCACATTTATTTGAAAATATTTCTATTTTAATTTTTGGAAAATTGAATGTCTACTTCTTGCAATCATAGCAATCAATTAGTTTATTGAATGTGGCATATGATTCAAATGGTTATTCTGTACCGTCAGTATTATAGATGGAATCAAAACGATACCCTTTTTCTGAATGGAGTAGTATAGAACAAATTTTTGCTGAATTAAAATGCTAAATGTATGAATTGTTTGTTCTGTGCTTTAAATTCGAAGAAAGATTATATGAGAATCTCTACATGTACTACTGGCAAGAAAATTTGGGACAGTTTATGCATTACATATGAAGGTACTAGTGAAGTAAGCAATCTAAGTTAAAATTTATGCATGAATATGAAATCTTTTGCATGAAATCTTATGAGCAATCTTAGACATGTATACTAGGTTTTTCAAATTGTAACTCATTGCATGCTTTAGGTAAATAATTTTCAAACTTTGAAATATGTCAATAAAATTTATCGTTGTTTACTTGACAAGTTTGATGCCAAAGTTGTTGCTATTTGCGAATCAAAAAATTTGAATGAATATCTATATGATAATTTGATTGGCTCACATCATTGCTACGAGCAATATTTGGGTCAAAGACTTTTGGATGCAGGTGAAACAATAATGCTAAAAGCGGAAGACATGGAGAAAAGTTGCTTAGTTGGTGAGGAAAGCGATGACTTAACAAGCAAATTGAAAAGTCCACTAAAGCACAAGCATAAGCATCAATAAAAGTGGAATAAAGGTAAAATGATAGAATGTTCAGATTTCTTCAAATATTATTTGCTTTGGATGCAAGAAATTTGGACATCTGAAAGTCGTACCCTAATTTGAGAACTCTTCCTGCCAAAGAAAAGGCAAAGCTAAGCAAATATTAAAATGGGAAAATAATGAAAAAGCAAAAATCTCCTGGGCGAGACTCTTCTGAATCATCAGACCAGGAGCAAAATGATGTTTAAACCCTTTGTTTATTGTGTTTTGTGTGCATGTTTTTTTATTTGTTGATATTTATTTTTGTTTATTTTATTTGTTTTTTCCTTAATTTTCAGTGTTTTGTATGATTTTAAAATGTCTTCAATCTGATTCCTTGTTTTAGATCGATCGTACAAATTTTTCTAAGTATTCTATTCATACTGGATGAAAATATTTTGTACTGTACGATTTCTATAGCAAATTTGATAGTTTGTTTTGACTGATTGCGTATTGTTTAAATTTTTCCAATACAAATCGTACTGTACGATCTCCTGATCGTCCTGGATGACTTGTATTTCTTCTTTTGTACGCATATAAATGGCTATACGGGTAAAATGTTGAGAACGAATCTTTTGTGGGACATTTGGAATGTGATATGAAGATTTTTATATGTTTATGTACTTGTGTTTTGTACTTGTATTGCTTTAGATCTTTTGAATATTTAAGTGTTTTTGTTCTGTATTTGATTTATTCGTTAGCCTATTATAAAATCTCTAAATTTTTTATCTTACAGTGATACTTTGAAATGCAACATAAAATTGAATTCATTAGAAAATCTAATTTTTCTAAATTTAAGTTGTGTTTATAACTTGATATTATTAAGATTGTCAATTTCATGTCTCTTATTTAGACTACATTAATTTTATTATAATATTGCAATTGTGATGTTTTTTTTATTTTTTTATTTCACTATCAATTAATATTTATTACACTTAGAAAGATTTGAAATTTTAGATTATTAATTTTGGAAAGAATATTTTACTCTTGAAAATTATACAAATGTACAAAAAATAAAAGAAATGTGCAATGATTTGCAATGTGAAAAAGAGGCACAAAATAAGCCCCATGTAAAAAGATGCACAAAACGTGCCAAAAATTTTAAAAAAGATGCGCAAAGCGTCACATGTGGAAGTTATTTCTTTCCTTAATTTTTTAATCTCTTAATTCAAATTGATCTTATGTATCATTTATATTACATATTAAAATATGAAATATAAAATTTTTATATCTTTATTTTTAACAATGTTTTTTCTATATCTTAAATGTCTAAATATACTCATGTTTTGATAAAATTCTTTTAGTTTCTATGTTATATCTTCTTATTAAATTCTATGAATTTTATGATTTAGCTAATGTTTTATTTTATTTGCATACCTTATATCAATCACTTTAAAGGTTAAATTTTTAAATAATTTTCATATATCTCTCTTTACATTTCTAGTCTTTTTCTTCTTCACTTTTTGTGTTGTCAAAAAGAGGAAAATTATTTGTTGTGTTTGTGTATTCGTATCGTTGTGTGTTTGTTTTGTTTAGTGTATTTGTGTTTGTATGTTTTGTTTGTTTTGTTTGCATTTTGATTGTGTTTGACTTTGTGTCTATGGCTTGTGTTATTTTGTTAAATTTTTTTTTTTGAAAAACAAAATATTATTCTTTGCTTCAAAATGCCTCCTTATTTTCATGTATTCATCAATTCAAGGGGGAGTTTAGGAGATTTGTTTAAATTGAATATCTAAAACAATATTGTTTGCCATCATCAAAAGGGGGAGATTGTTAAGTAGTTGGATTTGCATGCTTTACATTTTTTGCAACTTGAATAGTTTTGATGATTCAAACATTATTGTTCAAATGTGTAGTTATCTCCTAACAATTTTAGAAGATTGTATTTGCTCTTGTGTGTACTAATATTTCAGGAAAATCAACTCAGACTTTGAAGACTTCAAATCAAATTCAGCATGAGATATTTTGAGAATTTAAAGCTTGTACTTTTTATTTGAATAAATTTGAGAGGGAGTGAATGTAATTGAGTGAATAAATTCACACATACTAAAGGAGATCTTCAAAAAGTTTTTGTACTGATCGTACGGGACGAACATTGTTCGTTCAGGATGTTAAGTCAGTTATCTCTTGTAAGAGCAATGGAACGAAAGGAACTGAACAAGAAAATTTTCTAAGTCCTGTCTGTCCAGACAAATCATTTTCGTCCCAGGACGAGTTGCTCTCTGTTAAAAATTTCGTCCAGACGAAGTCCTGTTCATCCAGGACGATGGGAACCGACTATCGCAGTTTCTGGCAACGTTCTGCAGTTTTAGAATTAACTTTTGATATAACTGTTCGTACGGATGAAATTTATTCGTAAGGGACGAACTATTTGTATCGGAAAAATTGATTCGTACAGATGCACAATGGTTTCGTACGGGACAGTTTTTTACACGTTCATCCGTATCTAACTCAATTTCTACGGAACGATCCAGTGCGCAAAAAAATATGTTTTTAGCAGTTTTTTGGAAGATTTTTCATGTCCTTTCTATATAAGGAGTCCTAGAAACTATTACAAGTGCCTTTGGAGTTGTTTTCTCTTGAGAGGGATCATTGAGTGTGAGGTTTGAGAGAGATTGTAAGAGTGAAGAGTGAGAGATCAAGTGAGGGTTTGTGAGGGATTCACAGGTTTCTTGAAGAAGAAGATCTCTTTGTTTCAGCCCATCTCCTCTGAAGGCTCTCAAGTGAAGTTCAACAACATCGGCCTGGTTCTCTGCCGACACTTGGAGAGTGTAAAAGGAGCGACAAAGTGTATTTTGACAGTCATTGTGTCTTTTTCTTTAGGAGAAACTAGAAGAGAGAACTTGAAAGGGAGAGAGGAAGGGTGGAGTTTGAGAGGGAGAAGATCCTTGGAGGGGTTTCAAGGGGTGTGGAGGGGATATTCACACGATTGCTCCGTCGAACTTGCACTTCAGTACCATCGGTTCAAGGGTCGTCTTGTGGGGAAGTTTTGGCGAGAAGAAGATATCTTTGGTTTCAAAGAACTCGGCTACTCCGCCGCACCAGGGAAGGTGAAAGTGATTTTGTACAGGTTCTCGCCTTGCTGTGGGGGCAAAGGAGAGTCAATTTGTTGTATTAGTGCAATATCGGAGGGTGCCTCCGGGGAGTGCGATGGTCAAGGTTTGACCGAACCACTATAAATCTGGTGTATTCTTTCTTATTTTTCTTACGCATTTAATTTCATTGCAAGTTGTTTACTCTGGTTGAAAAGTTTATTTTTAAATTTAAATTTAACTTGCATTAATATTAAAAAGGTTTCTTAAAAATCCAAGAGTAGAAGTATAATTTTTTAATTACCAATTCACCCTCCTCATTGGTTAGCCTTGGGACAATTTATTAGGCTTAACATCCTAATTCATATTGAACGAGTTCCAACATTATTATACATCATATGAGCTTACTTGAAGATTTAATGACTTGAACAAAAAGAATGATATTTTGAAAATTTCCTATGCTCAATTGAAAAATAATTTTTAATTTTTAGAATGAATCAAATAATAAATAACACTATTTAAATTTTGACAAGAAAGTATTAGAAGACTTAACACATTTCTTAAATTGAAAGTGCAAGCTCTTGAGGAAATAGGAAACCCCAAACACTTGAAGATTTTAATATTACTATTTTGAGATAAAAAAATTTAGAACCTAGGAAAAGATAGAATTATTATAAAAAATTAAGAAACCCATTTCTGGAGTTAAAGTTTTTCTTGTGGATATATTAGATATATTTTACACCTTGTATCTTAGATAGAAAAACACATTTAGTGTAAAACCTAATATTGCATAAATCAAGCCATATTATACATGCATCTAGTTTTAAATTGCCAAAAGAAAACCCAAACTTGTTTGGTTTCCAGTCTAATGTTTGATTATTTTGTGCAATGCTTTCAATAAGGCATCGTGAGAGATTTTGGTACTGGATAGTGGTTGTTCGAAGCATATGATGGAGATATTAAGCAGTTTATTCATTGGAAGCTAGGAGTGGAGGTAAGGTTACACTTGGAGATAATACCACTAGAAAGTGGTTGGCACAGGTATGATCGGAAACTTACAAATTTTTCATAGAAATGTACTATTTGTAGAAGGTTAAAGCATATTTTGTTAAGTATAAGCCAACTATGTGATAAAGGTATTATGTAAAAAAATTTTCCACTAATGATGCTTATTAAGCCTAAATGGAAATAATTTTTTATATGAAATTAGGATAAATAATAATTTTATGGTAGATGAATTGTATTAAAACTCAATATGCTTTCTGTTTAAAATAATTTCTGATAAATTTTGGATATGGCATAGGAGACCTTATCACGTAGCATCAAAAAATTTAGAAACATTATTCAAAAGGATTTTGTTTGAGGTATACGAAAACTAGACTTTACTAAGGATCACCTTTGTGATTCATATCAATTAGAGAAGTTGTGAAGTTATATTTTCAATCCAATAGGATCCTATGATAGTAAACCTTTTGAGATTATTCATATTGATCTTTTTGGACTGGTTAGCACTATTAGTCTAGATGGGAAGGTATACGGTTTTTGTAATTTTAGATGATTTCTCAGATTTTGTGGTTAAATTTTTTTTTTCACAAAGTGAGTTATTTAAGGAATTTAGAGATTTTTCGTCTTGGTTTTAAAGAAAGTTAGAGTGTGAGATTTTTATAATTTAAAGTGATCATGATGGTGAATTTAAAATGATAAATTTGAGGATTTTTATAAAGAATTGATTCATATTGCCTGTCAATTTGGGTTACGGGTCGGGTTGACCCGAACCCGAAACTGAACCGGTATTTTTCGGGTTCGGGTTGACCTGACCCGGTTTTTGCAAACGGGTCGGTTTTCCGGACCTGAAACTGACCCGCTTCGGGTTCGGGTCAACCCGACCTGCCGCATAGCCGCGGACGAACCGAACTGGCCTCGCCGCCTCGGGACGGAACGCATAAAAGCTGGCATGGCTCGCGCTTCGGAGTCTTGCCGTTCGGGACACTGCACGCGGCGGCCTGCGCGGACAGAGGAGCTGCGGGGGCAGCGGGCAGTGGAGGAACTGCCCGCGGCGACGCCGCTGGCAGACGGAACACGTAACTAGTGGGCAGTGCGGAGCTGGCGGACAGGAGCGGGCAGGGCGGAGGCAGCGGAGCGGCGCGGGGATGGCTGGAAGGGGGTAGCGGGCAGCGAGCTGGCGCAGAGAAATTTGATTTTTTTAATAAATGGGTTTTGGGTTGACCCGACAACCTGTCGGGTCAACCCGTAATCATTTTTGCAAAGGGTCAGTTTTCCGGACCCGAACCCGACCCGCTTCGGGTTCGGGTCAACCCCAAACCCGAAAATTCCGGGTCGGTTTTCGGGTCGGGTCCAAATATGACAGGTCTTAATCATAATTTTTTGCCATAGAATCTCTCAGTAGAATGGGGTAGTCGAAAGAAAAGGCAGAATATTAATTGAGCTGCTAGGCCATGTTGGCTGATATTCACTTTCTAAATATTTTTGGGATGAAGTGGTTAGCACTGCATATTATTATTCATATAGGGTGAATATCAAATCAAAATTAAATAATTATATGAGCTTCTTAAGGAGAAAACACTACTAATTGTCCTTTTGCATGTTTTTAGATGTAGGTGTTTGTACATAATAATAGAAAATCTTCTTTATAAAAAATTGACAAAATTAGTATAAGGATTTTTTTTTTTTGGATACTCTAAGTTGGAAAATCTTATAAAATTTTAATAAAAAAAATTTAGTAGTTGAGGTTTCACACCTATTGTATTTATTGAAATGATGAAATTTTAGGAGAGCCAAATTTTAGAAGAAGAAGATTTAGAAATAACTCCCAAAAGATTGAGAATATTATTTGAAAAAATTTGAAGATTAAAAACCCATTTTAAAGAATTTTAGATTTTGGATTAAAAACTCAAATTCACTTCTTTGCTTAGAGATTTGAGATTTTTTAAAAATCACATAGGAATTAATTTTTAGGTGAACCTAGTGAGGGTGTTAAGACTAGCGTGGACATAAGCAAGAAGTGATCATTTGCCTTATTTTGATGATGAACCTACAAATATAAATCAAGCATTTTTAGATGAATTTTAGATTTTGGCAATGCAAGAAGAATTATTAATTTTTAAGGATGATGTTTGGGAATTTATTTCAAGGTCAAAGGATCAAAGTGTAGTTGGAATTAAGTGGATATTTAAAAGTAAAATGAAATAACTCCGGAGTTGTATTAAAAATAAGACTGATTGTGGCTAAAGGGTATAATCAAATTGAAAGGATTGAATTTGAGGAGACTGTTGCCCCTGTAGCGAAACTTGAAGCAATCAGGGTTTGTTAGCCTTTGGCTATTTAGGATTTATATTATTTCAAATGAATTTTAAAGTGCCTTTTTGAATGGGGTGATTCAAGAGGATATTTATATTGAATACTCTCAGATTTTTAAAATTCAAAATACCCAAATCTATTTTTAAATTGAAAAAGGTATTGTATGGATTGAAATAGGCATGAAGGGTTGGTATATAGAGGCTAAACACTTTCCTACTTGAGAAATCTTTGGAAAAAAATGTGGATACCACTTCTTTTTAAAGAAATTGGGAGAAAATACACTCATTGTTTAAATTTATGTTGATGATATTATTTTTGGATCTTCAAATAAAAATTAATGTGATGACTTTTCTAAAATAATGTGTTGAAATTTAGATGTGCCTAATGAGGATTTAAGTTACTTTTTGGTTTTAGCGTTAGCAAATTGAGGAGGGAAATTTTTAGTCAGTTGAGTATGTAAAGACATCCTAAGAAGTATGAAATAATAATGCTAAACCAGCTGTATCACTTATGAGTTCCTAAGTTTAGTTGAATAATGACCCCAAGAGAAATTTATTGATCAAAAGAAATTTAGAAGAATAATTAATCTTTACTTTACTTGACTACTAGTAGCACCGATATTATATTTAGTGTTTATTTTGTGTGCTAGATTTCAATCAGATCCAAAGAAATACATTTGATAACAGTAAAAAAGATTTTGAGATATCTCTTGGGAACTCAGACTTAGATTTGGTATCTTAAGTTTAGCTCTTCATTTTGAAATAATTGGTTTTCAATTCGGACTTTGGTGGTTGTAGTGTTGATAGAAAGAGTATTATCTTGAATTGTCAATTTTAAAAAAAATTATTAATTTCTTGGTATTAGTAGAAATAAAGTTCCATAGCCTTATCTACTGCTGAAGCTAATATATTATCATTGAAAGTTGTGTGGCACAAGTTCTTTGGTTGAACAACAATAATTGATTTATGATTTTCAATAGGACAATTCCAATTTATGTGTATCACTAGTGTCATTTGTTTTTCAAAAATCCTATTAACATTATAGAACCAAACATATAGACATAAGACATATTTTATAGGGATATGTATCTTAAAGGATATAATTGAATTGAACTATGTTTCTACTAAAATCAACTTGCAGACATTTTTATAAAATCACTGCCTTGATACTTTTCGATCTATTCTTTATTAAAATGTTATGCAAACTTGATATGTGTCTTTATTTATTTTTTGTTTAGTTTTCACATGTGCATGTTTGTGTTAGTATTTTTCAATTTTTGTTTTGTTTTATGTTTTGTGTGTTTTTTTACATATTTTCAAATATTAAAATTCCTATTTTTGATTTTTCATGTTCAATTTTCTAAGTGTTATATTTGAACTGTACGAATTTTGTAGCATGTCGATCTTATTATTGGACTGAATGCATAAAAGTTTTGTTTTATAACACATGTTGTACTGTATGAATCATTTTCATATGTACGAAGATCATTTTTTTTAAATAGGAGGGCTTTAGGATATCATTTTATTCACTTCATAGCTTTCTAATCCTTCACATTTTAGAAATGGCCAGTTCTATGCAAGCGAGGTAAGTCACATAAGGGTTCGTCGTTCAGGGGTGAAGATGAAAACTTTTTTATATGAGTCAATGGGATTTTTATTACAGGTTTATACTGCTAAATCACCCTATCTTGAATCCTAATCCAAGAGGTATTCTTTTCAAGTTATGCCTTTTTTGCTTCAAATCAATTTGCTTTTTTTCTTGATTTAATCCATACCTATCATAAGGAAACCTTCCACATTTTTTAGCAAACATGTGTTTAGCGAGGATGAAAGAAGGATTAGATCTTATGTCTAAAAGAAATGGGTTGAAATTACTTAGGAAGATCTTGGAACTTATATGCACTTAAGGACTGAAGGAATTATAGATCATACTATGACTCATCAATTGACTTTGATTGGTCTGAAATAATAAAAAACACTTAGGAGGTTACTTTAGTTGGTTATTTGTCTAGAGTGTATACTTTGTACCAAAATGCAAGGGTCATCCATCATGTCTCTTTGAACTTTAATTATTCCTAAGGCTGGTGATCGCATAAACATTTACTCATCTTTTATCCACTATTACCTATCTAATCATGATTGGACAACCGATAGATGAAGCTCAACTATTCTAGACTACATTCACAACCTTTCTAAAATTGGGCATATTTCTTATAGGTGGAGAAGAATATTGCTTTAGGAAATTTAGTAACCGACATCTTGGAGAAGAAGATATATATTGTTCATCCGTGGCTCCACTTGAAATAACAATGTACTTTATCGATGCCTCTTTTCAGCACTCTTTGGGAAGAATGATAATTCTAGTGGGTATCTGAGGAGAAGGGGAGCACTTGCATCTGCTCATAGACTATAGTTTTAGGAGATGATCCGTATTTTAATGGTTAGAGAGTTATTTGATCAAATTCAACAACTCCTAAATCAACAGGATGTATAATATCACATGCATGGGTTGGATCCAAGGTCAGTTGACTCGATGAACAATAACGTAATTATGATGATAGCTATTTTCTATGTTCAACTAGCCTCCCTCTAGCAGGGCCTCAGAGTTTTATGATGTACTTCTTGTGTGTTATCTTTGCCAATATATTGAGTTTTGATGATCTTAGTGATGATTTCTATGATTGTTTACTTGTATTTGTTCAGTGATTTGTTGTACTTGTGTTTGTCAGTTGATGTTGTATTATTTTTTACTTTTATGGAAAATTGATATCAAATATGCTTAAATGTATTTCTATTTAAATTGATATAAAAACATGTCTTATTTTCGTTAGTTGCTTTTGTTTCATTATATGAAATATAAGTTTTACATATATTGTTAATCTTGTCTTAATTGATCTAAAAAGTATTACAAATAATTGCAATATAAAATTAATTTCATTATGAAATCAAATTTTCAAAAAATTTAAGTTATTTTTTTATTTCTCTTTTCAATATTATTTCTTTTGTACTTTGAGAAAATTTAAATTTATAGATTATTATATTGAAAGATTATTAAAAAAAAAGGAGTATAAAAAAGAATATATATAAGAGTATTAAAATTGAAAGAATGAGTAATAGTTGCAAATTAAAAAGAGGCACAAAATTAGCCCAAATATAAAATGATGCATAAAGTGTGCACACAATTAATTAAAAGATGCGCAATGTCGTCAATTGAATCCGTTTTTCTTTCTCTATCATTTAATCTTCAAATTTAAATTGATCAAATGTTCAATTATGCTTTATATGATAATTTATTTTTATACTATTTTTATTTCGTTACTTTTGCGATAATTTCCTTATCTAATTATCTTGAATATTTCATGACCTTGAATATTTTTCTTGTTATGTTATATTTTAATATAAATGTTTTGATATTTATTTTGATCTAACAGATATTAATCTTTTTATTACAATTATAGCTCAAATTTCTTTTTAGATCATTATTAAGTATTCTATATGACTTTTCCATTTCAAAACTCTTTTTCCCTTTTTATTGTTGTCAAAAGGGGGAGAAGTATTATTTGTGTTTGATTGTTTAGTGTGTTAGTATTGTTTGTGTTTGATTGTTTAGGGGTTATTTAGGGTTTTTGCCTTTGAATTGTGTGTTTTATGTTTTTAGGGTCATTTGAAATAAAGAAATTTTGTTCTTAATGGAATTCCTTATATTCACTATTTATTCATTTAGGGGGAGTTAAGAAGAAGTTTGGATATTTAAGTTTAGCTGCTATTTTGTTCATGATTATTGATATTCTTGCAACTTGTTTATTTTTTATTACTCCAAATATTTATTTCTTTGATTATCATTTCTCCTTACATATTTTGGAAGAATTATTTTGCTCTTATGGTGTACTAATATTTCAGAGAAATCATACTCCAGATTGTTGAAGAACTTCAAATCAAGATCAGTTTAGAGTTTATTGTAATTGAAGTTGTATTTTTTATTTTATTGTGTTATTAACTTTGAGAAATTATATCTAATTTACTTCTGAATCATTTTTAGAGTTCTTTGATGCTATGGATTTAGAATAAATAATCCTATCATTCTAAATTTATTTTAGCTTGTTTTTATGAGTATTATTTTAATTCTTTCTATTATAAGTATATCCTATTTTTAATTATAAAAAATACTCATAAAAAATGAGGTGAATTTTAGAAGAGGTATATTAGGGTGTATCCTTGACCCTCTATGATGTTTTAGGGCCATTTGATGTAATATAGTTTCATACATGAATTTACAAAAAACCTTGGTCATGATTTGACCTAGATTTTTTGGAAATTGATAACTAATTCAACTCTTGCCCAATCATTGCATGTTAGAGCTCTATGGAATTAGTGTGATGAGATATTTTATTTAAAAATAAATCAAAGAATATGATCATGCATACTTTGAGAGCAAATAACCTTTAATGGTTTATGGAGTTTTAACACATTGCTCTCCAAATAGACATGACTATAGGCTCCAATTTGGTGGAGAGGTATTTGAGATGTTTCTTATATCCTACAATACTCTTTGACTAATTTGATGCATATCTTTTATGTAGTGAGATTTCTATATCTATAGGTCACTCTGTGACCTATAACATTGATATTTCACTACATTGAATCCAAATAGCATTAGGCATTCATCTTGATGTGGTTTGCCTATACATAACAAGGGTTAGTAAAAAAATTTAGATCCATTAGAACCTTTGTGACACATAGGGAAAATGACTAAGGTTTATGTCTAGTGAACTTAGAAAATTTTTAGAAATTCAAACATACATCCAATAGGATTGAACTTTAAATAGTGAATTTAGACCATTATTTATCAACAAGGTCAATATTTTGTTGTGTCCTAGGTTGACCCCTTGATTGAGGAAGAGGATTATCTGCATGAAGATGTTCAAGATGAAATCCTCGACCAGTGGTGGATAACGAGGGATAAGAATTTCCTCTTGTTATGTTAGCATATGTTGTCAGGTCTCTCATAGAAGTTGAAGGGTTTCATTATGAAATTCCTCCATATTTCGGATGCGTCTTTTAGTATGGCCCTGACGTTCCTTCTCCAGCAGAATTTATCGCCTTAGGGTAAAGAGCGGAAAACGCCTGGTGTCTTAGGTTCACAGACTGATTCCAGTATTGGCGTGTGTTGGAGTGCGAGGCTCCCATGTTGCGATTGATATGCATGTTGGCCATTGAAGCAGTGCTTAGGATAGTGGAATTTAGATTCCCACATACGGTGCTAAATTATTGTGTGCTAGAATATTCATGGCGGTAAAGCAGAAAAATCTTTCATCTTAGCATTGCACGAAGTATCCAGAATACAAAAAGAGAAAAAGAAAAACTAGAATTTTTACGTGGAAAACCCTGAAGAGAAAAACCATGTGGCCACTCCTAATGAAAATGATTCCATTAGTGTCTAAATAGATTACAAATGGTTGATCATCCTTGAAATTGAGGACGATCAGATTACAATTGCCAATTATCTTATTAAAAACTTTTGATGAACAAGGATAGGACGAAAGTCTAATGATGGTCGGTGGCCGGGCAGAGATTCAAAGCTAGTTGGTGGCCGGGTGGAAGACGGACGATGGTGGATGACCGGGTAGAAGTCCGATGATAATCCAATGATGGTCGATGGTCTGACAGTGGTTTAGGCGGTGGTCGAGGAGTCTGGTGAAAGAGAATTTTTAGTTTCTATTTCTTCCTCATCTTCCTTTTATTTCATTCTCTTCCTAATTTTCCTTACTTCCTCTCCCCTCAGTGGAGAATGAGGGTTATATTTATAGTTTTCAGGGAGTGGCATAGGCAGGGGCGGAACCAGCTTCAATTTTGAGGGGGGGCAAATACTGCACAAAAATAATTAAATATTAAAAAAATAATATTATATGTCTATATATATTACGAAAAAAATTAAAAAAAAAAATTAAACATGAAAAATAAAGAAAAAAAGGTGTAATTAAACTATTATGAAAAGAATGAAAGAGAATATTATAGCTAAATGTGCAGAAATATATAAGATATTTTAGGTCAAGTTATTACAAAAGTTTTTTAGGGGGAGCTAAAATAATTTTTTAGGAGGGGCAAAATTTTTTTTTACTCTCCTATATATATATATATATATATATATATTATATATATATATATATATATAAATAAAATTTGCTCTTACAAAAAATTTTTTTTTGTTTTTGAGGGGGGGCAATTGCCCCCCCCCCCTAAGCCCTACATGGTTCCGTCCATGGGCATAGCCAGTTAATAAGGAGGAGATTAAGGGTATATTGGGGGGTTTTGAATGATGACTAATATCGATTCTTTTTGATCATAGAACTTTTGTGGAGCATTTACGTGTCTTAAAGATATCAGAATTCAACGATCTTTGGCTCGTTGGATTCATCTCATCGAATCGCTCGATTCAATTATAGGCATGCCACATTTGAAAATTATTTTATTATCCAATTTATGGTTCAAACTTTTTAAATGCGCTTCGGGTATTCAATTTGGGCCCATTTGAGCTCTAATTGGAATGAATTTGGTGTCATTGAGTTCTTCTTTTTGAGACGTTCAGATTGACTATAAGTTTCTCGAAATCAGAGCTCATATGATCTCGGATTTAATTCGGAAGTTTCTAACTCTAATTTGCCTTGAGATTCATGCCCGATAAAAAAAAATGATGATATATCAACATTAAATACTCAATTATTGTGTAATTATTTTTGTGCACTTGAGCAGCGACAAATTAGGAGATGGGAGATTTTTATTTTATTTTTTCCTTTTTTAAGAATAATAACTATATGATAAATTATAATTGAAGCCATGAAATAGATTGTCAAAAAAATAAAAATAAGAAACGAAAAAAAGATTTTTTTTCTTTCAGAAATGAATGTTAAATTTATTAGAAGGAATTTAAATTTGATAACAGCTTCTAAAATTTTTTCAAAAAAATAAATAACATCCACTCACCAAAAAATAAACTAGCACTATGATTTCAATATTTGAGGCATTAAAAAATTTTTCAAGGCTTAAAAGATAGGCCTAATAATTTGAATCAAAATATAATAAATGTAAAATTTATTTTAAAATATGTACATATAATAGTTAGATTTAACCTTTGTTTTGGGTTAGGGGTTGTAAACGAGCCTAGTCGAGTAGAATATTTATCTAATGAAATTAAGCATTTTTAGTTCTTTTTGAGCTCGAGCTCGACTCGAGTCCTTTTGTTAAGCTAGACTTTGGCTCGTTAAACAATTTAAATGCTCGAGCATGTTTGGAAATTGTGAGTTTAACTCAATTATTGAGTTTGATTTCTTAGTTTTAAATTAGAAATTTCTATTTTTAAGAATTTTATTTTTAAAATATTAAAATATTTTATAATGCTAATTTAAATTAAATTTTAAATATATTTTAAGTTAATGGAATGGCTCAACAAGATTTTGAGTCAAGTCAGACTAAGCTCGAGTATAGGCTCGAGCTCAAACTCATGGATCGATAAGCTCGACTTATAAGCTCATTAATAAGTTGAGTTCAAACCAGCTCAACTAACTTACACCTCTATTTGAGATTGCTTTTGATCATTATTTTTTCGTTGCTTTTATGATACATTTTACTCAAAAGTTTTTATAAAAAATAGTAAGAACATTATCCCAATTGAAATCTTCAGTTTCGTTTGGGATAATTTTTTTACTGCTTTTTAAAACAGCTATCTAATATAAAATTTTCTTATAAGAAGCAAAAAAAAAATTGTAAAAAATTATTTCAAATTAAACCATTATTGCAAGCTAATAGTCTAAGATAACATAGATTCATATTTGGGCGACAATTTTGAATCAAATATAATATAAATATAAATTAATTTGGATCGGCCACTCAAAATTAAATATTTGTAGTCCCAGCCAGCATCATCATTATTTAGTTCTTTTAGTGGTAATTAATTAAACCCACAAATAAAATTAAAAAAATATATATAACGAGTATGGATAACAAACAATTATTATGTCCGGTGATCCGACGTAGCTCTATGTTCAGTCACCATTGAGTTACTCGGTATTTGCTCGGTATTTACTTGGCATTGTTAGGTATTGTTTGGCAATAACGAGAAATACTGCTCTGTGAAGAGCAATACCGAGTAATACCGAGCAATACCGAGTTTTCCTAGAAAAAACTCGATTTGCTCGGTATTACTCGGTATTGCTCGGTATTGCTCGGTATTTGTCTTCACATAATGGTATTTGTCCTTATTGCCAAACAAAATCGATAAATACGTGATTTTGTGCCCGCTACGTGGCGCGATATCAGTGCCGGCCGAACGTAGCTCTACGTCCGTACCAAAAAAAAAATTCCTGGATGACGGTCAGTTAAGATTTCAACGTGGAGGGTGGTCTCCCTAAAGATTTCAACGTGTGAGTGGTCCCGAAACCGATCGCCGTCCAGCTCTAACGGTGACCCACGTCGTCGGTTGGCATATTCATGGCGATTATCAACCGGGCCCATCGGCCTCAAAAGGACATAGCAAGCCGCGAACCGGTATTCCAGCTGCTAACAAAAGCGCTCTCCATGGGGTTTCAAGTGAGTGGGCGTGGTGGGCTCCGCTTTCTGCGATGGTTAGGTCGGGGCGGGCTCCACCTATGGGGTCCACTTGGCGTTTGGCTGAGGTTCGGATCCAGACCTTTCGAATTTGAATTCGTTGGAACGTTGGAGCCTGCGGAGGGCTAACGGGTATTTCTCTTGGAGAATACGGAGACCAATAGTTAGCACGTGGAAAAGATTAATATATAAAAATTAATAAAAATAAAATTTATTTTATTATAATGACTCGATAATACTTTAATTATTTTTTTTATGAATATATTTTGAGCGAAAAATTTCTTTGCGATGATAAGCACTGTCAACAAATAAAGCTAATGATAAATCTTATATAATGATCGATGTATATTTATATTTAATTTATTTTTGTTATTTGTGATTAATACCATGAAAATAAAATACATAATGCAATAGACAAAAAAATATGGTTATAAAAAGTAATATAAGTGATGGTAAATCATAGAGGAAAAATTCCCTTAGGTTATTTTTATAATTTAATTTTAATCCTTAGAGGAATATTTTCAAAATTCAGCTACTTATATACCTATTGAGAAATATGAGTATATATATGAGATCAATTAAAATTGAGCTCATATATTCATATATTTCAAAGTAAAAAATTTAAAAATAACTTTTTCTAATAAAAAAAGTATTTAAAAGAATTAGGGTAAAAATAAGTCGCACTAAAGATTGGTGATACAAAGTGCGATTGATCAAAGAATAAGAGAGAACACTTTCTTAATATATGTGCAACAAATGTTTTTTTCCAGAGGGAGTTTGTCCTTGTGTAAGTAGCAAATAAAAGGTTGTCTCCAATCAACCGTTTTATCAGCTTCAACAAGAGCAATCACAGCTCGGGAGGAAAATTTCGTAATGTATTTTAAATTTATGAGAGTTAAAACTTGTTAGTTCTGTAATTATATAGGATTGGATTTCTTTTCAGGGACAAGCTAGCTCCTTTGCGATCTTTGCTAAGGCATGAGCTATGAAATTTTTTTTTTAGATATTCATAATAACGCCATGATAGAAATTTACTCGAAGAGTTTCATCGTGTGTTGGTAGTAGGGCAATGTTTTTGGTTTCAAAACACTATAAATTCTAACAGCTTGATTAAAGATGAGTTGTGAATCTCTAAAGATATTGATTTCTTTTATTTTCATTAAATTATTAATTCTAGGCCTATCATAAAAGCTTCATACTCATCTTTGTTATTTATACAAGGCTCTAATAAATACTAAAAAAATTACAATGATCCCTTTCTAGAGTTATGAATACAAAACTAATACTAGCTTTTCATGAAAGAGTACATTATGATCCTCGACTTCTCAGAGAAGATACAACTTCATCAAAATACAACTCTCAAACAGAGCTTAAGAATTGAGTTGTAAATGAGAAAGCAAATATTGTGTAGAAAAATGTAGCTAGTAAGATTATGAAGGTTGCAAAGTATGTGTTTGAAGAATTATAGGGAAAACGTTCTAATAATACAAATAGTTAGTGGTGAAATAAAAATATGTAGGAAAAGATAAAAATAAACTTCATTATAAAAATTGATTTAAAAGTAAAATCTTGAAAATTTGGGATAGATATAGAGAGAGGCTTGAGTGGAGTCTAAGAAAGTAATTTGTGTTGCAAAGAATTTAGCTATAGTGATTTATTTTATCGATTATATATTAAGGAGGGTGAAATATGCATGTATAACTGAGCCAAGCAAAGAGATATGAGAAGTAAGGATTTAGTTCAAGTGAAGTGTATTAAGGATGAAGATCAAAAAGTATTTTTCTTAGAGGAGGATATTCAATATAGATGGATGAGATATTTTGATAAAATTTTCAATGAAGGTTATGAAAAAAATATTGATTTTGACCTCAATATTGTATGAGGTTTGTGAGGATCCATCCAGACTCCTGCCATTATATCTGATGGTTGATAATCATCTAGTTGTCAATCATCTAGAATTCATTCCAACCCAAACCACAATCTAGTCTTCAATCCAAACTTCAATCAAGAATTCAATTCAAACCTCAATCCAGACCTTAACCCAGACCTCAATCTAGACTTCAATCCACACCTCAATCTAGAATTCAACCACACTTCAATCTAACCTTCAATCACACTTCAGCCCAACCTTTAATTACACTTCAATCTAGTCTTCAATGAAATTCCAATTCAACCTTCAATTCAGCCTTCCATTAAACCTTCAATCAATCTCCAATTATCCTTCAATCATTTCCAATCAGTCTCAATCATCCATTTGATTGTGATTGATGTGGATGATTCAAACTTAATCAATTAATCCTAAAGTCCAGTTCAAATTAAGAATTCCAAACCAAAACTCAAGGTTAAGAACCCTTCTTGTGAAACCTTTTTTTGAGTGATTTTTCAATCACTTCAAAACCTAGACAATGACCTTTGATTCATAATTTATCAATTGCATATTAATTAGGCATGTTCCTAGGGTCAACCCTCTAAATTTTTGTCTAATCTGAGATGTCTAGCACTATAAACTCAATTTAAATTCAAAGACTGTGAAACTTTCAAATATTTATACCCTATGCTACTAGACCTTCAAACATATGGAATTTAACCTTGTGACCTTTCCCAAGACCTTTGACCATGTTCATAGCATTTTTATGACATTTTGAGCATTAGATTGCATTTTGGTGGACCCAATTTGACCCTTACTTGAGCAGGGGTCAAAATGACAAAAATACATCTTAAGGGCAAATTTGAAGTTCCATTCAAACTTCAACATGGCCCAGTTAAATAAAACATTAAAATATCCTATACTACATCCTAAACATCATTAGGAATGCATCAACCTCAAACCCAAGCAATGATTTGACCTTGTTGACCAAGCCAACCATGGTTGATCGAATTGCCCCTTAAGGGCCCAAATTTGTCATTTCAACCCAAACGGCTTTTCCATTGCATGAGAACACCTCCATGAGTCTCAAATCCCTCATCTAAAGTTTTTGCATCCAAACCCAACCCATGGTTTGACTAGGTTGACCAAGTCAATTATGGTTGACCAAATCAACCTTTATACCAATGTGAAATTCCATCATTCATGCCACTTCAAACTAATTTAACCCCTCAAAATCATGTAATTGTGCATTCCACAAATGTACAAAATTTTCTAAGTCAAATCTTCCTTTGTTTGACTTGGTTAACCCAATCGGAGGGGTCAAAACCCTCTCCATTCTCATGCATTTGTACAAAATTCAAAACCCATGTCTTTAAACACCTAGCCACACATTCAACCAGCTAAGTGCACTCTCTTCGATGCCACATCACCCCCATTAACTAGTTCGACTAATCAAATGGTCAAATCTGCCTTCAAATGAGCTTAGTTGGCCATGCCACCTCAGCAATCCTAAACCCTTATCTAAATTATACTCAAACATGCAATAAATTATCCCATGCCACTACCAAAGAGGCCTAATCAGTCCCCTAACCCATGCTTAAAGCATGGTTTAACCAAATGGGAGAAAAGGGTGTGGTCCCCCTCCCCATTCACCAAGAGAAGTCCTTCTCACCCACCAGCCTTCCTATTGGCTTTTAACATCCTTGGGGGACACTTTGCATTAATCCAAGCCTTATCCAAACAACTCAAAGCCACCCATCCAAAAAGATGAGGGTTAAGTGGGGGGTAACTTAACCTATAGAATCACTCCTGCTCATTTTTCATTCAAACCCTTCCTTCAGTAGCCTACAACTCTCTAAGCTTTCCCCAAAGCTTCCTCAGCCATTTATTCACCTTTCCCTAGCTTTTCTCTACTAAAACCAAGCCTTAAATCACCATTTTAGTGAAGAGAGATCATTGTAGTGAGATAAAGAGGGTTTTTATCCACAACTTTCAATCCAATCGTCATTTGGTAGTGGAGTCTTTAGCAAAGCTGGAGAGGATTTCACTAGGAGCAAAAGAAGCCAAAAAATTAAAAAATCTACCAATTGGATTTAAGTTATCACAAATTTTAGTTAAAACATAGAATTGAAATTACTCAATATGTTCATTCCATGGAGCCTCGAAACTCCAAGCTATGAAAATAAATGTTATCATGAGTCAATGTTTCAAATTTTATTAAATTTATATAGGTATTTTTAAAGTTATGAGTAATCAAAGTTTTAGTTAATTTTGAACTAGAAATATCCCTTCAACTTAAGCCATCCGATCATATCATCAAATGTCTCACACCGAAACTACACTCGCCCAGGCCATGAGATTTAAACGTGGGTCTTCAGTTGGAATGTGAGGGTGATGCAACACCATCCTAACCTTCCACACATCGTTAATTTGAATCGGATGAAGAAAAATGGCACTGATGTGGTTAAGTCAAAACCACGGTCCACATGTCCCTAACACACATCTATACCAAAAATGGCAGTGCCACCATTTTGAATTCAAAATTGATTGAAAAAAGTCAATAAATTCTCAGAAACTTTAAAAATTCATAGTAAATTCATTTTTTCATTAAATTAAATAATTTTGGTGCCATTTGAAAAGGTGTTAATGTTTAGTATTTATATAAATTTAATTCAAGTTGATTATAAGATATTTAGCATATTTTGAAATCTAATTTTATCAATTTTCTCACAACCTAATGGCCAAATTGCACACAAATTTTGAAGAAATATTTTTGAGCATCTTCGACATCCCTTATATTTTTCTTAGGTCCAGATGTATAGTGGATCTATGTGAGCTAAATTTACAAAGTGATGGGTCTATTTTGGATCCAAAACTTTAAAAATTTATAACTATCCAAATAGGTAAAATTAGGCTATGTGTTTGCTATGGTGTGCTTGCATTTGTGTTAGCATTAGCAGGACAAAGATTCAAACCCATTGGAATACTAATGACTCCTAAGAAAATTAATTAAGGACCATGTCTAGACAATTTAGAAAATTCTTACAAAATTCTACACACACCTAAGGTGAAACTTTGCAACATTAAATTTAGTGATATTTTACATCTTAGGTTTAAATTTTACTAAATTTAGTGCCCACTAAGTTAGAAAATTAACTAAGTAAAATTCATCCCTTTTAAGGACCCTAAAACTTAAAATAAATTACATTAAATTCAATTTAAATTCAAAAATTACAAATAATATATCAAACTCTCCCATATTAATCTCTCAACTTAAAAAAAAATTAAAAGCCCCTTGATTGGACCCTTAATTTAACTTTTTAAGAAAATTAATATTTAATTAATTTAATTAATTAAAATAATTAAAATTAAAAAATTTCCAAACACTTGAGAACACTTCCATAGGTTATTCCTAACATTTGGGAGTGATTTTGAGAAGTTTTGAATGAGTTTGGAGCATAATCATCAAAATCTCTTTAATTAAATATTTTAATTTTAAAAATTCATACCTAATTTTAAAAAATTCAAAATTGATTAGACTCAAATGCATTATACTCCATTTAGGGTATAATATTTATTAAAAATATCAAGCCAACAGAAAGAAGTTAAAAATTAAAAGTCAACATTTTGGTCAACTATAATTTAAAAATAAATCAAAATTTAAAAATTCATAAGTTAATCTAGAAAAATCTAATTTAAGCAAACTTAGGGTTTAATTACTAACTTTAGAGTATAGTGTTTATAAAAAATAATAAAACTTCATATTTCAACTTTAATTAAAAAAGTAAAATTTTGACCCCTTAATTTAATAAAATAAATAATTAAAAAAATTTCTAAAAATTGTGTAGTTGATTATAATTTAAAAAACATTAATTTGCTAAATAAAATCTTTTAACCGACCTCAAATACACAACAAATACTCCAAAGATGAAGTCTTTAAGATAGAATACCTTGAGCTATGGGGCTAAATGTCCTATTAAGGTTTTATTATCGAGCCCATTATAATAATGCCACGAATGGATTCAATGGAGTTTAAAACCTTAAAATTAACTAACTACTAATTATTTAACTAAATTAAAAATTCTTAATTCAACTACATCAACTAGATTTTTAGAATGGACTACCTTGAGTTGAGGGGCTACATATCTTAAGGAGGTTTCATCCTTGAGCCCACTGTGACAACACCATGAACCGATCGATGGCAAACAAAATTAACTAACATAACTTTTCAAATCACCAACCAATCAATTTAATTAAATATAATCAACCCTCTTAATTTTAACTAATTAAATCAATTAAATCCTACCATTTACTACTAGATAACCTAGGCCTACGAGGATATTAAATTAACCCCAATAAAGATGAGATATACTTTACTGTCCTGGTGTAAATAAACAGAGCAGCCACTCAACACTTAAAAAAAATGTTTTAAAATTAACATCAAAACATTAATAATTAAACTTAAATCAAAATTCTCCTTTAACCATAAAAAAATTAAAACATTAGATAACTTTAACAAATTATCATGTGTAGGACATATCCAAATCACACAACCTATTTCACATAGTCTATATAGTATGTTAGGATAATCGACTTTAGTTCTAGGCTAGGTCAGTGTTTACCTTTTTATCACTTATGTGCTGAATTTTTTATGGTTTGTATTTCATGATGGTTGTAATCAATTGATTGATGTGATACTTTGTGATATGTTAATTTATTTATACAATCTATGAACTAATATGATGGGTGATATATTACCATTAGGCTAGGAATGACATGGATACTCATATAATTTTTTGCAGGTGGATATGCTCAAGCGGTGCTAAAATCTAGGGGGGTAAAATTAAAGATTAAACTAACATATTTTCTACTAGTATAAAAATACTAATCCCCCTTGAAATCAAAAGACCATGACCAAGTGTGATTGTGAATTTTAATTTGAGCACATATATATAGCTATATGGGATAATTGATATTATTTGCTTAGGATAACCTTGCAGATTGTATTAGAGTCTAGTTTTTAATTTTTTATATGTGTAATTTAGTGTAATCTAGTTGTGAAAGTTGAATTTAAAATGGGATATCATACATCTAATTTAGAATCTAAAAAGGAGGGAACATCCCTTAGGGGAGAGTTCCCTTATATTTGGAGATTAAAGTTAGGATGATCTTGAATCCAAAGAGAAAAGAAACACCCATTTGGGGAAGAGTTCATTCTATTTGGATACGAAAACCTAATGAATTCAAGGACCTTGTAGAAGGATGAATAAGTGAAGATCGAAACATCCTAGTCTCAAAGTCACTTGTGTCATGTCTAGGATTAGAATTTGGGTTATTGTTAGTGGTACTCGACCGCTTTCAATTTCTATAAACCCTATTTTAAATTATGTGCCACTTTCCATATGGACATTTAATTTATTTAATTGATTGACTTGATTTATTTATATTAATTGTGTATTAGAAATTACATGCTTTTCTAGCTATCTTTGTTGCATATTGATCTTTGTTTTAGCCTAGAAATGTTTGAAGGCTCATGAGGGCACGATTAAAAACCTTTTTCTCTTAAATTAAATAAAATTTTTCAGGCTCACATATTAACTCTAATGATTTAAGAATTAAGATCAGATTACTGAGAGTTCGTATATATATATATATATATATATAATATATATATATATATATATATTAAAATCTTCTCTACTTTGTTAGGCACCTCCCTTCCTGTTGGTTGTGTCAAACTACATATCCTATTAGGGTATAATTATGTCAAGGGGATGCGTTGGTGGAATTTTGAAAATAAGTTTTTGAAGAAGTTTGGTTTTCTTTGGGACTTAAAACTAAATTCTAAAATTGAATTTTCTTATTAAAAAAAGTATATCACCTCGAAAGGTGAAAATAAAATTTCATAACGGTATTTAGAGTTAGAATTATAAATTTCATCTTGAGTATTGTAGCCATATTCTAAGATAACTTCATATGGCCCCGAAGGGTCAAAATGAGGTTCAACTAATTATCTAGCTATAATAGTCAAGAAGTGTGATCATTAAGTTCACATCCGAAGCCTTATCAAAGAAAGATATATCTCCCCAAAGGGAGAAAATATCATTCAATGACAATTCTTTGAATGTTATAATTACGATCATCTTTTGATCTTTCCCAAAGGAATCCAATTAAAATTTTTGAAAAATCAATTTTAAAATTAGGTGAGTGTGTGGTTCTAAATCTCCTACGAGCGTAAGCTCTTGTAGTTAATTACATCGTCGGGAGATAAAGTCCCCTACGAAAACTCTCGATTAAAATAGTTACAAAATTTCATTGGATTTTCTAGGAGTGATATCAAAAAGGAGGTGAGTTTTGGAGTCTCAATAGGGATTGGAGCAAGGTTGAGCAGTTATTAACAGAATCAAGGAAAGATAAGTAGGGGGACACTTTGAGATTCCAGAACCATCTAGAAGTGTCCCAACTTAATCAAGTGCTGGGCTTTACATTTTGGGTTGAAAGAATATTTAATTAGAGTTGAGCATTTTATTAAAAATTTGAGATTATATTCCCAAAGTTTGGGGTCTTATAATCAATAATCTGCCCCAAATCCTAAATCTAATTTTGGACACTAGACCATAGTCGTCCAAACCTAGCTAATGCAGTGTAAAACTTGGACTTACCCCAGCCTGAATTGGGGAGCCAGCTAACCACCTAATCAATTTAAAATTCACGAGTCTGGTCTTTTATGAAAGAGTGGTAGGGATATTTTATTTAATGTTTTTGGAGAGCTAGGACGGATGTCTAGAGATTTTCCTAATTGGCTCCTTTGCCTTTTGTTGGGTGCAAAATACTAAAGACTAATGCAATTAAAATTTTTGACTCCTTTAAATATGTTTCTAATGCAATGCATGCTAATTGATAACTTCAGATCAAATATGCATGAAATTTTAAAAATAGGCTTAAAAAATAATTTTTTTAGAAGACTGGGCTTCCCCAGATCCGACACCTCGTCATCATAGGTCAGACTATCCAGGCTCTACTCACAGACGGGGAAGGGTTTAAAGCAAGGAGAGAAGGAGTGTAGAAATATGCATGTGACCCCGGGGTTGATCCCCAGCTAATTTTCTAGATTCGTTTTCTTTCTATGTTATTTAGACTCACAAAATTTTAAAACTTTAAAATTATGAGTATAAAAATTTTCACAGCCTTACATGTCTCATGTCCAGGCGAAAGCAAAAGCAGCACACAAATACAAAAAAAACTAGAAAAAGTAAGTAATTCTATACGCAATCATCTCAACATACCAAATATAAATAAATTAATTAAGAAATGTCAATAGGCAAAGTTGCCTTGCTTATTACAAACTAGGGTCTTACAGAAAGTAAAGTGGTCGGGCACCACTGATAATAAACCATATTCTAAACGTAGTAGAAACGCAAGTGGTTTTGAATGGGATACTTTTGTCTTCAATTCTTCAATCTTATTCTTCTTCGGGCTCCTTTCCTTTAGGCTCCTTGGATTCTTCGTAGTAGGCTACCCAAATGGATAAGAAGGCACTTCCTTTGAGGGGAAGGCCACTCTTTCCTCTTTGGGTAGGAAAGAAGTGATCCAAATTTGGATATCCAAATAGAAAAGGGCTATTCCCCTAAGGGGTGTCCTTTTCTCTTTGGAGTCCAAGCTTTGGACCTATGTATCCCAATTCAAAACTCAACTTTCACAACACTTTACATTTACACCAATTACATTTATATGGAAATGAAAAATTCTAGACTCTCCTATAGGGTTATCATAAGCAGTTAATAAATTAAAATTATATTCCCAAGTAATTATATATGTGCAAAAAAGTAAATAAACACACTGGACACGCTCCCTTTTTATTTAGGGGCTTAGAAGCTGAAGCACCTGTACAAGCATATTTATAATGGAATTTATTTAGCCCCCTTTTTTATTGCCCTGCATGAGCGTGGCCACCTGCAGAAAACTATGTGAACATTTAGATCATTCATCCTAAGGGTAATCTAGTTGCCAAACATATCAATCATCCATAGTGTAGAAAAAGAAAGTAAACACAGCAAGTATAATCGTCCACAACATATAGTAAAACCATGAAAAATCTAGCACACAACTGAATAGTAAACAATGACCTAACCTAGATCTAGAGTTGGTTGTCCTAGCAAACTATCTAAAGTGTATGTAGAGAGTCATGTGGCTGGGGTAGACAATAAGTTGGGTGATTAGTTAGAGTTGTATGGTATTTGAGTTTTTAAGGCTAAAAGGGGGATTTAAGTTAGAGTTTAAATATTATCATATTAAGAATTTTATTTAAATATATTTTAAGAATTAATTGATTACTACATTTATTTCACAACGAGGCCGTGAAGGTTTTTTTACCTTCATTAGGGCTAAGCTAATGGCCTCATAGGCTTGGGTTACCTAGTAGTAATCGGGGTTGACTAAGTTAATTTAGATTGGTTGGAATTAAAGGAATGGATTAATATCAAAGATAATTAATTATTAATTTTAAGAGATTGGTTGAACATTTTATTAACCAACTCATGAAATTCTAGAATGTTAAAAAATTATCGGGTTTTAGGAAATTATCTAAATATGTTAACTAAGGGGACAAAAGTTGATTTTTAGAATTAGAAAGAAATTTAAAGGTTTCAGGTTTTAAATAAGGGGTTTTTACATACATAACACCCAAAAATAACTTATTTACTCATCTAACATCTAAACTTTAGTATTTACATGCCTACCACCTTAATGACCTGATCCTCATCAAAATTAACACGTCGTTCGACTCCGTGAAAACCACGTCGCGAATACATCCTCTCGTGCACGGGAAACAGAGTGGCTCTCTCACGTTGCCAGCAGCTCTCTCATCTCGCGTTGGCTGATTCATCTCATTCAGCAATTCAACAAATAAAAGCAGAGAAAATAACCAGGAAGCTTGGAAATGAAATTGACTTCATTTCATTTTCATTAACCATCAAGTTACACTATATGCTAACAGGGCTTGAATTCTATTACAGCTTGTATACGAGAATCAAACAATAGATAATGAGGAGGAGAAAGAGAAACGGCCAAGAAATTCAGCTGTGCGCACAAATTTGGATTCAAATTAAATGTGAGGAAGGTTTTGCAGAAAATTATAAAATATCGTAAAGAAAATAGAGCAGAGAGGAAGAAGATGAACAGTAGAGAACAGTGCGGAAGCAATTTAGAACGCTTCACTTGCAAAGAAAATAGAGCAAGTTATTAGCAAACTTAAATAACTTAAAATTTGAGTATTCCTGTACTAGAACTCCAGCAGACCACATCATCAAAAAAAAAAAAAGTAAAACATCTCAAGCAAATGTGAGCTGCACAGTGAATAGAGAACCGGCGGTGACCTCTTTACATTTTTTTTCCTTTCTGTATAATCTTCAATCAGAATAACGAAATGGATTTGTTGACTTGCTTGCTTGAGTAGAAACTTCAAGATCATGTAATAAACATAAAACAAAAAACAGAGAAAAGCTAAAGTGAAGAAATATTGAGCTGAAGCTTTTCATCCATCATACGATGCTACAATAAAGATGCTTATCAATTTGAAATCATTCGTTATCAGGATTTACCTGAATATAACTGGCGGCCAAAAATAAGCTGGCGGGAGGTCTGCACCGGCGCGGCCTAATGGGAAGGAGGGAAGGTGAGCTGCAACGTTAAAGAGTTTAGATGGTAGATGAAGGCAACTCTATATGAGATAGCTGCAGGCAACGCGACTGGCGGGAGGTCTGCACCGGCGTCGGTCCAATGGGAAGGAGGGAAGGTGAGCTGATGGTAGATGAATGCAAATCTAGAAGAGAAAGCTGCAGGCAACGCAAGATGAGAGAGCTGCTGGCAACGTGAGAGAGCTACTCTGTTTCCCATGCAAGAGAGGATGTATTCACGACGTGGTTTTCACGGGAGTCGAACGGCGTGTTAATTTTGATGAGGATCAGGTCATTAAGGTGGTAGGCATGTAAATACTAAAGTTTAGATGTTAGATGAGTAAATAAGCTATTTTTGGATGTTATGTATGTAAAAACCCCTTTAAATAAATACTAGACCTTATTATGAGTTGTTAGATAGGTGGCACACTCAAATCTGAGTTTTCTATGAAAAGTTATGATTTTTAGAAGTTTTGACCCTTTTTTTTAACCTAAGAGTGACCAAAATGTTGACTTTTTTACTTTGAATAGATTTCTGTGTTTTGATATTTTTAAAAAATACTAGATTTTAATTAGAGTCATTATCCACTGAGTTTGATTGATTTGGAATTTTCTACAATTAGTTATGAATTTTAGAAATTTGGATACTTATTGGAATTATCTAATTACCTTAATTAGGAAACCTTTTTAGTGGTTTGAACCCAAATGAATCCTAAACTTCTTAAAATCAACTCCAAAGATCAAAAATGTTTTAAGGATAGATTATCAAGTGTTTAAATTTTTTTTGAGATTTTTAATATTTTTTAATTAATTAAAATTAATTAAACATTGATTTTGATTAAAATTAAATTAAAGTGGATTTTAATGTCAAATTAAAAGGATTCAAGTTTCTATAGATTTAGGAATTAATCAGGGCCAGTTAGGAGTGTTTTATGCAATTTTTAGGGTGTAATAAGAATTTTTGGTGAATTAATTAGACTTTAGGCCAATTCTAGAGATGGAATTTTTTCGCTCCCAATTAGTAGACCAAATGGTCACCGAATCTGATGAGATTTAGACCATGAGATCACCTAATCTCAGGGCCTAAACACACCAAATTTGGGCCTAAATGGAGTTCTTTAAGGTGGCTAAGCAAGCCACCTAAGGTGATCCCTAAGTCACCTTAGAAAATCCTAGGGAGCTATCCTAGGGTTGGATTGGGGCAAAATCACTGGCCCTAAACTCCTTATACTACACATCATCACCACATTCACAATCAAATCCTAAACCTCATTGGATAGATCATGATTCCAGTTTGGATTTGAGGGTCAACCCATGACCCTTAAACCAAAATTGGCATGATAATGCCCTTGGACACTTCAAATAGGGGAGGCAAAATTTGGACATGTCAGGGACATGCTCAAATTTATTCTCCCAAAATTCCAGGCCCTGGTAAATTCATTTTAAGCAATAAATGCAATAATTAATAAAATACTAATATTGAAATTAAACTTACTACATATACAATTAGAGCCTGGAATCATAGGCTTTTATAGATCTCATTGACTTCTTTCCAATGAGCCTAAGATCACCTAATTTGGTCAAGTGAGCAGGGAGATATCAATTTTAAAGTTCTCCTTGATTTTTTATAAAATTAAATCCATTAATTACCCAATTAGCCGGCACTTTACATGTAGCGCTTCACGATTGGCGGAGCAATCATTGGCGGCTGACTGGATAACGGTCGAATTAACCGTAGCCATCTGATGGGTGATCGGACGGCCATGATCAAGGCAATCGGATGGCCATGATCAAATAGCCTATGGAACCACGGGATATTATCCGCACCGTTGATTAGAATCAACGGTTAGGATTACGTCTTCCTCCTCCCGCGCGAACCCAAAGCCGTAGGGCTTTTTCGGCGTGATCCGAGCGATCCCGCAGGTAAACTATGATGAAATTTTACAGGGAGGATCAGGGGGTAGAAACCTTCAATCCAATGGTGGAGATCTGCTGGGGTGAAGGTTTCCTTCACATCTAACTGGACTACCTATCTAGGGAGCTCAGGATCAAGAGATTACCGCAGAGAAGGCCTCAACAGATGAGCTTCTCTATCAGGAAGCTTCAGGGGATAAAGATGAGTAGATCTCCTTCAGACACCAGGACCGGAGGATGGCTGGAGGTACGACTTTGAGCACGATGCCGAAAGCTTTTGCCGGAGTTTGCTCGAACGGATCAACGGGATGGTCTGGGAAGCTAGGAAATGAATCAGGAAGGATGAGGAAGCTCTGGGGAGCGATTTCAAAAGCCTGGGATCGAATGATAGCTACTGGGATGAGTTACCCTATTCAGCCACCTCCCACGAGCTTGGACAACCTGGATTGACTTGGAGGAGCCACGGATGAGCGCCAGGTGGATGGAGACATCCTCCCAGAGGGCTCGTGAGCCTGAAGCAAGCGATCCCCATCCTTTGGAAGGCTTTGGGTCAGTATCAAATGGGGGGGGGGGGGGGAGGAGGACCACTAGAGCTTGTTCTCTATTGGTTCTGGCCGCCGCTATCCAGGGTCTGGTCGGCTTGACCTGTAAAGAATTATAGGGACATGCTGGACTCAAGGGGGAGCTCAATTGAGCCTGGGGAGGTCTAATTTGATCGGGTGACTTGGTTTGACCCAAACCTGCTCGATTTGGGTCGAATTGGGCTCAACCCAGGTTAAGCCAGACCTTGAGCTTGATGTGGGAGATGGGTCTAGATCTGGTCCACCCAATGCAAGTGGAAATTGGGTTCAATTTGACTTGAGTTCAAAGATGGATCAAATCCATATGGTTTTGACCACTTTGGGCAAGCTCAAAAGTTGACCCAAGTCATATAATGGCTTGGGCTAGCTAGGGTAGGTGTATTGGACCTAGGGCCACCTAATGGAGGTGTTGGTCAGTTTCAATTGACCTTAGGATCGAGCATGGCTCAATCCTAAGTGGTTTTGGCCACTTTGGGTTAGCCTAACTTTTGACCCAAGTGAATTCAATGGCTGGACTGGTTAAGGGAGGTGTATTGGGTCAGGGGAGACCCAAAGGCACCTTAGTTTGGGTTCAATTTGATTAGGATTGAGAAATGGTTCAAAGGGGGCCTCTCTTTGGGCACTTGGGTCAAGCCAAAAGGCTAACCATAGTAAGCCCAAGACTTGGATTTCTAAGAGGGGTCTCTTGGAAGTCTAAGTAGTCACCTCATGAGTTTAAATGAGATTGAAATGGTTTTGGTCAAAAGGTTTAGGTGAAAGGAGGTATATGAGTCATTTGGTCAAACTTGGTTGACTTGGTCAACCAAGTTGACAAAGGACTAAGAGTTAGATGCATTGAAATCAATTTGATCATATGAACCTAATGGATGGGGTATCAAGGTGTGGAGGGGTCATTTGGGTCAAAATGACCATTTTGACCCTTAAGGGGCCTTTAGGTCAAAATAGGTTGACTTGGTCAACCAAGTTGACCCAAGGTTGGAATTGAATTTCAAGAGGTCTTAAAAATTATTTGAAAACATTTAAAGAAGCTTTCAAAGATTGATGGTTAAAACAAGTTGAGTCTAGGCCAAAAGTCCAAAAATACCCCTTTAAGGGCATTTTGGTCATTTTGGCCTTGAGTCAGTTTTGAGTCGAATTGAATCTAGAAAGATGTAGACTATTACTTAACAAGTCAATATCAAGGTATTGAGAGTGATCAACGGGTTTGGAGGGGGCTCCAAAACCAAATTCCACTAGGTGAAAGGCCTAGTGGTATTGATTATAAATATTTGAAGGTTTTGCAACCTTTGAAACTGGATTAAGTTTATAGTGTTAGAATCCTCCAAATGAATTCAAATTTGGAGAGTTCGCACTAGGGACATGTCACATCAATATAGAATTGACATATCCTAAATCAGATGCCAATTGACTAGGTTTCAAGGTGATGGAAAAATCATTTAGAAAGGGTTTTAGGACTTGAGCCTTTAACCATGGGTTCTTAGTTTAAATTGAGTTAAGATCTGGATTGGACCTGAGGTCTAGGAACTAGGAAGATCCTAGGATATAAAGTCCAAAGAAACCTAAGGTTCAAAGCTCAAGAAGGAGTTAAAAGTGACCTCATACAAAAATGAGGTCAACAAATGGACCCCAATGTGTGTAGTAGAAGGAACTTCTGCTATGCACATTGGCGTTGATCGAATGACAATTTTGAATAGAATTTTAGAAGTCTAAGGAAGGGAATCACCCAACCTTAGGTCTATAGGATGCTGGTAGAAGACTTACTCCTAATAGACAAATTAACTGGGAAACCAAGGTAGGCATCACCTAACCCTGGGTCAGGAAGGACATAACCTAACCTTAGGAACATAGAATGCTGATAGAAGACTTACTCCTGATAGACATATTAACTGGGAAACCAAGGTAGACATCACCTAACATTGGGTCTAAGAAAGGGCATCACCCAACCTTAGGCCTATAGGATGCTGATAGAAGACTTACTCCTAATAGACAGATGAATTAGGAAACTAAGATAGGGATCACCTAACCTTGGGTCTAAGGAAGGGCATCACCAAATCTTAGGTCTATAGGATGCTGATATAAGACTTACTCTTAATTGATATATTGTGAAGACTTACTCCTAAGTGAGAAAAAGTAGTAGGACATGATGACAATCCAATAAAATTTTGAAAATGATTTGGATATTAAGGAATTTCTTGGCTTACTAAACTTTTTCAATATTATTTTCAAGACTAAAAAAGTGCTAGATAAGAGGAGAATGAGTGTGTTAATTCATATTTTTAAGAATAAAATTAATTTATAAGAGTGTGCGAATTATTGATGAATTAAGTTAATGTGTCATACATTAATATTATGGTAGAGAATAACAGTGCATAGATTACGACGTGATATTAGTAATTCATAAAACCAGTTTGGATTTATATTGGTTAGGTTTACTATGGAAGCTATACAATTACTGAGAGATTTGATGGAGAAGTACAGAGAGAGAATAAGGAGGATCTACATATGATTTTTATAGATTTAGAGAAAGCATATGATAAAATTTTAAGAGAAGTTCTCTATAGAGTTCTAGAAAAGAAAAGAGTTAATAATTCCTATATTCATATCATTAAGGATATCTATACAAGTCCTATAACTAGCATTCAAACACAAGGTGTTTTAACCAAGTATTTTCTAATATTAGTTTGATTAAATCAAGGATTTTCTTTAAGGCTATAACTTTTGCTTTAGTCATAAATGTTCGTATTAGCCAATTATAAGAGGATGTACCATATAACATTCATTTTGCTGATGATATTCTATTTGTTGATAAGAATATAGAGGGAGTTGATGAAAAGCTTGAATTATTGAGGTCAACCTTAGAGTCTAAAGGTTTTTCTTGATTAAATCTGAAATTAAATACATGGAGTGTAATTTTTGTAGTAATTTATTTAATTGTGATATTGGGTGATCAAGTCAGTAAAAAGAATGAATGCTTTAGACATTTTAGGTCTATTAATCAAAGCGATAGTGAAATAGATCGGAACATTATTAGTAGAATTAAAGTTGAATGGTTAAAGTGGAGGAATGTATTAGGCCCTGTTGGGTGATAAAAAGGTACCACAAACATAATGGAAACTTTTATAAGATGGTGGTGAGATTTGTAACGTTTTGTGGCACAGAATGTTGGCCATTAAAAGAGAAGCATAAAATTAAGTGAAGTGCTACATAGTTGAGGATTATTAGGTAGATGAGTGGTCCTCATTAGGTGGATGAGTGGCTAAAATCTTTGAGATAGAATACAAAATGAGTATATACATGAAAAGGCTAGAGTAGCTCTAGTGGTAGATATGATTAAAGAGAATTATCTTAGATGGTTTGTTCAAAACATCAGCCTCCCCAATGAACCTTTTAGCAGAGAAAATGTATAAGGTCAGACCTATGTTAGGAAAGGTAGAGGTAGACCTAAAAAGACTTTCTAGGTTAGAGTAGCTCTGGTGGTAGATATAACTAAAGAGATTTATTCCATTCAAAGTCAATGCCACTAGTGCTTTTCCTTCAAATATGATTAGATCAAATTTAGAGTAACATGTCACTCAATCTTATAATTTTGTTATATATTGCATTATTTGTATTATAATTATATTACGTATTATGAAAGTTGGTGGGAATACTTAGTCACAAAAAATTATTAGACTCTTTGGAAGAATGTGTTTTCTATAAGTTTACTTGTTAGCAAGATCAATAGAGGGAACGGATCGAGAGTTCGGTTATGAACCAACTCCATCATCTATGCGGTTGTAACAGATTACCACATGCACTCCTCTACTTCTTATATAACCGATCATCCACTACTTCTATAACCAATTGTTCTACTAAGTTCTATATAAATGTACATTCATTATTGTACAGATTGATTGAAAGGAATGCAGAAAGAATTTCTTATAACCTGTCTATTTCTTAGTTCTTAATTATTTATGTTTCTCTATTTTTCTAACTTTTCTGACGGTAGGGTCCTTTTATGGTATAAGAGCCCCTTAATGTCTGATCAAGCATCAGCCACTTCCCTCCCAACCCACTCCAATATCTCATCCTCCCTAGCCAAGTTCATAGTACCTGCCCCTCTCAAATTTCTCATCTCTAACTTCAAAAACCTTGTCCCAACCCAACTCACCAATGAAAACTACGCCATATGGCGCATTTAACTATACTAATACTTTTTTGTCAATGGCTTTGACAAACATCTAACTGGAGACAACCCCTATCCAATCGATATATGCTCTATAAATTACAATATCTTACGCTTTATTGATCACAACATAATCTCAGCTCTTTTCTCCACCATATCTAATTCTATTCTTACTTATGTTCTCACACTTTCTAACACTCAGGAAGTTTGGCTAACTCTTGAATGGAGACTTCAACTCATAAATAGATCTCAGGTTTCTTAGCTTAAAAATAAGCTTCACCAAATAGAGATGAGATATTGCTCAATGTAACAGTACCTTGCACAAATTAAATCCTACGTGGATAACATTGTTGCTGCCAGCTCCAACATTGACTCTAAAGATATAATTATATATATCATAAATGGCCTCCCATCCTCCTACATTCCATTTAAAACAACCATTTACACATCTCTTATCCCAATTAGTCTCAATGTGCTCTACTCTTTATTATGCACTTGAGGAGATCAATCTTTAGAATGAACAACTCAAAGATACAAACCAGAACTCAGAAACTACAACGCTCTTCACTAATCGCACCGGCCCAACTCGCAGTCATCCCCTATATCAAATAAAAAGCATTTCTTTCTTGGTTTCCATGCATCCTTTCGACTACCCTTCCCCTCCAATTAACTATCTTAGCCCACACCACTAGCAACCAACCGCCCCACCTATCAAATCTATGATAAACTTAGGCACTCAATGCTATTTTCCTAGCATCACTATAACTTCCAATATGCACCTTCCACCCCCACTCAACCCCATGCTCTCCTCACTCATAAATTAATTTCTTCTCCATTTTAATGGGTGCTTGACTCAGGCGCCTCCACCCACCTCACTTCTGATGTAATAAATTTATAGTTGTCTGCCACCTACCATGGTGTAGATACAATATCCATAGCAAATCTTCCAATACAGTACACTAGCTAAGGTTTCTTGGTGTTACCAGACTCCACCCGTAAGCTCTATCTTCATAATCTCTTACACGTCCCTTCATTAACTCATAATCTTCTATCCATTTGAAAATTAATTTTGGATAATAATGTCTCAATTTGCTTTGATGTCCATGGGTTTGTCATTAAGGATCTATAGGATAATCATCCACTTCTACATGGTCATCTCTATGGCAGGCTCTATCAAATTTGATTCCCATCCATCCCACCTCCCATGGCTCTTCGCACTACTACTCTGTCCACACTTCTCTGGCACATGCATCTTGTCCACCCACATCATCATCTCCCTACTACTTTAGCAAAATCTATTCCAACATTGTGCAACTTCTCCTCATCTTACATTTGTATTTTCTGTAATGTAGCTAAAAGCCACAAGTTACCATTTAATACAAGTAGTTCCTCTTCTACAAAACCTTTCCAACTTGTTCACTTGCATGTATGGGTTCCAGCTCCTCTGCCCTCTTTTAATGGCTATAAATACTATATAATATTCATTGATGACTTTAAAATATTTACATGGCTCTATTTAATGAACTCAAAGCAAGAGACAGGAACTAAATTTTAGCATTTCTATAATTTAATGAAAAACAAATTTAACTCTTACCCCCAAACCTTTTGCTCCAGCATTATCAATAGCAATCTTTTCAAAGAATACCTTCTCTATAACGTTATCACTCAACAAATCAGTTACCCCTACACCCCTAAATAAAATGGCCTCACCAAATGTAAGCACTGTGATCTCATTGATCTCACCCAGACTCTCCTTCATGCATCTCACCTTGCTCTTACTTTATGGGCTAAGGCATTGTCCACCTCCAACTACTTAATTAACTGCCTACCATCCAAAACAATTTTCCTTCAAACTAAATATCAAAAGCTCCATGCATCTCACCTTGCTCTTCCTTCAAACAATTTTACTTTATATTTACTGTCTCATTGTTTTTCAAGAGCAAACATTTCATTACACAACCAAATCTCATTCCCCTTCCACCGACTAATAATGTGCCCACAAATATTTTTTACACAATCAAATCTCATTCCCCTTCCTCCTTAAAATATGATAACCATTATCAAGGATTGAGGAATAACTGGGGTGCTAGGTCCCATATCTCCATTGGCCCAACTAATAATTCATTAGATTATTGTTTGTGGCCTACCCAAAGTGAGGTGTCCATATGATGGATGCAAGCTATTGTGTGGTATAATAGAAATTAGTGTGATGTTATCATCACTTGTGACAAGGGAAGGAGCGGAGGTGCATTGTTGTAGTTAATGAAAAAGAAGAAGCAATGCTTAGAAGGAACAAAGTGACTAAGTGAAGGGGGATGGAAAGGAAGACTATCACCAATAATGAATCTTCAAACCAAAATATCAAGATATATATGAAAGTTCAATTATGGTTGTTAGACCACTTGAACTACAAAGGCACAATAAGAAGGGGTGAATTGATGTTTTAAAATTTTCTTTTCATAAATTCCCTTCTAAAACTTTAAACCAAATTCACAACTTAAATTTAAAAATATATTTTTTTTCAAATAGAAAATAATAAAACAACTATATATTTTATTTTTGATTTTATAGAAAAATAAATATATGTATTTTTTGTTCTTTTGATTTTTTAGATTTTAATTTCTTTCTTTTCAAACAAAAACTTAAACCAAAGTTATCACTATCTAATCTGACCAAGGAAGGTCCTATCGTTTTGATTTGTGATAGGAAAATTTTAAGATCTAGTTTTGGAATATTTTAGATTCTCTTCCAATAATTATTTTAAATAAACTGCCCAAAGTTCTCTCATAAACCACTATCACTTCTCCATTAGAGTACTAACCTATTTTGAAGTATATATAGCCAAAGTAATAAACTTTGTCTTATAGTGTATAATTATCATACTCCCCTAAACTAGCCTTTAAAAAGTCTCCTACATCTACTATCTTGCAGTAGGTGGTACAATCCAAGCTTAAAACACATCAGAGAACTCTTCTACGGTAATAAAAGAATTCAATAATCCTTGAAATATCTCCTCCTATTAGCCCATTAACTAATGCTCTGCCTTGTTATCTAATAAAAAATGCCAATAGCACCTTCTTCTTAGGAGGACACTACATACTGTCAAATATAATTTCCATCTTCCTCTACTAGTCCTCTACTAGCATGGGCTCAACAACACCCTCAAACATTGGAGGCTTCAATTTAATAAATAGTTGTTAATGATTGTTAATCTCAACATATCCATAGCAGGAACCCTGCTTTATGCCTTACCCAGCATCTTGGATTTCAAATTAGAATGCTATGAAACTATATCCAAACCAACTGTCAAAGTAGTACTATGTATAGGAGCTTCCTGACTAGCACTCTACTTACTTATCATGTCTGGGTCTGGTGGATCCATACTCATAAAGACTATATAACTGAATATACATACGCATGAAATAAATAATAATAAACACTTGGACAGACTCAAAACTATGCCACTAGACTTACAGATCGATCCCTATAACTTTATTTTATGATATAATTCCAAAATTATTTCTCTGATACCATAAAAGCTTGTCACAACCTAACCCGAGTAGCACATATCATATTGTGCTGAACTGTGACTAGCAAATCTTATAATTTAGTTTTCAAATATTTTAGATTCTCTTTTAATACTCATTCTTAATAAACTATAGATTATAGAGCCACTAAAATATATAAATACTAAAAATAAACTCATTCATGAGATTTCCTTCATTTCATCAAAATATATATACACTATAATACATGGCTACATATAGAAGCTATAAAATTAAATAATAAACTAGCCATGATTTAATAAAAAAAATAATATAGAAAAATACATATAAAGTTAGATCTAATCCTTAACTGTTAATCCATAGGCTACTTCACTTTTTTAGAGCCAAAAATTTAGAAAAAAACCACTATGAGCTACAAAAGCTTAACAGGCTACACAAATAAATCTAAAATTTCAAAATTCTTTTATTAAATATTTTATTGAATATTTCATATTGGCTAAATAAAATAAACTAATATACTGAGAAATATAAGGCGAGCATAGCTGTTATTCAATTATAAAAAAATAAATTGAGTACATGAATAAATTATAATTAATATCATAGAGCAGTTCATATTACATTCCCCGAACCTAAACAAAATCTCAAAGGATTCATGCTCTTATGAATCCCTTCTATTCTCATAATATTAGAATATGTCCATAGGCACTAGAACATGGCTTATAGCCATTAAACATGCCTTACAGGCATAAGAATATTCCTTAACATAAATAGAATCTCAAAGAATTATGGCCCTTTGTGGCTCCAAGAAGATATTATTTAATCATATATAAACATTTTTCATCATATTATAGCTAGTAAAAAGTAATTAAGCAGGTGATAGAATTGCATAGTTTTTTTTAATGATAGGCAACATAAAATCCTACTTGGTAAAAATGCACATTTTTTAAAAATAACCAAATTATTAGAAATTGTGTAAAATAATATTTTAAGACTTTTATCGTACTACAATACTATTTGTTAATATCTAGATAACTTTCTATTCAATAAAAATGTCATAAACTTCAAAGGCCCGTTGTAAAATTTAAAAAATACTCAAAACATTCATAATTTCAATCTCTATAATATATAAAAAGTTACACATTGAAAGTTTTATCAGTATAATGTTATCCGTATTTTTTTTCTAATAGAAATGGAAATTTGATAAAAAAAACTAAATAAAAACTTTGTATTTTTGAAAATTATGATAAGGGCAATGCAACTTACCTCAATACGATCAAATTTTTCAATTGAGCTGCCAAACAGAAACAACTCGAAATCCCCCAAAATTAGTTTTTTATTTCTTCTCTCCTTTCTTTTTTCTCTCATTTATTTTTTTCTATATTGGCTTCTGTTATCCAAAAAATGAAATGACTTTAGATATTTTGGCTTTTTTTTTTTAAAGAAAATATTAAAAGTATGTACTTTTAGCCTAAAATCCTTTTAGATCTTCAAATTCAAGAATAAAAAAATTATATAAAAATATTTTTAAATTAACTAAGTGTATCTAAAATATTATGGGAAAATTTAGTTTGTAAAACAGACACCTAATAGACTTAAAATCTCTATTTGTACTAACAAGTGCCAATTTGTTAAGGTATTCTACCTAAGCCCAAAAATTATAAAAAAATTAGGAAAAATAAAGAACAATAGTATATATTTTATTGCGAAGTCAGTTTATGATTTGGACTTATAATGACTCATAATATATTTTTTGTCTATTTCAGATTTTAAGTATTATAACAAAGTACTCTTAATATTATCGTATCATAAGTATGTCAAATCTCAACTGAAAGTGCTCTGATCACACTAGAAAGTTCGTTAGGGATGTTAAGCCCTATAGAACTAGCCCGAAGCTAACCAAGAGGGGGTGAATTGGATAACTTTAAAACCTAAGATAAAACTTAAACCAAAATCACCACAAAAATCAAAGTAAGGAAGTAAATAATGTGGAAGCAATAATAAGAAAAGAACACACCAGATTTATAGTGGTTCAGTCAAATCTTGACCTACGTCCACTCCTTGGAGGAACCCTCCAAGTATTGCACTACAAAAGTGTCTCTCCTTTAGGCCCCACAGCTAGGCGGAGAAGCCCTTACAAAATCACTTCCAACTTCCCCGGTGCGGCGGAGTCACCGGGTCCTTTGACACCAAAGAGATCTTCTTCTTTGGTGAACTTCCCTCGAGACAAGCCTTGAATCCGACGGTATTCAGGTGCGAGCTTGCCGGAGCAACCGTGTGGAATCCCCTCCACACTCCCTTGAGTCCCCCTCACAGGATCTTCTCCCTCTCTCAAACTCCACCCTTTCCTCACTCCCTTTCAAGCTCTCTCTTCAAGTTACCCCCAAAAGAATGAAGCTACAATGTCTGCCAAAGACACTTACAAAAGTTCCTTGACAAAGCTTAAATAGAAGCTCTCAAAATAAGCTCATTAATACAAGTTGCTGATATTATCATCCAGGACGATAGGCATATCATCCTGTACGATCAGTACAATTTAAACCCAATCAGTCAGGACGATTTGAGACGATCAGAAGAAGTTTGTTCATATCATCCAGGACGATAATATATCGTCTTGGACGATCAGTACAAATTATGGAATATCGTCCTCGACATTGCCCTAAAAAATAGCTATCCGATGACCAATCATCCAGCATATCGTCCTGGACGATTTGATCGTGAAATCAAGTCATAATTGCTTTCCTTAAATTTCAGAGAAATTTTGGAAAAATTGACCTGGATCGTCATGGATGATATTTTATAGTCTTGGACGATCCACCTGGACGATGTCCAAAAATAGGTTATTTCTCAATAGATCTGGCGGTAGATTCTTTCTGAATTGAGCCTATCGTCCTGGCCAATACAAGATCGTCCAGGATGATGTGTTTTGCATAATGACGGTTGCTTTAATGAGGATGCCCTAATTAGGGTTTCTGCTTTTGGACAGATCGTCCAGGATGATATAAATATCATCCCGGATGATGTTACCAAAAACAAAAATCTTTAGGGAGCAATAGAAAATCTTTCAAGTTACAAAGCATCAGGAGGCACACCAAATACAATAGACTCAAGAAAGGAAAAATGGTACAAACTAACTCAGACCTAGTCTACCCAATCTTGAGCTGGTCCCAAATTGCAGTCTGATCGTGTGAACCTGAAATGTCAATAGATAAGGCAGTCGTAGAGAAAAAGAATGTTTGCTATCATCAAAATCATTAGCCATAGATCCGCAACATCAACTCAGTTTTTTTAGGTTAATAAATTTGCAAGGAAGTAAATTGCAAGAACTAAAGTACATAAAAATAAAGAAACGAGCACACCAAAATTTTTATAGTGGTTCAATCAACTTGACATATGTTCACTACCTAGTCCTCCTCTCCACTTTAACTCTTTATTGTCTCTCTTTTTACCCCCACAGTAAGGCGGAGAAGCACTCATAATAATCACTTCCACTCTCGGTGTAGTTGAGAACTGAAATCCCCTTTCACCTTCTCGGATGTGGGGAAGTTGCCTAATCCTTTTAACTTTCTTTGGTATGGTGAAGTAGCCAAATCTCTTTCACTTTCCCTAGTGCGATGGAGTAGCTGAATCTCTTTCATCATCCCCAACATAATAGAGTTGCTGAATCCCTTTCATCTTCCCAGTGTGAGAGAGTAATCGAGACCTTTGACACTAAAGGGGTTTTCTTCCCAAAGCTTCCCTCAAGAAAGACCTTTACTCATTGAGAAACTCAAGTGCAAGCTGACTGGAGCAACCGTATGAAGCTTCCTCTCACAATTCCTTGAACCCACAAGGATTGTCTCCCTCTCTCACAAACTTTACCTTTTCTCTCCCTAGCTCAAAGCCTTCTTTTCAATACTTTATCACATAAGACATAACCCAATGACTTCCAAAAGACACTCTCTCATGAAATAAGAGATGAATAAATAGAAGGTTTCAAGAAAATCATAAATTTCAATTTGTATAGTTTGATATGTATATCATATAGTATGATAAGTTCAATAATCCATTTTTAATATTATATGATGAATAGTAACAAGTACGATCAGTTCAAATATTTTTCATTGATCATCCAATACTAAATCTTATCGTATAATATAATTAATTCAGTTGAATAATAATTTGTCCAAAATGAACCTTGGGTGATAATTATTGTCCTAGTTATTGCTGGGTTCGTATAGTACTAATAATAACTTTATATAATATGATATCTAATTACAAATTTTGATTCGATTGCTTAATCATAAGGATTAAATTAGGCAAGAATTTAATAATATCATGCATTATAATATCATTTATACAAAATAATTAAAAAAATTTTAATTTTTAAGTTATTACCTAATTTTAAATATTAGTTGTGTTGTGTCCAGGAGTATTCACGACTGTAGAGAAATATAAAGTTTAATATCTTAACATTGTATGAAAATCTGGCACGCAATAAGATAAGAGAGAGTGTGCATAATCCACTAGAGACAGCAAGATTTTTATGTGGAAAACCCCTAAAAAGGAAAAAAAAACACGGGGCCTAGCCCAGTTTAAATAAATCCACTAGTATTGTAGTTGATTACAAATGAGGTCCTTCCTCGGTGGAAGGTCTTAACTTGATGTATATTTTAAAGAGTATATTACATGGTGAGAATTCAAAGTATCACTGTTGATGTGTTTATTTGGTCTGAAGGATTATAGTCAGTGGGTGACGTAAATCAGAAGGACCGTAGTCGACGAACGACAGAGGATGGAAAGACTATAGTCAATGGGAGACGTAAGTTAGAAGGATCATATTCGACAGGCGACGGAGGTCAGAAGTACTGTAGTCGGTGAGCGACGTAAGTTAAAAAGACCATAGTCGGCGGGCTGACTGAGGTTGAAAGGACTATAGTCGACGGGCGACATAAGTCAGAAGAACCATAGTCGGCAGGTGACGGAGGTCAGAAAGATGGCATCAGGTAGAAAACCAGCAATGAACATAAATTTAACATCAGATAGATGTCTGGTGAAAGTCTAATAATATGTAGAAGTCCAGTGTCGGGTAGAAATTTGACGATGAGCGGAGGCCCGATCTCGGGTAGAAGTCTGACGTAAGTTGGTGGCTTAAGAGAACTCTGGCTTTAGATGGTATTTCGGTAGAACTCTGGTGTCACTTAGAGTTCGGGTGCAACTCTAGCATTATTTGGAGGTCGGGCAAAATTCCGGCATCACTTGGAAGTCAGGCGGAATTCCGACGTCACTTGGAGGTCGGGCAGAATTCCGGCTTCACTTGGGCAGAGTTTTGGTGTCACTTGGAGTTCGGGAAAAATTCCAGCATCACTTGGGAAGAATTCTGACGTCACTTGGAGTTCAGCAAAATTTTGATGTCACATGGAGTTCGGGGAAAAATTCGGCGTCACTTGAATGTCGGGCGGAATTCTGGCGGTGGTCGAGGAGGAGTTTCCTCCCTCCTATCCTTCTCTTCTTCTTCTTTCTTGGGCCCCCTCTCAAGAGAAATGAGGGGTCTATTTATAGATTTCTGGAGTGACATGGCCCATAAATAGATGACAGATCAGGGGTAAATGGGAAGTGGTTGAATGGCCGGCTAATATTGAATCCCTTGATCGTGCACCATTCATCAGATATTTGAAGGTCTTAATGATATTGGAATTTGGTGATCTTAGGCTCATTGGATTCGTCTCGTCGAGATGCTCAATTCGATTATAAGTACCTTATGTTTGGAAATCATTTGGTAACTCAAATTGTGATTCAAACCTTCCAACATCACTTTGGGTCCTTGATTTGGACTCATTTGGGCTTGGATTGAGTCGAATTTGGTGTTGTTTAGGTTCATATTTCCAAGATGCTTAGTTTGACTATAAATTTGTTAAAATCAGAGTTCATGTGATCTCGAATTTAATTTTTGAAGTCTCCAACTTGATGTTTTCCTCGAGGTTCATGTCTAATCAAGATAATTTTTTTATGATATATTAGTTGCCCCCCTATTTTCGGAATGCCAAAGCTCCACGAGTCCGAAAATTCATGCGTCGACACTTTGTGTTGGCTGAATCGCAAAAAATTACGTTCAAAAAATTAAGTATTTTTTGAAACTTGATTATAGAGGCCTCGTTGAGCTCAAAAAATATCAAAATTGAGTCCAGAACATCAAAAAACATGTCCGGACACCCCAAAAACATCAGATTTGGACCATTTGAGCTAAAAATCAGGCCCGAACACGCGTAGGTGGCCGAATCGGCCGGCTGCCGCCCGCCGCCGGTGGCACTGGTGAGTGCGCCATGCGAAGGGCCTACGGGAGTTTTTAATTCTAAAAAATTCTGAAAAAATTCTAAAAAATTCCAAAAAAATTCTAAAAAATATAAAAAATTCTAAAAATTAAGAAAATTCCAAAAAAATGCTATAAATATCCCCTTGGGCAAGGGGAAAACTTGAACCTTCTTACTTTCTACTTCTTACTTTCTTACAGACGAGGCGTTCCATTGTTTTTGATTTGATGCACTTCCGTACTTAATTCAGCACCCCTCCTCTTGTATAGAAGTCAGAAATTTCTCTTCTTTTTCAATTTTTCTCCCCCATTTTTCTTCTTGCTATAGAGGTCTTCCGCTATTTTCGTAGGTGACTTTCCCTACTTAATTTAAGTGCTCCTCTTCAGCGTAGAAGGAAATTTTTCCTCCTTTCACTGTCTTCTCCTCTGGATAACTTTTTACAGTTGAGGCATTCCATTATTTTTCGTAAGTGACTTTCCCTACTGAAAATGGTCCCCCTCCTCTTGTATAGAAATTAGACTTTTGCAGTCGTTTCTTTTCTTTTTCCTCCCTCATTCTAACTTTCTTACAGTTGAGGCACTCCCCTGATTTTTGTAGCTGTGTTTCCCTATACAAAATTAGGGCCCCTCTCTGTATGTAGAAGTTAGAATTTTTGAATTTATTCTTTTTATTCTCCTTTGATCTTCTTCTCACATTGAAGGCATTCCACTATTGTAGATAGGTTGCATTTCCATATCAAACTTCAGTGCCCCTCTCTTATGTAGAAAGAGATTTTTTTCTTCTTATTTTTCTCTTGCATTTTTCTTCTTACATTGGAGGCATTCCACTATCGTAGATAGGCGGCATTCCCCTATCAAGCTTCAGTGCCCCTCTCTTATGTAGAAGGAGATTTTTTCCATCTTATTCTTCTCTTACAAACTTCTTCTTATATTGGAGGCATTCCACTGTCAAAGATAGGCGGCATTCCCCTATCATGCTTTAGTGCCCCTCTCTTATGTTGACGGAGTCATGATAAGAAGCTATCCTCTTAAAAGACGATCCTTGATAGAAGAAGATCACTTGGTGCTTGTATACGAGGGTGATTTAAGAAGATCTGATGATAATAATGTCTGAGAGGAGAACCAAGAGTGATGAGTAGACGGGGCAAATTTTAATGCCATTTGAGTGGAAGTCTATTGGCAGTCAATGACCAGTGTAGAGTTGGAGGAGATAGTTCGAGGGTGTGCTGCAAGTATCAGTCAAACGAGAAGCCAATGATTGTTGATATGAAGTGAAGGACCGCTGGCAAATATCAAACAAATAATCGATGATGGCAGAAGTCCAGTGGTATTTTGCTAATGCAATATGCATCCATACTGAAGTGTACCGACATCAGATATCCCTGAATCTGAATTTATGTAACTCCATTGTATATGAAGTTTAGAATTTGTCCCTCATAGTAAACTGAATTATTTATACATCTTTGAGATATGCTTCAATATATTCCTCCCTATATTTTTGGAGGTACTATTAGACTACTAAGGTCATTATATGAGTTATGATTTTATTAACCACTTTCTTTGATTGAATCTTTATTGAGATAAATTGTTTACTCAGAGTATTGCTCGATGATGTTGATCTTTGTAGAAGAGGTCTCGAGAATCCACCAAGAATATAAGGCCTATCCAAGATTGTATGTCAGAGCACTGCTCGATGATGTTAACATATATGAACAAAGTCAAAAGAATCCACCAAAGATGTATGACCTATCCAAGGTTGTATGTCAGAGTCCTTGCTCGATGGCGTTAACATATATGGAAGAGGTGGAGAGAATCCACCAAAGATGTGAGACCTATCCAAAGTTGTATGTCCGAGCCTTTACTTAATGATGCTAACCTGTATGGATGAGGTCGAGAGAATCCACTAAGGATGTGAGACCTATCCGAGGTTGTATGTCAGAGCCTTTGCTCGATGACATTAACCTGTGTGGAAGAGATTAAGAGAATCCACAAAGGATTTGAGACCTATCCAAGGTTGTATGTCAGAGCCTTTTCTCGATGACATTAACATGTATGGAAGAGGTCGAGAGAATCCACCAAGGATATGAGACCTATCCGAGGTTGTATGTCGGAGCTTTTTCTCAACGACGTTAACCTGTGTGGAAGAGGTATAGAGAATCCATATAGGATTGATTTTGCCGTGATTGGGATGGGGCAAATGCCTCATGTATCCCGAATCAAAGATAAAAAATGGTCTATTTTTAGACCGTTACAACCTTTTTTAGTTTGAGATTAAGACCTTGCCCAAGGAGTAAAAGTACAGTAAGGGACTGTATAAAGCTTATAATTGATTGGAAGTATCCTTGCATTTGTTAGGATTTTCCAAAAATATCATCTTGATGTTGAAAGTATTGGGAGATCTTTTTGACAATAGTTGGAGTCAAAGTTGCCCCCCAGTCCATATCTGATTCTTATGAAACTGATGCATCAATGACTGATGTCAAGAAGTTGATAAGAGCGATCTTTTAAGAATGGAGCAATAGTTGCCCCCAAGTCGGGAATGATGTTCCAATAGACGGCGTCAAATTGTTGTGTCCAGGAGTATTCACATCGGTAGATAAATAAAAAGTTTAATGTCTTAACATTATATGAAAATTTGATACGCAATCAAATAAGAGAGAGTGTGTGTCATCCACTAGAGACAGCAAGATTTTTACGTGAAAAACTCTTAAAAAGAGGAAAAAACTATGGGACCTAGTCCAGTTTAAATGAATCCACTAGTATTGTAGTTGATTACAAATGAGGTCCTTCTTCAGGGGAAAGCCTTAAGTTGATATACATTTTATATAGTACATTACATGGTGAGAATACAAAATATCACTGTTGATGTGTTTGTTTGGTCTGAAGGACAGTAGTCGGTGGGTGACGTAAGTCAGAAAGACCGTAGTCGGCGGGCAATGGAGGTTGGAAGAATTATAGTCAGCGGGCGATGTATATCAGAAGGACCATAGTCGGCGAGCGACGGAGGTCAGAAGAATTGTAGTCGACGGGCGATGTAAATTAGAAAGACCATAGTCGGCAGGCGATGGAGGTCGAAAGAAATATAATTGACGGGCGATGTAAGTCAAAAAGACCGTAGTCGATGGGCGATGGAGGTCAGAAAGATGGCATTAGGTAGAAGTCCAGCAATGGACATAAATTCAACATTAGATAGATGTCTGGTGAAAGTTTGATAATATGTAGAAGTCCAGTGTCGGGTAGAAATTTGGCGACGAGCGGAGGCTCGGTGTCGGGTAAAAGTCCAACGTAAGTTGGTGGCTGAGGAGAACTTTAGATTTAGATGGTATTTGGGTAGAACTCCAGTGTTACTTGGAGTTCAGGTGAAACTCCAATGTTATTTGGAGGTCAGGCGGAATTCCGCCGTCACTTGGAGGTCGGGCAGAATTCTGGCATAACTTGGAGTTTGGGCAGAATTCCAGCATGACATGGGCAGAATCTGGCATGACTTGGAGTTTGGGAGGAATTCTGGCATCACTTGGAGTTCGGGCGAAACTCTGACGTCGCTTGAATGTTGGGCGGAATTTCGGCGGTGGTCGAGGAGGAGTTTCTTCCCTCCTCTCCTTCTCTTCTTCTTCTTGCTTGGGCCCCCTCTCAAGAGAAATGAGGGGTCTATTTATAGATTTTTAGAGTGGCATGGCCCATAAATATGTGAGAGATCAGGGGTAAATGGGGAGTGGTCGAATGGACGGCTGATATTGAATCCCTTGATTATGCATCATTCGTCAGAAATTTGAAGGTCTTAATGATATCGAAATTTGGCAATCTTGGGCTCGCTAGATTTGTCTCGTCGAGCCGCTCGATTCGACTATAAGCACCTTACGTTTGAAAACCGTTTGGTAACTCAAACTGTGATTTGAACCTTCCAACAGCGCTTTGGGTCCTTGATTTCGACTCATTTGGGCTCGGATTGAGTCGAATTTGGTGTCGTTTGGGTTCATATTTTTTAGACGCTCAGTTTGACTATAAATTTGTTGAAATTGAAGTTCAGGTGATCCCGTATTTAATTTTTGAGGTCTCTAACTTGATGTTTTCCTTGAGGTTTACGCCCGATCAAGATAATTTTTTGATGATATATCAAGTTGAAATTTCTGATTATAATTGATCATCCTGTATGATTTGTGTCATACAGTACGATTAGTTCATTTTTTAATTCCAGAATCATTTCATTTAAAATGTTTTAATTAATTCCTAGTTACATATATCATATTATATGATAATGATTGTCCGGTACGATCTTAAGGGAAAATTAAAACATTTTAAATTCTCTCCCCATGTGTGTGTACATGATTGCTAAGCTAACATAGACATTTTTACATTACATTTGAGAGTGCTCAGATGACACTAGAAAGTGCTCTGATACCATTTGAAAGTGCCTTGATGGCACTAGAAAGTTCGTTTGGGATGTTAAGCCCTATAGAACTGGCTCAAGGCTAATAATGAGATAGAGAGGTGAATTAGTTTTTAAAACAAAACTCAAACTTAAAACCAAAAATAAGATTCACCACAATCAAAACAAACGATGCGGAAATTAAATGCGGAAGCAAATAATAAGAAAGAACACAATGTATTTATAATGGTTCGGTCAAACCTTGACCTACGTCCACTCCTTGGAGGCACCCTCCAAGTATTGCACTAAAATAAGTGTCTCTCCTTTAGCCCCCACAGCTAGGCGGAGAAGCCCTTACAAAATCACTTCCACCTTCCCCGGTGCGGCGAAGTCGCCGAGTCCTTCAACACCAAAGTGAACTTCTTCTTTGGTGAACTTCCCTCGAGACAAGCCTTGAATCTGATGGTATTAAGATGCAAGCCTTCCAGAGCAACCGTGTGGAATCCCCTCCTCACTCCCTTGAGTCTCCCCCTCACAGGATCTTCTCCTTCTCAGACTTCACCCGTTCCTCACTCCCTTTCAAGCTCTCTCTTCAAGTCTGCCCCACAAGAAAGAAGCTAAAATGGTTGCCAAAGACACTTACAAAGTGTCATGCCAAGCTTAAATAGAAAAGCTCAAAACAAGCTCATTAATGCAAGTTGCCGACATTATCGTCCAGGACGATAGGTATATCGTCCTGGCCGATCAGTACAAATTCAGCTCATCAGCCCGGGACGATTTGGGACGATCAGAAGAAAATTGGTTACATCGTCCTGGCTAATATCACGATCGTCAAGGCCGATTAGTTTAAAATCAATTTCAATCATCCTGATCATCGCCCTGAATTTGAGCTGTCCGATGTAGATCATCCAGGACATCGTCCCGGTCGATCAGGCGATCATCCCGGACGATGTGATCGTATCAATCAACTATTAATGCTTTCCAAAGATACCAGATCAATTTAGGCATAATTGAGTTAGATCGGCCTAGACGATATAAAGATCATCGTGGCCGATTTCCTAAAACAAAGAATTCCTAAACTGATTAAGGCGGCTTATTCTTTCTTAATTGAGACTATCGTCCTGGCCGATACAGGTATCGTCCAGGCCGATAAGTTAATGACGGCTGCCTTAATGAGGATGCCCTAATTAGGGTTTCTGATTTTTAACATATCGTCCAAGACGATATAAATATCGTCCCGGCCAATATTACCAAAAATAGAAATCTTATAGGGAACAACAAGAAATCTTCCAAGTTACAAATCAACAGATCCCACACCAAATACAACAGACTCAAGAAAGGAAAAGATTACAAACTGACTCAGACCTAGTCTACCCAATCTTGAGATGGTTCCAAATTGTAGTTCGATTATGTGAACCTAAAATATCAGTACATAAGACAGTCGGAGAGAAATAAAAATATTTGCTATCATCAAAATCATAAATCATTAATCCGCAACAATCTCCCCTTTTTTTATGATGGAAAATAATTCAATTTGAATTTGCAAAAAGGAACATTTTCTCCTTATGTCCCCCTCACTAGAATAACACTTTAAAAAATAGGGGAGATAAAAATATTTTTGTTGTTTTAAATTTTTTTTAAAAGAAAAAAAAAAAGAAACAAATTCAACAGTACGTTCTCCCCCTTTGACATTATCAAAAAGTGAGGAGGCACAAACAAAAAACAAAATGAATAAAATATAAAAATGTTCCCTGATCTAGTGAAAAAATAAATATTCTTAAAATGAGAAAGTTACCTCTTGGTTTTAATGAAAAACTTAGTAGAATTGGATTGACAATGCATAGTCCAGAAAATGTTAAAAATTCATAATTTGATAATCCCAACTCAAGTTCTTTTAAAGGCTCAAAAAACTTTTTAATCCAATATCCAAATCAAAGAATAAACGGGAAAATGAAACATTAATTTTTCAAAACTCCTTTCGTAAAATATATCTAAAAGAAGATTAATGCAAGAATTATTGAATCAGGAATCATGTTTTTTAAAATCAAGTATCGAAAGTATCAAGGATTTTCTTAAGCTTTTAAGAAGTACAATAATGGTAAGCATTAAATTTTGTGAGGTCATTTTATGCCTCTTGTCAATTTGAATGGCGCTCTTTGCGCATCTTTTGATTTTTGATACACTTTTGTGTATACTTTTCAATTTGGCATCATTGCGCATCTTTTATTTTTGGCATCATTGGCCAATTCTTTTTTTAATATGCTACCTTTCTGAAATCTTAAAAACAGAAGTAAACCATCCTATTGATAAAGCGAATTCTTGATTAAGAAAATTATGAGTTAGATTCAACAACTTGCAAAAGATTCCTATGCGATAAATAAAATGTAAAGAGATAAAAAATTTAGTTTCAAAAACTAATTTAAAAGATGAAAAAGATTTTAAATCAAAAGTAGAATAACTTTTTTTGGGAAATAGAGATTAAGAATAAAAAACATGAGTTTCCTTCCTTTGACTATTTTAGAAAAGTCAAACACAACTTACCAAAGATTTCAAGAAAAAACAAGAAGTAGATTTTTCATTTTTAGAAAAGTGAATGTGTGTTGATCAAAGAAAAAATTTCACGAAAATAAAAATTTCAAAGAATAAACAAAACAAAAACATAAAATAAAAATAAAAAACATAAAAACAAAAACACAACACAAAAACACGAAAGGCTTTTAACCATTATCTCTCTCTTGGTCCGATGCTTCAGAAACCAGATCTGCCCATGAGATTTTTGCCTTTCATTATTTCTCCAGTTTAAATTTTGCTTCGCCTTGCCCTTTTCTTTCGTAGGAAGAATTTTTAAATTAGGGCACTGATTTTTCATATATTTAGGCTTCCTGCATTGAAAGCAAATAACGTCACAAGAAATATGGACATCCTTACCATTTTTACCTTTTTTCCACTTTTGCTTATGCTTTGGTGAGCTTTATGATTTGCTTGTCAAGTTATTGCATTCATCACCAACTAAACTATCTCTTTCTGTATCTTCAGTTTTTAGAACAATCGTTTTACCTGCATCCAAAAGTCTTTGACCCAAATCTTGCTCGTAGGCAATGAGTGAGCCAATCAAATTATCAATAGAATAATCATTCAAATCTTTTGATTCACAAATAGCAACTACTTTGGCATTAAACTTATCCAGTAGACAACGAAGAATTTTGTTAACTTTTTCAAAATTTGAAAATTCTTTTCCTAAAGCATACAATGAGTTTATAATTTGAATGAATCTGGTATACATGTCTAAGATCGTTTCATAAGGTTTCATGAAAAATAATTCAAAATCATGCATTAACAAATTCAACTTGGATTGTTTGATTTCTTTCGTGCTTTCGAATATGGAATGTAGTTTATCCCAAACTTCCTTACCAATAGTGCAAGTGGATATTAACATGAAATCATCAGAATTTAAAGTACATAAAAAGCAATTTAAAGATTTTTGATTCGGTTGAGCATTCATTTGTTCTTCCTTATTCTATTGATTAAAAGGAATATCAATTTTAACTCCATTAACAATACATGATAGTGATCAATAACCAGTTAAAATCATATGCCACATGCAAAAATCAATCAATTGCAAGAAAATAAACATGCGAGTTTTCCAAAAATCAAAAGACATATTTTCAAATAAAGGAGGTCTGGTGATTGAATAACCTTCCGCAATATTACGATTAGCCATGGATCAAAAATTCAAAAGCTTTTAAAATTTTATTTTATGAATACAGCTCTGATACCACTTGAGAGTGCTCAGATGACACTAGAAAGTGCTCTGATGGCACTAGAAAGTTCGTTAGGAATGTTAAGCCCTATAGAACTAGCCCAAGACTAATAATGAGATAGAGAGGTGAATCAGTATTTAAAACAAAACTCAAACTTAAAACCAAAAATAAGATTCACCACAATCAAAATAAACGATGCGAAAATTAAATACGGAAGCAAATAATAAGAAAGAACACACTGAATTTATAGTGGTTCGGTCAAACCTTGACCTACGTCCACTCCTTGGAGGCACCCTCCAAGTATTGCACTAAAACAAGTGTCTCTTCTTTAGCCCCCACAGCTAGGCGGAGAAGCCCTTACAAAATCACATCCACCTTCCCCAGTGCGGCGAAGTCACCGGGTCCTTTGACACCAAAGTGAACTTCTTCTTTGGTGATCTTCCCTCAAGACAAGCCTTGAATCTGACAGAATTAAGATGCAAGCCTGCCAGAGCAACAGTGTGGAATCTCCTCCACACTCCCTTGAGTCTCACCCTCACAGGATCTTCTCTCTCTCAGACTTCACCCGTTCCTCACTCCCTTTCAAGCTCTCTCTTCAAGTCTCCCCCACAAGAACGAAGCTACAATGGCTGCCAAAGACACTTACAAAGTGTCATGCCAAGCTTAAATAGAAAAGCTCAAAACAAGCTTATTAATGCAAGTTACCGACATTATTGTCCAAGACGATAGGTATATCGTCCTGGCCGATCAGTACAAATTTAGCTCATCAGCCCGGGACGATTTGGGACGATTATAAGAAAATTGGTTACATCGTCCTGGCCGATATCATGATCGTCCAAGCCGATTAGTTTAAAACCAATTTCAATCGTCCTAATCATTACCCTAAATTTGAGCTGTCTGATGTAGATCGTCCAGGACATCGTCCCGGCCGATCAGGCGATCGTCCCGAACGATGTGATCGTATCAATCAACCATTAATACTTTCCAAAGATACCAGATTAATTTAGGCATAATTGAGTTAGATCGGCCTGGACGATATAATGATCGTCCTGGCCGATTTCCTAAAACAAAGAATTTCTAAACTGATTATGGCGGCTGATTCTTTCTGAATTGAGACTATCGTCTTGGCCGATATAGGTATCGTCCAGGCCGATCAGTTAATTACGGCTGCCTTAATGAGGATGCCCTAATTAGGGTTTTTGATTTTGGACATAACGTCCAAGACGATATAAATATCGTCCCGACTGATATTACAAAAAATAGAAATCTTATAGGGAACAACAGGAAATCTTCCAAGTTACAAATCAACAGATCCCACACCAAATACAACAGACTCAAGAAAGGAAAAAGATTACAAACTGACTCAGACCTAGTCTACCCAATCTTGAGCTGGTTCCAAATTGCAGTCCGATTGTGTGAACCTAAAATGTCAGTACATAAGACAGCCATAGAGAAATAAAAATGTTTGCTATCATCAAAATCATAAACCATTGATCTGCAACAACATTGACCCGAGAAAAAAAATAAAAAGCATAGAATGTTGCATAAATCAAACCGATTATATCCATTCTTGAGTCCTGATTCTCTAACTTTGCATGATATATTGTACCTGAAATGTTAGTACATGTAGAAAAGATATGCAATAATAATAAATAGGAGAAGCCATATTCCAATAATATTTATTATCATCAAAACATAAAATCAAACTCCAAGATTGTAACAATTTGTTGATGATGTTCATAAATAAGTAGGCCACACTAGCTAGTCATCGATTGATTAATATAGTGGCTACCATTCTTATCATAAAAATTTTGAGTAAGGAGATTCTAATTAAAGTTTGGTCAGCTATCACAAAACTATTCTTAGATTTTTGTATGATGAGTACTATAAATAAAAATTTTAATTATATTCATTTTAAAATAAAATCACTTCTAATTTCTCGGGTGATTTTATATGCCAATGTATCTCATTAGCCAAATCAACAACTCAGCATATATATGCAACAATTGATATGTATATGAGATTAAGAAGCAATATACTTAAGCAATCACAAAGATATACATCATAATTAAATTGAACAATTTTACTATGTAATAAATATATAACTCCAAGAGCTCAGTAATAAATTTGATAAAATAAATACTGAGTTACTTTTATATGTAATGTTTTTTTAATCTTTGTGATTCTTTTTCAACTTTTAATAAACAACGGTTGATATATCTTACTAAATTTTATCTATTAGAATATATATATATATATATATATATATATATATATATATATATATATATGTTTCATTATATTAACCAAATAAATTAAAAATTTTATCATTGATGTGAAAAATCAATGAGATATAATGATAAATTTTTGAAGTTACAAGGAATTGAAAAGCTTGTACAAATTTAAATGAAGTAATTTCTTAAGCTTGGAAACTTCCCTACTAGTTTCAGATCCACTCAATATCTCTCCTGGACTGAAACTAATGGCGCAGATGAAGCTTTAAAAGTTGCCATAATTGATGACCCTCACCATTTTACCTCCTTATCTATTTCACGTGATCCAACCTATTCAAAGCACCAACCCAATCAAATTTTCCGAACCTCGTAAATACCAAAAAAAGCTATGGTAGTTACCAGTAAATATGTTAGGGAGAATCATAGCAAAGATGGCTTATTGTCGAAGGCTCGAAGCTTTACTTACTTCCTAATGACGGATTATCCCATCAGAGGCCATTACGGCCAACTTCTTTCCTTTCTTTTTGTTTTTTTTATTTTAATTTTATATAGATTTTAACATTATATATATATATATATATATATAATATATATATATATATATATATATATATATATATATATATATTGATTTCGAAAAAATTATTTAAGTGGTGATAGCAATGGTTTCTAGCGGGGCAACAAAAATGTCCCACGAGGTGATCACAACAGCGGTCACCACCGACGATGGACTGATCTTCATGGTTATTTTCAATAATAATTAAAGCATCTCAACCGACGCAATTTTCTTTGATCTATTAGTTGAGAATTTTGACTATAATTAAGAGGTTTTGAGTTTAAATCTTGTGTGTATGATGCATGTGTGAGTCTGTCTTAGGCTCTGTTTGGGACGGCCTTCTTACTGCTTTTTAAAGTAATTTTTTAGTACAAAATTTTCATTTTTTAACTAAAAAATCGATTTAAAAAACAGTAAGAAAGCCGCACCAAACAAACCCTTAATTGGCCAAAAAAATACCTCAAAAGAGCTATTTTTTTTATATATAACTTTATTTATTTTGTAAAATAATTATATAAATATATTTAAAAAAATGAAATAAAAAAGAAAGATTCCAAAAAGAGCCTAAGCAAACTGAATCCCCGAATGAATGATTATTATTTAACTAAAATGTGCGCTGTCGACTGCAATCAGCGGATATTAGATTGTGATGGGCACTCACACTTCTCCCACCCTTCTTTTCTAAGGTATCGCTCTCTTTACAAACAAACTTGCTTGTCGTTTCTGTTGCATTTCTCGAATCTTACTGAGCACCTCATCATCTTTCTGCAATAGACTTTTGAACAAACCAACAGGTTATTTTATTATTATCAAGATAGCATGAATTCTGTTCAAAGTTAGCTTTGAGTGTAATTTTCATGCAAGATAAATTATTATGATGTCTTAAACTAATAAATTATATTTTCAAGAAGTATGTTGAGTTTTCAGCTGTTTAGAAGTTGCGTAGTTAATTATCTAAAAATTGTTTGAGAATTGTTGCATCCGGGAATATTCACGGTAGTAGAGAGATATGGTTTAGTGTCTTAGCTTTTATGAAGATCCAACATACAAATAGACAAGAGAGTATGATTATAAAGATTATATTGGAGACCATAATTTTTACGTGGAAGCGCCTTAAAAGGAGAAAAACCACACGACCTAGCCCAATTTGAATGAATCTACTAATGTTTGCCATTGATTGCAAATGAAGCCCTTCCTTAAGAGGAAGATCTTAACTCGATGTAGAAAGTATACATCATACAGAGTGCATTATATGCTGGGAGTTGGAAGAATCGACGTTGATATGTTTGTTTGGGGCGACAAAATCATAGTCTGCGAGCGATGTAGGTCAGAAGGACCATAGTTAGATGATAGTGCTCGAAAGGATCGTAGTCGGCGGGTGAAGGTAAAAAGGGTCGTATTTTGTGTTGGTGGTTGGAAGACCGTAATCGACGGGTGATGGAGGTTGGAAAAAATGTAGTGGGTAGGCGATAGAGGTCGGGAGGATCGAATATGGGTGACGGTGGTCGGAAGAACTATAGAAGGCTGGCGATAGTGGTCGGAAGGGCCGTAGTTATGCAATGGTGGTCGGAAGGACCATAGTCGTCAGGCGTCAGAGGTCGAAAGGACCGTAGGTGATCAAAAAATTGGTAGAATTCTGACAGTGGACGAAAAGAACTCCAGCAGTGGTCGATAAACGGGTAGAATTTCAACAATGGTCAACAAACAGGCAAAACTCCTGCAGCGATTGACAAATTGGCATAAGTCTGGCAATGGTTGACATATAGGAAGAAGTCCAATGGCAGTCGACGAACATACGGAAGTCCGACGGTGGTTGGCAAGAACTCTGGTGGGAGTCGACAAACGGGCAAAAGTCCGTTAGTGGTCTGTGGACTAGAGGAAGTCTAAAAGTGGTCGCTGAACTATGTAAGTATGTCAGTGGCCAGAAGACTGACGAAAGTCTGGCGATGGCCAGAAGACTGACGAAAGTCTGGCGATGGTCGGCAAATTATTGGAAGTCTGTCGGTGGTCAAGAAAAACTTCGATGATTGTCGACGAACGGGCGAAAGCCAGGCAGTGGTCGTTGGACTAGAGGAAGCTAAGCAGTGGTCTCCAGACTACGGAAGTCCATCAGTGGTCAAAAGACTGGCAAAAGTTTGGCGGTGGTTGATGGGCTAGTGGAAGTCCATCGGTGGTCGGGCAGAACTCTAGCGGTGGTTGGCTGACGAGTGGAAGTTCGGTGGTGGTTTGGAAGAACTTCGGCGGTGATCGGCGGCAAGCAAGCTCCTAAATTCTTCCCTGCTCCTCCTTTCCTCCCCACTTCATGAAAAGAATTGGGGCCTATTTTTAGTTTTTTTTAGAGTGACTTGGCTTATAAATATGGGGAGTGTTGCAGATTTTGACCCAAGCACTATGATTTTTATTATAACAAACATTATTCTTTAACTACTATCATTCAAAATATAATTGAACATTAGATTGATTTAAAATTGAAGATTAAAAGATAGAGGAAAAAATATATACTTGTGGCGATATGTTGCATCTTTTCAATAGTTGTGGCACACTTTGTGCATCTTTCTATATTTAGGCTAATTTTATGTCTCTTTTCAATTTGTGAATCATTGCACACTTTTGATTTTTGTACACTTGTACATTTCCATTTTTTTAAATGATCTTTCCAAAATTAATAATCTAAAAACTCAAACTTCTCTAAGTACAAAGATAATTATATTGAAAAGAGAAATAAAATAATAATAAGACATCAAAATAATAATAATAATATTATTAAATTTTGTATGCCTAAAAAGAATATGAATTTGATAGTCTTAACTAAATTGAGTTATAAATTAACTTATATTTTTGAAAAATTAGATTTTATAATGAAATTAATTATTGTATTGCTGATCATATTATACCACTTTTTAGATTGATTAAGTTAGGATAATCATATAGACTAACAAACATTTCTAATAGAGACAAAGAATAACTAAAACAAGTCAACACAATTTTTATTGATATCAAGATAAAGATAATACAATGAAGCTCAGATGATATCAATCCAACTATAAATATCTCATCATCAAACATAAAATCAAAAATAAAAGATAATCACATAAACTACAGAAGTCATCACATCATATCACTAAGCTCTAGCATAGACAATCACATAAGAAGTATATCTATCACTCTGAGGGTCCCTGGTCTGGAAGAGGTGGCTGGTTGAAGAAAGTAAAATAGCTACCGTTCACCGAGTCAAACTGACCTCTGATCCAGCCCATATCCTGATGGTATTATGCATCCTGCTGCTATAGTTAAGTCTAAATTTGATCAAAGCATTGATCAAAATGACTCTCAAGTCGGTCAAAGTGATGGACCATCTCCTAAAAATCAGGTCCATAAGCAGGTGCAGGTGTAGGTGCAGGTGCACGAGCAGGTGCTCCCCCTTCTCCCTCAGAATCCTCACTTCCATCATCTCTCACAAAGATTGCTCGGAATGAAGCATTAGTGAAGTAGACCGGTAATTCTAGATGAGGGTCAGGATGAACTAGATTGTACTTCTTCTCAAGAATGTAGGTCACTAGGTGTCCTAAGGCAATATTATTCTTTCTATTATGAGAGACATTGACAATTTTAGAAAGCCCATAAATGTAGTCAATAATGAGTTAGGCTTCATCTATAGGTTGACCAGTCATGATAAGGTAAGTTACAGTGGAAAGAAGAGGAGTACCGGATGAATATGTACCCCATACCAAATGCCGCATGTTTATATGTACGAACTCGCAGTTCGTATACATGATCATAAATAATAACTGCTTCTATCTGTATAACCATCTACATGCGTACATATGAATGAATACACATCGTCCAGATGATCTGGGATCATACAGACAAAATGTATTGAAAATAAAAACTATACACAATCTGTCCTACCCAATGATCGATACATTACAGAATTCATACAGTATGAAAGGAATTTTATACAGTACAAATATATCACTTAAAACATTAGCATGATCAATCAGAAATGTACTGAAAGTATCAAAGGCTAATGGTTTTATAAAAATGTCTGCAAGTTGATTTTCAGTTGAAACATGATTCAGTTCAATTTCTTCTTTGGATACATGACCCCTTATGAAATGATGCATAATGTTTATATGTTTGATTCTAGAATGTTGAATAGGATTTTTTTTAAATGCAAATGACACTAGTATTATCACAATAAATTGGAATTATACCTATTATAAATCTTAAATCAATCTACTGTTGTTTCACCCAAAGAACTTATGCCACACAACTTCCTAAGGCGATGTATTCAACTTCACCAGTAGATAGGGCTATAAAATTCTATTTTTTACTGGACTAAAAAACTAATGAATTTCTAACAAATTGACATGTTCCAGATGTACTCTTCTTATCAACCCTACAACCTGCAAAGTTTGAATCTGAATATCTAATTATTTCAAATGAAGAGCTAAGCTTAGGATATCAAATTCATAAGTTCTGAGTTCCCAAGAGATACCTCAAAATCCTTTTTACTACTATCAAATGTGATTCTTTTTGATATGATTGAAATTTAGCACACAAACAAACACTAAACATAATATCAGGTATTCTAGTAATCAAGTAAAATAAAGATCCAGTAATTCTCCTAAATTTTTTTTATTAATAAATTTTCCCTTTGGGTCCTTATCCAACTGAACTAAGGAACTCATAGGTGTACTAACAGGTTTAGCATTGTCCATTTCATACTTTTTGAGGATATATTTAACATACTTCTACTGACTAGGAAATGTTTCTTCATTAATTTGCTTAATGCTAAAACCAGAAAGTAACTTAGATCTCCCATTAGACACATCTCAAATTCACTATTCATTATTTTAGAAAAATCATCACAAATATTTTCATTTGTAGATTCAAAGATGATATCATCAACATAAATTTATACAATGAGTATATCGTCTCCCAATTTCTTCAAAAAGAGAGTGGTGTTCACACTTTCTTTTTAAAAAGATCTCTCAAGTAGGAAGCTCCTCAACCTCTCCTGCCAAGCCCTAGGTGCCTGTTTCAAATCATATAATACCTTTTCTAATTTAAAAATATGATTTGGATATTTTGAATTTTCAAAGCCTGGAAGTTGTTCAACATAAATATCCTCTTGAATTAACCCATTCAAAAAGATACTTTTAACATCCATTTAAAATAATTTAAATCCTTTAAAACAGGGAAAGGCTAAAAAAATTCTAATTACTTCAAGTCTCTCTACAGGGGCAAAAGTCTCCTCAAACTCAATCCCTTCAATCTGATTATACCCCTTAGTGACCAATCTTGTCTTATTTCTAATGACAACTTATGAGTCATTCATTTTCTTCTTGAATACCCATTTAGTTTCAACTACACTTTAATTTTTTGGCCTTGCAATTAATTCCCAAATATCATTTCTTATAAATTGATTCAATTCTTTTTGCATTGCCAAAATCCAAAACTCATCTGAAACTGCTTGATTTATATTTATGGGTTTTACTATAAAAATAAAGACAGAATGATTGACTTCTTTATTTAGTCCATGCCTAATCCTAGCACCCTTTCTAGGTTTATCTAAAATTAATTCCTTAGGGTGGTTTTTAAAAAATCTCAATTCTCTAGACAACAGATTTTCTATCTCTAAATTTTCATCCAAATTTATTTTCTCAATCTTTTGAGAGTTAATTTCTATCTCATCCTGTTCAACATTCGACTCTTCAAAAAATTCAGATTCATCAAATACAACATGTGTGGTCTCTTCAACTACCAAAGTTCTTTTGTTGAATACTTTATAAGATTTTTTAACACTAGAGTATCCAAGAAAAATTCCTTCATCTGATTTTGGATAAAATTTTTCTAAGGTAGTTTTTCCATTATTGTGTATGAACACTGTACATCCAAAAACATGCAAATATGATAAATTAGGTGTTCTCCCCTTAAGAAGCTCATAGGGTATTTTGTTCAATTTTATCCTAATGTTCACCCTATTCATAACATAATATGTCGTGATAACCGCTTCAGCCCAAAAATATTTAGAAAGTGAATATTCTGCCAATATGGCTCGAGCGGCTTCTATCAATGTTCTATTCTTTCTTTCGACTACCACATTCCATTGAGGGGTTCTAGGTGCAGAAAAATTGTGATCAATCTCTTTTTTCTTATAAAATTTTTCAAATTTATTATTGTTAAATTCTCCACCGTGATCACTTTGGATTATTAAAATCTCACATCCTAGTTTCCTCTGAATCCAAGTCAAAAAATCTCTAAACTTCTCAAATAATTCACTCTTATGATATAAGAATTTAACTCATATGAATCTATAAAAATCATTTACTATAACAAATTCGTATACCTTCCCTCCTAGACTTACAGTTCTAACTGGTCCAAAAAGATCCATATGCAAAATCTCCAATGGTTTACTAGTTATAATATCCTTATTGGACTGAAAAGAGGACTTCACCTATTTTTCTTATCGACATGCATCGCAAAGGTGATCCTTAATAAAGTCTAGTTTTGGTATACCTCTCAATAAATTCTTTTGGGTAATTCTCCTAAGGTTTTTCATGCTAGAATGAAAAAATCTCCTATATTAAAGCCATGACTCATCAGAAATAGTTTTCAAATAAAAAATAGTAGGAGTTTTAATACAATTTAAATTTAGCATATAAATATTATTTACCCTTAAACCATGCAAAACATAATTACCATTTGGCTTAATATGCAGCTAGTAGGAAAAAATTTAATATTGTATCTTTTATCACATAACTGACTAATACTCAACAGATTATTCTTTAAGCCTTCAACTAGTAGCACATTTTTAATAAAAAAGTTTTTCAAAATTCTAATCATACCTATGCCAACAATTTTCTTAGTGGTGTTATTTCCCAGTGTAACCCTGCCTCCATTCCTGGCTTCCAGTGTTATGAATTGTGTAGTAACTCCAATCATATGCTTTGAACAACCATTGTCCAGGTACCAAATGCTCTCACAAGGCCTTATATGAGAGTGTGCCTGCAAAATCATCAAATGTTAGACTTGGAAACCCAAACAAGTTTGGGTTCACCTTTTGGCAAATTAAAACCAGATGCATATATGATATGTCTAGGTTTATGCATCTTTGGTTTCCAAATTAAATGAGTTTTTCTAAAGGTACATATGTGTGTTATATGTCTAATCAATCTACAAGAAAAGAATTTTACTCTAGGAAATGAATTTCTCAATCTTCTATAACTACTCTGTCTATTCCTTGGTTGTAAAAATTTTGGCTTCAAAATAAGATTTGTAAAATCTTCAAGTGTTGGCGGTTTCCTATTTTTCTTAAGAGCTTCCACTTTCAATTTTAAAAATATGTTCATATCTTCCATCACATTATTACTATATTTCAAATAATGCTCTTTATTTTTTAATTCATCCTTAAATTTATTAAATTTTTCTTCTAATTTTGCATATGATGTTTTCAAAATCTCATTCTCCTTATTCAAATTGTCAAATTCATCAAGTAGCTCATGTGATTACTATCAATTAATGTATGATATTTCCTAAGGATTTTGTATTCTCTCTGCAGTTCTTGTAATTCCAAATTTATACTGGCATACATTTTCTTTAGCTTTCTATATGCATCATGTATTCTTCTAGAAACTTCAAATAATTCAGTATAAGTTAAGTCATATACATCTTCTTGATCTAACTGATCAAGATTATTGGCCATTAAGTACAAGCTGGTGACTTCCTCCTCCATTTAGTTTCTAACAAGTCTGAAGTTGAGTCCACCCAAAAAGCTCTTTGGATTTTATTCTTGCCCTTCTTCACATTTGGTTTCTCCTTTACCTTCTCCTTGCTTGGAGTGGCTTTAAGTTTTGGGAAGTCTATTTTTACATGTCCAAGTTTCCTGCATTCATAGCAAATCACAACATTTGAAACCTTGACATTCTTATAAAATTTACCTCTATTCTACTGTTGGTGTCTCTTTTGCTTCCTCTTTAGAAAGCTCCTAAATTGTCTAGTCATTAAGGCAATGTAATCCTCATCCTCGGGTTATGATAGATCACTCTCCGACTCCTCCACTTTCAGTGCTATATTATTCTCCTTTTTTGGTTCTTTTGCATCAATCTTTCTTTGACTTACTCCTTACTTGTAAGTAATTAGTGATCCAAGAAGATTTTCAATAGAGTAAACATTTAAGTTTTTAGACTCTATAATTGCAGTTATTTTAGCATTATATATAGTAGGCAAATAATGAAGTATCTTATTAACCATTTCAGCATTCGTTAGTTCCCTACCCAATGCATGAAAAGAAGTGACTATTTATGTGAATCTTGTGTACATGTCAGAAATAGATTTATTAGGTTTCATGAAAAATAATTCATAGTCATGTAACAAGATATTAAGTCTAGATTGCTTAACTTCGTTAGTTCCTTCATAAGTTATACAAAGTCTATCCTATATATCCTTTCCACTTTGTAAGTGGAAACCCGCATGTAGTCTTCTGACTTAAGTGCACAAGAAACTGTTTAAACACTTGGCATTTAGTTGAGCTAACTCATATTGTTCTGCAGTCCAATCTGCAAAGGGAATATCAACTCTAATACCATCAACTAATCTAGTTAGTTTTGTATACCCTTGTGGAACTAAGATCCATATATCATAATCTAATGACTATAAAAATGTAGACATGCATGTTTTCCAAAAATCAAAAAGAATGTTATCAAAAAAAGAAGGTCTAGTGATCGAATACCCTTCAGGTGTGTTTCAGTTTCCAAAAGTAGTCATGCTCATTAATAAAAAAGAAGTATAAACTTATTATTTTGAAATAAAGCTCTGATACCACTTGTTGATTCTTGTAGAATCTTAATTAGGTTGTTAAACCTAAGCTTATGTCCCAAGGCTAACCAAGAAGGGGGTGAATTGGTAATTTAAAAAATTAACCTTCTTGGATTTAAAAAAATGAGAAACTGATTAATGACTCGTAGCAAGTTGAGTTTAAAAATTTTGAAATAATTTTTCAACTATGGAAAAATAAACTTACAAAAATTAAAGCAACGAAAATAAAAAAACATAAAGGTTTATAGTGGTTCGGTTAAACATGACCTACATCCACTCCCTAAAGTCTCTCACTTCAGGTATTGCACTATTACCAAAGTGACTCTCCTTTTCCACCCACAACAAGACGGAGATGCCTTTAGAAAACTCTCTTCCACCAATCCTCGGTGCAGCAGAGAACCGTCATCTTTTCACACCCTCCAAGTGCAGGTAGAGAACCTTTATCCTTTCACACCCTCCAGGTGTAGGCAGAGAACCTACGACTGCTCACACTCTCCAAGTGTAGGCAGAGAACCTTTGGCTGTTCACACTCTCCAAGTGTTGGCAAAGAACCAAATCTTCTTGAAAGATCTTCACACGAGCAATCGAGAAAGATAAGAGAAAGAGTGAAGAAACAAAAATCACACATAGAAATTCTTACCCTTGAGTAACCTTGTGAACCCTTCACACTCCACTAGAAAGAAATCTCTCTTAAACATTCTCTCACACTCTCTTCTTCAATTACCCTTTTCAAATTACGAAGACCAGATGACAAAAAGATTAAATGACAATTTTTAGTGGACCTTTTATACAAAAGACACGAAAAATAGTCCAGAAAATTGAATTTTTCAAATTTATCTATCCACGATCATACCGTATGATCGTATTTTCATACGTACAAATAGTTTAAATAATGTTCCATACAAACTCATTATGTATCAGTACAAAATCATTTCATACCCGATCATCATCCGGTACGAACTGTGTTCGTCTGGTACAAATAGAAAAAATTCCAAAGTACATATGTATGAACTATCAGGGCAAAATGAAGGAAAACAAAATAGAGCCCTTCATCCCTGCACGATAAAAAATATCAACTTTATGAACTTTGTTCGAGGATAAACTAGAGCCCATAGTCTCGATACAATCAAAAAATATCATCTGTATGTACTTCATTCGTGGATAAACTTGAACCCATCATCCTAATACGATCAAAAAATATCATCCGTATAAACTTCATTCGAGGACGAACAAGAGGGCATCATCCTGGTACGAACAAAAAATATCATCTTTATGAACTTCGTTCGAGGATGAACCAGAGGGCATCGTCCTGGTATGAATGAAACATATTATCCGTATGATCTGTTCTTAGAAATTTTTTTTGAACATTTATGTTGGCTCCATTGCTCGTTGGGGAAAATAACAGACCAGATCATCCCATACAAACTAGTTTTGTACTATACGATTAGTTTAAAAATTATGAATTTTAAAACTTTCCCCCAATGTGTGTGTGTGCTCAATTACTCAATTACAATCACACTCTCTCATACTCAATAAAATAAAAAATACAGACTTCAATTTATAATACACTCTAAACTGATCTTGATTTAAGGTCTTCAACAATCCGAAGTATGATTTCCCTGAAATGTTAGTACACACAAGAGCAAAACAATTCTTTCAAAAATATGTTAGAAGAAAATAATAATCCAAGCAATAATTTTTGAAATCATCAAAAACATATAAGTTATAAGTATATCTAACATGCAAAACTAAATAACAACTATCTCAATATAAATAGTTGTGATTTCACATTTTCCATGAGTTAAACAAAAACCCTAAATCTTTATCTCATTCTAAACTATTCATATAATGGTTTCAAAAAAAGAATTCATATAATGGTTTCAATAATGCAAAACTTTAAATAGAGCTGGAGTATAACTAAACAAAGAATTGGAGGCATTTCATATAACGTTTCATGCAATATTCTAAATCATATTCAAAATACCAAGTAAACACCTAGGGTTAGAGTATTACCTCTATATAAGTAGTTTCAAGAAGAGTTTGAAGGCTAATTTTGTTCCTTTAGAGGTCTGGAATAGATTTGAAGCAAAACTTGAGCTCAAATAATGTCTAGATAGGATGTTTGAAGAGCTTAGACTGAGAAGCTTTCAATTTTTCATTGATCTCACTGCTAACAAGCCTCAAATGATTGGAAAATGCTTGGGAAGTATTTGGAATGGTTTGGGAAGCAAAAACGAAATGAGGGTTTAGAAGAGTCTACCCTATTCCTTAATCCTATGGCTATGATGCTCTAGGTTGATTTATTGAATGTTCAACACCTGCCCAAATAGCTAAGGTGTAGAGGAAGTGGCTACATAAGGTGAAAATAACCTTAGGTGAGTTTACTTAGGAGGGGAGCACCTTTATATTTCTGGATAAACCAATTGCATGATTAGTTTGAGAGGTATTTAGGGAAGTTTTAGGGTTGATCTAAAAAATTTAAACAAAATGGTTTGGAGGGAAATGAGAGGTTTGGTGTGGTTTGACCATATGAAGGGATTTTGAACATAAGTAACTATTTTGACCAGTAAACTGGTCAAAGCTATCTGAGATGGACTTTAGGAAGGGTTTATATGTTATTTAAGTTAATTGCATGAGGATTGGAGCAATGTAGTTAATCTTTACATGAAAAGTCAAGTGTATGCTTGGATTTTGACCATCCTTGATGAGTTGACCATGTTAAGCTTATCAAGATTTAACACATGAAGAGAGTAGACCCTTTAAGCATGCAATGGGACAAGTTTGGATGGATGAAAGGGGATAATTTAATTAAGGGAGTAGGTATGACCCAAATTTACCTAAGTATGACTAGTCATGGGTTTAGTTGACCAATTTAACTATTGAGATAACTAATCATGTCCAACTCATTACAAGTTGAGTCCAGAAGAGTTTAGTAAAATTCAAATGCAAATTAAGGTTTAATTATAGGAGGAGAAAGTGGTTAATCAATCAGGCTAGGTTACGCTAGCTCAACTAGTCAAATAGGTTAATTATTGGTTGAAGGGCCCAGTAATGAAGACTCTGATGTATGGAGCTCCTAATGAAGTGATTTGTATAATGATTAAAATCGGGGGATAGTGTACTAAAGGAGGTAGTGCACTAAGTTAGTTGCTAATAGTTCAGGGATGTGCTTAATATGTTGATTATGTTCTTTCTTTTATTTAGATGGTTATAACTCAGGGTCTCCTTATTTCAGATGGCCTCAACTAGAAATGAGGTCAAAAGAGGGCTCTAAAAAATCCTAAATTTTAATTTTTAGCCTTCTATTCATATGGTACATTTCTCAAATCATACAATATGATTAGTTCAATACTGTCAAAGATCATCCTATAGGATTAAAAATAATCCAGTGTGATTAGTTCAACTAAAAACTTAGATCACATAAGACAAACCAAAGTTTTTCCAAGGAGCTCTTGGGTGGATTGAATTGTATGATATATTTATCATACATAATGATTTTTAATTAATTTAAATCTAGTTCTTTTCCTTAGTTATAAAATTTAAATTTTAGGTAAGTATAATTGAGGATTATATAATACAATGTATTTTTTATAGTATGGTTAATTCATTTTTAAAATTTTAAATTTTCTTTTCTTAAGTAACTAGTAATCTATTGTGAGATTTCTTAGTATAGCTGACCATCCTATATGTTGTATAGATAGTACAATATGATTAGTTATATATCAATTTTAATTAATCTTACTTAATTAAATATTTTATTTTATTTTTGTTTGAACATATTATATATTATGATTGTTAAACAAATATTATGATATGTTTTTATAAATTTTAGTAAATATGTATGCTTACTTTGATGTTGTGCACGAATATCTTAGGTGAAGGAGCAAAAATTACAAAGTTAAGAATCATCACTACAACATCTTTAATTCCCCAATGCCATAATAGGATATTGAAGCAACGAAGCCTTAGAAAAAATTATTTAATTTAAGGTCTCAGTGAAACTAAGGTCAGCGACATAGTGTTACTTAGTGATGTAGAGCCATAAGTGAATATTGTGTTGAAACTCGTTCACTATGAATTAGGTTGTTAAGCCTAAGTTTATGTCCCGAGGCTAACCAAGAGGGGGAGTGAATGTGTAATTTAAAATTTTACTTCTACTCATGGATTTTTAGAAAACCTTTTTAATTATTAATGCAAGTTAAATTTAAAGTTTAAAAATAAACTTTTCAACCAGAGTAAACAACTTGCAATTAAATTAAATGTGGAAGAAAAATAAGAAAGAACACACCAGATTTATAGTGGTTCGGTCAAACCTTGACCTACGTCCACTCCCCGGAGGCACCCTCCGAGTATTGCACTAATACCACAAAGTGACTCTCCTTTTGCCCCCACAACAAGGCGGAGAAGCCTGTACAAAATCACTTTCACCTTCCCCGGTGCGGCGGAGGAGCCGGGTCCTTTGACCCCAAAGAGATATTCTTCTTCTCAAAACTTCCCTCAAGACGACCCTTGAATCCGATGGTACTGAGGTGCAAGTTCGCCGGAGCAACTGTGTGAATATCTCCTCCACACTCCCTTGAAATCCCCTCCAAGGATCTTCTCCCTCTCAAACTCCACCCTTTCCTCTCTCCCTTTCAAGTTCTCTCTTCTAGTTTTCTCCAAAAGAACGAAGATACAATGACTGCCAAAGATACACTTTATCGTCCTTTTACACTCTCTAAGTGTCGGCAGAGAATCGGACTGATGTTGTTGAACTTCACTTGAGAGCCTTCAAAGGAGATGGGTAGAAACTTGAAGGAAGCAAAGAGATCTTCACTTTAAGTAATCTTGTGAATCCCTCACAAACCCTCACTTGATCTCTCACTCTTCACTCATACAATCTCTCCCAAACACTCACACTCAATGATCCCTCTCAATAGAAAACAACTCCAAAGGCATTTGTAGTAGTTTCTAGGACTCCTTATATAGAAAGGACAAGAAAAACCGTCCCAAAAACTGCTAATTTCAAGTTTTTCTACGCAGTGGATCGTCCCGTACGAACCTGAGTTAGTCCCGTACGAACTGTGCAAAAACTGTCCAATACGAACCATTTGTGAATCAGTACAAACTAAATTTGTCCTGGGACGAAATTTTTTTGTCATGGGATGAAAAGTTATATCAAAGGTCAGTTCTGAAAAACTGCAGAACGTTGCCAGAAACTGCCATAGTCGGCTCCCTTCATCCTGGGGCGAATTCAGTTCGTTTGGATGAAATTTTTACAGAGAGAAACTCGTCCTGGCACGAATACACTTCGTCCTGAATGAGATTTCTCCAGAGGCCAATTCGTCCTTGGACGAATTCACTTCATCCTGGACGATCAGGACTTAGAAAAATTTTTCTTCAGTTCCTGTTCGTTCCATTTCTCTTAGTAGGAGATAACTGACTTGATCGTCCCGTACGAACTAGGTTTTCCCCATACGATCAATAAAAATTTGTAAGATCTCCTTAAGTGTGTGTGTTCTTATTCACTCAATTACAATCACTCCCTCTTAATTCAAAGAATAATCAAAGCTTCAATTTACAAAGGATTGTATGCTGAATTTGATTTGAAGTCTTCATAGTTTGGAGTTCGATTTTCCTGAAATGTTAGTACACACAATAGCATAACACAAATCTTCCAAAAAGTGTTAGGAGATAACTACACATAAAACAATAATATTTGGAATCATCAAACTATACAAGTTGCAAGAATGTAAAACATGCAAATAGCAACTCTCTTAACAATCTCCCCCTTTTTTATGATGTCAAAATGATTATTGTTTGTATAATTTTAAATTCTAAGAAACTCCTAAACTCCCCTTGAAATGATGAACATATGAAAATAAGGAGGCAATTGAACCAATTTTTTTGTTTTTAAAAAATTTTATACAAGAAAAAAATAATCACACAAAACAAAAAGAAAAAAAAATAAACATAAACACACAATATGAAAACATACGATAAAACAAATAAAAAATACAAAAATACACAAGACACAACGAACAATTTCTCACCCTTTTTGACAACATAAAAAAGTGAAGAAAAAAAAGTCTAGAAATGTAAGCAAACATATGAAAATCATTTGATAATTTAACCTTGAAAGTGATTGAAATAATATATGCAAATAAAATTAAAACATTAGTCAAATCATAAAAATTCATAAAATTTAAGAAGAGATATAACATAGAAACTAAAAAGAATTTATCAAAATATGAGTCTATTTAGACATTAAGATAAAGAAAATTATTGCAAGAAGGATGAATCATAAAATTGTATATTTCAAATTTCAATACAGAATATAAGTGAACATAAGATCAATTTGAATTAAGAGATTAAAAGAGTCTGGAAAAAAATAACTACCACATGTGGTGCTTTATGCATCTTTTTCAAATTTATGGCACATTTTTGTGCATCTTTTTACTTGTTGGGCTTATTTTGTTCCTCTTTTTCACATTGCGAATCTTTGCGCTTTTCTTTTGATTTTTGTACATTTGTATAATTTTCAAGAGTAATTGTATTCTTTCCAAAATCAATAATCTAAAATTTTAAATCTTTCTAAGTGCATAAATATTAATTGATAAGTGAAATACAAAATAAGAAAATATCACAATTGTAATAATAATATTAACAATAATGTAGTCTAAATAAATTTCATGAAATTGACCATCTTAATAATATCAAGTTATAAGTAAAACTTAAATTTAGAAAATTTAGATTTTCTAATAAATTCAATTTTATATTGCAGTTCAAAGTATAGCACTTGTAAGATAAAAAATTTAAGGGATTTTCATATAGGCTAACGAACATTTCAAACATAGAACAAAAACACTTAAACATAAAAAATCTAAAGCAATAAAAGTATAGAAAAACACTAAAAAAAACACAAGTACAAAAACTATAAAAATCTTCATATCACATTCCAAATGTCTCACAAAAAGATTCATTCTCAACATTGAACGACACGAAGTTCGCACATACAAACTTTGGGTTTCGTACGTACGATCAGTTATAAAAATTGAATCTACCCGTATAGCCATTTATATACGTATAGAAGAAGTAATACAAATCGTCTAGGACGATCAGAAGATCGTACAGTACGATATGTATTGGAAAAATTAAACAATATGCAATCAGTCAAAACCAACTATCAATTTGCTATAGAATTTGTACAGTACGAAAATATTTTCGTTCAATACGAATAGAATACTTAAAAAAATTTGCACGATCGATCTAAAACATGGAATCAGATGTGAAAACATTTCAAAATCATACAAAATACTAAAAATAAAAATAGAAAAAAACACACAAAACAAACAAAAATAAAAATACAACAAATAAAAAATATGCACACAAAAACACATAAACAAAGGGTTTAAACATCATTTTGCTCCTGGTCTGATGATTCAGAAGCTAGATCTGCCCAAGAGATTTTTTGCTTTTCATTATTATCCCTTTTTACAATTTGCTTATATTTACCTTTTTCTTTAGCAGGAAGAGTTCTCAAATTAGGGCACTGACTTTTCAGATGTCCAGATTTCTTACATCTAAAGAAAATAATATTTGAAGAAATCTGAACATTCTTACCATTTTTACCTTTATTCCACTTTTGTTGATGCTTATGCTTGTGCTTTAGTGAACTTTTCAATTTGCTTGTTAAGTCGTCGCTTTCCTTACCAACTAAGCCACTTTTCTCCATGTCTTCCGCTTTTAGCATTATTGTTTCACCTACATCCAAAAGTTTTTTACCCAAATATTGCTCATAGGCAATGAGTGAGCCAATCAAATTATCAATAGAATATTCATTCAAATTTTGTGATTCGCAAATAGCAACAACTTTGGCATCAAACTTGTCAAGTAAACAACGTAGAATTTTATTGACCATTTCAAAGTTTGAAAATTCTTTACCTAAAGCATGCAATAATGTTACAATTTGAATAAACCTATTATACATGTCTAAGATCATCTCATAAGGTTTCATGCTAAAGAGTTCATAGTCATGAATAAAAAAATTCAACTTAGATTGCTTGACTTCACTAGTACCTTCATATATAATGCATAAACTGTCCCAAATTTCCTTGCTGGTAGTACATGTAGAGATTCTCATATAATCTTTAGAATTTAAAGTACAGAACAAACAATTCATATATTTAGCATTTAATTCAGCATAAATTTGTTCTACTCTACTCGATTCAGAAAAAGGGGTCTCAATTTTGATTCCATCTATAATAAGTGACGGTACAGAATAACCACTTTGAATCATATGCCACATTCGATAATCTATTGATTACAAGAAAGTAGACATTCAAATTTTCCAAAAATCAAAACAAATATTTTCAAATAAAGGTGGTCTAACAATCGAATATCCTTCTAATATTTTACGGTTTCTAAAACTAGCCATACTCGTTTTTCAAAAAGTAGTCTAAATTTATAATTTTGAAACAAAGCTCTGATACCACTTGTTGGAACTCGTTCACTATGAATTAGGTTGTTAAGCCTAAGTTTATGTCCCGAGGCTAACCAAGAGGGGGGGTGAATTGGTAATTTAAAATTTTACTTCTACTCTTAGATTTTTAGAAAACCTTTTTAATTATTAATGCAAGTTAAATTTAAAGTTTTAAAAAAACTTTTCAACCAGAGTAAATAACTTGCAATTAAATTAAATGCGGAAGAAAAATAAGAAAGAATACACCAGATTTATAGTGATTCGGTCAAACCTTGACCTATGTCCACTCCTCGGAGGCACCCTCCGAGTATTGCACTAATACCACAAAGTGACTCTCCTTTTTCCCCCACAGCAAGACGGAGAAACCTGTACAAAATCACTTTCACCTTCCCCGGTGCGGCGGAGGAACCGGGTCCTTTGACACCAAAGAGATCTTCTTCTTCTCAAAATTTCCCTCAAGACGACCCTTGAATCCGATGGTACTGAGGTGCAATTTTGCCAGAGCAACCGTGTGAATATCCCCTCCACACTCCCTTGAAATCCACTACTAGGATCTTCTCCCTCTCAAACTCCACGCTTTCCTCTCTCCATTTCAAGTTCTCTCTTCTAGTTTTCTCTAAAAGAACGAAGACACAATGATTGCCAAAGATACACTTTATCATCCTTTTACACTCTCCAAGTGTCGGAAGAGAACTGTACCAATGTTGTTGAACTTCACTTGAGAGCCTTCAAAGGAGATGGGTAGAAACTTGAAGGAAATAAAGAGATCTTCACTTTAAGTAACCTTATGAATCCCTCACAAACCCCTCACTTGATCTCTCACTCTTCATTCATACAATCTCTCCCAAACACTCACAATCAATGATCCCTCTCAAGAGAAAACAAATCCAAATGCATTTGTAATAGTTTCTTGTACTCCTTATATAGAAATGACAAGAAAAACTGTCCAAAAAACTGCTAATTTTAAGTTTTTCTGCGCAGTGGATCATCCCATACGAACCTGAGTTAGTCCCGTACGAACTGTGCAAAAACTGTCCCGTACGAACCATTTGTGAATCAGTACGAACTAAATTTGTCCTGGGATGAAATATGTTCATCCTGGGATGAAAAGTTATATCAAAGGTCGGTTCTAAAAACTGTAGAACGTTGCCATAAACTGCCATAGTCGGGTCCCTTCGTCCTGGGACGAATTCAGTTCATTTGGACGAAATTTTTCTAGAGAGTAATTCGTCCTAGCATGAATACACTTCCTCCTGAATGAGATTTCTCCAGAGGCCAATTCGTCCTGGGACGAATTCACTTTGTCCTGGATGATCAGGACTTAGAAACATTTTTCTTCAGTTCCGGTTAGTTCCATTTCTCTTAGTAGAAGATAACTAACTTGATCGTCCCGTACGAACTAGGTTCGTCCCGTACGATCAATACAAATTTGTAAGATCTCGTTAAGTGTGTTTGTGTGTTTTTATTCACTCAATTACAATCACTCCCTCTCAATTCAAAGAACAATTAAAGCTTCAATTTACAATGGATTGTATGCTGAATTTGATCTAAAGTCTTCATAGTTTGGTGTTCGATTTTCTTGAAATGTTAGTACACACAAGAGCAAAAACAAATCTTCCAAAAAGTATTAGGAGATAACTACATATAAAATAATAATATTTTGAATCATCAAAACTATACAAGTTGCAAGAATGTAAAACATGCAAATAGCAACTCTCTTAACATATTGCATCACGAGAGTCTAAAAAAAATAATAATAATAATTTAATGTTGATGCACCAATCTCAAGAGAATCACAATGCTTGATGATGTAAGCAACCACCCCAACACCCATCTTTTATAGCACCATGATAGAGTAGTTAACAAATTAAGTATTACATTGAGTCAACCAGGCATCATATTAGATAATCTAACCGTTATGCCAAATTAACCTGACACCATAGAAGAGGACATTAAGTAGCTATGAGGTGCTAGTTCTAATTGTAATTCCATAGTGACACCATGTCGAGTGTGGTGATGCTTAAGCCTTTTAATGTAAAATATAGTTTTTTTTTTTAATTTCCTTATCTGGGAGAGACCAGAGATTAGTGATTAACATGTTGTGGAGTTGTTGGTTTTCCTTGTAGAGAGGAAAACCAAACTTAGGAGTGGAAAGGTATGGAGAGCAAAGGTGTAAGGGGAGAATCATGAAGATTCCATCTATATAATCTATTTGGAGTTCTTCATTCTGGGTGCTATTTTATTCATCTTTTCTATTTATACTTCTTTCATGAATAGGTAATATTAAGTGCTTTGATTAATTTATTTTTTAGTTTTGACTAAACTTTTAGTTTTGGACTAAAGAAGTAAAATTTTATGGATTTCCTAATAAAAATTTTTGTGTATAAATTTGAATATTTTTAAAAATATTTTCCATGTTTAATTTAATTTGTGCAATGTCCATATATAAATTTAAAATTTAGAGTGATGCAATGCCTCAATGAAGAAATGTTGTAAAAATTTGGAGTATTAAAATAGAATTTTTTTCATGCCTAGATATAAGATAAGTATGATTCTAGGATCCATGGAGATATAATAAATGTTGAGAGACCACAAAACTTTCTTTACACCATTACAAGCTCGACAGAGACCTAAAGGTGAATTAGATTTGATTCACAACTATTATAAACAGGTCTACTTAGGATTGCACATATTCATTCAAGATCATTTGTCCAGAATATTTTGATTTTTTGGTTATTTTTACTATTTTCTACATTTCTCAGTATTTCAAGTAATTAACAATTATTTTCATTATGAAAGATAAATTAGCAGCTTAAGTAAGCAGCACTAGAGTCATAATGGGTTTGACACTCTTCTCATAACACTTTTACTACTTGATCAGCACATGCATTTGCATTAGTTGGTAGAATTTAGCATATGAATCTATAGTGGCAAGCAATTTCATTATCACATAATTAAGCCACCAGTAAAGTATAAAAACTCTCTACATAAACATAAAATAATTATAATTCCCATCAAGTTTTTGGTATCATTGCTAAGGAAATAGTGTATGCTTTTGGAATTATTTCAATAATTTTAGAAAAACTATAAATTTAATCTTACTTGATTTGTAACTTGTTTTGTTATCATTATTTTTTGTGAAGCTGTAATCTGTAACTGTTTATATTTTGTATTTTTTATTTTTAGTTTGTTTTATTACATTTCAATTTCTATTTGTTATTGGTGTATGAATAGTAGATCTAGTAACGGACCATTATTGTTTGACTTAAAAATAGAAATGACCCTTATAAAACCCCAAAAAACCAAAAAGATTTTAGCTATAGTAATGGTCGAACAAAATATATAGCATGGCCATCCTAGTCTTCTTACGGAGTATGTCAATCCCTTAGTAGATGGAATTCATCAGAGTATCAACAAACATGCTATCCAAGCCAATAATTTTAGCTAAAACCCACCAGTATCCAAATGGCATTGAATTTATAATTTGAGAGAACTCTTGTTGGGAATCTCAATCTACACTTATCTTATTTCTTAGAAATTTATGTAATATCTAGGTATAATGGAGTCAGTTATAATGCTATTAGACTTTATTTATTTTCATTTTTTAAGAAACAAAACTAAAATGTTGTTGAATTGCTTTCCCCTAGACTCTATAACTACTTGGAATGATTTACTACATAAGTTTTTAGCAAAGTATTTCCCCCCATCTAAAACTGCTAAACTTAGGAATGATATTACTTCATTTTCTCAATTTGATGGAGAACCAATTTATGAGAGATGGAAAAGTTTTAAGGAGATGTGTAGAAAGTACCTTCATTATGCTTTTCTTGATTGGTTAGCTATTCAAACTTTTTATAATGGGCTTGTAGGATCCTTTATGTAAATAATCATTACGGTAGTGAGATGATCTTTAATGTCAAAATCTTTTAATGATGCTTATAATAAAGGAGATGGCAAAAAATTACTTCCAGTGGCCTTCTGATAAGGTAAATCCCAAGAGAGTAACCAGTGACTTTGAGTCAAATGCTTATCAATTTTGACTACTCAAGTAGTGGCCACATATAAGAAGTAATATAATTTTGGAGTTAGGATCACCTATGCATTGGAATAGAATGATTTAAATTTTGCTGGTGAGTTTAGTGCTTAAGTGATTGAGAATGTGAATATAATTGGAATACCTAATAATCCCTCTTTAAATATTTAAAATTGAGGTTGGAGGAATCACCAAAATTTTAGATGGAGTAATAATATTTGTGGACATTAGTGGGTGCTAATCAACCCAACCCTATAGGATGTTAGAATAACCCTTGAAAGTATTTAGTGAATCCTAAACCTTCTTATCCCCATGGCTTTAGTTAGAATAATCAATTAAAAGATAAGAATGCACCTTTGGAGGATTCTATACTGTAGATAAGAAACTAATTATAGAGCAAAGCTGTTGCCATTAGAAATTTGGAGAATCAATTAGGGTTATAGGAATTTTTTTAGTGGTACGCCCTATGGAACCTTACATAGTACCATTAAAATTATTCATAAGAAAAAAGGGGAAGATCAAAGTTTGGAGCATTTGAGGAAGTGTAGTGATGTTGCACAGACAAAATGAAAATTTTAGGTAAAGTCTTGGAGGAAATTCAATTTCGTTGGTGTAAATAATTCATTGTTTGCTTGTTTATGTAAAGTATTGTTATTCATTTCATTATTTAATATTTTAAGTATTATTTTTGTTTATTATTTGTGAATAATATTATGTGTGGATTTATTATGAGTTTAATAATTATTTTTTTAACTAGGTTATTACATTATATTTTTCGAGCATCTTATATAATGAGCAAAAATTTAACTAGCGCCTGTTGACCTCATTTTTGTATGAGTCAATTGGAAAAATCCAATCCCTAAGTCTAACCAGACCCTAAATCTATGCAAAACCTAGGATCAATCCAGATTAAAATCAAACCCATACTTCAAACCTATCCAGACTTAAAATCTACTCAGATCTCAATTCCAGTTTAAACCTTAATCCTACCTCTAATATAGCTTCAATCCTATCAATTCATTTATGATCATTTAAATGATTGTCATTGATTTACATAATTCAAATTCAATCAATCAAATCTAAAATCCATATAAAATCTTGAAATCTAGACCAAAATCTAATGTTAGAAGGCTCTATCCTTCAAGACTTTTTTTAGTAGTTCTATAAGCATTTCAAACCCCAATCAAATGACCCCCAATTCATGATAAATCAATTGAATATATATTAGGTATATTCCTAGTGTATGCTCCACAAATTTGAGCTCAATCTAAGGTCTCTTACCCCAAAAATTGGATTGAAATCCAAAGGCTGTAAAACCTTCAAATATTTACGATCTATGCTACTAGATCTTTCCACTAGTGGAATTTGAACTTAGAGCCTTCTCCAAAGCCTCTAATCACTTCTAGATCCTTGATCATGATTTTTTTAGTAGTAAACTACATTTTAGTGGACCCATTTTGACTCCAAGTCGACCAAGGGTCATAATGCCCAAAATGCCCCTCAATGGCAATTTTGAAGTTGTCAATAAACTTCAATATGACCTTTTCACATTAAGACTTAGAAACTTCTCCAATGCATCGTAATCACCATTAGGAGTACATTGGACTCAAGTCCTAACTTTGGTCAAAATGGGTTGTGCAAGCCAACTAATTTTGACCAAAATGCCTCTAATGGTTGTGTATAATTATTTCAAACTAAATAACCTCCAAATTGCATGATACCACTTCCATTCAACTACATATGTCAAAAAAAAACTTGTTGGACCAAAACTTAGGCCCTGTGTCAACCTGATTGATCAAGTCAACTTAGATTAACCAAATAGGCCCTCGAGGGTCCAAATAGTCAATTTGACTGAAATGACCTCTCCAAACCCTGAGAGAACCTATAACTGACTCAAAACATTAAACCCAACTTGTTAGACCTAAACCTAGGCCCTGGGTCAACATGGTTGACCAAGTTCACTGAGGTTGACCAAATAGGCCCTTAAGGGTCTAAATAATTAATATGACTGAAATGACTTCTCTAGAACTTTGGAGCACCTCCAAAAGTTTTAAAATATCATTTCAAGTTTGTTGAACCCAGTCTAAGACTTTGGGTCAAGTCAACCAGGTTTGACCTAGATAGCCTTTTAAGGGTCAAAATGGTTATTTTGACCATTTTGACCCTTAATACCTCCACCATACCCTATTTTTCATTTCAAATTTGTTTAATTATGACCTAGATCTTGGGTCAACTTGGTTGACTAAATTACATCTTGAGCCTATTTATATACAATCAAGTTCTAGATCAATTCCAAATCCTCTCAAACTCACCTAATCACTCCTTGTGATTTAGAATTGAGTGGACCCCCAATCCAATCAATAGTCAACTAAGACCCAAATATAGCCCAATTTGACCTATTTGGGTCAAATCAAGCCATATCACAAAACTAATGTCTTCATGCCCTATATATTATTCCAATATATGTCCTAATTGCATTTGAATATTGCATGAGTCAAACCATAGTAAAATTGACCAAGTTAATTATTAAGGCTTTATCAAATCATCTTAAACTACTTTCCAAGCTTCAAATACACTATATTAAAGCCTTAAGATATGTCCAATTAGCTTTTTAAGCTCCTCCCATGCCACCTTAGAAGCCACATTACATGGGGACTGGTCAAATAGTCAAACCAACTCTTTAGAGTGGTCAAACATGGTCAAATGACCTCTTAAACCTAATCTCCTCCTTCTTAAGCCTCTATAACAACTTTAGGGTATTATAGAACCTTCTTAGAGTCATTCCTAGCCCTTGGATCAGAATCAAATAGCTCCAATCACTCTACATATGCAAGTGGGGACCAAATTCCTTAAACATGGGATGTTCTACAGTACCATTGATTCTTCTGCTCCCAAGCATCATTTCACCCCATTTATTTCTCTCTCTAGGTGGAACTTAGTGAGAGAAGCTGTGGGGATGGTAGGGGGTGATCGAAGGTCACCTCCCTGCTCGAGCGGGGGTGAAAGTGACTTTAATGTTAGCGATGAGGATCGGTGATGATCTAGCGGCGGGTTTGGAGGTTCGAAGAAGCCAGGGGTTCAATCTCCTTGTAAGGTTGTGGGGAATAAGACAAAAGGGAAAGGTAGGGATGATAAAAAATCTGGATTGGATGGATCTGTTGAAGGCTGTTGGGAGACTAAGCCTCGCAACTTGAACTCTAAATTGCAACAGCAAGTAGCTAAGACCGATGATGGTCAGATGCGAGCTATCATGAGTAAGGTGGAGGATTCTCCTCTTATGTTGAAAATGGAGCTGATGCTGGCCTTTGAAGTAAGTATGATGCTTAATCTGATGTTTATTGGGATGGATTCGTTGATGGAGGTGGAAGAGTTATAATATGTACTAGAGGGTAGGGTAGACATGGAGGAGATGTTTGATGTGGAAGCTGCTATGCTTGGACGGGATAGATCGATGGAGATTATTCTAGAGTGCACTGATTTGAGCCATAATATGATGTTCAGAGTGGATTGCTCGATGGAGGTGAGTTCTACTTTGAATGTTCTGAATAATGTCACTATTGACAATGCTGGTAGGGACAATCAATTCTATTCCAGAGGTGAATGGAGTAGAGTCTGGTTCTTCTGGATTCACCAATCCGTTGAACAGCACTCTAAGTGCCTGTAATGTTGCTTTAGAATGTATTTATTAAAGCTTGGGGAATTTAGAGGGGAAAAAAGTGAGTAGAGGCCCTCTGTTTTCAGTAGGTATTGGCAATGCTTGGAAGAAGCTGGATCACATCCCGATCCCTCATCCATAAGAGAAATGATATCTCATCGGATAGGATTTCTGTTGATCTTAACTTGGAATTGGTCAAGGCTAATGTGATCATGCTTGATAGAGCTATTGTCGGGAAGATATTGGGCAAAAGAGTTTCTTACTTCATGCTGAAATCGGAGATCCAGCGGCAGTGGGGAAGATTTGGCGACTTCCAGCTCACTACTATGGGATTTGAATGCTTTGTCTGTATCTTCTCTTCGATTGAAGCTAGGGATGCTGTTCTGTATGGCGATCCCTAGTTTATTGGTGGAAACATTATGGGATTGGATCGATGGATGCCTTGCTTTTCTCCGGCATCCATGGAAGGGCTATCCTCCCCTGTTTGGATATGACTTCCCAATCTCCCCTTACATTATTGGGATGCCTGTAATATCTCTAGAATTGCTTTGAGGATTGAGGTTTTGCTCTGGATTGACGTGCAGACAGGCAATTGGGGGAGACGTTAATATGCTCGTGTCTGTGTTCATATGAATCTTGCCAATAAGCTTCAGGCGGGAGTATGGGTTAATGGAATGAATGGAAAATTCTACCAGAAAGTTGAGTATGAGGGTATTGGTACTCTCTGTTATGGTTGTGGCAAAGTTGGGCATCGCCGAGAGCAATGTTCTTCGAAGGCTGCTAAGCAAGGGGAAATTCCTTTGAAGAAGACGGGTGATCATGTGAAACAAGGAGGATTGGGAGAGGGTACTTCAACCCAAATCACGATCAGTACTGGGAGGAAAAAGATGGAGCATAATAAGATGGCCGGCCCTTCTATGGTCAAAATGGAAGGGAATAACTTGAAGAAAGCCAATGACAGCCGGGATAAAGGCAAGGTGGTGGAGTTGCAGGAAGATAAGGAAGCTGATAACAGCAAAAATGTGGGCTGTACTCAAGAAGAGGAGGATCAGATGGGGCCCTGGATCCAAGTTCCTCCAAGAAGGAGTGCCCGACTTCAGGGAAGGCCTCAAGAAACTTTTGGTAATAAACAAATTCTAAATATCCCAAAGCAAGTGGATTTGAATAAAATTAAGGAACCCCAAAGCACCATTAAGCCAACTCATAAGAAAATTAAGATGGGCTTTAAGAAGCCATTGCCATATACTAAACGTATTATGCAAAGGCCTAACATATTTAAGTATGAAAAGGAGTTGAGCTAGCTGGGACCAATAGAAGAGATCCCTTGGAAGCGGAAGAAGGAGGTGCTAGAAGAACATGGCGGTGGGGACGCCTCCCCTTTCAAATGTCTTCTATTTTGATATGGAATTACAGGGGTGCCCGTAAGAAGCAAATGGGGTACTACTTGCATAGCCTTGTTGGCAACAACGAGGTTTATTTTGTTGGACTTATTAAAACTATGGTGATGGATATTAATAGGATGGAGGTGGATCGGCTGATTGGAAGTGGCTGGGAGTTCTTTCATTCCCTGGCGATTGGAAGATCTCACGGATTGCTTGCCTTATGGAGACGTGATAATGTTCAGTTTGAAGTTCTTGCTAATATGGAACAGGCTCTTATTGGGCAACTTATGTTACCTAATATGCAAAAATGGACTGTTGCATTAGTTTATGCTAACAAAGATTATCACGGCCGGCATATTCTCTGGAATACCATTAGCTCATGGATTAGTATGGTCCTCCCTGTGATTGTGGGGGGAGATTTCAATAGCTGTTTAAATCAAAGTGAGAAAAAGGGTGGTAGGAGGTATAGCTTCTCGGTGGGGGCTTAGGAGATGTCTGAGTTTCTTGTGGATAATGATCTACATGATTTGGGTTTCTTGGGACCCAAATACACCTGGTCGAACAATAAGAGTGGTAACATTAATATTTGGGTGAGGCTTGATAGAATTTTGATGAATTTGAAAGGGCTAAGATTGGCTCCCTTAACTATGGTTAACCACCTTGTTCGCCTTGCTTGGGATCACTGTCCGCTGTTGCTGAATTTATTTACAGAGATGCCGTGACATGGATGTAAATGGATTCGATTTTAAGATATCTGGATGACATACCCTTTCACTTGGAAGCTGGTATGGAAAAATTGGACTAAGTTGGACTTTGGGCAACCTGATGAAGTGTTGAACCATAAGTGCCGAAGAACTCTGAAGGCTCTATTTTACTGGAGTCGTAATCGATTAAAGGAGCTTGGTGAATTGAAAAACTCCCTTGAAGAGGATATTGAAGAACTTCAAATACTGGAATGCTCAATTGACGGTCTGAATGAAGAATAAGAATAAGAACTTCGCCTGAAGGCATTGGAACTTAATGCCACTATGGCACGCTTGGCTACCTAGCGGAAGTAGAGAGCAAAGGCTAGATGGATTGAGGAAGGGGATATAAACTCGCTCTTTTTCCACTTGATGGCTTCTACTTGTAGGCGGGGGAATAGAATTGTGGAAGTTCTAGACTCCAATGGAGGGAAGATTATTGAGCGAAGATGCTACAGGAAGAATTCTAGAATTTTTTCATGCAAAAATGGAGGGATAGGTAGGTGTCCATGGACAATTGGCCTATTTTTTGTGATGAGGATATGATTTCTAAGCAATTTAATGATAGTCTAGAGGTGGATATTTCAGATCATGAGATTCAACAAGCTGTTTTCATCCTGGGAAATAATAGAGCTCCTGGGATAGATGGTATTACTTCCTCTTTCTTGAAATTCTACTAGGAAATTATTAAAGGTGATGTGATTCATGCTATCCTGCATTTTTTTGCTACTAATTCTATGTGTCAGAGCTGGAAAGAAACCTTGGTGGTGCTTATTCCTAAGATGGAAATGCCAATATGCCATCTAAGTCAGGCCCATTAGCTTGTGTCAATCGTTTTACAAGGTTCTGGCCAAGGTATTGATTAATCACCTTAAACCGGTGCTGAGTAACCTCATTAGTGAGGAACAAGGGGCCTTCATTCTAGGAAGATCTATTTCCAGTCATGGGCAGCTAGCTCAGGAGATGATTATTGAGAGAGCTGCTACTTAACTTTTGCATGTTTTATATTCTTGCAACTTGACATTTTAATGATTCCAAATATTATTATATTGATTATTAATTTCTCCTAACATATTTTAGAAGAAGTATTTTTAGCTCTTGTGTGTACTAATATTTCAGGGAAATCATACTCCAGATTATTGAAGACTTCAAATCAGGATTTGATTATAATGTTTTGTAACTTATAGTTTGTATTTTGTTCATTTTGAGTAAGAGAGTGTGTGATTGTAATTGAGTAACTTAGCACACACACACTAGGAGACATCTTTAAAAGTCAAAAATTTTAAAATGCTGATTGTACAGGATGAACTATGTTCGTACAGGACGATCAGGTTAGTTATACTCTCTAAAGATCAATGGAACGAATAGAATGGGTGAAAATGTTTTCTAAGTCCTAATCGTCCAGACAATTTTACCCTATTTGTCCCAGGATGATGTTCTCTCTCCTCATGCTTTGAACTAATCATCCAGACAATTTTACCATGTTCGTCCCAGTACGATGTTCTCTGGACTCATGCTTTGAACTAATCGTCAAGATGATTTTTCTATGTTCGTCCTAGGATGATGTTCTCTGGACCCATGCTTTAAACTAATCGTCCAGATGATTTTACCATATTCATCTCAGGACGATGTTCTCTGGACTCATGCTTTGAACTAATCGTCCAGATGATTTTACCCTGTTCATCCCAGGATGATGTTCTCTGGACTCATGCTTTGAACTAATCATCCAGACAATCTTATACATTCGTCCTAGGATGATGTCCTCTATTCCTTAAAACATATGGACCGTCTTGTAGTTTTTTTCCAATAAAGCTTGGAAATAACTGTTCGTACCGGACGAACTATATTCGTACGGGATGATGATCGGGTACGAAGGCATTCGTACCAATACACATTGAGTTCATACGCAACATTTTTTACACTATCCGTACGTATGAAATTTGATCGTACGGGATGATCGAGTATGTACAAATTTGAAAAATTATAATTTTTGGATGATTTTTCGTGTCTTTCTTATAAAAGGTCCACTTAAAACTATCTTGTAATCATTTTGTCTACTGGTCTTCGTGCAAACTGAAGGGAGATTTAAGGAGAGAGTGTGAGAGATTGTTTGAAGAAGGATTCTTACTACTGGAGCATGAAGGGTACACTTAGTACTCAAAGGTAAGGATCTTCTTTTGTGAATTATGATTACTTCCCTCTTTTTTCTTGTCCTTCCAGATTTCCCATGAAAAGTTCTTTTCAAGAAGATCTGGTTCTCTACTGACACTTGGAGAAGTGTGAAAGGATGAAGGGTTCTTTATCTACATTTGGAGAAGTGTGAAAGGACAAAGGTTCTCTGCCTACACTTGGAGAGTGTGAATAGCGGAAGGTTCTCTGCCTACACTTGGAGAGTGTGAACAGCGGAAGGTTCTCTACCTACACTTGGAGAGTGTGAACATCGGGAGGTTTTTTGCCTACACTTGGAGAAGTGTGAAAGGATGAAGGTTCTCTGCCTACACTTGGAGAGTGTGAACAGTGGAAGGTTCTCTACCTACACTTGGAGAGTGTAAATAGCGGAAGGTTGTCTGCCTACACTTGGAGAGTGTGAACAGCGGGAGGTACTCTACCTACATTTAGAGGGTGTAAAGACGATGGTTCTCTATCGCACTGGGTAGTGGTGGAATAGAGTTTTTGTGAAGGCTTCTCCACCTTGTTGTGGGGCAAAAGGAGAGACACTAAATAGTAATAGTGTAATTCTTGAAGTTGGAGACTTCAGGGAGTGGATGTAGTTCGTGTTTGACCGAATCACTATAAATATTGTGTCTTTTTTTTTTTGCTATTTTTTACTTTACTGGTTCTATTGATCTATGGTTGAAAAATCATTTTCAAAATTTCACTATAAGTTTTTATCGATTTAAAAATAAGAGGAATTTTTTAAATTACCAATTCACCCCACCACTCTTGGTTAGCCACTGGGACATAAGCTTAGGTCTAATAACCTAATTCATACTTAATAAGTTTCAACAAGTGGTATCAGAGCTTAGTTTCAAAATCATAAGTTTAGACTACTTTTTAATTAACAACCATATCTATATTTCGAAACTGAAACACACCTGAAGGTTACTCTATTACTAGACCTCTATTATTTAACAATATTCCTTTTAATTTTTGGAAAATATGCATGTCTACATTTTTACAGTCACTTGATTACCGTATGTGGATCTTAGTTCAGGAAGGATATACAAAACCAACTAGATTAGTTGACGAAGTTAGAGTTGAAACACCCTTTGTGAACTGGACAGTAGAAGAACATGACTTAACACAACTTAATGCTAAATGCTTGAATAGTTTCTTTTGTGCTCTTAAATCTAAAGATTACAAGTGGGTTTACACTTGCAAGAGTGGAAGGGACATAGGGGATAGACTTTGTATAACTTATGAGGTGACTAATAAAGTTAAACAATCCAAACTTCATATCTTATTGCATGACTATGAATTGTTTTGCACAAAACCCAATGAATTCATTTCTAACATGTACACAAGATTTACACAAATAGTCACCTCTTTACATGCATTAGGTAGGGAACTAACGAATGCAGAAATGATTAAAATACTTCATTGTTTACCTACTACTTATGATGCTAAAATAATTGCGATTATAGAGTCTAAAGATTTAAACATTTACTCTATTGATAATCTTCTTGGATCACTAATTGCTTACAAGTAAGGGGTGAGTCAAAGAAAGATTGATGCAGGTGAACCACAAAGGGAGAAGAACATAGCACTGAAAGTGGAGGAGTCAAAGAGTGATCTCTCATAGCTAGAGGATGAAGACGACATCGCACTGATGACTAGACAGTTCAGAAGCTTTTTGAATATGAAGCAAAAGAGACGCCAGCAATGGAATCGTGGAAAATTTAGTAGAAATGTCAAGGTTTCAAATGATATTATTTGCTATGAGTGTAGGAAACCTAGACATATTAAGTCAGACTACCAAAAACTTAAAGCCACTCCTAGCAAGGAGAACGTAGAGGAGAAACCAATTGTGAAGAAGGGAAAGAAGAAATTCCAAAGAGTTTTCTGGGCTGACTCAGCTTCAGACTCGTCAGAGACTAAAAAGGAAGAGGAAGTCACCAATCTGTGCTTAATGGCCAAAAATCTTGATCAGTCATATCAAGAAGATGTATGTGACTTAACTTACAATGAACTTTTAAAAGTCTCATAACGCATAAATGTTACATATATAAAGTTAAAGAAAATGCATGCTAGTCTGAACTTAAAATTTCAGGAACTACAAAGAGAATAAGATATCCTCGGGAAAGATCATGCTTTAATTGATAACAACCACATGAAATTGCTTGATGAGTTTGACGATTTGAATAAGAATAATGAAATTTTAAAATCATCATATGCAGAACTTTTAAAATAAATAAAAATTAATAAGGATGAATTTGAGAGCAAAATGTATCGAATAAATTATACAAATCGTATCTTGGAAGATATGAATTTTTTTTACAAATTAAAGATAAAAGCTCTCGAGGATAATATGATACCACCAAGACTTGAAGATTTCACAAATCCTATTTTGTATCCTAAATTTATGCAATCCATAAATAAACATGGAAACTATAAAAATTTAAGAAATCCATTTTAAGGAGTCAAATGTCATAATTATGGATTATTTGGACATATAGCTCACACCTATACATTGAAGAAGAAAACACATTTGGTGTGGAGACCTAAGATTCATAAACCTAGACATATCATACATGGATCTATTTAAAATTTGCAAAAAAATGAACCCAAACTTATTTGGGTTCCCAGGTTTAATATTTGATGTTTTTGTAGGATCGCTCTCACACAAGGCCTCGTGAGAGCATATGGTACATGATAATGGTTGCTCAAAGCATATGATTGGAGATACTACACAATTCATATCGCTGGAAGCCAGGAGTGGAGACAAGGTTACACTTGGAGATAACACCACAAGGAAGGTGATATGGTCAGTTATGATTGGAAATCTTAAAAACTTTTTTATAGAAAATGTTTGGTTGGTAGAAGTCTTAAAGCATAATCTTCTAAGTATTAGTCAACTATGTGATAAAGGTTATTGTGTAAATTTTTTTCCTACAAGCTGCATATTAAGCTTGAATGGTAATGATGTTTTAAATGGTATACGGGTAAATAATGTGTATATGCTAGACTTGAATTGCATTAAAACTCCTACTCCTTTTTGTTTAAAAACTATTTCTGATGAGTCATGTCTTTGGCATAGGAGACTTTGTCATTCTAGCATGAAAAACCTTAGTAGGATTACCCAAAAGAACTTAGTGAGAAGTATACCAAAACTAGACTTTACTAAGGATCACCTTTGTGATACATGTCAATTAGGAAAATAGGTGAAGTCATCTTTTCAGTCCAATAAGGATCTTAGAACTAGTAAACCACTGGAGATTTTATATATAGATCTTTTTGGACCAGTTGGAACTGTAAGTCTAGGAGGGAAGATATACATATTTGTGATTGTGGATGATTTCTCTAGATTCATATGGGTTAAATTTCTATATCATAAGAGTTAATCATTTGAGAAATTTAAAAACTTTTTGACCTGGATTCAAAGAAAACTAGGATATGAGATTATGACTATTCAAAGTGATCATGGAGGAGAATTTGAGAATAAAAAATTTGAGGATTTTTGTAAGGAGAAAGGAATTGATCATAATTTTTCTGCACCTAAAACCCCTCAGTAGAATGGGGTAGTAAAAAAAAATAGAACATTAATAGAAGCTGCCCGAGCCATGTTGGCAGAATATTCACTTCCTAAATATTTTTGGCCTGAGGTGGTTAGCACAGTATGTTATGTTCTAAATAGGGTGAACATTAGATCAAATTTAAATAAAATACCCTATAAGTTACTAAAGGGAAGAACACTTAATTTGTCACATTTGTATGTTTTTGGATGTAAGGTGTTCATACATAATAATAGAAAATCTGTCTTAGGAAAATTTGATTCAAAATCAGATGAAGGAATTTTTATAGGATACTCAAGTGTTAGAAACTCTTATAGAGTATTCAATAAAAGAACTTTGATAATTAAGGAGACCACACATGTTGTATTTGATGAATCTAGAATTTTGGAAGAGATAATTATTGAAGACGATGAGGTAGAGATTAACTAACAAAAGATTAAGAAAATAAATTTGCATGAAAATGTGGAAATAGAAAACCCGGTGTCTAGAAATTTGAGATTTTCTAAAAACCACCCAAGGAATTGATTATAGGTGAACCTAGTTAGAGTGTTAGGACTAGGCATAGACTGAACAAATAAGTTAATCATTCAACTTTTATTTTAATGATAGAACACACAAATATTGATCAAGCACTTTTGGATAAATTTTGGATATTAACTATGCAAGAAGAATTAAATCAATTTGTAAGAAATGATGTTTGGGAATTAACTGCAAGGCCAAAGAATCAAAGTGTAGTTGGAACTAAATGCGTATTCAAGAATAAAATGAATGACTCAGGAGTAGTCATTAGAAATAAGGCTAGATTGGTAGCTAAGGGGTATAATCAGATTGAAGGGATTGATTTTGAGGAGACTTTTGCCCTTGTAGCTAGACTTGAAGCAATTAGGGTTTTATTAGCCTTTACCTATTTTAGAGAATTTAAATTGTATCAAATGGATGTTAAAAGTGCCTTTTTAAATGGGGTAATTCAAGAGGATATTATTGTATAATAACCTCCAGACTTCAAAAATTCTAAACACATAAATCATTTTTTCAAATTGAAATAGGCATTATATGGATTGAAATAGGCACCTAGGGCTTGGTATGAGAGATTGAGCACCTTCCTACTTAAGAGATCTTTTGAAAAATGAAGTGTGGACAACTATCTTTTTGAAGAAGGTTGAAGAGGATATACTCATTGTACAAATTTATGTTGATGATATCATCTTTGGATATGCAAATAAAAATATTTGTGATGATTTTTCTAAAATAATGAGTAGTGAATTTGAGATGAGTTTAATAAGAGATTTGAGTTACTTTCTAGGTTTTAGCATTAAACAAATTGAGGATGGTACATTTCTTAGTTAGTCAAAATATGTTAAGGACATCCTCAAAAAGTATAAAATGGATAATAATAAAGCTGTTAGTATACCAATGAGTTCCTCAATTCATTTGGATAAGGACCCTAAGGGAAAATCTGTTGATCAAAAGAAGTTTAGAGGGATAAGGATCTTTTATTTACTTAACAGATAGCCGACCCGATATCATGTTTAGTGTTTATTTATGTGCTAGATTTCAATCAGATCCAAAAGAATCACATTTGACAGAAGTGAAAAGGATTTTAAGGTATCTGTTGGGAACTCAAAACTTAGGAATTTGATATCCCAAGTTTAGCTCTTCATTTGAAATAATTGGATATTCATATTCAGACTTTGCAGGTTGTAGGATTGATAGAAAGAGCACTTCTAGAACATGTTAATTTATTGGAAATTCCTTAGTCTCTTGGTCCAGCAGAAAACAAAATTCAGTAGCCCTATCTACTACTAAAGCTGAATACATTGCCTTAGGAAGTTATGTGGTACAAATACTTTGGTTGAAAGAACATTTGATTTATTTAGGATTAATAATAGGCACTATTCCCATTTATTATGATAACACTAGTGCTATTTGTATTTCTAAAAATCCTATTCAACATTCAAGAACCAAATATATAGGCATCAGGCATCATTTCATAAGGGGATCCCTATCCAAAGGATAAATTGAACTCATTCATGTTACAACAGAAAATTAACTTATAGATATATTTACAAAACCACTAGCCTTTGATACTTTCAGTACATTAAGAACAAGACTTGGTGTGATTGATTTGAATGCTTAAATATAAGTCTCTGCAACATTGATTTTTAATTTTGTGTTTTTCCGTATGTGTTATATTTTTTTGTTCATATGGTTTTGAATTTTATTGTTTTGATTGTTGGTATGAAAAATTTGTGTATAAATTTTTTTTTTCACATAAAAAATTCCTGTTTTTGAGCATGGTATAAAAAAATTTGAGTGACAATCATCTGTACGAAATTAATTTCGTACAGGATGAATCTTGTAGCGTATTAACGGTTGATTTTAACGGTTTGCATACAGTTTTTCAGTTTTTTATACCGTTCGTCTGTATGATTATGACGATTGTCCGGACGATATGTATTCAATTGTATATACGCATGTAGACAGTTATACGAATAATATCAATTTATTTATTTCTAATCATACGTATGAACGTTCAGTTCGTACATATGAATACATGGCACTTCAATGTGGGGGACGTTTCAAACTATCATAAAAATGATCTTAAATAACTGATCATCCCGGATGAACACCTGTTCATCTGTACGATCGTATGGTCAAAAGTCTGTACGAAAGAACGCCTCGTAACTTGCATGTTTATGAAAAGTCATTTCTTTTTTGGACCAATTCATTTGTCCATATGAAATAAGTTTCATACGTACGAACCCAATATCGTACAAGATGAAACTATTTTCGTTCATATTAAAGTTTATTTTCTCTTTAAATTGAAAGGTTTTGAACTCAAATTTTATCACTTCAAAAAACCCTTTCAATCTTCTAAATCTCCTTGATCTTCTCCATGGCTAGTTCAAGCAAAAGAGACAGGCAAAAGGTACTTACTAAGGGGCCCTACTCTAGAAACTCAGGAGAGAACTTTCTTTCTAAAGAAAATGAGGAGTCTTTTCCTTGGTTCGCATTTGCCAAAATCACCCCCTCTAGAGTCCTTCTCCAAGAACAACTCACTTTTAAGGTAATGGACTTTTTTGCTTCTACCTAGTTTGGTCTTATTCTGACTCTAATTCACCTCTACAACAAGGAGACTTTCCACTACTTTCTTGCAAATATATCTTTTAACTCTGACCAAACTGTGATTAGACCTTATTTTTTTAAGAATAAAGTAGAGATTACAAAAGAAGATTTAGGGATATTTTTGAACTTAAGGAATCAAGGGATTAGAGCCCACACTTTGACCTCTTCCACCAACTTTAACTGGACAGCAATAAATAAAGTCATTATAGGATCTAGAGGAGTAGGTCATTTGCTTAAGGTAGCCACTCTTAACCACAATGCCCATATCATCCAGCATGTTCTTCACACTTCCATTATTCCTAAATCTGGTGATCGAGTAAATATCACACATCTTCTTTCTACAGTGACTTATTTGATTATGACTAGCCAACCAATAGATGAATCCCAACTGATCATTGACTACATATATGGACTTTCTGAGATTGGCCATGTTTCCCACAAGAGAAAGAAGAGTATTGCATTAGGATATCTTGTGACTTACATTTTGGAAAAGAAGTATGAACTAGTTCATCCTATTCAAAATCTAAAGGAGCTTATCTACTACAATGATGGATCATTTTGAGCCATCTTTAATAAAGATGATCAATTTATTAGTAGTGACTCTGAGCAGGAAAGAAGAGGACCTCCACCTGCACCTGCTGGTAAACAAAATATTCAGGATTTGTTCCAACGATTTGATCATCTTGAGAGTTATTTTGATCAATATTTTGATCAAATTGAAACTCATCTTCAGCAACAGGACTATCAATATCAGCAGGATATGGGTTGTGTTAGAGGTCAGTTTGAATCGGTCAACACGAATATCGCTATAATGAATAGGTATTTTAATAATTTCAACCCTCCTCCATATCAGGGACCTTCTGAGTGATGTCTGTAGTTCTGATATGTTTCTCTCTACCAGTGATGACTTGATGTGATGGCATGTTATGTGTTGTAGTTATTATTGTTATCTTTTGTGATGTATCAGTTTTCATTTTTTTTATGTCAAAAATTGTTGTTGTATTAATATCATCCATAACCGATGTAATATCCTTTATCATGATATCAATAAAAGTTATCTTGCTTTTATTTTTTTTTTCAGAAATGTGTGTTAGCATATATGATCATCCTTAAAATATTTGATCTTACAAGTGCTATAGTTTGAATTGCAAAACAAAATTAAATTCATTAGAAAATCTAATTTTCCAAAAATTTTAAGTTGCCATTATAACTTGAGTTAGTTGAGAATGTCAATCTCATATCTCTTCTTAGACTACCATAATTTTTATATTAGTATTGCAATTATGATGTTTTCTTATTTTTTATTTCTCTTATCAATATAAATATTGTTGTACTTAGAGAAATTTGAGATTTTGGATTATTGATTTTGGAAAGATCAAGAATACACTTAAAAATGTACAAATGTACCAAAAAAGCCAAAAGAATGCGTAATAGTTTGCAATTTGAAAAAGAGATACAAAATAAGCCCACGATTAAAAAGATGCACAAAATGTGCCACAAATATTGAAAAGATGCGCAAAATGTCACAAGTATAAATTCTTTGCTCAATCTTTCAATCTTTAAATTCAAATTAATCTTCTGTTCAATTTTATTTAGAATTAAAATTTCAAATATACAAATTTTACATTCATCTACTTCGTAATGATTTTGCTTATCTCATTGTCTAAATTGATTCATGTTTTTGATATTCTTTTTTAATGTTATATCTCTACTTAAATCATATGAATATTTTTATTTCTCTAATGATATTTAATTTTATTTGCAAAAGTAGCTCAACCTCTTTACATGATCAATTATCAAAGGCTCTTTATATGACCTCTTACATTTCTGTATTTATTCTTTTTCTTCTTCTCTTTTTATTGTTGTCAAAAAGGGGAACAAATATTGTTTGTAACTATCGTTGCATTTATTTTATTTATTTGTAACTATCGTCTTTATATCTTTCTGTTGTCCTTGGGAAGAAATAACTTTTCATCTCTGAGACTTTTTGGTGGTTATTTTGCTTAGTGTTCAAGTGCTTTATGCTTTGTGCTTTTTGTTCAAGTGACTGTGTGTTTAAAAATTTTAAAATAAAAATATTTTTTTTTATGTTCAAATGCCCCTTATTCTCACATGCTTATTAATTCAGGGGGAGTTTAGGAGATACTTAGAACTTGCAAATTTATACAAACAATAATTATTTTGCCATCATAAAAAAGGAGTAGATTATTGAGAGAGTTGCTACTTAGCTTTTGCATGTTTTATATTCTTATAACTTATTATTTTGATGATTCCATATATTATTGTATTGATTATTAATTTCTCCTAACACATTTTGGAAGAAATGTTTTTGGCTCTTGTTTGTACTAATATTTTAGGGAAATTATACTTCAGATTATTGAAGACTTTAAATCAATATCTGATTATAATGTTTTGTAACTTGGAGTATGTATTTTGTTCGTTTTGAGTCAAAGAGAGTGTGATTATAATTGAGTAACTTAGCACACACACACCGAGGGAGATCTTTAAAAGCCAAAAATTTTAAAATACTAATCGTACAGGACAATCAAGTCAGTTATACTCTCCAAAGATCAATGGAACGAATAGAACGGGCGAAAATTTTTTCTAAGTCTTAATCATCCAGACTATTTTACCTTGTTCATCCCAGGACGATATTCTCTGTACTCATGCTTTGAACTAATCATTTAGACGATCTTGTCCATTCATCCCAGGATAATGTTCTCTGGACCCATGCTTTGAACTAATCGTCCAGACGATTTTACCATGTTCGTCCAAGGACGATGTTCTCTGGACTCATGCTTTGAACTAATTATCCAGACGATTTTACCCTATTCATCCCAGGACGATGTTCGCTGGACTCATGCTTTGAACTACTCATCCAGACGATCTTATATATTCGTCCCAGGATGATGTGCTCTGTTCCTTAAAACATATGGACCATCCTGTAATTTTGTTCTAACGAAGCTTGGAAATAACTATTTGTACCGGACAAACTATGATCATACAGGATGATGATCGGGTACAAAGGATTCGTACCAATGCACATTGAGTTCATACGCAACAGTTTTTACACTGTTTGTACATACAAAATTCAATCGTACGGGACGATCGAGTACATACAGATTTAAAAAATTGTAATTTTTGGATGGTTTTTCATATCTTTCTTATAAAAGGTCCACTCAAAACTATCTTGTAATCTTTTTGTCTACTGGCCTTCGTGCAAACTAAAGGGAGATTGAAGGAGAGAGTGTGAAAGAGTGTTTGAAGGAGGATTCTTACTACTGGAGCTGAAGGGTTCACTTGGTACTCAAAGGTAAGGATCTTCATTTGTGAATTGTGATTACTTCACTCTTTTCTCTTGTCCTTCCAGATTTCTCATGAAAAGATCTTTTTAAGAAGATATGGTTCTCTGCCGACACTTGGAGAAGTGTGAAAGAACGAAGGGTTCTCTGCCTATACTTGGAGAAGTGTGAAAGGATGAAGGTTCCATGCCTACACTTGGAGAGTGTGAACAGCGGAAGGTTTTCTGCCTATACTTGGAGAGTGTGAATAGCTAAAGGTTCTCTGCCTACACTTGGAGAAAGTGAACAGTGAGAGGTTCCTAGCTACACTTGGAGAAGTGTTAAAGGATGAAGGTTCTCTGCCTACACTTGTAGAGTGTGAACAGTAGAATGTTCTCTGCCTACACTTGGAGAGTGTGAACAGCGAAAGGTTCTCTTCCTACACTTGGAGAGTGTGAACAGCGGGAGGTACTCTGCCTACACTTAGAGGGTGTAAAAGGATGATGATTATATGCCGCACCAGATAGTGGTGGAAGAGAGTTTTTGTGAAGGCTTCTCCGCCTTGTTGTGGGGACAAAAGGAGAGAGACTAAGTGGTAATAGTGCAATACCTGAAGTGGGAGACTTCAAGGAGTGGATGTAGGTCGTGTTTGACTGAACCACTATAAATCTTATGTCTTTTATTTTTTGCTATTTTTTACTTTACTGGTTCTATTGATCTGTGGTTGAAAAATCATTTTCAAAATTTCACTATAAGTTTTTATCGGTTTAAAAATAAGAGGAATTTTTTAAATTACCAATTCACCCCCTCTTGGTTAGCCGCTGGGACATAAGCTTAGGTCTGACAACCTAATTCATACTTAACAAGTTTCAACAATGATGTCTAAATTTAAATGTTCGAATTAGAAATCTGGAATGATGGCTATTAAAGTGGATATAGAGCAAGCGTATGACTATATGTCATGGGAAACGCTAGTGAAGGTGATGAGCTTAATGGGGTTCATGAACTGGTTCATGTGTTGGATCCTTCAATGCATTAGTAATCCGAGATTTACTCTCTTGATTAATGTGGACATATTGCAATGGATTAATGCCAGAAGCGGTTTGAGGCAGGGGTGCCCCTTGTCGCCTTACCTCTTTATTCTCTGTTTGAAATTGCTCTCCAAAGCAATCAAACAGAGGGGATAGCAGCTCGGGATTCAGGCAGCAAGAAACTCTGTGTGTATCTCACACTTATTATATGTTGTTGATATTATTATGTTTACAGATTCTAGTCGAAGCAATGACATCCAAATTATGGGATTGCTTGAGGATTATTTTGGCTGGATGGGACAACAGATCAATTATGGAAAGTCGGCGATCCTCTTTAATAAAAAATGTCCTAGCTGGAAGAAGAGGACTATTACAAGGTTGATGGGGTATAGAAAAGTAAATTCCTTGGAATATCTGGGTCTCCCATTGGTTATGAGAAGATTGGTAGCTGCTGACTTCTCCAAGGTTTTAAAGACGGCTCATGAGAAGATTAATTTATGGGGAAAGAAACACCTATCATTGGCTGGCTGAGCGCTTCTGATTATATTTTCTCTTTTATCTATCCCTTTGTATGCTATGATGCATACAACCATTCTGAATGGGGTTCTGGATGCCATTGAGAAGTTAGGTAGGTGATTCCTATGGCAGAAAGACTCTAATAGCTGAGGTATGCACTATGTTGGGTGGAAGGAGCTGTGTTTATCGACAAACTTGGGAGGACTTGGTTTTCATTATCTTACCCGTTGGAGGGGAGCTCTTCGTACTCGGGTGGTGTGGGACTTGATCTAAAATATGGGCTCTCTTCTTTTTAAATTGTTGAAAACCAAGTATGGAATGAATATATGGGAGAATGTGTAGAGAAGGCAGGTTTCTATAACTTGGAAGGTTATCCTTGATGGTGCTAGGGCGCTACGTCCTATCCTTCGGTGGAATGTTGGCAATGGTCAGCAAATTGATGTGCTGTAGGACATTTGGATTTTAGATCGTGACATTGCTAGATGGACAACGTTCGTTAATGTGAATGATGTGGAGAATGCCAAGGTAAGCAAGTTTTTATGCAGCTCTCTTCAGTGGAATATGGAATTAATTGAAACTTGCTTTGGTAAGAGTATGGTTGAACGTGTCATAGCTACCAACATTGGAAGAGGGACTAACAGAGATTGTACTGAGCTTATTCATTATAGAATGATTATGAAGATTGCTGCTATGGCGTATCGGGCTGGTAATAATATGGGAGACTACTAGTTTAGTTGGTTTAAAAAGCTTAAATTGCACCCTCGGGAGAACTTTTTCTTGTGGAGATTGCTTAGAGATGCACTCCCGACCACCTCCTGGCTTTTTATAAGGAAATTAGTTGATTCACCTCTCTGCCCGTGGGGATGTCAGGAAGTAGAGACCCTGGACCACTGTACTACTCAGTGTGCTAAACTGAACCAGGTTTTTGTCATTCTTTGGAAATGGGGTTTTATTGTGCCCATTGTGAACTCTCTTAAGGAATTGACAGCTGAATTGTTTAAGTTTACTGATAGGGATCCTAGTATGGGCAGGAACTATTGCTACACTATTTATCAAGTGTGGAGAGCTCGTAATGACATGAAGCATCATCGTATGTGCCGATCTCCATCAGTTATTACAACTGTTGTGCTCTCGCTATTACCTCAACTTTTTAAATGGCCAATTCTGGAGCAATGGAGTTCCAATCAGCCCGTTGGGCTGCCTCCTCACAAGCTTTGGTGCCCCTCCCCCCAGGTTAGCTAAAATTCAATTTTGATGCATCTTTGAAACCATCTAATCAAGCTGGTCTTGGACTGGTGGTTCGGGACAATGTTGGAAAACTTGTTATTGCGGCTGGTAGAGAGATCAAGCATTGGGACACTTTGCAAGCTAAAATTTTGGTGGCAAGAGCTATCCGAGAGGTCTTATCAGAATGGATGTTCAAAGTGGATGGGATTATAATTAAAGTGGATTGCTGTAATGCTATCCGTTGGCTGCAAAACCTGAATGATCATCATAATAAGTTGCATTACAAGGTGGAGGAACTGGACTTCTCCTTCCTGATGGTATTTAAATAGGTGTTGTTCCAATACATCCCCCGGACTAGTAACTGTGTTGCTAATTATTGTGCCCAACTTGCTTTAGATGGAAATTTTGTTTTTTATGAGGTGAATAATGATGAATTCCCCCCAACACTTTTGTCATTTTTGAGGGAGGATATTGATAGGGTATAGTCTTTTTTACAGTTAAGATTTACATGTAACTAGTTTTATTTCATTTTAATGCAAATGCAGACGTTCAGCTCTACTCCCAATAACCCCCAAGCCACTTGGAAACATCTTAGCTTCCCTTTGAAGCTATCCCAGCTGTCCATTCAATCTGTGGAAGGTTGAATAGGGAAAAAACACCAAAAATAAGCTCATTGCAATCTCCACAGTCTCTCACTTTCTTTCAGCTCCCATACCTCAACCCCTATTTGTTTGAGATTTATACCCTCTCCCCGTCACATTTCTAATCAAATCCTACTGTTAAAGGTCAGTCGGTAGTGAGTTCTCTGGAAAACTCAAGTCAATCTCTGTCCAAGGTTTGTAGCTTGCGTTGGAAGGCATTTTAGACTGCACTTTCTTTAGCAAACTTTAGCATGGATAGTCTACAAGCACAAAGAGCCAAGGACCTCTGAATCCATCATTTGGAATAGGTAAAAAGTTTAATCCTAGTCTTGGGCACTTATAATTATTTAACTTTCTAAAAAGTGATTTTTCAAAATGTGGAAACACTTCCCTATGATTTATATTCACTCCATTAATCTATGTTTAAAATTTCAAAAAATTTGATTTACTGGTTTGAGAGAGTGAGGCAAAATTTCATTCTATGGTGTTTTCCATAGCCATAGTTAATTGTACATTTTTCAAATCATTAATGTAGCGATCAATAGTCCAGACCACGTTGTTCTGTGTCTTTACTCAATCGTGGATATGATATGGCTATTAGTACTTCCATCTGGTGTAATAAGAGCTATCCATCTCAAACTGTGCGAGATTGGATGGCTCATTGCATCGGTTGTGGTTTTTAAGTAAAGCTGCATCTTAAGTTTAATGATTAGTAATGATTACTAGTGGGGTAGTCATTGCCAATAATTATGCTGCTAGCTAATGATTGCCCCACATTTTGAACGGGAAAATTTGAATTCACAGCGTGTCCCTTTTGTCAGGGCCGACATCGCCAAAGTTAATAAAATATTTTAAATAAATTTTAAAGCAATTTAACTATGATGAATCTTAGAAAAAATTTTAAAATAATTTTTTAGTAAAAAAATATATATATTATATATCAAAATTCTCAAAAAATTAAATCCTATAACTTAAAATTAATATTGATTTAAAATATTTTAAGTTATTTTAATTATAAAATATTTAATTTTTTTAATTAATTTTTATCAAGAAAAAAAAACTTCTAGAAATTAATTTTTTATTTTAAAATACTTTAAATATTAAGATAAATATTTTAATTTCTTTAAGAACTAAATATTAATTTAAACTATTTCCTTTAAATTTCCTAAAAATTTTTCAAAATTTTAATATTTAATAAATATTAAAATTAATATTAACTTATTTATTTTAAAAATCTTAACTTTTATTTTAAAATAATTTAATTATATTATAAAAATAATTTGGGTAATTTAAAATTAAAATTTATTATAAAATATTTAATATGATTCAAATAACGTATATTATTTAAATATTTAAATATTTAAATAATATTTAATTATTTAAATAATTATATTTTCAAAACTCCATAAATTCAAATTAAAGTATTTTAAATAATAAAAGGATTATTTAAAAATATTTTAATTTGTAATCAAATTTCTTTTAGATCTATTTAATTAATATTTTAAATATTTTTAATTAATTAAATATTTAAATATTTAATATTTAATTAATATTTTTTTTTAAATTAAATTCAAATAAATTTGATAATTTTAAGAAAATTATTTAAATAGTTTTAAAATTTAAGTAAAAATTTTAGATTTAATTTAATTTAATTTAATAATTATTTTAATTATTAATTAACTTTAAATTATTTTAAATACATTTAATTTAAATATAATTTGAAAAATTCAAAAGAAATTCAAATTAATTTAGAAAAACAGAGGCAATAAAATTTTTAGAATTTTAAATATTTTATTTTAAAATAAATTTTAAAAAAAATAACTTAATTTATTTTAAATAATTTTATTTATTTAATTACTTTTATATTTACAAATAATAAATTAAATATTTTAAATAATTTGAGAATTATTTTAAGATATTTTAAATTAAAATTAAAATGAATTTAAAATATTTTTAATAATTTAAATATTTTATTAATATTTATTTAATTTTGACTAAAATAATTTTTAAAGTCAGAAACTTTATTTTAAAATATTTTCATATTATTTAGATATTTTAAAATTTTATTTTGAAATTTTCTTAATTTCTGTAATTTTAAATTAAAATTATGCTATCTTTTATATATATAATTAATTTTATATTTAAATATATTAAATATTTTGTGTGCTTTGAGTGTATCCTTGAAATCTTAAACATAGCTTGAGCATGGTTGAATAAAATTATTGGTGAATTATTAGTGAACAATTATACCATAATTATTCACTAATTAAATTTATTCATTACTTATATTATCATTATTTTTACATGAGTAGGATGCACACCCTCACTTAGTTTTAGGCTCTACTAGCTCAAAGGACGTGAATGTGAAGTTTGTGCATTTATATATGTTTGTCCAAGGGCTAGAATCATATTTTAAAATAATTTTTAAAGTCAAAAACTTTATTTTAAAATATTTTCATATTATTAAGATATTTTGTAACACCTTAATGATAAAAAATTAAGAACATTTATCTATATAACTTAGGAAAATTTTAGAAATTAAAATGTATGTCCGTTAGGGATAACACTTTGAACATTTGAACTTAGTGACACCTACAGCCCATAGAAAAATTCTTACCAGTTTTAAAAATAATTAAACCCCTTAATTAAATTAACATAAGTTTAATGCATTAATTAACCCTTAAAACTTTCAAAATTTCTAATAAATAAAATTTAAATCCAAAAAATACAAATAATATCTCTAATTGACCAAAATTCAATCCTTAATGAAAGAAAAATAAAAGTCCTTACTAGACATTAACTTCGACATTAATTTAATTTTCATTAAAAATTAATATTTAATTTATTTAATTAATTAAAACTAATTAAAAATTTAAAAAATTTCTCAAACTCTTGAGAACACCTCAGATCATTTTGATCTTTGGAGATGATTTCAAGAAGTTTGGAGTTCATTTAGATTCAATTCATTAAAGCCCTTAATTAAAATAATTTTAATAATTCAATTAAATAACAAACTTCTAAAAATTATAACTAATTTCAAAAAACATGAAATTGGGAAAATTCAAAGATGCTGGACTCCATTATTTAATTATAAAAATATAAAATATCTAAAGCCACCAAGGCTTTATTATTTGCAATTTTTTCCCTTAATGGTTCATTTTCACCAAATAGAGAGGCTTTGGGAAAAAAAATAAGAGAAATAGATGAGAGACAAGAGGGAAAACTAGGTTTTAAGTGGTTGCGAGCCATTTTCATCTATTGTCTTAGTTGAAAAACTTGTTTATCTTGAGTAAGTCACATTATGTCCATCTCAAATTTTAAAAATACATAATTTTTAGAGAATATCTAGATTAAAAATTTATTTCCATTAGCAAAAAATGCAAAAAATTTTGCACTCATAAAATTTTCATCGTATAAATGTTTATATATTATAAAGGTTACGATTATGCACAATTTGCATATTTTTAAGAAATTTTTCATAGGGGGTTTTAAAATTTATGATGTTTTTATTAAATAAAAAATTATCTCGATATTAAAAAATAGTGTAGCATAAAAAATTATTTCACATAATCCCTAATAATTAAGTAATTTATTAAAATTGTGTTTTTTGTCCAGTAGAATTTTTTATTTCTAGCTTTATACAACATTATGTAATTCTGATACATACTCAGTTACTCTTTAACTTCTATAATGTGATGATATATATGCATTTATGATTAAATTATATATACTCTATGTCAAGGAATATTTGGGAGATAAAAAGGGCATAAACATAAAAATGGAGTCATAAGAAATGTGATATGAACCATTCTATGAACCCTTTGACATTTTATCTATGATAGAGATAATTGATATGTTTTGGTACTATAAACATAAAAATGGAGTCATAAGGGGTTAGAATCCTTTGAGGGTTTTATTGGATCTAAGAAATGTGATATGAACCATTCTATGATATAAATTTTATTTAATTTATTTATTTAGTATTTTTATATAAATCAGGGAATATCTGCTATGAATTTATTACATCTCTCAATATTAATTTCTTTAAACTACACTACTTTTAAAAATTTAGCTAAATATTTGAAAAAAGAATATTTAAAAATTTAGATTTATTTGTGTGGCATGCTAAGCTGTTGTAGCTCACTATGATTTTGCTTATGGGTTTTAGGATCTCGGAAGAGTAAGGAATTATAAAAAAAGTAGTTCATATCAGATATGAGGTTATAGTTTTTATTTTAATTTTTATACACTCATGTCTAGTCAAATTTTCAATTTTATAATTCTTGCATGTAGACATGTAATATAGTGTTGATATTTATTTTGTTGAAATAAAAGAAACCTATTGGTTGAGTTTATTTTGAGCATTTAGACGTTTTAGTATGTTATTTATTTCAGTGAATATTGGCATAAAATTTGAAATAATTCTAAAACTAGATCTTGGGATTTGTCTGTCATAGCTCAAATTGTTGAACCTATCCTGCTCTAATTGGGTTGTGATAAGGAGTTGGAATTACATTATGGAACTTACTTTATAAATTGCATATCACAAAATCCAGTGAATTTTGGTGTCAACATTGAGAAAAGAAGTTTAATTGTTCTCTTAAATTTCTTTTCATAATAACCTGATCTGAGATGGGTATCACACCAGACCTTTAATTCTTCTCAAGACTATACCTTATATTGGATTTGAGCTACTTAATTTGATTCACGTGTTCCTCAATTTAATCTAAATTTATTTGTGGGTAATTCCTAACCTTACTAGTAGATGAGCTTAGTGAGTACAATTTAAGAACTTATGTGGAGAGAGAGAGAGAGAAAGAGAGAGAGAATACTCTACTTGTTCTAATATTTATAATATAAGTGCAAATGGATGCAAAAATGCAAAAGATCTAAAACGTTCATCTTTATCTTTTCTTTTTAGGGAATTGAGGGCTACTAAAAAGGTAACATCAAGAAAAATGAATAAAAAAGTAAGGCTTAATAACTTTTAGTGCAGACTTCCTTAAACAAGTGTTAGACTTTGGCTAGCTACAAGTGAAATTGCTTTCCTTGACCTTAATTATTTGACTCAAGTGAGTTCAGTAATATCTAGTATGTATGGGCAAGTAGGCATAAGCAAATCCATTTGTAAGTCATGAATCTAGCAAGATGAATAAGCTTGGGATATAGGAAAGATGGACTCCATAGTTAACTAGTTGTGATAGGGAAAGATAAGATCTTCTTGAGTAAGCACTTTTCTATAGCAAATGTGAGGAGCATGGTTAATGGTACTTCATTATGGTAACAGAGAGTGGTCCCCTAGGGCAATATGTCCATTACAAATTAATCCCTGCAAGGACACTTGATTGTGAAATTACTAAATGAGAAGAGGGGGGGGGGGGGTGAATTGTGAAAATATTTTTCTCAACAGAAAGTAACCCTAAACAAGAGTTCTAATTTTTTGTTCTTTTTGAAATTTTACAACAAAATTTTAAGCAAGTTTTTTCTTCCACAAAATATCACCACGCAATAATTATGAAAATTAAATGCAAGGTAAAATAAATGACGATAAGGAAAAAACACACCAAGAATTTTTATAGTGGTTCGGTCAAAATATGACCTACGTCCACTCCCCGGAGTCCTCCACTCCGGGATTTTCACTATCAAAATAGTTCTCCTTTTGCCCCCCTCGGCAAGGCGGAGAAGCCTTTACAAACCTCCCTTTCACCAACCCGGCGTGGCGGAGTGCCAAACTCTGTTTTCGCCCTCCTGGCGATGGCAGAGAACCTTCTCGTTTTTCTCCCTCCTGGAGAAGGCAGAGAGCCTCGAGGTAACGGATGTAGACGAGCCTTTCCCTTGGTGATCCTCCCTCAAATCCTTCTAGGGCCACAGGAGGAGCAAGATGCAGCAAGCTCGGAGCAACCGTGTGATCTCCCTGACAACGCTCACCTCCTCCTTCCTCTCTCAACCCTCAAGAACTTCTCTAGAGCTCTCTCCCTTGGAATCCCTCTCTAACCACGTTCACCCTTTCTGTAAATCATTTTGAAAAAGGACTTGATTGACATCAAAAAAGGGCTCAAAAAACCCTCTGATTTCAAAAGTAGCCGTTACTGTTCGTACAGTACGATTCATAATCGTACAGTACAATATTCATAAGCAGACGTCGTCCTGGTACGAAGGTGTACGAACAGTTCAAAAATAATTTGTGCTGTACGATATAATATCGTACGGTACGATCCAACAAATACTATTCGTATAGGACGATGGTCTGGACGATCAGATGTAGTCTCTGTTCATCGTATGGTACGATTACGATCGTACAGTACGATGTGACAAAAACCAAGAGATCGTCCAGGACGATATCCGGGATGATCATACTTCATCTCTGTTCATCGTATGGTACGATCAAGTTCGTACATTACGATGTTCAAAATTTAATTATGCCTGGATTACATGCACTAATCACAGGTTAATTTAAGTAAGTATTTAAAATAGATCGTACAGTACAAACGTGTTCGTTCAGTACGAACGACGCAAAATCACTTACTTAAACTAAACCACGGCTAGGGTTTTGGATCTGAACATATCGTACAGTACGAAGACATTCGTATCGTACGATTTATTCACAGAATCGTCCACATAGCTTGGATCGTACGGTACGAATTAAAATCGTACAGTACGATCTACAGAGAAGATATTTTATTACATTTTGCAGTTAAAAACAAACTCTTCCCCTGTGTGTGTGCATGGTTGCTCTTACTCTTATGCATTTTGTGGCTAGACTCAATAAAGTAAAAAGAAAATAAATAGAAAAGTACAATGTTTGACTCATACTCCTAATCTACCCGGTCTTGAGTCTTCCTTTCGTCCTGAGTCACTTGTGATCTTCCTGAAATGTTAGTACTCAATGACAATAGCAAATAAAATAATAATCAATGAAAAGTTGTTCCAAAACACTCATTATTTGGCATTATCAAAATCTCAAACTTGGGATCATGGGTTGCAACAATCTCCCCCTTTTTGATGATGTCAAATAATTTGTTGCAAGTAAGAACGAAAAACATTTCTTTTATTTTTGTTATTTTTTTTAAAATTAAACACAAGAAAAAATAGGATACCAAAAGCAAGTACAAAACAAAAAGGAATGCATTTAGATAACAGGCATAACAACAGATACAACAAACTTCTCCCCCTTTTGACAGCACAAAAAAGAGGAGCAACTAAAAGCAAAAAAGACAAAAGAAGAAAAACTACATTGCAAACACAAACAATCTAAGCAGACGGGTCCTGATCAGTTGGTGGTGGAGGGGATTTGGTTGAAAATATTGAAATAGAGCATCAAAGAGGTGATCAATTGCAGTAAAACGTTCTCCAAACCATTGCATATCTGTCTCGTGTTGCTGATGTTGTTCTTGAATATGCGTGTCGAGACGAGTCTGCAGGTGGTCGAAGCGTACGACCAAATCATCATTAGGGTATGCTGGTGCAGGTGCTCGGGGTGCGGCATGGCGTCGTGGTCGAGCTGGAGCTGCGGCTGGGGCATCTTCTCCTTCTTCTTCATCAAAGACTGGTTCTTCAGGCTCGTGTCCCCGATGAAAGAGAATACGGAAGGAAGCATCTGTATAAAAAATAGGAAGAATGTCGGGTTCACCAGGGTAGGACAATTGATATTTATTGTGGAGGATATATCCTATTAGGTGACCAAGAGCCAGATTCTGTTTGCTTCGAGTGGTAGGCAGACGAACAAAAGTCATGTGCCGAATATAGTTGCTAATTAAATCGACCTCATCAAACTTAATGTTGGACAAAATAAGATAGGTAGCGACGGATAAGGTCGGGGTCAGATTGATACGGTCGCCACCTTTGGGTAAGATTGAGGTTCGAAGAACATGTTGAATTATACGGGCATTTCGAGTTAAGGATTGAACAAGAGGTTGGTGTTGATGAAAAGCATTATTCCTAAGGACTCTATTAACATCGCTCCAGTCAAATTCATCGGTAAGAAATGAGCGAACCATAGGTCCTTCAGTGGACAGCCCAATATATTGGGCGATGTCGGCTCTAGTGATCTCAATGGTGTGGCCACAAACAAAAGAGTGAAAAGTGGTGTTGTCGACGGTGTAGGTGAGGTTGGCGAGAAATTCAAATAGAAGTTCAAAATTATAAGGAAATGCCAGGGTGAGAAGGAATTGGAAGGTGGTGGAAGCAAAGAGGCCCATTACCTCGAAATTGAGAGCAGCCTGATTATGCATTTTTGAAGGGAAAATTTTGCAGGCTTTATATCGGTGGTAAGCTTCCTCATTTTCAGTATTCAGAAAGTGATCAGGTTGGCGACTCGACGAAGACGAGCTTCCAGCAGTCATCCGTCCTCGTTTAGACATTGCAAGAGGGCACGAAACTAAGTAAAGGGCTGAGTAAGGAGAGGTTTGAGTGAAAAGAACGGCCTAGGCAGGGGAACTTATAGGAAATTTCGTAAATCGTACAGTACAATTTCTGATCGTACAGTATGATATCCAATTAATATTCTGACCGTTCGTTTCGGGAAAAGGCAGTCAAATCGTACCGTACGATAGGTATCGTATAGTACGATCAGTCGAATTTTGATCGTCCCGAGGCCCTCAGTACGACTTTTGACCAAAAGTTTCATACTGTACGAACATGTGTATCATACAGTACGATACATAATAAATATCGTACCAAACAGCTTTAACTCATGTTTGTCCTTTGTGCTGATGTGGATCGTACCGTACAAAATGGAAATATCGTACAGTACGATATGCAATAATGTCGTACCAACTGGCTTTAATTCGTCCCAATCTATTGCTGACGTGGATCGTATCGTACTAAGAAGCAATATTGTACAATACGGTAAGCAATAATGCGGGATGAATATCGTACAATACGATATAGGTCGTACATTACGATTAACAGAACCGAAATCTGCTTATTGGTGGATGTAGATTGAGATGTATCATACAGTACGATGTATGTCGTACAGTACGATGAACAGTCAATGCAGAGTTTTGGTGTGGTGAGTGTGTGATGATCAGGAGCAGCCAAAAAAATTTTTATTTATTTATTTATTTTTTTTATGCATTTATATCTATGACACCTAATCTAGTCCTCAACGTGCTAAAGGTGTCGAAAGCTAAAGGTTTTGTGAATATGTATGCCAATTGATCTCCTGTAGCAATGTGATGTAATTCTATATCTCCCTTAGCGACGTGATCTCTAATGAAATGATGTCTAATATCTATGTGTTTTGTTCGAGAGTGTTGAATTGGATTCTTAGAGATACAAATTGCACTTGTGTTGTCACACATGATCGAGATGGTTCCAACAGGTAGTCCAAGATCAAGAATTTGTTGTTTTAACCATAGTACTTGTGCAACACAACTTCCTACTGCAATATATTCTGCCTCGGCTGTGGAAAGTGCTACTGAGTTTTGCTTTCTACTGGACCAAGAAACTAATGATTGTCCTATGAATTGGCAGGTACCAGAGGTGCTTTTTCTATCTATCCTACATCCTGCAAAGTCAGAATTTGAGTACCCTAGGATTTCAAAGGACGTGCTGTGTTTGGGATACCAAATTCTTAAGTTTGGGGTCCCTAGTAGATATCTAAGAATTCTTTTGACAGCAGTTAAGTGTGACTCTTTAGGATCGGCTTGGAAACGGGCATAAAGGCATACACTAAACATTATGTTCGGTCTACTGGCAGTCAGGTAAAGAAGGGATCCAATCATTCCTCTATATTTTTTCTGATCTACTGATTTTCCACTATGATCTTTATCTAATTGGATTGTCGAACTCATTGGGGTGTTCATGAGTTTTGCACTATCCATTTCATATTTCTTTAAAATATCCTTAATATACTTTGATTGGCTAAGAAAAGTTCCATTATCCATTTGTTTTACACTAAAGCCAAGAAAGTAATTAAGTTCTCCCATCATGCTCATTTCAAACTCATTACTCATTGTTTTTGAAAAATCATCGCATAAGTTTTTATCCGAAGATCCAAACAAGATGTCGTCCACATATATTTGAACAATGAGAATTTCTTCTTTGACCTTTTGTAAAAAGAGTGTAGTACCTACACTACCCTTTTTAAATCCTCTATCCAAAAGAAATGAGCTAAGTCTTTCGTACCATGCTCTAGGTGCTTGCTTTAATCCATACAGTACCTTCTTTAATTTAAATACATGGTTTGGAAATTATGAACTTTCAAATTCGGGGGGTTGCTCAACGTAGACATCTTCCTTAATTACCCCGTTCAGAAATGCACTCTTTACATCCATTTGATATAACTTAAAGTTCTTGAAGCAAGCAAAAGCTAAGAGCACTCTTATGGCTTCTAGTCTAGCAACTGGGGCAAAGGTTTCTTCAAAGTCTATCCCCTCAATTTGGTTGTACCGCTTAGCAACTAGTCTTGCTTTATTCCTTATTATTGTTCCTGAATCATTCACCTTATTCTTGAAGACCCATTTTGTTCCAACAACACTTTTCTCTTTAGGTCTCTTAACTAACTCCCAAACATCATTCCTGGTGAATTGGTTCAGCTCTTCTTGCATTGCTAGAATCCAAAATTCATCTCCTAATGCTTGATCTATACTTGTGGGTTCTATCATAGAGATGAATGCTGAGTGACTAACCTCCTTCCTAAGTCCATGCCTAGTTCTTACACCTTCTGAAGGGTCTCCTAAAATTAACTCTTTAGGATGACTAGAAGAATATCTCCATTCTCTAGGCAAAGCTTCCTGAGGTTCGACCCTTTCCCCTAAGGTCATAGTCTCTACTCCTTGAATTGCCTCTATTTCATCATCTTCAATTTTAGTTTCTAAGGGCATATCTGATTCATCAAATACCACATGGGTGGATTCTTCTACTACAAGGGTTCTCTTATTAAAAATTCTATAGGCCTTACCTACAGAAGAATAACCTAAGAAGACACCCTCATCAGACTTGGGATCAAACTTTCCTAAGGGATGTTTACCATTATTTAAGATGAAGCACTTACACCCAAAGACATGTAAATGTGAAAGGTTTCGTGTCCTACCCTTAAGGAGTTCATATGGAGTTTTATTCAGCTTCGATCTAATGTTTACTCTGTTTAAAATATAACAGGCTGTGTTGACTGCTTCTGCCCAAAAGTATCTAGGAAGGGTATACTCCGCTAACTTTGCCCTAGCAGCTTCTACCAAAGTTCTATTCTTCCTTTCTACTATGCCATTCTGTTGGGGTGTTCTAGGGGCTAAGAAATTGTGTTCTATTCCTATCTCTTGACAGAATGACTCAAACCTATCATTTTGGAACTCTCCACCATGATCGCTGTGGATTGTTGATATTTCACAACCTAATTTTCGTTGAATCCATGTGGAGAATACTTTAAATTCCTCAAAAGACTCATTTTTGTGTGCTAAGAATCTTACCCAAGTAAATCTAGTGAAGTCATCTACAATCACAAATCCATAATTCTTTCCACCTAGACTGGCTGTACTAACGGGTCCAAATAAGTCCATGTGTAGAATTTCTAGTGGCCTAGAGGTGATCACATCTCTAATTGAGTGAAAGGATGATTTAACTTGTTTTCCTAGTTGGCAAGCATCACATAAGTGATCCTTGGTAAAGTCTAACTTAGGTACACCTCTAACTAGGTTTTTTTGAGTGATGTTTCTAAGAGTTTTCATACTAGCATGGCATAGTATCCTATGCCATATCCACGAGTCATCAACTATTGTTTTCAAACAAAATGATTTTGAGCTATCAAAGAAATCAAGGTCTAACATGTAAACATTATTCATTCGTTTTCCTTCTAAAATTATTTCACCAAATAAACTAATCAGGCATCTATCAGTAAAAAATTTAACATCAAACCTTTGTCACACAGTTGACTAATGCTAAGTAAATTATGTTTCAAACCATCAACTAGTAAAACATTTTCAATTAAAAATTTCTTAGCATTACCAACGATACCTGAGCCTATCACCTTCCTGGTAGTGTTGTCTCCCAACGTTACTTTGCCTCCAGTTTTGGTCTCCAATAGGATGAACTTCTTCATATCTCCAGTCATGTGTCACGAGCAGTCACTATCCAGGTACCACATGCTCTCACTAGGTCACCTTCGAGCCGATTGCCCCAATCTGAAGAGTCAACCAGTAAAGGATAAAGGAGATGACATCTCATTCATGCAAGCATAAGGAGGAACCCAAACTCACTTGGGTTCCCAAATCTAATCTTTGAATGAAATTGTAGGGATGCTCTCACAAAAGACCTAGTGAGAGCATGTGGTACCTGGATAGTGGCTGCTCGCGACACATGACTGGAGATATGAAGAAGTTCATCCTATTGGAGACCAAAACTGGAGGCAAAGTAACGTTGGGAGACAACACTACCAGGAAGGTGATAGGCTCAGGTATCGTTGGTAATGCTAAGAATTTTTTAATTGAAAATGTTTTACTAGTTGATGGTTTGAAACATAATTTACTTAGCATTAGTCAACTGTGTGACAAAGGGTTTGATGTTAAATTTTTTACTGATAGATGCCTGATTAGTTTATTTGGTGAAATAATTTTAGAAGGAAAACAAATGAATAATGTTTACATGTTAGACCTTGATTGCGTTGATAGCTCAAAATCATTTTGTTTGAAAACAATAGTTGATGACTCGTGGCTATGGCATAGGAGACTATGCCATGCTAGTATGAAAACTCTTAGAAACATCACTCAGAAAAACCTAGTTAGAGGTGTACCTAAGTTAGACTTTACCAAGGATCACTTATGTGATGCTTGCCAACTAGGAAAACAAGTTAAATCATCCTTTCACTCAATTAGAGATGTGATCACCTCTAGGCCACTAGGTGATTTATTCACCTAGTGTGTGCATGGATCATACGGTGCGAATTAAAATCGTACAATACGATCTACAGAGAAGAAATTTTATTACATTTTGCAGTTAAAAACAAACTCTCCCCGTGTGTGTGTGCATGGTTGCTCTTACTCTTATGTATTTTGTGGCCAGACTCAATAAAGTAAAAAGAAAATAAATAGAAAAGTACAATGTTTGACTCATACTCCTAATCTACCCGGTCTTGAGTCTTCCTTTCATCCTGAGTCACTTGTGATCTTCCTGAAATGTTAGTACTTAAGGACAATAGCAAATAAAATAATAATCAATGAAAAGTTGTTCCAAAACACTCATTATTTGGCATCATCAAAATCTCAAACTCTGGGTCATGGGTTGCAACAGATTGTATTTACAATGGGTAACTCCCTCTAAAAGCTCTACAAAGTAAGGTCTTATGGTCCTTAAGTGATCCCCCTTGTGGGTCAAATTGATATGAGTTTACCTATTATGATCAACAAACCACTTATTAGATACCTAAGAAGATATAAGTGAGTATACATCAATAATGATGAGAATTACAATTCTTTTAAGAAGGATTTACATAGTCTATAAATGATTCTTAACTAGAGAGAATTAGAAAATACTCATACATGCCCATGGTAAAAGGCTTCTTTATCCTTGCCCTTATTATTGTACATAAATTAATGGGCTTCATTGTTGAAGTGATGAAGATATCATGTAAGAGCTTCTCCTTCATTTTTTGAAATATAAATTAATATTGAGGTCATTAACCAGCCTTTATATAGGAAAATGCTCTATAAGAATTGATTTTTTATGGAGGCAATTACTTAACCAATTTTTAGAAGAATATTTGAGGGTGTTAATGAAGATACAATGCTTGATAGTGTTAAGGAAGTTATTTAGTGACACCTTATTTTTGAAGGTATCCACTTAATCATTTGGAACTTAAACTTGTTTGGGTTGGACTTTCTCTATCATTTCTAAAATAAATGGAGAACTTGAGTTAGTGAGAGAACAAGTTGGTAAAGATGCTTAAATGTTATTATTGATAATTCTCTTTCCTTAAGACTAAAGGAGGAAGGATATATGTGGTGTTAATTCATTGTGGGGTATAGGAAAGTAGAACACATGAACTTTATCAATAAACGTTACCAAATCTATTTTCTGGTTAGTGAGACATGAGGGTAGTTTGGAATAATATTTTGGGTTGTGTTTCCTACATCTTAGCTCTTCTTTCGTGGATATAGTGTATATATTTACTACTAAATATGCAAAATATTAATGATAAAAAATGGAAGAAACCCAAGATGGTCAATAAATTTCCACCAACCTTGAGAGAAAGAGAAAAATTATCATTATGATTGAAGTTAATCAATCAAAACATATGATAAATTAAGCTAAATGTAAAAAAAAAAAAAAAAAAAAGAGTATATTAGTAAATAATAATGAACATGTTACTTTGAATGGTTAGATTGTGTTGACCTACATCCATTATGGTTAGGAAATAGCAACATAATGTTTTTATATATTTCTTGATGACTATTACAATTGATAGTTAGAAATTTGAAACTTAGGCTTGTAAGGAAAATTTTCAGGCTTGTAACAAAAATTTTCAAGCTTGGAAATTTGGAGGGGCTTCCAAAAGTCCTTCCCACATACATGGGCTCAATTTCACTGGCACCATGATAAGGAAGAGTTACATTTATTATGCTGTCATGTGACCTAGATGATTGGTGGTAGGAATCTTAGTAAAGGATAAAATTTTTTAGTTGACAAGTTTGAATATTATGAAGATTAAATGCTACTATGAGTGCACATTATTATCCCTTAGGTTATCTAAATCTTATAATGAGTTAAAAATCTCTTTAGGTTTAAATAAAAAACCTTAATAATGTGAAGATTTGTAAGAGTGAGATGGTCTTAACAAAGTTAAAGATTTCCTAGGACCATGATGGAATTCCTGACAATGAATTATGAATGCCATGTATGCTAGCTCCATCATTGTGTCATGTGTAGGACCGAGATGCAACCATTCAAAAGGAATAAAAATCAATGATTACACTTTAAATGCATTTATAGATATATAATGAGGGATTCTAGAAGTGAAACCATATTGGGTGGTTTAACTTAGTTTTCCTTATAGGGGGAAAGGTTACATGATATAGAAGGCTAATGTAAAACATTAGTAGTTAGATGACTTCAAGTTATAATAATGATGACCATTTACGTCGTTAGTGGTGAGCATTGCATTAGTTGATAGTGTGCACGAGCATTGGTTCATAGTTGATGTTTAAAGGTGATGATGATGTCCATTAATATTAGTTTTCAATCGATATTTGACACTAACAAATAAAGCTATGAAACTTTTGGATTTTAAAATTGTTCCCCTAAAATTCTCTTTGGGCCTCTCCAAATGTATAAAAGGACATATTTATTGATTTTTAAAGATGGACTTATCATTGCTAACATGAATAATCGACTCAATCATTCAATCAATGTTTATCTACTTTAATTATTTGAGATTTGTCTTGGCATATAATGTCATATTCAACTTTGATATATCTCTTTAAAATTTTCTTAATTAGCATAAATTCTTAGATAATATTAGATTTAGTAACTTTCAAAATTAAATTCATGACTATCCAAATTTTAGTTTTAGTAAACTTATAGTCAAACTAAATGTCTTGAAGAGACAAACCCAATGATATTACAAATGGTCTGATTTGAGTCCAAATGACCAATGCAAAAATTTGAAACATATTTGAAAATTTTAAATATTAATTGAACAACCAAATCTCTCCAAATATTGTGTGCTTATAGTCAAATCAAGTGGCTTGATGAGACAAATATAACAAGCACAAGACCAGTTAATTATGACATCATTAACTAATTCAAATATTGAATAAATGATTCATGATCAAGAAGATCAATGTGGATCATTGGATAAAATTTTTAGATTTTAGTCAAGTTTACCAAAGTTTCCCTCTAAAAATGTTATAAAAAGCCCTATTTTTTTATGGAAGGTTTTTGAGAGCTAAGAAAGCTAAAGAATTTTATTATAGTTTCCATTGATCACTACTAACAACCACCATTTGTAATCCCTACCACCATCACAAAATTGTTATCATCTTACATAATTATGCTAAAGAATTTTTGATATTTTATTTGAGATTAGGATGTGTGATATGTTCTGGTGTTATAAATATAAATAAAAAAAGAGTCATAAGGGACCAAAATCTTTTGAGGTTCTATTTGGGTCTGAGAAATGTGATAAGAATTATTCTGTGATATGAATTTCAATTTACATAATTATGTAATATATTATTTAAATTAAAAAATAACTATTATGCATTTATTACATCTTTCAGTATAGTGATTTATTTAAATTGCATTTAACTAGTTTTAAAGATTTAATAAAATATTTAATAAAAGAATAATTAAAAATTTAGATTGGTTTATGTGGCTTACTGAGCTATTATAACTCATTGTAGTTTTGCTTCTAGTTTTTAGGATTTTGGAAGGGGAAAGAGATTATAGACTAGCATTTTATGATAAAATATGTGGTCATAGGTGTTTTTCTATTTTGATTTTTTGTACAATCATGGCTAGTAAAAATTTTTTTTTTATGTAGCTCTTATTTGTAGCCATATAATATAGTGTAAATATTTATTTGATGAGATGAAATAAACCTGGTGAATGAGTTATTTTCAATGTTTAGATGTTTTATTAGCTTTGTAGTGTGTGTTTAATTTCAATGAATAATGATAGAAAATCTAAAATAATTTCAAAACTAGATCTTAGGATTTTTCTATCACAACTCAACACGATAGGACTTATCTTAATTCGATTGGGTTATGATAAGCTTTTGTGGTATCATAGTAATAGTTTTAGAATTAGATCATAAAATAGAGCTATATAAATTGATTTGTAAGGTCAGTGGGGCAGTTATAAGTATGCTTAGGTGTTCATTATTTTTGTTTCATGTGCATGCATATATAGTTAGATATACTATATAATTATGGATCCAGCAAATCTTGATATGGAAAATGGATAAATTGTAAATAGCTCTTATATATAATTCTACTCCAATAGTTGGTTAATATACAGTTTCATAGTTTACTAATTTGATAGCCAAAATGATGGGTGAGGCATAAAACATAGTTCCTATTGTTAGATCTGAAGAGGTAGACAGACATTTAAAGATCTTTTTGAGATTGAAGCCTCCAAGATTTGAGGGTACTATTGAGCCCAGAGTAGCAAAGGACATGTTGAGAGGCTAAAAAAGATATTTGATGGTATGGAGTGTCCTCTTGAGAGGAAAGTATCATTGGTAGTCTTTCTATTATATGGAAAGGTAGAGCGCTATTGAATGGGTCAACATGAGGAAAAATTTTAAGGGAGATTAAACCCTCTGATTACTTGGGAGGATCAAAGTTCTCTAATGTGTAAAGAGCTTTGTTTGTACCACATTCTACACGACAATAAATACAGAAGCTTTTCTGAGAATGGTTCAAGGTAGTAAGACAATTATGCACTATGAGACAGAGTTCACTACTTTGTCTAGATAAGCTCCATAGTTGGTTAACACTCTCGCAGAGAAGTGTTACAGATTCCTGAGAGGACTTTGGGATAGCTTGAGATTACATCTTGTGTCATTTCACATTTCTAATTTCTCTAAGCTTATGGAGAGAGCTTATCTAATAGATAGATAATAACTTGATGCCTACTTAGTATAGATGGACTGCTACTAGGAAGAGGTTTAGTGGTGAGACTTTTAGTAGTGGCTTTTCTGGGAAGAAGAGCATATTTATACCTAGAGATTCAAGGAGAGGTAGACATACATCATCTAAAATAATCTATAATAGTGGAAGCATAGCAAGTTTTGGTTCTATTAGTTGGGCACCTATGTGCTAGAGTTGTTGTCGATACCATTTTAGACATTACTATAGAATGACTAGACAGTGCTTTAAATACAATCAAAGAGTGAATTAGTAGTAGTGTGTCCACATACAGGATTTGATCGACATGTTGACTCCTAATCTGAGTGCTTTATGTACTTTTCTAAGGAAATATTTGGTAGAGCTGTTGGTTTGGGTTTAGTGTCAAGGAGTCCATATAGCAGTGGTTAGAGAGAGCCTACTAGTTTTTTTGATCCAGCTCCGGTTCAGCTATGTGTATATATTTTGACTTAACAGGAGGCTAATGATGCTCCAGATATTTTGACAGGTATGATTTATATTTCTGAACATCCATGTTACTTTTTATTAAATTTTGAATCTGGTCACTCTTATTTTCAAGTGTTTCTTTGATTTATTGTAATTGGCTTCAATTATACTACATATTTCTCTTTTTTTGTTATTTTATCAACTTAAGATATTATGATAGGCAGTATAATCTATTTATATGATATTGATAATTTTGATAAGAAGTGAAAATTCAGTTTGATTTTATTTCCTATTTCTTCATATGATATTATTTTGGGTATGAATCAGTTGAGTCAGTATGGGGCTCATATTGGTTACTTGAAGAAGTAAGTTACATTGTTTAAAGGTAATGAGAGTTGTGTATTACAAGGAGTTAGAGGTACTTTATCCTATTTGATCTTTGTGTTAGAAGCAGATAGATTGAGGAAGAAGGGTTGTATGGTATTTCTGGCATCAGTTCAGGATATGAGTATAGATGCTAGTTCTCTTTTGATATCCAGTATTACAAGATTTTTTTAATATATTTCCTGATGAGTTAGTCATCTTACCACCAGATAAAGTCTTAGAGTTTTATCTTGACATATTTTTGGTATAACACTGATATCTAAAGCTCTGTATAAGATGGCATCTAAGGACCTTCAATAGTTGAATGTTTAGCTTCATGAGTTGGTTGACAAAGGATTTGTTCGTCCTAATGTGTTTCTTTGGAGAGCACCTGTTCTATTTATTAAAAATAAGTATCCACTACCATGAATTGATAATCTATTTGATCAACTTGATAGATCTTCTATATTATTAAAGATTTATCTATGATCTGGTTATTATGATGTAAAGGTGAGAGAGGCTGATGTGATGAAGACATTTTTCAATACTGAGAATAGACACGATGAGTTTTTGGTTATGCTAATTGGGCTGACTAATACACCAGCTATATTTATAGATATGATGAACAAAATATTTAGATATTATTTGAATCCATTTGTGATTATTTTTATAGATAATATTTTGGTTAATTTGTTTTTATAGCAAATTAAGCCAAACATCTAAGAAGTGTATTGGAGATTTTGAGGCAACATTAATTTTATGCAAAATTCTTCAAAACTCTCCTAATTTCACTAAAATTAATGACTAATGTGTATGCATATTGATGCAAAAATCTCCTGATGTGACTTTTAGTTGAGGAGTATTTCTTTTATGGGATATGTGGTTAGTGGTGATTGTATCTCTATTGATCCCCAAAAAGTTCAGGTAGTTACATATTGGTTAAGGCCTATTACTGTGCTTGAGATACACAGATTCTTAGGTATGGTAGGATATTATAGGAACTTTATGAAAGCGTTTTCTCAAATTTCTGCACCTCTAATGAGACAAACTCATAAGTCAGTGACTTTTCTCTAGACATCGAAGTGCGAGGCTAATTTTTAGAGATTGAAGGATTGTTTGACTACTACTTTTATTTTGGCTCTTCTATTTGATATAAAAGGATTTTAGGTGCTTAGTGATGCTTCACTAAGAGGTTTGAGGTGTATTGTAATACAGTATGGTCAAGTGATAGCTTATGTTTCAAGATAGTTGGCGCCACATGAAAGGAACAATCTAACAAATGATTTAGAGTTGGCTACTATTATATTTGCTTTAAAGATTTGGCAGTATTATTTATATTGTATCAAATATGAGATTTTTAGTGATCATTAAAGTGTGACATATATATTCACTTAGAAGGATCTGAATCTAAGGAAAAGGAGGTATTTTGAGTTGATCAAAGATTATTATATGACTATTCAATATCAGCCTAATAAAATTAATGTGGTGGTATATGCTCTGAGTAGGAGTAGGAAGTCTTTTGTATTATCATGGATACAACTTACTTTTGATGAATATTTAATATGAGATATAGAGAGATTACAGTTGGAGCTGATTTCTTCTTCTTATTGGAACTCTAGTAGAGTGACTCAGATGATCATTCAACCTTCTTTAAAAAAAAAAGATTCATGAAGCTCAAAAATTGGATGCATAATATTTCAAGTTGATTGATCATATAATATCAAGTAAGAAATATGAAATACGAGTTTCTGACTCTGGTGTTATTGTTTGCAAGGGTAGACTTTGGGTTCCTATTTTTGGAGATATAAGGCGGCAAATTCTATATAAGGCTCATTATTCATGTTATACTATTCCTCCAAAAATTAGTAAATATACAAAAATTTGAAGGGTATATTTTGGTGGCCATGATTAAAGAAGGACATAGCAAAGTTTGTATCAACTAGTGAAGGTAAAGCATCAGTGATTGGGAGGATTTCTTCAGTTGTTACCTATTTCAAAGTGAAAATGGGAAGATGTAACAATGTATTTATTATCAATTTTCTAAATTGAGGTAGAAGTGTGATGCTATTTGGGTTATTGTTGATTGACTGACAAAATATGACCATTTCATTTTAATTTAATAGATAGATCCACTGGACAGGTTAGCGTAAATTTATGTTAAAGATATTATCAAGTTGCATGGTGTGCTGAAGGTGATTGTATCTGATATGGATGTCAGGTTTATCTAAATTATGGAGAGGTATTCATTAGGGATTGGGTACAAAGTTGCACTTCAGTAAGGCTTTTCATCCAAAGATAAATGAATAGTTCAAAAGGACTATTCAGGTACTAGAGGATCTTCTGAGACTATGTGTTTTTGATTTTAGGGGTAGTTAGGAGGATTATATCCCGTTGATAATATTTTTATATAACAATAGTTATCAGTCCATCATATGTATGGCTCCATATGAAGCTTTTTACGATGTAAAATATATGACTCTTTTCACTTTAAAAGAGGTGGGACATAGATATGTGATAGGTTCAAACTTTGTGGATGATACTACAACAAAGATCTTTTTGATAAGAGAAAGGTTGAAATTTGCATAGGATAGATAGAAAAAGTACTATAATTATAAAGTACTATAATTATAAACATAAGTTATATAAGTTTTAGATTGGTGACCTAGTTTATGTCAAAGTCAGCCCTATAAAAGGTGTTAGTTGATTTGGGATAATCAACAAGCTTAGTTCGAGGTATATTGGACCTTTTGAGATCATTGAGCGAATTGGTAGTTCTCCTTACAAGTAATTATTACATGATAAAATGTTTGATATATATTCTTTAAGAAACTGCATTTCGGATTCTAGAAAGAGATTATATGCTGAGGATGTTGAGGTTTATTCAAATCTGCAGTATATGTAAGAACCCGAAAGGATTTTGGCATATGATGTGAGAAAATTGAGAAGTAAATAAATTCCTAAGGTTAAAGTACAATGGAAGCATAGAACCACTAAAGAGGCTACTAGGGAGAAGGAATCTGACATGAGGTAATTATTTATAGGTTTATCCTGACTCATTCAGCTTTGGAAATGTTGAGGATGACATTTTTCCTAAGGTGTGTAGATTGTGAAAGCCTTAAATTTTCAAATTTTTTTATTGATCTTGAGTAGTCAAATATTATTTTGGGGGTCATCATAACTTCAAATAACATACCGTCTTTACCAGAACATTTATAGTGTTGTATTTTAGCTTTTCTAATTTTTTATAATTTTGGACACTTTTATAATTTCTTAAGAAATCGACACTAGTCGGTACACATGGGGTTTTTGGGATCGTCAAGTGTCCATTTTGCAAACTAATTTCATAAGAATTTTAAAAATTCTATAAATGAGGAGATAATAAATTAATTTTTTGGGACCGTCAGGTGTCATTATACTCATCGGTCATTAATTTATAAATATTATTATATAATTTTTGGAATCCCTAGAAGTATTTTTATAAATTTTCTACTAAAAATTAATTATCATAATAATATTATATTGTAATTATATATATATATATATATATATATATATATATATATATATATATATATATATATATATATATATATATATATATATATATATATATATATTAAAATATACCCTACCTTTAATCCCCAAAATCGTTTCATTTCCACTAAGCAGAAATGTCTAACAGAGAAAAAACTAAAAGAATTAGAGAAAGAGAGGAAACAAAAAGAGGAAAATTAGATTTTGGGTGACTTTAGGCCATTTTCATCCATCAGCCAAGCTGGAAAACTTATTCATCTCAAGGTAAGGCATATTATGCCCATCTCAATTTTAAAAAATGTGTAATTTTTAGCTATATTTTTAGTAAATTTTTTGATTAAAATTTCGTATTAGTTAGGCAAAAATACGGATAACTTTGCTCATGTAAAACTTTCAATGTATAACTTTTTATATGTTATGGACATTACAATTATACACATTTTAAATAATTTTTTTTTGGGAAATTTAACAATGGAGGTTTTAAAATTTGTGGGGTTTTTATTGAATAGAAAATTATCTAGAAGTTGAAAAATAGTGGTTTAGTATAATAAAAGTCTTGAAAGATCATTTTACATAATCTTTGATAATTTGGTAATTTTCTAAAAATATACATTTTTTTCTAGTAGGAAATTCTATTATCTACCATTATACAATACTACAAAATTTTGATACATGCTCAATTACTCTTTAATTACTATAATGATATAATATATGTGCATAAGTAGTTAAATTATATCTGTTGGGAGTCATAAGGGATCAGAATTCTCTAAGATTCTATCTATGTCCGGTAATTGCTGGAAGTTATAAGCGGCCAGAATCCTTTGAGATTTTATCTGAAACAAGAATGTGTGATATGTTTTGGTGCTATAACCACAAATGAAAAGGGATTCATAAGTTTGATGTTTAGTCTAGGTCTGGGAAATATGATATGAATGACTTTATGATATAAAATATATTTTATTTAGTTATGCAGTATTATTGTCTAAATTAAAAAAATAAGTGTTATGCATTTATTACATCTTTTAGTACATGAATTTATTCAAACTACATTTAAATACTTTTAAAGATTCAACAAAACATTTGATAAAAGAATATTTAAAAATTTAGATTGGTTTATACATCTTGCTGAGCTATTTTAGCTCACTGTAGTTTTGCTTATGGTTTTTAGGATTTTGAAAGGGGAAGGAGATCATAGACTAGCATTTCAGGATTGTTACGGATCTATGGTTTATGATTTTGATGATAGAAAACATTTCTTATTTCTCTATGATTTCCTTTTTGTACTAATGTTTCAGGTCCACACGATCAGACTGCATCTTGGAACCAGCTCAAGATTGGGTAGACTAGGATTGAGTCAGTTTGTACCTTTTTTCCTTTCTTGTGTCTTTTGTACGTGATGTGGCACCTGATGATTTGTAACTTAGTAGATTTTCTCTTTTCCCTATATGATTTCTGTTTTTGGTAACATCGTACGGGACGATATATATATCGGTCTGGATGATCTATCCAAAATTAGAAACCCTAATTAGGGCATCCTCATTAAGGCAGCCGTCATAATCAGATCGGCCTGGATGATACTTGTATCGGCCAGGACGATATGATCAATTAAGAAAGAATCAGCCGCCATGATTAGTTTTGGTATCATGTATTTTAGGAAATCAGCCAGGACGATACACCCATCGTCTAGGACGATCTAACTCAATTATGCCTAAAATGTTCTGGTATCTTTGGAAAGAATTAATGGCTGATTGATACAATCAGATCGTCCAGGATGATCGTGAGATCGGCCGGGACGATAGCATAGACAATTTACATTGGCCAGCATCTATCTAGGGCGATGATCAGGACGATAGAATCGATTTTAAACTAATCAGCCAGGACGTTCATGAGATTGGCCTGGACGATGCAACCAAATTCCTTCTGATCATCCCATATCATCTAGGGCTGATGAGCTTAATTTGTACTGATCGTACAGGATGATATACTTATCCTCCTGGACGATAATATCGGCAACTTGCATTAATGAGCTCGTTTTGAGAGCTTCTAATTAAGCTATGGCATGACAACTTTTGTAAGCGTCTTTGACAGCCATTGGAGCTTCGTTCTTGTGGGGGAGACTAGAAGAGAGAGCTTGAAAGGGAGTAAGGAACGGGTGAAGTTTGAGAGGGAGAAGATCCTGTGAGTGGGGGCTCAAGGGAGTGTGGAGGGGGATTTCACACGGTTGCTCCGGCAGGCTTGCACCTTAATACCGTCGGATTCAAGGCTCGTCTCGAGGGAAGCTCACCAAAGAAGAAGATCTCTTTGGTGTCAAAGGACCCGGCGACTCCGCCGCACCGGGGAAGGTGCAAGTGATTTTGTAAGGGCTTCTCCGCATAGCTATTGGGGCTAAAGGAGAGACACTAGTTTAGTGTAATACTTGGGGGGTGCCTCCAAGGAGTGGACGTAGGTCAAGGTTTGACCGAACCACTATAAATCCGGTGTGTTCTTTTCTTATTATCGCTTCCGCATTTATTTTTCTTCCGCACTTTGATTGTGGTGATTTTGGTTTGAGTTTTAACTTTGATTTTAAAGTTTTTCCAATTCACCTCTCTTGATTAGCTTGGGGACTAGTTCATATAGGGCCTAACATCCCTAACGAACTTTCAAGGATTAGATCTGAGGTCATAGGTATTTTACTATTTTGATTTTTGTACAATCATGCCAAGTTAAATTTTTAGTTATGTAGCTCTTGCCTGTAGCCACGTACTATTGTACAGATATTTATTTTGATGAAATGAAGGAAACTTGGTGGATCAGCTATTTTTAGTAACTAGATGTTTTAGTAGCTCTATAGTATGTAGTTAATTTCAATGAATATTGGTAGAAAATATGAAATAATTCCAAAATTAGATCTTGGTATTTTCCTGTCATAGCTCAATATGATAAGACCTATCCTGATCGAGTTAGGTTGTGACACAGTGTATTATAAATCTCCCATTATAAAATAAATAATAATTTAAGGTTAATCCTTTTAGTCCTATATCACACCAAACATCAATATCATATTGAAAGTCAAATTCTATGAGTTAGAATATTTTTTCACCATCATATATTATGTGAGTTGCATTAAAATTTGGCAATAAATTACCTCCATTTTAGGTACAAATTGGAGCTTTAAAATAGGGTGAATTTTTATTTTTTTTTTAAGATCATATTCTTTCAAAATAAAACCAATCAGCCCTCCTATAAAAGAAAAACCAAAGTTCTATTGTAGAGATTGAAAATCATGTGTGACACTTGTAAATTTTCTAGTGGGGTAGTTCAATACTTCTGATTAATGAAAGAAGTGTAGCTTGCAAGGGGATACACACCAACTATTTGGGATAGTATATTACTAGAGTCTGCGTAGGAAAAATTATATATCGCCTATATAAGGCACATTTGAGACTTTTTTAGGGTTTAGGGATAGTATATTATGTGTGGAGGCAGAACAAATAAATTATAAAAAAATTTAAGATATCTAGAGCAATAAAGACGTATTTTTTAAAATAAGTATTTTCTTAGAGCCAATAAAGGAGCAATCATGCACTACCTGCACAAGAGAATTGAAGGCCTCTTTTAAGAAAAAAATGGAGCCTATAAGGAGATGGGAGCTGTATTTCTTCCTCCATATAAGGTATTTTTATTTCTATAAGTAAATAGGGGAAGTTAAAAAAGTTAGCTAACAAAAAAAAAAACAAAAAAACAAAACAAAAACTATGCTTCAGTCAAGAGACACCATATGTGTCTAACTTAAAGGGGCATCTCAGTGTTGTTTAGCATTCATGGACATTATTGTTGGTGGCAACTGACTCTTTGGTAAGCTTAATCTAGTGCAGGCTCAATTATGGGCTCATGTAGGTTTATTACAACATTTTTTTAGTCATCAAAATTATTGTTTGACATTTCAGGTTTATCTTAGACACTTTCAAAGCCCAATAATGCTTTATGAATAAATTAAGCATATTTGAAGAATTTAAAGCATATATTTTAAATATTGTTTTCTCTAATTGATATGTTGACTTTATGGTAATCTAAAATTATAATTAAAGAAACCTTACTTGGTTTATGACATTGAGGTGAGGTTCACAGTAATGTTCAGGAAGCGATCACAACTATTAAATTTTTAAAATTATAATTTTTTTTACTAAATTTTCAAATATTTGATAAATATATTTTTAGATAAAACGAGTTTAAATGTCTAAAAAATAGGGGATAACTTAAATCTCTCCAAAAAAAGAAAAAAAAAACTTCATCGACATGAATCTCAAGGTAATATTTAAATTAAAAACTTTTAGAATTAAAATTCTGATCATCCAAACTCTAATTTCAATATACTTATGTTTGATACTATACATCTCAATGAGATGATCGACACCATAAATGATTTGTTATGAGCACAAATAAATCTAGTTCAAACACTTGAAGCATATTTTAAATTTTTTGAAAATGTCTCCAAATCTTACGTGCTTATAGTCAAATTGAGTAGTTCAATAAGACTACTCTAATGAGCCAAGATCATTAATTTTAATATTATATAAAATCAATGATAAGCTAAGAGAGTTAAAAGACTATTGGATTTTCTCACTCATGAGCATAATTAGTAATCATCTCTACCATCACCAGACTTCTTTAATTCAATTATTATTGTTTGATTAATAATATCAAGCTTTATTGTTGGGCTTTAATTGTCCTCTAGTGGACATTCTACTTTTATTCTCCTTCAATGTGAATCATGCAATTATTATCAATTGTATATAATCCATGTTCTTCAATTATGAGAAAGAGAATTTTCATATATCCTCTTGCATCTTCAATTATCTAAAATATTTTTGCAATTAGGTCAGAACTCGTGGTTTTTTCTTTCTTGTATTTTTCATGTAAAAAGTTATGGTATCTCATAGATTTGACCTATATGTGCTAGATTTTGATACAAAGCAAAGATATAAAATACATATTCTAATATTGTGAATGCTCTAGCATTATTTCAGACTAGAACAATCATGGCGTTAAAGAGATAAAGAGCTTAATATCTTAACTTTGAACGAAGATCCAACACACATATAAATAAAAGAGAGGTGTGCAAGAGTCATAAGAGATATCGATAATTCTATGCGGAAAACCCTAAAAATGGAAAAAAAAAATCATGGGGCCTAGCCTAGTTTAAATGATTCAACTAGTGTTTGTAGTTAATTACAAATGGTGCCCTTTCTCGAGAGAAATGTCTTAGCTCATTGTATCATATAGAGCACATTACATAGTTGGAATAATCCAATGATAAGGGAATCATTATTAAGAGAAAGTTAGCATATTTATTTGGTTGGTGGGATGATAGAGGTTAGAGGGATCATAGTCGACGTGCGACAGAGGTTGGAGGGACCATTGTCGATGGGCGATAGCGATAGGATGAATTATAGTCGGTAGGTGATGGTGGCTGGATAGACCATATTTGGATTATAATGGAGGTTGGATGGACCATAGTTTGTGGGCGATAGAGGTCGGAGGGACCGTAGTTTATAGGCGATTGAGGTCAGAGGGGCCATAATAGACGAGTGAAGGTGGTTGGAAGGACTATAGTTGGTGGGCGATAGTGTTCAGAGGGGTCATAATTTAAGCGCGATGGTGGTCTATGGGACTGTAGTCAGTAGGTTATGGTGGTTGAAAGAATCATAGCTGATAGGCCTCATTAGTCAAAGGGATCGTACTTGGCAACCCAGCAGAGGACCAATAATGATTGGCAATGGGAGGAGGTCTAGTGGTGGTCGACAGTTAGGTGGATGCCTGGGAGAGGTCGACAGTCGAGTGGTGGTCTGATGATGGTCAGGCAAAACACTGATAGTGATCAACAACCATGTGGAATCCTAACGGTAGTTGGAGGCTAGTCAGTTGTCTGAGGATGGTCTAATGGAAGTTTGTTGATGATCAACAGCCATATGAAAATCTTGTGATGGTCAGCAGATGGGAAATTATAAGATGATGGTCAAGTGGAAGTTTGTTGGCGATCGACAACCGAATGAAAGTCATGAGGCAATCAACAGCCGGGTCAACGTTTGGCAGTGGTCGGTGGGCGAGTGTTGGTCTAACAATGGTCAGGTGGAATACTGGCGGTGATCGGCCAGTTTTTTGGTGATGGTCAATAGAGGTTTGATGGCGGTGGTGTGGAGCTCTTGAAGCTTCAGAGTTCTCTCCAATCTATAGCCAACAATCCCTCTTCTTGTAGAGAGTATGGGTCTATTTATTAATTTTTGTAAATGGCATACCTCATAAATAAAAAAAAGATATGGGTAAGGTTCATAGTGCTCCATAGTATGGCCCATATTGACTCCCATGATTAGAGAGCAATTTTTAAATGTTTAGGTGCCTTAATGATGTCAGAATTTAATGATCCTAGGCTCGTTTGATTTTTCTTGCCGAGTCGCTCAATTCGACTATAAGCATGTCATATTTGGATATCATTTGGTTATCTAATTTAGGCTTTAAACCTTACAAATAAGCTTCAAGCCCCCAATTTAAACCCATTTGGGCCTAGATTTGACCTATTTGGTGTCATAGTGTTCTTCTCTTCGAGGCATTTAGTTTGACTATAAGTTTGTTGAAATTTGAGTTCAAATGGTCCCAAATTTAATTTTGAAGTTTTTAACTTGAATATGCCTAGAGATTTATGCATGATCAGGATATTTTTTGGTGACATATCAGTTGTCACCATGTTTTTAGACATCGAATCTTGTAGAGCCCTAAAATATTTATATAACTTAAGTATTTTTGTAAAGTCAAAGCATTCATCAGAGTAAAAATAATCAAAAACCTTACTCTTTTTTTTTTAGAAGATGCAAAGATGCATTAAAAAAAGAAATAAAACAACTTAATACAAACTAGGAAAAAAAGACACTAAATGATCCTTGAAGAAAAGGATCCTTATTGAAAGCAATTTTGTTATCATTAAACCTAATAGTTTGATATGAAACCCACTATTTCCTATTTTGAAACCATTAAGATGCAAGGGATACCAAATATTTAAAACAACCCGAAAGTTGATTAGTATCTCAGAGTTCCCATCCGGTTAAAGAATAGAATCCAGTAACGATTACATAAACAAAAATAGTATGTTTAAAAAACAAAAAAGCTAAGAGAAAAACCCAGCTATAAAGGAAACCCAAAGGAAAATTACAAAATAGATAAGACATTCTCAAAATACCTATTAAAATCAATGATAGGTATTTTAGAAGTCTTTTCCAAAAAAAACATTTGTAAAACCAAGCATAATAAATGGAAAATTCTTCGATTGGAATTCCCTTCTTCATGTCTCTAACTGCTTTGAAAATAGAGAGGAAAAAATTGGGTATCATATTACTGAAAGCTTCTGTGAAGAACCCTTCAAACTGTTCCTCACCTTGTGATCAGCAATCCTTCTTCTACTTTGATCTTTCACAGGTCCTAGCCCTTGTAGCTCTTTGAATAGCTTGGGTTTAGAACCGGATAGCAAAGTACTCTTATTCTCTTTGAATAAAATAGTTTTATTGAATTTTAAACTGATTGTAGAGGATGGGGAAATGGAATTAGAACAGCCATCTCTAAGAAAATCATTAAAAGCATGTAATCCTGAAATATCATCTGCTTTAGAAGGTGTCAAAACCGTGACCTGCTCTTCCACACCCTTCTCCATAACCGCCTCCATCAAGTGAGGAACTTGAAAATTCGAATTCTCAGCCAACTTAGGAGAATCCGTTGGAGAAACAGATTTTAGACCAGCTGGAATAGAATGGGCCTCAACTGCCTTAACCGTCTCCATGCTTGGTGGAATTTTAAAATTTGAATCTAGAGATCCCAAACTTTCAGCAATATTATCAAGAGCTCCGGTAGAACCTTCCTCCTTAGACGGAATTGCAGCCATAGAAGGAGTCAAAACCGTATTTAGCTCCTTCTCACACTCCTTCGTAACAGCCTCCATCTCTTGTGGGGTTTGAAAAATCAAAACCTCAGCTATTTTAGGCATACACGTTGGACTAGCAACTATTTGTCCAGGTGTATTATCAACATCCAACGAACCAGATTCATTAAATTCAGCATTTGTATTATGAGCTAAATTCGATTTACTCAACAAATTTGAATTAATGCTAACAACCACTTCTTCTCTTCCCTTGATTTCAGTTGTATTTTCTACCAAATTTAAATCTATATTCAGAGGGAGACGATCTAGTTTAGATCCATCATAGAACCGGCGAACTTTCTGAAAATATGCACCATGGTTTAAATGTGAATCGCTCTTAATGCTTTTAATATTTCTTTTGGATTTGAATTTGACGTGCATCCAAGGCCTAAGTATCAAAAACCTTACTCCAAAACATCCAAATAGCTCAAAACTAATCATATGGGCTCTTTTAAGCTCTAAAAGTATAAATTGAATCCGAAACATCAAAAAGTAGTATTGGAGACTCCAAAAATTATTGAATCGGACCGTTTGAAGCAAAAATAAGTTAATTTTATTTTTGCCATTTTTTTAAAATTTTTATTTCCTTTCACTCCTCTTGAGCATGAGCCTCATTAAGGTGTGAGATTTTTTTTTAAAATTTTATTTAAATATGTTTTTTTAATAATTTTTAAAAAAGAAATTATTTATTTTTTGGCACAAAAAATTTAATTTTTTAAAATGTAGAATATTTTCTAGAAAGCAAATAATTAATTTAATGTATATTTATTTTAATTTTAAATATAACTAATTTTAAATTATTTTCCCTTTTAATTTTTCAAAAATAGAAATATTTTATTTTTGGGCATTCAAAAATTCTAAAAATTAATAAAAAGGTTAAAAATTGAGCCTCCGAATCTCCATTGAAAAATTATAAATACCCCCCTTAGGGGTTAGGGAGAGGGCACAACCCCCTTAAGCCAGTCCAAAGATTTCCCTTACAAATTAAGGGAAACTAGGACTGGCACAAATTTGGAGATTTCTAGCGACGATCAAAACCTGGTACTCTTATATAGACTCTAGTTCACTCCTATTTAGGAGAAAAATTATTTAGAAAGAGTATAAATACCAGCAACTGCGGCAATGAACACCAGTTTAGTCTCATTTGGGGGAAAAAGTGTCTGACAAGAGTTTAAATATGGTGAAAGCGATGATCAAGACCCAGTACTCTTATGTAGTCTCCAATTCAATCCAAGTGGGGGAAAAATTATTTGGTAAGAGTCTAAATACTGGCGACGATGGTGATCAAGTCTTGGTACTCTTATATAGGCTTTAGTTTAGTCCCGTTGGGGAAAAAATTATTCGACAAGAGTCTAAATACCAACGATGATGATGATCAAGATCCAATACTCTTATGCAGCTCCAGTTTACTCCCATTAGGAGAAAAACTATCCCACAAGAGTCTAAATATCAGTGGCGTAGTAAAAAACAAGACTCTGTACTCTTACACATGCTTCCGTTCACTACCATTATGGGAAAGATTGTACATAAAGAGTCTAAATATAGGCATTGATGAAGATCATTACTTGATACTCTAACACAGGCTTCAGTCCACTCCTATTGGGCAAAAGGTATTTGGCAAGTCTCTAAATATTGACAACAGACATCAGGCGAAGGGCTGATGATGACGGTGGTTTAGCTGCATACTATTAAAAATAGTATGCATCCATACTGATGGGGGAGGACTATGAATGGCTTGATAAAGGTAATCAGGTGGTGCATAGATGGAAGTAATCTATCAGCAAACTAGTAATGCTTAACGAGCAAAGGTTTGTAATGGCTCTAATTTTTTTCTGAATATTTGTTACAGGGCTGCTCAATGATGTTAACATGTATGGAGAACATTAAGAAATTTCACTGAGGATATTTAACTTAGCAGAGATTATTTATTAGAGCATTACTAGAAGATATTAACCTATGTGAAGATGTTGAGAGAGATTTACATAAGATGTTATCTGAGGTTGTATGCCAAAGTATTGCTTGATGATGTAAATTTATGTGGAAGAGGTTGAGAGAATCTACCAAGGATATTTGACCTATCCAAGATTGTTTGACAAAGTATTGCTTGATGGCGTTGACATTTGTAGAAGAGATCAAAGGAATCTACCAAAGATGTCTAATCTATCTAAGGTTATTTGTCAAAGAATTGCTCAATGACATTAACTTGAATGAAAGAGGTCAAATTAAGCCCTCTATGATCGATTATGCCTTAATTAGGAGGGGGTGAATGCTGCGTGCTTCCCGAATTGAAGGTGAATAAAGGTCTGTCTTTAGATTGTTATTACCTTCTTGAGTCCTAGACTATAACCTTGCCTAAGGAGTAGAAGTTTTAATGGGGAATAGAGAATGGGATTTATTTAAAGCTCAAGAATCTTCATAATAGATAATTGATAATAAGATTATTTTGGACAATTAAAATGTTGAAATGTCTTGCATGATTATAACCATATCAAAAATTATAATCAATGTTTCCCCTAGTCAAAATCTTCTTTCCTAAAATTGATGCAACATTGGTTGATGGTTGAACTGTGATAGAATAATGTCTACTCACTGTTATGATGGAGTTGCTCTTAATATTGAATGAATCCTTTGGACTTTATATTAGGTCATGGTAAAGGGGCTATCTTACTTTAACTATGCCCAAGATGTTGACATGAATGACCAGCTTTGAGGTTAAAGCAAAAGTTGTCCCGCATCCAGGATTTATTTCCAACACAATTGATGTAACGATAGCTGATAGTTGACTGAAGATAATGCATATTTTCTTCCCTTTGAGATTTCCCTTAATATTGAAGGACTTCTTTTGAACATAATAACATATCATGATAAGGAGACCACCATGCTTCAACCATGCCAATGATATTAATATGAATGACCTTTTGAAGTTGTAGCAAAGGTTGCTTCCTAGCCAGGAATAATATTCCCATAGACGATGCCAAAATATTGCATATTGGAACATTCATGGCGATAGAGAGATAAAGAGCTTAATGTCTTAACTTAAAATGATGATCCAGCACATACAAATAAAAGAGAGGTCTGCAAGAGTTATAATAGATACCACTATTTTTACATAGAAAACCCTAAAAAGGAGAAAAAACATAGGAATTGGCCTAGTTGAAATGATTTCACTAATATTTGTAGTCGATTACAAATGATGTCCTTCCTCGAGGGAAAGGCTATGGCTCATTATATCATATAAAGCATAAGGGTTAGAAGAATCCAATGAAAAGGGAACCATTCTCAAGAGAAAGATGGCCTATTCATTTGGTTGGCAGGATGACAAAGGTTGGAGGGGCCATAGTCTACGTGCGATGAAGGTCGGAGGGACTATAGTCAATGGGAAATGGTGGTTGAACGGATAATTGTCAGCAGATGATGGAGACTGGATAGACCATATTTACCTAATGACAAAGGCTGGATGGACCGCAATTGGTGGGCCAAGATGGTTGGAGGGACAATAGTTGATGGGAAATGATGGTCGGAGGGACTTTAGTTGGCAGATGATGGAGGTCGGAGGGATCATAGTAGGTGGCCGATAGAGGTTGAAGTGATTGTAGTCAGCTGGCGATGGAGGTCAAAGGGATCATATTCAGAGGGTGATACTGGTTAGAGGGATCGTAATTTGTGGGTGATGGAGGTCTATGTGACTGAAGTTGGGGGAGTGATGAAGGTTAGAGTGATTGTAGTCGGTGGGCGAGGAAGGTCGGAGGGATCGTAGTCGGTAGGCGATGGAGGTCGTAGGGAATGTAGTTGACAGGTGATGAAGGTTGGAGGGATTGTAGTCGACAGATGATGGAGGTCAGAGAGACCATAGTTAGCTGACGACGATGGTTGGAGGGACCGTAGTCGGTTTGCGATGGTGGTCGGAGGGACCGATATTGAAAAGCGATGGTGGTTGAAAGGACCATAGATGGTAAGCATTAGTGGTCAGAGGGAAAATACTTGGTAGATCGATAAGGACTAATAATGGTTGGCCACAGGTGGAGGTCTAGCGGCGGTCAGTATCCAAGTGGAAGTCTGGGAGTGGTTAATGGTCGTGTAATGGTCCAAAGATGGTTCAGAGGAAGTCCGACAGTTGTCAGCGGCTAGGCAGTACTCTAACGATGCTCAAGTGGAAGTCTGACTGTGTTCGATAGCCTTGCAGTGGTCTGACGATGGTTGAGTGGAAGTATGACGGTGGTTGGTGGCTAAGTGGAAGTTCGGTGGTGGTCGGCCGGTGGTTCAGCGATGATCGATTGAGGTTCACCAGTAATGGTGCTGGTGCTCTTGAAGCTTTAGAGCTTTCTCCAATTTATAGCCAAAGGTCCCGCTTCATGTAAAGAGTGGGTGTTTATTTATTGATTTCTATGAGTGACATATCCCTTAAATATAAAGAAGATCCGAGGTAGGTTTGTAGTGCTTCATCGTATGGCCCGTATTTATTCCTTCGATTATAGAGCTTTTTTCCAAGTGTTTAGGTTCCTTAATGATGTCAGAACTCAACGATCTTGGGCTCGTTGGATTTTTCTTGCTGAGCCGCTCAATTTGATTATAAGCATGTCATATTTGGATATCATTTGGCCATCCAATATATGCTTTGAACCTTTCGAATAAGCTTCGTGCCCCTGATTTGGACTCATTTAGGCTCGAATTGGACCGATTTTGGTGTCGTTGGGTTCGTCTCTTCGAGACATTCAGTTTGAATATAAATTTGTTAAAATTGGAGTTCATATGGTTCCAAATTTATTTTTGGAAGTTTTCAACTTAAATACTCCTCGCGATTCATGCATGATCAAAACGATTTTTGGTGACATATCAAGCATGTTACAAACTTAAAATTGAGTGATATTGGGTTCACGTGATTATTCGCATCGAGATGCTCATTTAGACTGCATGCATATGAAATTCTAGTTGAATTGTACCATTTGGTGATAGAGTTATTAAAAAAGACTGTACATTTAGATATATGGGGTCTATTGTTCAAATCGATGGTGAAATAGATAAGGATAATATTAATATAATTAAACTTTGATAGTTGAAGTAGATAATACATCAGGCCTATTGTGTGATAGAAAAACACTCCTCAAACTTATGAGGAAATTTTATAATATGGTTGTGAGGCCTGTAATACCTTGTGGTGCAGAATGTTGGCCATTAAAAGAGAAGCAAAGATTAAGTTAAGTGTTGTTGAGAAGAGGATGCTCAGGTGATGAGTAATTTTACACTTAAAGATAAAATGAGAAACACGTATATAAGTGAAAGAGTCGGAGTAGCTCTAGGGGCATATAAGATCAGAGAGAGTCACCTTAGATGATTTGGTCGCATAAAATGCCGACCTTTCGATGACCTGATTTTAAGAGTTGATGTAGTAGATCCAACCTATCTTAAGAAATGTAAAGATAAACCTAAAGAGATCTTATTAAAAAGTATTAGATATGACAGTTTTAATTAGATTTAAATTAGAATTTTACTCTCAACATGACTCAAAGAAAAAAGATTCATGTAGCCGATTCATGTTGAGGAATGAAAGCTTGATGTTGTTGCACATGAAATTCAAAGTTCCTCTTATTTCTAAAACGATGAAATAAAATTTTCAACCATACTTTTATTTGAAAAATTGTGGTATAAAATTTAAAAAATTTATATAAATTTCTTATTTAAGTTGATTTTTTTCTAATAACATATCAATATAAAATTTTAAGCATAATAATACTTTTATTATAAATCATAAACACCACGGATCACTCATTAGACTGTTCACAACGGTTATGTCGAGAATCCAGCAGTTCGGAACTGCTACGGAAGGTTTCCACCAACAATTTTAATTTTTTAAAGATGCTCCACAGATTTAAATTTTCTCTCTCTGTTGCTGTGCTCCACTTCCCACGAGGCTCGGATTAGCTTTGGAGGGAGTGGAGGAAGTGGAGGGGCCGGCCTACGAGACTTTAACTTTCTCTCACTTCTTCTCTTTTTCTTACGGTTTCGTCTGATCAAAGGGAGTCGAAGCATTTCGTCTGCTTTGGAATTCCACGGCCACACCAAAAGGCCCTTCGCCTCTCTCTATTTCTCTCTGATTGTGTGCGGTGCAGAATGACAAAGTGAGGGTCATTGTTATAAGCTTAATCGCCGGAGTTTTGGTGTTTTCGACCTTTAGATTGGTGGGTGATTCCGATTTTCGATGGCATCGGAGGGATTCTTCTCTATATCAGTTGCTTCGGTTCTGGAGGACGTGCTGAAAGAGCACGGGAAGAGGCTCAGCGACATGGATTTGGCATCGAGGAAGGCCGAGGAGGCTGGTGAGCGCAAATTTCTCTTTAATCATATTTTTCCTCTTTTCGGTAGATTCACGAGTTAGTGAGCTTTTGTTTCCTTTTACAGTTTATTATTTGATACAAATCTGGTTATGTACTTTTTTTAAGATAAGTACATTTCTATATCTAATGACAGATGATATTGGGAATAATTGTGTTGTTTGCTTGAGCATGTCAATTTACCTTGGCTGATAAGATCAGAATGACTGCTCAATGCTAAGAAGGTTAATAGATATAGCTAAGAGGATTGAACATTTTTTTTATTGTATGATGCACGCGTTTTGGTGAAGCGTCGATATAATGGATTTGATCTAACTAGCTGGTTTAATTTCATTTCCAATTTAATTGGTTTGGTCATTCTCTTGGAGTGGAGATTTTGTTCCTCATGGACTTGTCAACATAAATTATCCTATTGTAGTATTTTCTATTGCTATATAATTTAATCCATAGAATCCAGATGAGTAAAACTTATTATTGATTCAGTAATTCTTAGGATTCTTATCTAGAGAAGTATTTTCTGTTTGATCATCGATTTTTCTTTTCTTCTTTTTTGTTCACCTAACTTTTCTAACTAAAAAGTACAGCCGCTAGACGATATGAGGTAGCCAGGTGGCTTAGAAAAACGGTGGGGGTGGTTGGTGCCAAGGATTTGCCAGAGGAGCCTTCAGAAGATGAATTCAGGCTTGGGTTGAGGAGTGGTTTGATCCTTTGCAATGCACTTAACAAGATCCAACCTGCAGCAGTCCCTAAGGTAATTGCCCCAGAAATATCCTTTTCTTCTCTTGTTCTTATTTCTGAGTATTTTTTTCTTAATTTTTGCTCGCCCTCTTGATAATATTATTAGGATGCTATTGTAGTTTCCAAAATTCGGTTACCTTCTTGGATCCATTCTTGTAGATTGTTGCGAGTTCAGGAGATTCAGTGGTTATGCCCGATGGAGCTCCCTTGTCAGCTTACCAGTACTTTGAAAATGTGAGGAATTTCCTTGTTGCTGTCCAGGATATTGGTCTACCTACATTTGAAGTATCAGATTTAGAGCAGGTCTGTTTGCAGCTCTTATATATATATATATATATATATTGGTCTACCTACTTTGAAAATGCACGTTTGTAATACAATTTAATTTAATTTTTCCATAGAATAACCAGATTCTGTTGTTTACTTGTGATATAATCACTTAGGGAAGTTTTCTACGCTGCTGAAAACTAAATGAAGAAAATCATGACACTCTGAATCTCTCTGATCATTTGGTTGTTGAACATATATCTGAATTTGGTTCATGTTGGTTTTGTTGTTGCACTTGAGACTTAGAATGAGCTTTAATAGTGTGTTTGTTTTCAATACAATGTAACTTTTATAACTTCTGCTTAAGTTAGTTCCATGTTGTGTAATTAAATCAATGAAATTTTGCCTGATAACTTTTCAGGGAGGGAAAAGCTCAAGAATTGTGAATTGCGTTTTGGCTCTTAAATCCTACAGTGAATGGAGACAAATGGGCAGTGGTGGTTCCTGGAAATTTGGTGGGAATGCTAGGCCGTCCATATCTGGAAAAGCTTTCATGAGGAAGAACTTCGATCCTTTCTCAAATTCTTTGGCAAGGTCCCAGTTTATGGATGATCGAGAAAGCTCTGAACAAAACTTAAATCAAGTAGAATCCAGTGAAATGGTTGTAATGCTAATTTATGACTTGCTAGTATATAATTTCTAGTGCATTATCCTGACTGTTTGCCCTAATTTTCAGCCATCTCCGTCTTTGAATGTGCTTGTCCATGCAATTCTTTCAGACAAGAAGCCTGAAGAAGTTCCAGCGGTAATACAGTTTTTGCCAATACTATTATTACCTATTGGTGGCTTCTACCTTATTGACAAGATGAACTTATTATATTATTTATCAGCTTGTGGAGTCTATGTTAAGCAAATTTATGAAAGAGTTTGGGCGTCGCATCGCAAGCCAAAATGAGTTGGTATGTTTTTTGCTCTTCTACTCAACAAGCAAATGTTCAATTTGTAAGAATACCAGAAAATGTTTTCTAATACCTAGTGGAGGCTCGAGTTGGATAGTTTTATCTTATATGCATACCAAATGTCATGAAACTCTTTGCATACTTTTTCTTTTTTTTTGTACTTCATGATGATCATTCTTGTTTTATCATGTTTTGAATGATATGTTGTCTATGTTGTGATTTGGGTTCATTAGCAGCAACGATTCCTTTGAAATTTTGTTAACTATGTGCGTAACAGGTGAAAACAGCTATAAAGGGTTTGCAAGATGATGGTAAATCTTTCTCTAAAATGAAGATTCCTGCTGACCCATCTTCTGCTATTTCCGAATTTAAAGTATGCTATGCTTTTATACTTTTATTTTTTTGCTTAAATTTGCGATAAATATTAATTTTACTGTCCAGTTACCTATTTGGTTCCCTGTCTTTTCAAATGAACTAATATGTTCATGAATCATGATGTTTTAATTATACTATTGAAGAAAGAGAAAGAAGTGGTTAAATGCACAAGGTTGAAGGAGAACTTCCACAACAATATGAAACATGAAGAGGCATCAAAAGAACAGCTTTTGAAGCAGTACTCTATAATTGACCGACAACAAAGAGATATTCAGGTAACACCAAGTGCCACTAACTTTTTCTTAGTCGGTTATACTAAGTTTAGCTTTGTACCTGCTAATGGTCAATGCAATATGCAGCTCCTTAGACGTGATCTTCAAACTGCAAGAGCTGGTATGGAGTTCATGCAAATGAAGTACTTGGAAGAGATCCATGTTGTTGGTATGATACATACAAAAGTAACGAATCAGTTATTCCTTTTATAGATGCTTTTCTATCATCATATGTCATTCTTACCACAAAACAGGGAAACATATGCACAGTCTTGCTAATGCTGCGTCAGGCTATCACAAAGTTCTTGCAGAAAATAGGAAGCTTTACAATCAGGTGCAAGATCTAAAAGGTAGTATTATAAACTAGTTAGTTTTGACAAATACTATTGAAGAAAGAATTCTCCGTGCTAAATTTTTGGACATTTTAGGAAGTATTCGGGTTTATTGTCGAGTCAGACCATTTTTGCCCGGGCAAATAAGAAGTAGCAATGTTGGATGCATTGATGATGAAAACATTACAATCATCACCCCTGCTAAATATGGAAAAGAAGGGCAGAGAACTTTTACTTTTAATAAGGTGTTCGGTCCTGCTGCTTCACAAGGTCATTATACTCTTGTGCTTTCACTCCTTTTTTTGTCATGAACTTTTGTCTTGCTGGGCGCAGCTTTAATTTTACTTGATGTTTCAGAGGAAGTCTTCTCAGATACTCAACCTTTGATACGATCTGTCCTTGATGGTTACAATGTTTGCATATTTGCTTACGGCCAGACTGGGTCTGGAAAAACTTACACGATGGTAAGAATTTATAGATTAACACTGTCTTGTTATTTTAAACTCTTATGTTTAAATCTATAATTTGTCTAATAAAGATGCACTTGGAAGCTAAACAATGTTTACTCTCTTGAATGCAGAGTGGAGCCAAAGTAGTCAACACGCAGAACATGGGCGTAAATTACAGAGCATTGAGTGATCTGTTCAACCTTGCAGAAAAGAGAAGAGGCACATTCACATATAATATTGCTGTGCAAATGATTGAAATTTATAATGAACAAGTGCGAGATCTCCTCGTTTGTGATGGTCTCAATCGAAGATATCCTTTTAGTTGGCCCATTCATGGATAATTTATTAAAATTGAAGTCATGTTTCTTGTGAAGTTTGTTAAATGTCCTTGACAACTAAAACATTAGAAATTAGAAACGGAACACAAAATGGTGTAAATGTACCTGATGCTAACTTGGTCTCAGTCACTTCAACGGCTGGTGTAATCGAACTCATGAACATTGGGATGAGGAATCGTGCTGTTGGTGCAACAGCATTGAATGATCGTAGTAGCCGTTCTCACAGGTCTGTTAGTGTTCATATTATCTCACATTAACCAAGTAAATAAGCTTTTTAGTACTTGATATTGATTGATTATTTGCAGTTGCCTCACCGTCCATGTTCAAGGAAGGGACTTGACGTCAGGAACTATTCTCCGTGGATGCATGAATCTAGTAGATCTTGCAGGTAGTGAAAGAGTTGATAAGTCTGAGGCAACGGGAGAGAGGCTAAAAGAAGCACAACATATAAATAAATCCCTTTCGGCCTTGGGCGATGTGATATATGCCCTAGCACAGAATCATTCTCATGTACCTTACAGAAATAGCAAACTTACGCAGTTGCTTCAAGACTCTCTTGGTAAGACTCTGTAGTTTACCAAATTCAATTTAGGAAAATTATTTTTTATAGAAAACTATTAGTAATAGCGTCATTACCTGATGAAATGTAGGAGGACAAGCTAAAACTTTGATGTTTGTCCATATAAGCCCTGAAATGGATGCCATAGGAGAAACCATCAGCACACTTAAATTTGCTGAAAGAGTTTCTACGGTTGAGCTTGGTGCTGCCCGCTTAAATAAAGAAAGTTTAGAAGGAAGGGAACTTAAGGAGCAGGTTCTTTCTCTAATTTGATTTTTTTTTCCATGTTGCAATCTCAAAAATAAACAGTTAATTTTCTTTTTTGACAGGTGGGTAGTCTTAAAGCAGCATTGGCAAAGACAGAGGGACAGTCAGAGCACTTTCAAACTATTATCCCAACTGATCCGTCAGCATTAAAGGCTAGAACACCAGCTTCTGCCTATTTAAATAAACGACACGGAGGAGATTTTTTAAGCTTTCAAAATGAAAACCATAGACAACCTATGGAGGAAGTTGGCAACATAGAGGTAGTCGCTCTTTGATGGTAACCTTTGTATTCTGCTTGGTATATGACCATTTTAATCTTGATTTATGTAAATATTGTTGCTTGGCCCTTATGCTACTTCAAACATAAACAAAGCATTCATACTTGCTATTCCTTCATACTTATTATATGCATATACCTAATAAGATTATGGAGTTAAAATTTTCATTCATCTAATCCTTATAAAATATGCTTCAGATCTCTTTTTTATATAAATATTGGATTAAGCTTTTTAATGATACGTTTAAATATTTTATGGGAAGAGTTCTTTTATTGACTTTAGAAGACCTTGTAAAATATTATAATTAATTCTCTGTCTTTAAATGCATGACTTGTTACTACTATAAATAAAGACTTAGAAGGAGGGTTTAGTATTCTGCAAAAAGAACCAATTAAAGAGAAGAAAGAGAAATAAGGGAGAGGTGCTATTATTAGGGAAAGGAGGAGTTTTTAGGTCTTGTAGGATGAGGTCTTGAGCTTCTTCAAAAGAGAAGTATTTATAATTTTAATTTTGGCAAGAGGAGAACCTCCTGTTTGGTCTCATTTTCCACAGTAGGTAGTTGAATTCTTTTTCAGTCATCAACATACAACTTTGCATGAAGTATAAATTCTTCATATAGCCTATTTAACACTTAGTAGATTATTTGATCTCTAAGTAATCGTGGTTTTTGTTGGATCACATTGAATTATGTAAAATTATGTATTGTATTTGTGATATTTGTTATGTTTTTTTCTTTTATCTTTATTTGATTTTTATTTAAATTTTTATTATAATAGTAAGAGTTGGTTTTAAAGTTTTTATTTTTGTTTTTTTTTTAATATTTGAGCATAGAGAGCATGGAAAGACCAAAATTGACAAGTTTGAGGGCTAAAACTTTATGTTCCACTGACCAAAGAAAATTTTATCAACCTGTGGGCTCTAAAAATTGGTCCCGGCCTCCCCCGCTGCTTTCTTCGGGGGTGTTTTAACGGGATTAAGTTTTGGAGTAAATTTTGGAAAGGCAGATGGGATTGTAGATAGGTCACTACCCAAAGATTTCACCCTCATTTTGCGAGGGCTTTATGATCTTAGTTTTTGTTTCCTATAGGTACAAGCCCTAATAGTTTATTACCCCTCCCGATAACGAGAGAGAACTTTCGATTAAGGCTAGTCGTCAATCAAATGCATAGAATATACGTGTTATCTGACATATAGTAGCAGCATGGGCTTAGGTATGGTTTGAGAATAGATATTTAAAATGAAAATTTCACCATCTAGCACTTAAAGTGTATGGTGGGGAATGGATGATATACTCGATCAAGATCTCATGGTTCCGTTGTCCTAGGCCATCGTGGTTCCTGATTTACTTAGTTAGAGGAGGTAGTTGACCCAACCTGATAGAAGAATCCTTGTCGGCAGCCATGGGTTACTTCGTCCAAGGGTACCTTATAGACTTGGGGTGGATGTTTATCTAAGGGGACAAATTTGAATCCACCTTAGCTAACAAAGGGCTTTGTGCCCTATAGATTATATCCTATTAATTTATATTTCAAAGATTTGATGCCACTAAAGAACATATTAGCTATGGCCATAACCGTAATTTAGTGGTGCAATTTGACAGCAAAATCACTCGGTTCAGAGGGTCCCGGATCATAATCGTTTATCTTGCCGTGCCATTTGTCGGCAAAATCGCTGGTTAGAAGACACGTACCACGTCCTTACTGGCAGGAGATTATTTGAGAATTGATGATAGTGATATTTTTTATTAGGTATTGGCTCTATGTGAGCTGAAGTAAAATTTAATTTTTCCACCCCGGCAAACTGTTGTAGAAGGTGGATGGGTTTTACTTTAAGTGATTTTATGGGTTTCAATTTTAAATATTTTAGATTTAGATGATTTTTGGAATTTTAAAAATTTTGAAATTTAGAAGACATTTAAATGATTGGAATTAACCCATCTGATTGAGATCTACGTTCAACATGACCATCATCACGGTGTATAGGGTCACTTCCATTTATGGATTGAATCTTGACGACTCTGTCGAGCTATCGACAGATGATCGGGTTCCTTGTAAGTTTCAAAATTTTGTTGATAAATTTCTTTTATCATAGACCTTGAAGGCTTTATATGAATGTATAAAATATATATTTTGGTCGACACTATTAACCGCATATCTATTTGATGTTTCGAGCTGTGTCAAATTCTATCTATTAATATAGAAAGATCAGGCTTGAACTACGTTCATTTATTAACACGCGCAGCATCCCTAGACGTCATGTGTGTATCTTAATCAGGCTCGTCGGGGCCCATGCGTATATTTGGGGGCATTTTATATTATTTGTTGAACCTTGTCGACTCCTATTTACTTGTTTACGAGGATCGAGTTTAAATTATGACCTACACAGCATCCCTAGACATCACACGTGTTCCTGCAACACACTCGTTGGGGCCAGGCGATTATTTGGGGGCATTTTATAATTATTTGTTGAACCTTATCGACTCATATTTACTTGCTTATGAGGATTGAGTTCAAATTTATTGACCCGCATAACATCCCTAGACATCATGTGTGTTCCTACAACACGCTCATCGGGCCCATGCGGGTGTGCAATTGCACATGGTCCTTTTGTGTACATATGTGCATACATATTACTGTGCATGTGCGGGGGCATTTTTGATATTTGACGGGTCTTCTATGACAATTTGTAGAAGTTTGTATTTTTCGTGACCTTTCTGTATTTGCCCGTGGGTGGTATAATAGATGCACGAACACTGTTCATCAAGAAATTTGCAAGCCTCAATAATCTTATCCAACTCAATGTTTAGAATCTAGTTGAACTGAGACTCACTTACTCTATCTTTGAAATAATGATTTGATTTGGTTTTCTCTCCCTAGAACTCATATAGGAATCAGTAGGAAACTCTCTAATTGTGCCATCCTCATCATTTTATATTGTTGGCTTAAATAAAGAATCAATCATTTCAACCTTGAGTGATTGCGTCTTCATTGATGCCCTACACTTCAAAATAAGTGGTCATTGCCTCAAGCAGACACTATAGCGATTGAAGACAAATCAGAATGTGTAGGAGAAATATGTGAGATATTCATTCCTAAAATGATTGTTGTAGCCCTTGATGTAATTAGAATGGCGGGTGTATTTGACCACTGTTGGATAATTATTGACTGCGGATGTGTCATAATATATTTTACCTTTATCTGTATAGGGATCAGTCTGTTTTCTTCATGCTGGGTGATGGTTGATTACAGGGATGATGGAATATCCACTATTTTTTACGATGCTCTTTCTATAACTATTTGCAAATGGTGGTGCATGTTTGCATTTATTGTTCTCACTTGTAAAGATTCAGTACATTCATATGTAGCTGAGTATCATCAAATTGATGCTTAATCTACCCGTCGATTGTCGTTGGTGACAATAAAGTTCCCCTTCATGGTGGCTTCTTTCATTTGATTGTAGGCGTGATATACTTTTCATACACATGTTGGTTGTATATTCCTTATTTCCTCCTCCAAACAATTCTTTACGTGCAATATAGCTTTTCATTGTATTAACACTTGGTTCATGGCATGAATGATAGTATTGGTGCCATGGCCAATTGAGGATTGGAGACTTATGTCATGTCTTTTATGAATCACCTATATCATTCATTAAAGACTTTTGCACTATATCGTATAGATAGGCCGCCACAAGTTTCGTGATATGTATTAATTGTTTCTTAGGGATAAACCAAATCTGCTATCATGAGTTAACTATTGTGCTCCAAAGTGTTCTTATCATGACTCTGTGATCAAGCATCATCTCCCACTATATTCTTGTTATTTCGTGAACAAATTCTACTGGTAAACTCTTTATTCTGAAAGATGGTTTGCAAGATATATGAAGAATTTGATGTCACATTTGTCAATGCCTTTATCTAAATTGTGATAATCAATACAAGTTGGATGCCATTGTCCAAAAAGGAGTTTTATGTCAAGGTTTATAGTTCATTTGCACATAGATCTTTAGTCATGCAACTTCCCTTGATTTCATGATTTTTACAACTCATTAATTTCATGCTTAAATTTTAGTCTTTTGGTTCAAGCTCTTGCCAAATCTAATTCATGTTCAAACTTCTTGTTATTTTATTCAATCTTGAGTTCAATTTAATGCTACTTGGTTTAGGCTCGAAGTTCAAATTCCTTGAGTTCATTTTGAGTCCACGGTGCACGTTCAAATTCTTGCTCAAAGTCTTTTGCATTTTGTTCAAATTCAAGTTCAGTCCACTACGATTTAGATTAAGTTCAAATGAAGTTCAAGTTCAAGTTAGTGTGATTTATTCAATGTCCATTTGAGTCCAATCCATCATTATTTATCCCATGTCAATGTTCCTTGTGCTCAAGTTCCTTTAGTCCCCTATTGTTCAAATTGAGTCCAAGTCGCTTGCTGTTCAAGTCTATTGTCCATCATATTCAAATTAAGCTCATTGATATTTGGTTTCAAGTCTCTTGTAATTGTTCAATTTTGTTCAAATTAGATCCAAATTTTTTTAGTTTTAGGTCCCCTGTTAATTGTCATTTGAGTTTAAATCAAATCCAAATGAAGTCTTCTGTCCACCGGAAATTTCAGCAGCCTCCCGGCGTCTCCCCTGTTTAGGGGGAAACCACAGGAATCTGGGCCTCCCGTCATGCTAGAGAAAAACATGCACACGCAGTGTCGAATGACACCGTGGCAAAAAATTTGCAATCCCACCATGCCAGAGAAAGGCATACATGGGTCTTCGGGCACCTATTTGAAATGTGCAGTTTTATATTTGTCCCCATCACGCTAGAGAAAAACCCCACCTCGCCGTATGTGTCGCATCGGGTTCCTTTTCCACCATGCCAGAGAAAAGCGTGCATGGGCGGTTGTCCGGCTCGACACGAACGCCGAATGCTTGATTTTGAGTTTAGAGGTTATACCTTACGCAACAACGACGGTGATGTTGATGATTATAAAAGTTCTTTCTCCATTTTTTTTTATGAATTTTCTTTTTTCTATTTTTTTTAACTCTTTCTTTCTTTTTCTCATCTTTTTGTTTCGCTTTTTTTTAATACACTTGCTTTTTTTTTGGAATAACATATATATATATAAAATACAAATAACAATTATAATACTAACTAATAATAAATAGTAACTAAAAAGAAAACAAAATATATACCTAATAATAAAAGAAACCTTAAGGAGATCGGGTAGGGAGGATGGCGGGCAATAAAATCACTCGGCTAATGGAGTTCGTCTGCTTGGGAGGTCTGGTGTCGGATGGGGCTCGGCAAAAGGAGGCAACTGGATGAGCTCAATGGAGGAAGTAGTGGCTCGGGCCACTGATTTGAGTCAGATAGAAAGGGGCGGCTATGGGGTCTTCTTGGGAATGGAAGAGGAAGAGGTCGGGTACAGGTTTGGTAGAGTAGGAATTGAAAGGGGCTTCAGTTGGAATCTGATAGGGGCTTCGGTCGGATCCGACAGTGAAGAAGATGAGTGGAGATCTGGGTTGTTGATGGAGGCCAGCAAGTAATAAGAGATGGGCGGTCAGTTGGGCGCAGGTATCACGAGTGGGAGGAATTATTACGTCCTCTGACCGAATGGTTTTATAGGTTCGGCCACCATTAAATTTATGCCACGTAGCAGCCCGACGACCCGACCCAAACCCGCGGTTTTTTGGATATTTGACGTTTCTTTTTCGCTTAAACGGGCGGGAAAACTTTAAAAGACGCGGGTATATAAACTTCTGGCCGATTATCTTCACTGTACACAGAACGTTATACATTGTTTAGGGATATCGAAACTTCCGCATAGCGTTCCACGAGATGAATTCGAAGGAACCTACTCTGGGAACTCCTACTTTGGAAGAGTTAGACGATTTCGACGAAACATTTGGCACTTATACTTTGGATGACGATACAAGTAAGTTGTCCTCCATCGTCGTCTGATCCTCTCATATTTGTTTGTACCTAACCCTTAGATAACTCGGTACTGGTCGTTAGTTAAATGTAACTTGATTTTTTATCAGTAGGTACTGCTCGATATTTGTTTATATTGCTTCAATTTGTTTTTTATAGTTATGAAGAAGAAATACCGAGATTTCTAACAACTCGGTATTTCTCGGTATTTATAAGTATAACTCGGTATTCCGTATTTTTTAATATTTTTACGTCATTTATGTCTTCTACATAACTAGATTTTTATTTCTATTACTTGAAATTGATTTTTGTACAGATATTATACTTATGTAGAACTTGTACCGAGTTTTTTGATAACTCGTAATATCTCGGTATTCGTTCTTAAAACTCGGTATTGATGAGTTTTTGTTATCTTTACGTCACTTATGACTTATATACCCCGAGATTTCTCACAACTCGGTATTTCTCGGTATTCATAAGTATAACTCGGTCTTAGGTATTTTTTAATATCTTTACGTCACTTATGTCCTCTACATAACTAGATTTTAATTTCTATTACTTGAAATTGATTTTTGTACAGATATTATACTTAAGTAGAACTTGTACCGAGATTTTTGATAACTCGTAATATCTCGGTATTCCTACTTAAAACTCGGTATAGATAAGTTTTTGTTAGCTTTACGTCAATTATGACTTATATACCCCTAGAATTGAAATATCATATATTTGTACCGAGTTATTTATAACTCGGTATTGAGCTTGTACCGAGATTTTCATGTATTTATTAGGGAATTTTTCCGTTGTTTTAATGAATAATGTAATTTATTTTATTAGGGGGTTTACAAATCAGAGAAGGAAGCATATGTTAAATATTGCGAATATGCACATAAGCATGGCTTCAGTGTTCGCAAAGAACATCTTTCTTACTGGCCTGGTACCAGGAAGTTGAAAACAAAGGTTTTTGTCTGTTCAAAATCTGGATTCAAGAAGGAAACAGAGAATATACAGAAGGTTAAATTTAGAAAATCAACTACAAGAACTGGATGCCCTGCTATGGTGAGATTTTTTGTTAGTGAAGAAGGGATATGGACGGTGAAAAATTCGGTAGAAACACATAACCATGAATTGGCAAAACCGGATGATCAACATTTGCTGAGATCATCTAGGCACATCACTGAAGAGAATGCCTCTGTTCTGAAATCAATGGCTGATGCGGGAATAAGAACAATAAATGCATTCTCCTATCTATCTGAGGAGGTTGGAGGAGTAGAAAATCTGGGCTTTACCAAGAGAGATGCATACAACTATATTCAAAAGGAGAGAAGAGCAAAAATTGAGAATGGGGACAGCAATTTGCTAATCAAATTGTTCAAAAACCGGTCAGCTGAAGACAATCTATTTGCATGGGATGTGCAAACTAATGAGAAAGACATGTTGGTAAACTTTTTTTGGGTAGATGGTTTGGGGAGAGTGGATTATGACTGCTTTGAGGATGTAGTAATTTTTGATACTAGCTACCGTCTGAACAAATATAATTTAGTATGTGCCCCTATTATTAGAGTCAATAATCATTAGCAAAACATTATATTAGGGATGGCCTTTCTATCTGATGAAACAATTGATTCATTCTGTTGGTTATTTCAAACCTTTTTAAGAATTATGGATAATAAACATCCAATTACTATATTCACTGATCAGGATGAAGCAATGGCTAGGGCGATAGAGCTTGTATTCCCTAAGACAAGACATCGATTGTGCCAATGGCATATACACAAGAAGGCTCCTTCGAAAGTTTGGTGTTTTAATAGTAACAACAAAGTAAAAGGCCTTTTTTATAGTTGCTTCAACAAGTGTGATTCAGCGGAGGAATTTGATAGTTTGTGGAATGAGATGATTAGCGAAGGAGACTTACACAACCATCAGTGGTTAAATGATCTGTACAAAATAAGGGAAAGGTGGTCTACAGCTTTCAACAAAGATTGCTTTAACCTTGGAATATTGTCTACACAACGTTGTGAGTCTACAAATTTTGTTTGCCATGGTATTTCAAAGGCTACAAGTTCTCTAACCGAATGTTTCCTTGGATTGGAGAAACTTATAAACAGGTGGCGTAGGAATGAACGAGATGAAAATTTTAGATGTTCTCAAACTAAGATACAACCGTACATGAAAAGAAGTCCGATACTAAAGCAAGCAGCCAAATTTTATTCAAGAAAGTTATATTCATTTTTTGAAGAGGAGTTTTTGAATGGTTTAGGTGGACTACGCATTGATCACTCTTCACCAGACTCATCAACATTTTGTGTGAAAAACATAGAGCAGACTTTTGATTCACACAAGTGGACGGTTTTGTTTAGTTCAACTGAAGGAACTATAAAGTGCAGCTGCGGAAAGTTCGAGATGATGGGAATCCTGTGTCCTCATTGCATGAGAGTGATGAGTCTGTTGGATGTTATTAATATTCCTCAGAAATACTTAATTCCAAGATGGTCAGCAACTGCTAGGAACGATCTTTATAGTGGATTGAATGTCTAGCTTACAATATCGAGTTTGTGCACATTGAATCAAGGTTCCCGAAACATGATTTTTAGAAATTATGTTTGTCGATTTGCTTATCAAATTAGCAGTGAAGCTCAAGGTAATGAGGATGCAGAACAGTGTATGATAGATGGTATGAGTGCATTGGCATTAAATGTTCAAAATATTATGGAAGGAAAAAGAAATTTATGTATCACGGAAGGGCTCCACAAAACAATTAGAGATCCTGCAAAGCGCCGGCCTAAGAGAGTTTCAAATGCTAGATTAAAGGATCATTGGGAGAAGAGGAAGGCCAAAAAAGTTAAACCAACCGTGCATAATCCTAATCCAACTTTATATTTTACACCTGCAGAATCAGGAAGTCAGTCATCCTTTATGTAAGTGTGATCAAGAACTCAGAATAAGAAGGTATTATTCGATACTAGCATTTCATACTCGGTATTAGTGGAAGTTATAATCACATCAAAATAGACAAAACACAAAAATATCATATGCACAAGTATAAATTTATTTTATCGTACTACAAAAAATGGCATAAGCAAATTCTGCCCTAAATAAGGCCATATTACTTTGCCAGTTCTTATGGATGTCCCAATCAGTGTCATTAATTTGTATAACTTGTTCCATATATTTACAGACAAACATTCCACAGTCGACACTGTTTTCTTATGTTGGCAAGTTTGGGATCGATTGGATCGGCCAGGTTCTTATATCATCCTCAAAAGCATCTTCTGCATCATCGTATAAATGAGATATCTGGAAAGATAATAAAATTATTACAATTATCTTCAATAAAAAATATTAAACCAAAGATAATTCTAAATTTATACCACTTCCGGAGTAATAGCCTTGTGCGTTGCTTTGGGTAATGAATCCATAAAATCCATGTTTTGTTCTTCATGTTTGCAACCAGTAAAGTCCAATGTTTTTCATTTATGATGGGAACAAACATAATGTTCGCATTCTTAACAGCATCTTTGGTGATATTATCCGCAAATGATGTTGTTTTCTCCTGTTTATTCGCAATATAATAACCCTGGAAAAAAAGCCTTTCAGTCAATTAATGATATACACTTAATGATATACACTGTACCTTAACTGTAAATGATTACTAACCCAATGAAAAGCCGAAACATATAGAAAAGGTTGATTCAGTCCTGCAACCATTTTGTTTTTCTCAGATAAAAGAAATGCAAAAGTGTCCATATGGTTGGTGTCAAGCTCTTCGCATAGTAACAATTCATCCATTTGGCTTCTAAAAATAATTGCATTTCCACTCGCGAAGATGGTATCCTCCCTGTATAATTTGGTATTCAGTAAAAAAATAGCAATACCGAGTTGTACCGAGTTTTTTATTTCTCGCTACTAATCAATATTGCGAATAAAACCATGTACTTGACATTCATATATGAAAAAAAATATAATTAAAGTTAAATACCGAGTTATACCGAGTTTTTTATTTCTCGGTACAATTCGGTATTCAGTACAATAATAGCAATAACGAGTTGTACCAAGTTGTACCGAGTTTTTTATTTCTCGTTATTAATTAGTTTTGCGAATAAAATAATGAACTTGACGTTCAAATACAAAAAATATGCCTAACAAAAGTTAAATACCGAGTTATACCGAGTTTTTTATTTCTCGGTACAATTCGGTATTCAGTACAATAATAGCAATAACGAGTTGTACCAAGTTGTACCGAGTTTTTTATTTCTCGTTATTAATCAGTTTTGCGAATAAAACAATGAACTTGACGTTCAAATACAAAAAATATGCCTAACAAAAGTTAAATACCGAGTTGTACCGAGTTTTTTATATCTCGGTATTAAACAGTTTTGTCAATAAAATTAAGTACTTGACGTTCATATACGGAAAAAATAGCTAAAAAAAGTAAAATACCGAGTTGTACCGAGTTTTTTATTTCTCGGTACAACTCAGTATTGTTAATTAAAATACGTACTGTTTTGTGTACTTCTTAAGAAAGTTATCAATTGTATTCCTCTTCTCTTCATTAAGTAATAATCTTCCTGGGTAATCCAAAAATTCCTTGGCCGCACGTTCTACATATTTGGAATCCTCAACATCAAAAATTGCAGTTTCTGGTTTTTCAACTGGTGGAGCAGAAGGAGCAATTTTCATAGCTTCATCCTTAGGCGCAGAAGCTTTTTTAGTATCAGTTAACTTCTCTTTCAGTCTTGTTGCAGCACGCGTGACTGGTTTTCTTCTAGTAACTGATGTTTCCTTCTTACTAACTATTTCAGCTTCTTTATTATCCAACTGAGCTTTCTTCTTCTTCCTATCACCTGCTGTGAATGGAGTTTTAACTCTTTTCATTTTCCTGTCATTCTTCAGATGTACTCTTTGAGCAATTCCTCCAGTTCCTGATGAAGGGAAAGAAAATTCCTTATCTTCGGATGTTTCCTTCTTACCAACTATTTCATCAACAATTTTCTCAACAGTTTTCGATACTTCATCAAAATTGTTGTTAGATTCCGTTCTTGAACTTGAGTGAACCGGACTACCGATTTTCTCAGACGTGAAATAGTGTGGAAAATGATAACTTATTATCTTATATATACCACAAAATTTTTCATTGTTATCAGATTTTAACTGAAATACTTCATTGTCCAATGCTTCCACCCGTTTTTGAAGCAGAATTTTGTCCATTTCGAGTGATGAAATTTTTTTTACCATATATTCATGCTGTGTAATAAGTTTATATATGGATTGATTGATAATCCTCAAATTTGTTTCATCAGGTTCACCACGTTGTGCATCACTTTCTTCTCTAAATTCTGTTCGTAAAGGAGAATCAATGGGACTTCGACAATCAGTGGGACTAACAATAGGAATTGTAGGATCATTCTTCAATGGCTGTTCAATTGGACATTCAGTTTCCGTTGGAGTTTGAATAGGAGAAACAGTTGGGCTTGGACTTTTTGGAGATGAAGTTGCTTGTAAAGATGAAGTTGTCTTGCTGCTAGACATATGTACACTTCTCAGTGGTGTTATATCCAAACCATTTGCTGGATTACTAGTCTGAATTAAAGTCTTCTCATTATCTGTTATCTCTTGTAAATCTGTCAATATCTGGATCAAATCTTTTATAAATACCCAAAATTAATTGTGTACAAAATAAAGTTAAATGAGTGAAGATATGAATTGTACCTCAGAATCCTGAAGGCTTTTTAGTAAATTATCAACATCTTTAATTCTATAATTAAATTTTCTATCCCAACGAAGGAGACGGGGTCGAGCCAAATTATCCACAACTGGGTGGAACTTTGTATGCTCAAAAAACCAAATCTAAAACATAAAATAAAACAATATAAATCAGTGTATGCAATATAGAACCTATTAAAACAGTGAAATAAACAAAACAATGTAATATGTGTAAGAATTACTCACAATTATAATCATAACAAATCCATTAACATATCCCAATGATTGACCTTTTGATTGTTTTTTTGCTATTGTATTAAATTCAATAACAAGGAAATCCCGAATGGATTGGGGCCAATTGTATGCTTTGAACTTCTCAACATTTTTTGCAACGTCCAATATTGTTGATTGCACTCGGAAGTTGGCCATTGGAAAGAAAATATTGGACAATAAGTATACAATAAATTGTTCCCTAACAATCTCGATAGGCGTTGAGGATTCCAATTTCAGAATATCATGCCTTATGTCATTTGCTATTTTACCAGCAATTGTACCACTCCCAGGTTCAAATTTAATACCTCTGTTAGGTAAGCCAATAATCAACGCTATTTCATCAGAAGTGAAAGTTAAAGTCCGGCTATTAATAACAAAACTTTCAGATTCGTTATCTCACATTGACAATAACATATAAACAATAGGAACATTTTATGGGAACCGAGGTAGTAATAGAAACTGGTTAATTTGTAGCTCACTTAGGCTACTAACAAACTGATCCCCAAATTTCTCAACCAATTCATTACAAACTTCTCTAAATCCTGATGTCCGACATCTGAAATGAATCTTGGGGGTATATCCTTGCATAATAAAGTGTAACAAACACTAAGAAAATAACAGTTTTACAGAGATATTCCATAAAAAACTACGTGAAATAAATAAGTGTAACAAATACAAAGAAAATACCGAGTTTAGACAAGAAAAACTAAGTACCTAGTACCGAGTACTCAATGTACCGAGTACCGAGTACCGAGTATCACGGTAGAACAGAACCCTAAACCCTAAATACACGTCGTTTAGGATTCTGTTCGATTTACTAAGGAAAACCTAACATGTCTACGAAATGTGTACCGAGTTTTATCAACCAGTAACGACGTTTTACCGAGTTTTAATCATCAAATACCGAGAACATCGAACAAAACCTAATACCGAATACCGATTAGTACTGAGTTTTAGAATGTGTACCGAGTTTTTAAAAACAACCAGAAATTTTTACCATATCCCTAAAACTCGGTACTTTTAGATTGGTAACGAGATAAACAAACTTTTTCGGTAATTTGTTTCGAACCTCAGGCATTATATCAGCGACGGTTTTCGAATGGAGAATACGAAGAACTACGAGTTGAAATGCTGGAGAACTACGAGTTGAAATGCTGGAGAACTACGAAGGAAATGCTGGAGAACTCTGAAGGATTTGCTGGAAATCTAAAAAACGAAGTAAACAGTAACACGGATTCGAATCTCCGTAAAAAGGTGAAGCGTCGCACTTCGAAGTGTTTGTGATGTTTTCCATTTAAAATTTAACACGTGCGATAACCCAAAACACAGCGGGTCGGGTCGGCGACTTTTCTTCATTCTACGTGGCGTTAAAACATTGGTGGCCGAACGTACAGGAGCGTACGTTCACCGGACTAAATAATTGTTCCACGAGTGGAGGTCGGGGCTGTGAGGAAGAGTCGAATTGAAGGAGGCTACGGTTTGAACGTGGAGGTCGAGCTAGGGCTGAGGTCTTCAGTTAGCTACACGTAAGTGGCTGTGGGATTCGGTGGAAAGATCGCAGGCGAAGACGAGTAGGTGAGAGGGGAAGGGAATGCGGGTTTTTGCATGCAGAGAGAAGCTGAAAGGCTTATTTTCTGTCACATTTTAACGACTGGAATGGGAGAAGGATCGAGCTGAACACGAGCGTGGTCCGCTCTGCACTGCGCCGAGGGTGCAGGGTGTGGAGATCACTGTAGAAGCAGCTGATAGGGACAATATTTGTGCAGGTAATCATTTTAGTAAATTTTTTTTATATCTTTTTTTTTTTTGTCTCCTTTTCCTTGGCTATAGCATAGAGGTCAACACAACCATTGAAAAGAGTGAAGCTACATTTAGTTCTTTAGGAAGAGTGGTAGCTAATGAATATATAAGTTCTGAGGGTCTTTTGTGTATCCCTTAGATTTAGCATCACCTTCAACTTCCTCAATAAGGATATTACATAATCATGAAGACAATCTTCGAGATATATGTAACGCCCTCCTTGGACAGTAAGGTCTGTATATTGCATAATCCAAGATGTCAAAAGAAGCATCTACAATAAGATCCATGCCTTAATCTTGCTTTTATTATTGCTCTAGAGTTGGGACGACATTATAATTGTCTTCCGTATTTCCTATGAATCATCTTCCATGATGCTTAGAAATGTCAGAGATCTCATCCTTTTTCTAGAATATCAATGATGCAAGAAATTTTTAGGTACATATATTGTTTTCAATATTTATAATAGAAACAAATTTTAGAATATGAGTAAGAAAAAAAGGAGAGTTGAATAATCTAATGAACATACATAAATTTGAATCAAGTGCTTCTTTTTCATTTTTTCATTAAAAAAAAAACTAATAGTAAATTATTGCACATGTACTTATAACGAAGTGTTCCTCATTAATGATGAGCCCTTGAATATTATAAGTATTAGAAATGTTATATTTAAGATAGTAAATGAATCAAGTAGAAGCTGAATAAATTTAGGCATATTATTGGCTTATGGAGCAAGTTGATCTCCATTATTGAACTCATATAAAAGGATGTAATGTCAATTTTAATGTTGATACTTGGAAGTAAGAGTCACATCAAAATCTTATGTTAAGCGAGATCTTAACGTGGATACCAATATTTGCTAAGTTTTGCCACATTATAAGAAATGCATGAAGAAGAATTGTGAGCAAGGCCAAAAGCTGAAGCAAAATACAATGAATATTGCTATGGGAGTCATTAAGGGTTCTTTGATACTCAATGCTGATGATTAAATTGATGTATTAATATTAGAATTAGGTGTCTTTTCATTTTTCTTTAAACAAAATATCTAAGCCCTTGAATGTTGTGGGCATTGGAGACATAATATTTAAGATAAATGGAAACGCTTATAAGTTAGGTGTGTATCTAGCATGAAGAGAAAGTTGGTCTCCTTTCGACAATTAATGTAGAAGATATTAATGTCTTTTTTTTAAGAAAATTTTTTTTTTTGAAGAAAATTTTTTAAGATATTCATGTCACTCTAAATTTTGATACTTAGAAAGTGATGAAAGGTGCCTTGGTGATTGCTTGGGGTTGTAAGAATTATATTCTTTGTATTTCCTCATAAGGAGGATATACATATGATAATTATTGATTTGGAGAGTATATGATAAAGTTCAAAGAGAAGTTCTATGGAGAGTAGTAGAAAAGAAATGGGTTAATAATGCTTATATTCAAGTCATTAAGGATATTGATGGATTGGCCAATTTGATTGGAAGGGAAGAAGTTTCCTAATCAAGTGGGAGCTGTTTAGGAATGTTCTTAATCAAAGAAGAATTGTATATGAATGTTGAAAATACAGTTGGGAGGGAATTAATTAGGGCAAAAGATCTAATTTGAATTCAAAATCTAAGAGGGAATTATTTAGGGAAAAGGAGTAGGAATTAAGGGGGATTTTTTAGAAAAGTTTTAATTACAATGAGGGAATTAATTAGGAAAATAAATCTAATTTGAATTCAAATTTAGAGAGAATTATTTAGGGAAGGGGCTGATTTGGGAGGAAATTTTGTTTTGGAGTTTGCTGAATTTAGTTTATTCTTAGTTTACTTGGGCTCTAGCCGGCTGCTAGGGATTTGTGAGAGCCGGATCTTCCTCTCCAATTGAAGATCCAATTGTATCTTGCAAATATCTTTATAGATCTTTCAATAAAAAATATTTTTTGAGTGTTCTTTTCCCCAATTTTTCACGTTTCATCTGTTGATTTTTGTGAAAAGTGCATCCACTTCCTATCAGATATGTATACAAGAGTTGTTACTTATGTTCAAATACAAGATTATTTGATCAAGTATTTTCCTATTTTAGTTGTATTACATCAAGGATCATCCTTAAGCCCATATCTTTTTTGCTTTACTCATGTGTGTTCTTTGCAAGAGGTCAACACCTTGGTCTATTTTTTTTTTGCTGATGATATTCTTCTTCTTGATAAAACTAGAGAGGAAGTTGAAGGTTAACTTGAATTATGGAGGTCAACCTTAGAGCCTAAATGTTTTTGTTTGAGTAGATTTAAAATCGAATAAATGGAGTGTAGTTTTTATAGTAATAGATCTAGTGGGGGGATTGTTACTTTGGGCAGTCAACTCATTAATAAGAGTACACATTTTAGATATCTTATGTCTATTTTTTAGAATGATGGTGAAATAGATGGGATATTATTAGTGGAATTCAAGTTAGATGGATGAAGTGGAGAAATGCATTGGGCTTGTTTTATGATAGAAAAGTTCTCAAATTTAATAGAAAATTCTATAAGATGGTGGTGAGAGCTGTAATGCTTTGTGGCGTAGAATGTTGGCCATCAAAAGAGAAGTAATATTAAGTTAAGTGTTGCAAAGATGAGGATGCTAATGTGGATGAGTGGCTTTACTCTTAGATACAAGTTACGAAATGAGCATATATGTGAAAAGGTTGGAGTAGCTCCAATGGTAAGATTAGAGAGAGTTGCCTCAGATGGTTTGGTTACATAAACGGAGGCCTTCCGATGACCTAGTTAGGAGAGTAGATGTATTAGATTTGGCTTATGTTAAGAAATTTAGAGGTAGACCTCAAAAGTCTTTATTAGAAAATGTTAGAAATGACATTTTTTATGAGATTTAAATTGGATTTTGTCTCTTAACAAGACACAATAAGGAAAATGATTCATGTAGCCACCCCAGGTAGTGGGATAAAAGCTTGATACTTTTGTTGTTATTGTTGTTGTAATATAGGAGCAAATTCAAATTTATAACATTAAAAGCCAAGTACCAAACGGGCAAGAATGACTTTTTTAATGCTAATATTAAATTTTCAAGTTTAATTTATGTTATACCCATCTTGTGCGAATATTATATTTTAGATAAATAAAACTAAATTAGTTTCTCGAAGTAGAGAACTAAAAACCTAATTATCTCCTCATTAGATTATTTTATTATGTCACCTTCATAGATTACACAAAAAAGAGGAGTTTTTCTATCCTAAATAAATTTGACAAATTTCAACTTTTAAAAAGTAAAAATTGCTTAGTGGAGAGTGAAAAGTGCATGCAATCAAATAATGGTAGGGGTATCACTCTACAGAATTCGAAAAATACTACGCAACACACGAGATATTATGGACATAATGGTCCTAAGAACTTAACAGAACAACTTAGAGTATCTATGTAAATTAATATAACTTTTAAAAAATATTTAAGGTGCATGAGACTATCTGCAGGTCCTTTCAGGCCTTTTTGGGTGAATGTGATAAAATAAAAATATTCTATTTATACGATAGAGGAACTGTCAGTTACACTCAATTTTAGACTTCTTGAAGGATTTGGATAGGCAAAGAGGGGTGTATTTGTCATGATGGAAGGTTAATGGTAACATCAGTTATCATATGTTTATGTTGATCAAAGCATTAGAGATATGCTAGTAAAAAATTTATCATGTGCTTCTACTTAATTAGATGTCGATTGATTTTGGGACATTGGGGGTAAAAGAATTATAATGGGTAGAAATATTTTCCTCAATGAAGTTGAATTATTTTTAGAGAAAATCAATCGTTGCAACCAAAAAACTTCCACTCCATAGCATATTTAACTAAATGCAAGGTTTAAAATTGCGTAAATAAGCCTCGAGGCGTTTTTCATCCATGAGGTGAGGTGTAAGCCTCGAGGCGGTGTGAGGAGTAAGCCTCACCGACGAAGAATTGCGTAAATGAAAATTTAAGGGTTTTAGCAAGTAAAAATAGTAAGATTCTTTCATACAATAAAAATATCTAAATGATAATTAAAATTAGGGGAAAGTAAGAAAATAGATGCAATAAAATCATGTCCCAAAGTACAAATCCACAAAATATTACTCTATTAAAACTCTCAAAGTACAATTAAGAAAGAACATATATAATCCAATCATGTCCCATCACTAAATAGGTCTTTAAGGGAATCTTCTCACCCCTTCCTCCTCTCTTATAGAGTCCAATGTCTTCCAATCAAAGCATGCACTCATGAAGAAGTAGATTAACACTAACAATTATTACTAAAGATGATGAATAGAACAATATGCCGGACTGTCGGGGGTTCAAAGGGGTGCTGCCTCCTAGCGGGGTTCGACCTGCCCGATCAGGTCACGGGGTTAAGGGGCAGTGCCCCTGCGGGGGTTTCCTAGGGCAGCGCCCTGGAACAAAATTTTATTGTAAGAGTAATTTTGAAGTTCTGTTTGTTTTTGAAGTTCGTAAGTTGTTTGTATGGGAAGATACCGAGTGGTACCGAGCATGTTCCTTAGCAGTACCGAGCATGTACCTAGCGGTATTGAGCGGTACCAAGCATGTACCTAGCAGTACCAAGCAAATATCTAGCTGTACCGAGCATATACTGAGCAGTACTGAGCATGTACCTAGCAGTACCGAGCAAATACCTAGTTGTACCGAGCATATACTAAGCGGTACCGATCATATACTGAGCGGTACCGAGCATGTACCTAGCAGTACCGAGCATATACTGAGCGGTACCAAGCATATACTGAGCGGTACTGAACATATATTGAGCGGTACCGAGCATGTATTGAGCGGTACTGAGCATATATTTGAGGCATACGCCTCAAAGAAAATTGCGCAATAACGCTAGTGAGGCGCGCCTCATTCCACCTAAGGCGTACGCCTCATGATGCCTGAGAATTGCATAGGCTTTGAGGCTATTTTGAAACAAATTGCGCGAAGGCGCGCCTCAAATTGTGCAATTTTAAACTATGACTAAAGGAGCCACATTTGCCTAACCTAAGCCATGAGACACCATAGAAAACTGATGTAGAACGAGGAGGAAAAAAAAGGGGACATTTGAGATTTGAATTTCTTGCTTTAATTGAGATCAAAATATTATGAATAATTAAATCAAATCAAATCCAATTAGAAACCTAATCAAATTTAATTTAAGTAACTTTCCTAAAATACGCTATCTTAAATTTGGAAAGTATTTCAGATTCAAAATTGCTTCGAATTTGAAATCAAATATTTTCCTAACTTAAATCCTTTGATAAAAGGAAATTAATCAAAGGGGAATTCAAATTTTGGAGCAAAGAGGAAGAAGGGGGGAAAGGGGCCGGCGACATTAAAAGGGGGAGGAGAGGTTATGGAAAGAGAATTTAAAAAAGGACTTTGATTGGAACCTTAAATTAGGGAGTAATATTTAAATCACATCAAATTAAATAATTAACTGGACCTAATTCAAATACTTTCCTAAACTAAGAATCCTAATTTTAGAAACAAAATTCAAATTCAAATTAATTTGAATTTTAAAATTCAATTTGTTACTAAGTTAGAAGGGCTAAAATAGGAAAGAGCTTTGAATGTGAAGGGAGATTTGTGGGACCAATGGGAAAGAAGGTGACCGACAGTTTGGTGAGACCGCGGCTAGGGAGGTTGGCGGGGGGTGTTGGAGGTGGAGCTAAGGCCATGGGGAGGGAGAAGGGGAGGCCGGTTTTGTGGAAGTGGAAGGGTTTATGGGAGAATCAGCCAGTGAAAAGTGGGGGATTTTGGCCGGTGGTCAAGGGAGGAGGAGAAAAGGATTTAGGTAAAGAAAGATACAACCGCGAACCCGGCCACATCCTGCAGCTGACGGGTACTTCTTTGCCCTTCACCAAGAGACTCAGGCCACGAGCCCGGACACATCTTGCAGCTGGTGGAAGCTATGAATTCCTCCTATAGGAATCTCACCCAAGGTTCTTCCCAAATAACACAAGTGTAAACACAAAATTTAATTAATCATCCAACATTACATTACACAAGCAAGCGCCTCAATATATAGGCCTAAGAAACTAAAACAAGACATATATGCCTCTAGGGCTTACATAGGACGACCCTCTTAAGTAATGGTAAAAACGGAATTTTCATAATAAAAAAAAATTACAAATAACAAATTAAGATAAGGTGGAATGATCTCGGTCGTCGATCGTCGTCTCCTCCTCTGAAAATCTTCATGATCTGCAGTCCGCATCAAAACCCCAAAAGCATTTTGAGCCTAACTTATAACCTAAGTTAATGGGTCCTCAAGAACTCAAAAGTCACCTATTCTAAAAGAAATAAGGGAAAACCATATTGAACTAGAGCTGCCTAACAACAAGAAACACTATAGAAAACTCAATAGCAGCTTGAGCTCAAAAATATTCGTAATGGAAGTGTAATAAGGTCACGAAAAACTCATAAGCCGCTTATGATGGAACAAAGAAAGAAACACCATTCAAAATTTAAGAGCAATTATAATCTTAAATTAGAAGGTCACAATGAACATCAAAGCAATATTATTTTTAGAGCAATCTGAGCTTACCACATTATCTTAAGTCTTTCGTTATCATAATATAGTACAAAAAGAGTTTGACAAATTAAATATGATTATAGCAAAGATTATAAGTATACCACTTGTGAATCACTTCAAATTATTTAATCATAAAAGAGTTTTACTATGAAAGATTTGTGAGGCTTCTCAAGTGGAGAGTAGACCACAGCAGTACCATGTTATCTTTAGTATTTTGTAATCGTAATATATAGTACAAAAGAGTTAGACAATATGATAAAAGACAAAGAGTATAAGTAATTTCTTGTAAACCACTTCAAATTATCTAATGAATGTATGCTAGAAATTAAAGGATTCTTGGGAGGTGTGTGGACTATGGTGGGTGTATGCCTCGCAATCTGAAGAATCGTCATAAATGTCCAAGTCTCACTTTTTGCACCTTGTTGATGGGCTGACAACCCAATTCTTTAACTTAAATTAAATGATCAAATTATTAAATATTAAGCGATATGAATATTTTTTCCCATTTATTTAAATAAAAATGCATAACTAGTCTATTTGATTTTCAATCTCATTAGAATTAAGTTTTATTATATTTATTTCTCTTCTACATCCTCAGAATACATCAAAGCCCTATCCTGACACCTTCGTTTGCCCTTGCATCTCGTCTAACTTTGATATCCTCTCACTTAACGCAAGATTCCTTCCTTGCTCCTTGTTTTATTTCCTATAAAGACTTATTTCTCATCTTTATTGAAACCCTAAGACATCTCACATTGTTTTGTTTCATTTTGACATGTAAGATTGTTTGATTTTATATATGTGTCAAATAGACTTTAGAGTTAAAAGTATGAATCATACGATTTTGGATTTTGAATTTTTTTTTAATTTTGTATTGTATTTGGTCTGTTTATTACTTTTTATTAATGAAATAATAGCAGTCGTTCCCCCATTTGACTTTCACAGCATTGTGAACTAATTATATTTGCATTCTTGAATTACATTCATTTACACATTTGTACATAGGTGAACAAGTTCTACCTCTACAGTAAAACTATCTGTTAATTTATGCGTTAAAAGAATGCATCCTTGCATGTTAACCTCACCTTCCTTATATTGCATTATCCATTTCTAATCGACGCATAAATACCTCATCAAACAGTACAAAAGTGAGATACTAATGTAACTTTCAGAAGCACATAAAACTTGAACTATAATGATTTTCCTTCTATCTTCGTACAATTGATTTATCACAGTTCCACAAATTGAAATACAAATTGTCCACCAATTCCTTCGCTATTTTTTTCAAGGGAAAATATATAATTCGTTTACAGTATGATTCTTTGATGTTGGTTATCCTAATATGAAGGTACGAAGCACCTCGACAAGTAAAAAAAGACCGATCTTTGATCTCCAAAATTTATCGATGACAGAAGACAATCATCCCTGGTCCAACTCCAGTCCATTAAAAGCTTCTCAAAATGGAGAAGATGATAAAGATGCAAGCTCGGGAGATTGGGTCGATAAGGTTATGGTGAACAAGCTTGAAAGTTCTCTCAGCCATGATGGGAATTTTGCTACGCTGCCTGATTTCTTTTATCAGAGGTATGTTTCTGATAGTACTGCATATCAGGATCAGCCCTACAGCAGAAGCGCACACTGGAGGACAGAGAGTAATGAGTTTGAGATCCAGAGACACAGATTTGATTCGGTAACCACAGATGATTCGGATGATCTGGACGTTGCTACAAGTGACTCCTCAGAAGCTGATGCATTGTGGCAATTTAATCTTCCAAAAGCTACTTCTAGTAGCAACTGTGGTGCTTCTAAGATCAAGAAGCCTCAAATAAAGTCAGTGAATAGTCCGGATTTCAGGTAAGATGGAAATACTAGAATTACTTGATTAGTAGGAAAAGAAAAAAAAAAAACTTTTTTAACAAACTATGCGAAGATTGGATTTTGTTTTTCTTTTTTTAGGTGGAGTGGCTTTACCGTTAGAAATAGGATACGAAATGAGCATAACGTGAAAAGGTTGGAGTAGCTCCAGTGCAAGGTAAAATTAGAGAGAGTCGTCTTAGATGGTTTGGTCACATTAAACGAAGGCCTTCTGATGACCCAGTTAGGAAAGTTGAGGTTTTAGATTTGTGTTATGTTTAGAAAGGTAGAGGTAGACCTAAAAGGATTCTATTAAAAATGATCTTTCTTTATTAGATTTAAATGAGAATTTGATTTTTAACAGGACACAATGGCGAAAAGGGATTCATGTAGCCGACTCCACGTAGTGGGACAAAGACTTGATGTTGTTGTTGTCGTCGTCTGCTCCCAATTTCTTAATTCTGCTTTTGCCTTTTAATTTTGTGTGTGCTAATAACATCTGAACTCTTTTCTTTTTAACTATATGAATTGGCGTTCATTTATGCTTCAGGACGCCAACTTATGCATATATTCCACCATCATCCAGGAAAAATTCTAGTGGAGCTAGTCGAATATCAAGGCAACCAAGCTCTGTTGGCATGGACGCAAAAAGAATTTCATCTTCAGGTGGAAAATTAAACAGTGGAAAGTGAGGAGGAGCGACTAGTTTTCATTCCATCGCTTCAGGTTGGTTTTTCTTTTTTCTTTTGGGCTTTCAAGAGAGATTGAGTGTCCAGTTAGGTGGATTGGTGGCAATAATAATTCGATTTTGTTTGGTCATGGTGTTCTTGATTGGATTGTTTTTGCGATGGATGATGTCATTATATCATTTTTAAAGAGTATTTTCTCTTGATGTTTATACTCAGAATTTACAGAAAACCTGAAGTAGGGTGTAATTTTATAGCACTCGGTTATCTTCTAGTTATGATCTTATTCACAAATTTGTTTGCTATTTTATTTACCTCGGTATTCCGTATTTTTTAATTATTTTTACGTCATTTTATGTCTTCTATAACTAGATTTTTATTTCTATTCTTGAAATTGATTTTTTTACAGATATTATACTTATGTAGAACTTGTACCGAGTTTTTTGATAACTCGTAATATCTCGGTATCGTTCTTAAAACTCGGTATTGATGAGTTTTTGTTATCTTTACGTCACTTATGACTTATATATTCCGAGATTTCTCACAAATCGGTATTTCTCGGTATTCATAAGTTATAACTCGGTCTTAGGTATTTTTTAATATCTTTACGTCACTTATGTCCTCATCATAAATAGATTTTAATTTCTATTACTTGAAATTGATTTTTGTACAGATATTATACTTAAGTAGAAACTTGTAACCGAGATTTTTGATAACTCGTAATATCTCGGTATTCCTACTTAAAACTCGGTATAGATAAGTTTTTGTTAGCTTTAGTCAATTATGACTTATATACCCCTAGAATTGAAATATCATATATTTTGTACCGAGGTATTTTAACTCGGTATTGAGCTTGTACCGAGATTTTCAGTATTTATTAGGGAATTTTTCCGTTGTTTTAATGAATAATGTAATTTATTTTATTAGGGGGTTTACAAATCAGAGAAGGAAGATATGTTAAATATTGCGAATATGCACATAAGCATGGCTTCAGGTTCGCAAAGAACATTTTCTTACTGGCCTGGTACCAGGAAGTTGAAAACAAAGGTTTTGTCTGTTCAAAAATCTGGATTCAAGAAGAAAACAGAGAATATACAGAAGGTAAATTTAGAAAATCAACTACAAGAACTGGATGCCTGCTATGGTGAGATTTTTTGTTAGTGAAGAAGGGTATGGACGGTGAAAAATCGGTAGAAACACATAACCATGAATTGGCAAAACCGGATGATCAACATTTGCTGAGATCATCTAGGCACATCACTGAAGAGAATGCCTCTGTTCTGAAATCATGGCTGATGCGGGAATAAGAACAATAAATGCATTCTCCTATCTATCTGAGGAGGTTGGAGGAGTAGAAAATCTGGGCTTTACCAAGGAGATGCATACAACTATATTCAAAGAGAGAGGCAAAAATTGAGAATGGGGACAGCAATTCGCTAATCAAATTGTTCAAAAACCGGTCAGCTGAAGACAATCTATTTGCATTGGATGTGCAAACTAATGAGAAAGACATGTTGGTAAACTTTTTTTGGTAGATGGTTTGGGGAGAGTGGATTATGACTGCTTTGGGGATGTAGTAATTTTTGATACTAGCTACCGTCTGAACAAATATAATTTAGTATGTGCCCTATTTATTGGAGTCAATAATCATTGGAAAAATTTATATTAAGGATGGCCTTTCTATCTGATAGAAACAATTGATTCATTCGTTGGTTATTTCAAACCTTTTTAAGAATATGGATAATAAACATCCAATTACTATATTCATGATCATGGATGAAGCATGGCTAGGGCGATAGAGCTTGTATTCCCTAAGACAAGACATCGATTGTGCCAAATGGCTATACACAAGAAGGTCCTTCGAAAGTTTGGTGTTTTAATAGTAACAACAAAGTAAAAGGCCTTTTTTTATAGTTGCTTCAACAAGTGTGATTCAGCGGAGGAATTTGATAGTTTGTGGAATGAGATGATTAGGAAGGAGACTTACACAACCATCAGTGGTTAAATGTCTGTACAAAATAAGGGAAAGGTGGTCTACAGCTTTCAACAAAGATTGCTTTAACCTTGGAATATTGTCTACACAACGTTGTGAGTCTACAAATTTTTTGCCATGGTATTTTCAAAGGCTACAAGTTCTCTAACCGAATGTTTCCTTGGATTGGAGAAACTTATAAACAGGTGGCGTAGGAATGAACGAGATGAAAATTTTAGATGTTCTCAAACTAAGATACAACCGTACATGAAAAGAAGTCGATACTAAAGCAAGCAGCCAAATTTTATTCAAGAAAGTTATATTCATTTTTTGAAGAGGAGTTTTTGAATGGTTTAGGTGGACTACGCATTGATCACTCTTCACCAGACTCATCAACATTTTGTGTGAAAAAATATAGAGCAGACTTTTGATTTCCACAAGTGGACGGTTTTGTTTAGTTCAACTGAAGGAACTATAAAGTGCAGCTGCGGAAAGTTCGAGATGATGGATCCTGTGTTCTCATTGCATGAGAGTGATGAGTCTGTTGGAGTTATTTATATCCTCAGAAATACTTAATTCCAAGATGGTCAGCAAATGCTAGGAACGATTTTATAGTGGGATTGAATGTCTAGCTTACAATATCGAGTTTGTGGCACATTGAATCAAGGTTCCCGAAACATGATTTTTAGAATTATGTTTGTCGATTTGCTTATCAAATTAGCAGTGAAGCTCAAGGTAATGAGGATGCAGAACAGTGTATGGTATGATGGTATGAGTGCATTGGCTTAAATGTTCAAAACATTATGGAAGGAAAAAGAAATTTATGTATCACGGAAGGGCTCCACACAAACAATTAGAGATCCTGCAAAGCGTCGGCCTAAGAGAGTTTCAAATGCTAGATTAAAGGATCATTGGGAGAAGAGGAAGGCCAAAAAGTTAAACCAACCGTGCATAATCCTAATCCAACTTTATATTTTACACCTGCAGAATCAGGAAGTCAGTCTCCTTTATGTAAGTGTGATCAAGAACTCAGAATAAGAAGGTATTATTCGATACTAGCATTTCATACTCGGTATTGTGGAAGTTATAATCACATCAAAATAGACAAAACACAAAAATATCATATGCACAAGTATAAATTTATTTTATCGTACTACAAAAAATGGCATAAGCAAATTCTGCCTAATAAGGCCATATTACTTTGCCAGTTCTTAGGATGTCCCAATCAGTTTCATTAATTTGTAAACTTGTTTCCTATATATTACAGACAAACATTCCCAGTCGACACTGTTTTTATGTTGGCAGTTTGGGATCGATTGGATCGGCCAGGTTCTTATATCATCCTCAAAAGCATCTTCTGCATCATCGTATAAATGAGATATCTGAAAGATAATAAAATATTACAATTATCTTCAATAAAAAATATTAAACAAGAATTCTAAATTTATACCACTTCCGGAGTAATAGCCTTGTGCGTTGCTTTGGGTAATGAATCCATAAAATCCATGTTTTGTTCTATGTTTGCAACCAGTAAAGTCCAATGTTTTTTCATTTATGATGGGAACAAACATAATGTTCGCATTCTTAACAGCATCTTTGGTGATATTATCCGCAAATGATGTTGTTTTCTCCATTTATTCACAATATAATAACCCTGGAAAAAAGCCTTTCAGTCAATAATGATATACACTTAATGGATTACACTGTACCTTAACTGTAAATGTTTACTAACCCAATGAAAAGCCGAAACATATAGAAAAGGTTGATTCAGTCTGCCAACCATTTTGTTTCTCAGATAAAAGAAATGCAAAAAGTGTCCATATGGTTGGTGTCAAGCTCTTCGCTAGTAACAATTCATCCATTTTGCTTCTAAAAATAATTGCATTTCCACTCGCGAAGATGGTATCCTCCCTGTATAATTTGGTATTCAGTAAAAAAATAGCAATACCGAGTTGTTCCGAGTTTTTTATTTCTCGCTACTAACAATATTGCGAATAAAACCATGTACTTGACATTCATATATGAAAAAAAATATAATTAAAGTTAAATACGAGTTATACCGAGTTTTTTATTCTCGGTACAATTCGGTATTCAGTACATAATAGCAATAACGAGTTGTATCGAGTTTTTTATTTCTCGTTATTAATTAGTTTTGCGAATAAAACAATGAACTTGCGTTCATAATACAAAAAATATGCCTAAACAAAAGTAAATACCGAGTTATACCGAGTTTTTTATTTCTCGGTACAATTCGGTATTCAGTACAATAATAGCAATAACGAGTTGTACCAAGTTGTACCGAGTTTTTATTTCTCTTTTTTAATCAGTTTTGCAAATAAAACAATGAACTTGACGTTCAAATACAAAAAATATGCCTAACAAAGTTAAATACCGAGTTGTACCGAGTTTTTTATATCTCGGTATTAAACAGTTTTGTCAATAAAAATTAAGTACTTGACGTTCATATACCGAAAAAATAGCTAAAAAAAGTCAAATACCGAGTTGTACCGAGTCTTTTATTTCTTGGTACAACTCGGTATTGTTAATTAAAATACGTACTGTTTTGTGTACTTCTTAAGAAGTTATCAATTGTATTCCTCTTCTCTTCATTAAGTAATAATCTTCCTGGGTAATCCAAAACTCCTTGCCGCACGTTTTCATATTTGGAATCCTCAACATCAAAAATTGCAGTTTCTGGTTTTTCAACTGGTGGAGCAGAAGGAGCAATTTTCATAGCTTCATCCTTAGGCGCAGAAGCTTTTTTAGTATCAGTTAACTTCTCTTTCAGTCTTGTTGCAGCACGCGTGACTGGTTTCTTCTAGTACTGTGTTTCCTCTTACTAACTATTTCAGCTTCTTTATTATCCAACTGAGCTTTCTTCTTCTTCCTATCACCTGCTGTGAATGGTGTTTTAACCTTTTCCTTTTCTGTCATTCCTCGATGTCTCTTGAGCAATTCCTCCAGTTCTGATGAAGGGAAAGGAAATCCTTATCTTCGGATGTTTCCTTCTTACACCTATTTCATCAACAATTTTCTCAACAGTTTTCGATACTTCATCAAAATTGTTGTTAGATTCCGTTCTGAACTTGAGTGAACCGGACTACGATTTTCTCAGACGTGAAATAGTGTGGAAAATGATAACTTAATATCTTATATATACCACAAAATTTTTCATTGTTATCAGATTTTAACTGAAATTCTTCATTGTCCAATGCTTCCACCCGTTTTTGAAGCAGAATTTTGTCCATTTCGAGTGATGAAATTTTTTTTACCATATATTCATGCGTGTATAATAAGTTTATATATGGATTGATTGATAATCCTCAAATTTGTTCATCAGGTTCACACGTTGTGCCTTACTTTCTTCTCTAAATTCTGTTCGTAAAGGAGAATCAATGGGACTTCGACAATCAGTGGGACTAACAATAGGATTGGGATTTATTCTTCAATGGCTGTTCAATTGGACATTCAGTTTCGTTGGAGTTTGAATAGGAGAAACAGTTGGGCTTGGACTTTTTGGAGATGAAGTTTGCTGTAAAGATGAAGTTGTTTGCTGCTAGACATATGTATCACTTCTCAGTGGTGTTATATCCAAACCATTGCTGGTTACTAGTCTGAATTAAAGTCTTCTCATTATCTGTTATCTCTTGTAAATCTGTCAATATCTGGATCAAATCTTTTATAAATACCCAAATTAATTGTGTACAAAATAAGTTAAATGAGTGAAGATATGAATTGTACCTCAGAATCCTGAAGGCTTTTTAGTAAATTATCAACATCTTTAATTCTATAATTAAATTCTATCCCAACGAGGAGACGGGGTCGAGTTAAATTATCCACAACTGGGTGGAATTGTATGCTCCAAAAACCAAATCTAAAAAATAAATAAAACAATATAAATTAGTGTATGCAATTATAGAACCTATTAAAACAGTGAAATAAAACAAAACAATGTAATATGTGTAAGAATTACTCACAATTATAATCATAACAAATCCATTAACATATCCCAATGATTGACCTTTTGATTGTTTTTTTGCATATTGTATTAAATTCAATACAGGAAATCCGAAGGATGGGGCCAATTGTATGCTTTGAACTTCTCAACATTTTTTGCAAGTCCAATATGTTGATTGCACTCGGAGTTGGCCATTGGAAAGAAAATATTGGACAATAAGTATACAATAAATTGTTCCCTAACAATCGATAGGCGTTGAGGATTCCAATTTCAGAATATATGCCTTATGTCATTTGCTATTTTACCAGCAATTGTACCACTCCCAGGTTCAAATTTAATACCTCTGTTAGGTAAGCCAATAATCAACGCTATTTCATCAGAAGTGAAAGTTAAAGGCCGGCTATTATAACAAAAATTTCAGATTCGTTATCTCACGTTGACAATAACATTTAAACAATAGGAACATTTTATGGGAACCGAGGTAGTAATAGAAACTGGTTAATTTGAAGCTCACTTAGGCTACTAACAAACTGATCCCCAAATTTCTCAACCAATTCATTACAAACTTCTCTAAATCCTGAGTCCGACATCTGAAATGATCTTGGGGTATATCCTTGCATAATAAAGTGTAACAAACACTAAGAAAATAACAGTTTTACAGAGACATTCCATAAAAAACTATGTGATAAAATAAGTGTAACAAATACAAGAAAATACCGAGTTTAGACAAGAAAAACCAAGTACCTAGTACCGAGTACTCAATGTACCGAGTACCGAGTACGCGTATCACGGTAGAACAGAACCCTAAACCCTAAATACACGTCGTTTAGGATTCTGTTCGATTTACTAAGGAAAACCTAACATGTCTACGAAAGTGTACCGAGTTTTATTCAACCAGTAACGACGTTTTACCGAGTTTTAATTATCAAATACGAGAACATCGAACAAAACCTAATACCGAATACCGATTAGTACCGAGTTTTAGAATGTGTACCGAGTTTTTAAAAACAACCAGAAATTTTTACCATTCCCTAAAACTCGGTACTTTTAGATTGGTAACGAGATAAACAAACTTTTTCGGTAATTTGTTTGAACCTCGGCATATATCAGCGACGGTTTTCGAATGGAGAATACGAAGAACTACGAGTTGAAAGGCTGGAGAACTACGATTGAAATGCTAGAATACGAAGGGAATGCTGGAGAACTCCGAAGGATTTGCTGGAAATCTTAAAATGAAGTAAACAGTAACACAGATTCGAATCTCCGTAAAAAGGTGAAGCGTCGCACTTCGAAGTGTTTGTGATGTTTTCCATTTAAAATTTACACGTGCGATAACCCAAACACAGCGGGTCGGGTCGGCGACTTTTCTTCATTCTACGTGGTGTTAAAACATTGGTGGCCGAACGTACACGAGTGTACGTTCACCGGACTAAATAATTGTTCCACGAGTGGAGGTCGGGGCTGTGAGGAAGAGTCGAATTGAAGGAGGCTACGGTTTGAACTGGAGGTCGAGCTAGGGCTGAGGTCTTCAGTTAGCTACACGTAAGTGGCTGTGGGATTCGGTGGAAAGTCGCAGGCGAAGACGAGTAGGGAGAGGGAAGGGAATGCGGGTTTTTGCATGCAGAGAGAAGCTGAAGGCTTATTTTCTGTCACATTTTAACGACTGGAATGGGAGAGGATCGAGCTGAACACGAGCGTGGTCCGCTCTGCACTGTGCCGAGGGTGCAGGGTGTGGAGATCACTGTAGAAGCAACTGATAGGGACATATTTGGCAGGTAAATCATTTTAGTAAATTTTTTTTATATCTTTTTTTTTGTCTCCTTTTCCTTGGCTATAGCATAGAGGTGCAACACAACCATGAAAGAGTGAAGCTACATTTAGTTCTTTAGGAAGAGTGGTAGCTAATGAATATATAAGTTCTGGGGTCTTTTGTGTATCCCTTAGATTTAGCTCACCTTCAACTTCCTCAATAGGATATTACATATCATGAAGACAAATCTTCGGATATATGTAACGCCCTCTTGGACAGTAAGGTCTGTATATTGGATTCCAAGATGTCAAAAGGCATCTACAATAAGTCCATGCCTTAATCTTGCTTTTATTATTGCTCTAGAGTTGGGACGACATTTTAATTGTCTTCCGTATTTCCTATGAATCTCTTCCATGATGCTTAGGAAATGTCAGAGATCTCATCCTTTTTCTAGAATATCAATGATGCAAGAAATTTTTAGGTACATATATTTGTTTCAATATTTATAATAGAAACAAATTTTAGAATATGAGTAAGAAAAAAAGGAGAGTTGAATAATCTAATGAACATACATAAATTTGAATCAAGTGCTTCTTTTTCATTTTTCATTAAAAAAAAACTAATAGTAAATTATTGCACATGTACTTATAACGAAGTGTTCCTCATTAATGATGAGCCTTGAATATTATAAGTATTAGAAATGTTATATTTAAGATAGTAAATGAATCAAGTAGAAGCTGAATAAAATTTAGGCATAATATGGCTTATGGAGCAAGTTGATCTCCATTATTGACTCATATAAAAGGTTTAATGTCAATTTTAATGTTGATACTTGGAAGTAAGAGTCACATCAAAATCTTTTGTTAAGCGAGATCTTAACGTTGATACCAATATTTGCTAAGTTTTGCCACATTATAGAAATGCTGAAGAAGAATTGTGAGCAAGGCCAAAAGCTGAAGCAAAATACAATGAATATTGCTATGGGAGTCATTAAGGGTTCTTTGATACTCAATGCTGATGATTAAATTGATGTATTAATATTGATTAGGTGTCTTTTACATTTTCTTTAAACAAAATATTATAAGCCCTTGAATGTTGTGGGCATTGGAGACATTTATTTAAGATAAATGGAAACGCTTATAAGTTAGGTGTGTATTCTAGCATGAAGAGAAAGGTGGTCTCCTTTCGACAATTAATGTAGAAGATATTAATGTTTTTTTTTTAAGAAATTTTTTTTTTTTGAAGAAATTTTTTTAGTAATTCATGTCACTCTAAATTTTGATACTTAGAAAGTGATGAAAGGTGCCTTGGTGATGCTTGGGGTTGTAAGAATTATATTCTTTGTATTTCCTCATAAGGAGGATATACATATGATAATTATTGATTTGGAGAGTATATGATAAAGTTCAAAGAGAAGTTCTATGGAGAGTAGTAGAAAAGAAATGGGTTAATAATGCTTATATTCAAGTCATTAAGGATATTGATGGATTGGCCAATTTGATTGGAAGGGAAGAAGTTTCCTAATCAGTGGGAGCTGTTTAGGAATGTTCTTACAAAGAAGAATTGTATTTGAATGTTGAAAATACAGTTGGGAGGGAATTTATTAGGGCAAAAGATTTAATTTGAATTCAAAATCTAAGAGGGAATTATTTAGGGAAAAGGAGTAGGAATTAGGGGGATTTTTTAGAAAAGATTTAATTACAATGAGGGAATTAATTAGGAAAAAATCTAATTGAATTCAAATTTAAGAGAGAATTATTTAGGGAAGGGGGCTGATTTGGGAGGAAATTTTGTTTTGGAGTTTGCTGAATTTAGTTTATTCTTAGTTTACTTGGGCTCTAGCCGGCTGCTAGGGATTTGTGAGAGCCGGATCTTCCTCTCCAATTGAAGATCCAATTGTATTTGCAAATATCTTTATAGATCTTTCAATAAAAATATTTTTTGAGTGTTCTTTCCCCAATTTTTCACGTTTCATCTGTTGATTTTTTGTGAAAAGTGCATCCACTTCCTATCAGATATGTATACCAGAGTTGTTACTTATGTTCAATACAAGATATTTGACAAGTATTCCTATTTTAGTTGTATCATAAGGTCATCCTTAAGCCCATATCTTTTTTGCTTTACTCATGTGTGTTCTTTGCAGAGGTCAAACACCTTGGTCTATTTTTTTTTTGCTGATGATATTCTTCTTCTTAAAAACTAGGAGGAGTTGAAGGTTAACTTGAATTATGGAGGTCAACCTTAGAGCCTAATGTTTTTGTTTGGTAGATTTAAAATCGAATAAATGGAGTGTGTTTTTATAGTAATAGATCTAGTGGGGGGATTGTTGACTTTGGGCAGTCAACTCATTAATAAGAGTACACATTTTAGATATCTTATGTCTATTTTTTAGAATGATGGTGAAATAGATGGGATATTATTAGTAGAATTCAAGTTAGATGGAGAAGTGGAGAAATGCATTGGGCTTGTTTTATGATAGAAAAGTTCTCAAATTTAATAGAAAATCTATAAGATGGTGGTGAGAGCTGTATATGCTTTGGCGTAGAATGTTGGCCATCAAAGAGAAGTAAAATTAAGTTAAGTGTTGCAAGATGAGGATGCTAATGTGGATGAGTGGCTTTACTCTTAGATACAAGTTACGAAATGAGCATATATGTGAAAAGGTTGGAGTAGCTCCAATGGTAAGTTAGAGAGAGTTGCCTCAGATGGTTTGGTTACATAACGGAGGCCTTCGATGACCTAGTTAGGAGGTAGATGTATTAGATTTGGCTTATGTTATAAAATTTAGAGGTAGACTCAAAAGTCTTTATTAGAAAATGTTAGAAATGCATTTTTTATGAGATTTAAATTGGATTTTGTCTCTTAACAAGACACAATAAGAAAATGATTTCATGTAGCCACCCCAGGTAGTGGGATAAAAGCTTGATACTTTTGTTGTTATGTTTGTTGTAATATAGGAGCAAATTCAAATTTATAACATTAAAGCCAAGTACCAAACGGCAGAATGACTTTTTTAATGCTAATATTAAATTTTCAAGTTTAATTTTATGTTATACCCATCTTGTGCGAATATTATATTTTAGATAAATAAAACTAAATTAGTTTCTCGAAGTAGAGAAACTAAAAACCTAATTATCTCCTCATTAGATTATTTATTATGTCACCTTCATAGATTACACAAAAAAGAGGGTTTTTATTCCTAAATAAATTTGACAAATTTCAACTTTTAAAAGTAAAAATTGCTTAGTGGAGGTGAAAAGTGCATGCAATCAAATAATGGTAGGGGTATGACTCTACAGAATTCGAAAAATCTACGCAACACACGAGAATTATGGACTAAATGGTCCTAAGAACTTAACAGAAAACTTAGAGTATCTATGTAAATTAATATAACTTTTAAAAATATTTAGGTGCATGAGACTATCTGCAGGTCCTTTCAGGCCTTTTTAGGTGAATGTGATAAAATAAAAATATTCTATTTATACGATAGAGGAACTGTCAGTTACACTCAATTTTAGACTTCTTGAAGAATTTGGAAGGCAAAGAGGGGTGTATTTGTCATGATGGAAGGTTAATGGTACTCAGTTATCATATGTTATGTTGACAAAGCATTAGAGATATGCTAGTAAAAAATTTATCATGTGCTTCTACTTAATTAGATGTCGATGATTTTGGACATTTGGGGGTAAAAGAATTATAATGGGTAGAAATATTTTCCTCAATGAAGTTGAATTATTTTTAGAGAAAATCAATCGTTGCAACCAAAAAACTTCCACTCCATAGCATATTAACTAAATGCAAGGTTTAAAATTGCGTAAATAAGCCTCGAGGCGTTTTTCATCCATGAGGTGAGGTGTAAGCCTCGAGGCGGTGTGTGAGGAGTAAGCCTCACCGACGAAGAATTGCGTAAATGAAAATTTAAGGGTTCTAGCAAGTAAATAGTAAGATTCTTTCATACAATAAAAATATCTAAATGACAATTAAAATTAGGGAAAGTAAGAATAGATGCAATAAAATCATGTCCCAAAGTACAATCCACAAAATATTACTCTATAAAACTCTCAAAGTACAATTAAGAAAGAACATATATATCAATCATGTCCCATCACTAAATAGGTCTTTAAGGGAATCTTCTCACCCCTTCCTCCTCTCTTATAGAGTCCAATGTCTTCCAATCAAAGCATGCACTCATGAAGAGTAGATTAACTAACAACTATTACTAAAGATGATGAAAGAACATATTGCCGGACTGTCGGGGGTTCAAAGGGGTGCTGCCTCCTGCGGGGTTCGACCTGCCCGATCAGGTCACGGGGTTAAGGGGCAGTGCCCCTGCGGGGGTTTCCTGGGGCAGCGCCCTTGGAACAAAATTTTATTGTAAGAGTAATTTTGAAGTTCTGTTTGTTTTTGAAGTTCGTAAGTTGTTTGTGGAAGATACCGAGTGGTACCGAGCATGTTCCTTAGCAGTACCGAGCATGTACCTAGCGGTGTTTGAGCGGACCAAGCATGTACCTAGCAGTACCAAGCAAATATCTAGCTGTATCGAGCATATACTGAGCAGTACTGAGCATGTACCTAGCAGTACCGAGCAAATACCTAGTTGTACCGAGCATATACTAAGCGGTACCGATCATATACTGAGCGGTACCGAGCATGTTACCTAGCAGTACCGAGCATATATGAGCGGTACCAAGCATATACTGAGCGGTACTGAACATATACTGAGCGGTACCGAGCATGTATTGAGCGGTACTGAGCATATATTTGAGGCCTACGCCTCAAAGAAAATGCGCAATAACGCTAGTGAGGCGCGCCTCATTCCACCTAAGGCGTACGCCTCATGATGCCTGAGAAATGCATAGGCTTTGAGGCTATTTTGAAACAAATTGCGCGAAGGCGCGCCTCAAATTGTGCATTTTTAAACTATGACTAAAGGAGCACATTTGCCTAACCTAAGCCATGAGACACCATAGAAAACTGATGTAGAACGAGGAGGAAAAAAAAGGGGACATTTGAGATTTTTTGAATTTCTTGCTTTAATTGAGATCAAAATATTATGAATAATTAAATCAAATCAAATCCAAATTGAAACCTAATCAGATTTTAAATTTAGTAACTTTCCTAAATACGCTATCTTAAATTTGGAAAGTATTTAGATTCAAAATTGCTTCGAATTTGAAATCAAATATTTTCCTAACTTAAATCCTTTGATAAAAGGAAATTAATCAAGGGAATTCAAATTTGGAGCAAGAGGAAGAAGGGGGAAAGGGGCCGGCGACATTAAAAGGGGGAGGAGAGGTTATGGAAAGAGAATTTAAAAAAGGACTTTGATTGGAAACTTAAATTAGGAGTAATATTTAAATCACATCAAATTAAATAATTAACTGGACCTATTCAAATACTTCCTAAACTAAGAATCCTAATTTTAGAAACCAAATTCAAATTCAATTATTATATGAATTTTAAAATTCAATTTGTGTACTAAGTTGAAGGGCTAAATAGGAAAGAGCTTTGAATGTGAAGGGAGATTTGTGGGACCAATGGGAAAGAAGGTGACCGACAGTTTGGTGAGACCGCGGCTAGGGAGGTTGGGGGGGTGTTGGAGGTGGAGCTAAGCCATGGGGAGGGAGAAGGGGAGGCCGGTTTGTGGAAGTGGAAGGGTTTATGGGAGAATCAGCCAGTGAAAAGTGGGGATTTTGGCGGTGGTCAAGGAGGAGGAGAAAAGGATTTAGGTAAAGAAAGATACAACCGCGAACCCGGCCACATCCTGCAGCTGAGGGTACTTCGTTGCCCTTCACCAAGAGACTCAGGCCACGAGCCCGGACACATCTTGCAGCTGGTGGAAGCTATGAATCCTCCTATAGGAATCTCAACCAGGTTCTTCCCAAATAACACAAGTGTAAAACACAAAATTTTATTAATCATCCAACATTACATTACACAAGCAGCGCCTCAATATATAGGCCTAGAAACTAAAACAAGACATATATGCCTCTAGGGCTTACATAGGAGACCCTCTTAAGTAATGGTAAAAACGGAATTTTCATAATAAAAAAAAAATTACAAATAACAAATTAAGTAAGGTGGAATGATCTCGGCCGTCGATCGTCGTCTCCTCCTCTGAAAATCTTCATGATCTGCTAGTCCGCATCAAAACCCCAAAGCATTTTTGAGCCTAACTTATAACCTAAGTTAATGGGTCCTCAGAACTCAAAGTCACCTATTCTAAAAGAAATTAGGGAAAACCATATTGAACTAGAGCTGCCTAACAAAGAAAAACACTATAGAAAACTCAATAGCAGCTTGAGCTCAAAAAAAATTCGTAATGGAAGTGTATAAGGTCACGAAAAACTCATAAGCCGCTTATGATGGAACAAAGAAAGAAACACCATTCAAAATTTAAGAGCAATTATAATCTTAAATTAGAAGGTCACAATGAACATCAAGCAATATTATTTTTAGGCAATCTGAGCTTACCACATTATCTTAAGTCTTTCGTTATCAATATAGTCAAAAAGAGTTTGACAAATTAATTGATTATAGCAAAGATTATAAGTATACCACTTGTGAATCACTTCAATTATTTTAATCTAAAGAGTTTTACTATGAAAGTTTGTGGGCTTCTCAAGTGGAGAGTAGACCACAGCAGTACCATGTTATCTTTAGTATTTTGTAATCGTAATATAGTACAAAAGAGTTAGACAATATGATAAAAGACAAAGAGTATAAGTAATTTCTTGTAAACCACTTCAATTATCAATGAAGTATGCTAGATAAAGGATTCTTGGGAGGTGTGTGGACTATGGTGGGTGTTATTAATTGTTTCTTAGGGATAAACCAAATCTGCTATCATGAGTTAACTATTGTGCTCCAAAGTGTTCTTATCATGACTCTGTGATCAAGCATCATCTCCCACTTATTCTTGTTATTTCGTGAACAAATTCTACTGGTAAACTCTTTATTCTGAAAGATGGTTTGCAAGATATATGAAGAATTTGATGTCACATTTGTCAATGCCTTTATCTAAATTGTGATAATCAATACAAGTTGGATGCCATTGTCCAAAAAGGAGTTTTATGTCAAGGTTTATAGTTCATTTGCACATAGATCTTTAGTCATGCAACTTCCCTTGATTTCATGATTTTTACAACTCATTAATTTCATGCTTAAATTTTAGTCTTTTGGTTCAAGCTCTTGCCAAATCTAATTCATGTTCAAACTTCTTGTTATTTTATTCAATCTTGAGTTCAATTTAATGCTACTTGGTTTAGGCTCGAAGTTCAAATTCCTTGAGTTCATTTTGAGTCCACGGTGCACGTTCAAATTCTTGCTCAAAGTCTTTTGCATTTTGTTCAAATTCAAGTTCAGTCCACTACGATTTAGATTAAGTTCAAATGAAGTTCAAGTTCAAGTTAGTGTGATTTATTCAATGTCCATTTGAGTCCAATCCATCATTATTTATCCCATGTCAATGTTCCTTGTGCTCAAATTCCTTTAGTCCCCTATTGTTCAAATTGAGTCCAAGTCGCTTGCTGTTCAAGTCTATTGTCCATCATATTCAAATTAAGCTCATTGATATTTGGTTTCAAGTCTCTTGTAATTGTTCAATTTTGTTCAAATTAGATCCAAATTTTTTTAGTTTTAGGTCCCCTGTTAATCGTCATTTGAGTTTAAATCAAATCCAAATGAAGTCTTCTGTCCACCGGAAATTTCAGCAGCCTCCCGGCGTCTCCCCTGTTTAGGGGGAAACCACAGGAATCTGGGCCTCCCGTCATGCTAGAGAAAAACATGCACACGCAGTGTCGAATGACACCGTGGCAAAAAATTTGCAATCCCACCATGCCAGAGAAAGGCATACATGGGTTTTCGGGCACCTATTTGAAATGTGCAGTTTTATATTTGTCCCCATCACGCTAGAGAAAAACCCCACCTCGCCGTATGTGTCGCATCGGGTTCCTTTTCCACCATGCCAGAGAAAAGCGTGCATGGGCGGTTGTCCGGCTCGACACGAACGCCGAATGCTTGATTTTGAGTTTAGAGGTTATACCTTACGCAACAACGACGGTGATGTTGATGATTATAAAAGTTCTTTCTCCATTTTTTTTTTATGAATTTTCTTTTTTCTATTTTTTTTAACTCTTTCTTTCTTTTTCTCATCTTTTTGTTTCGCTTTTTTTTTCATACACTTGCTTTTTTTTTGGAATAACATATATATTTATATATATATATATATATATATATATATATATATATATATATATATATATATATATATATATATATATAAAATACAAATAACAATTATAATACTAACTAATAATAAATAGTAACTAAAAAGAAAACAAAATATATACCTAATAATAAAAGAAACCTTAAGGAGATCGGGTAGGGAGGATGGCGGGCAATAAAATCACTCGGCTAATGGAGTTCGTCTGCTTGGGAGGTCTGGTGTCGGATGGGGCTCGGCAAAAGGAGGCAACTGGATGAGCTCAATGGAGGAAGTAGTGGCTCGGGCCACTGATTTGAGTCAGATAGAAAGGGGCGGCTATGGGGTCTTCTTGGGAATGGAAGAGGAAGAGGTCGGGTACAGGTTTGGTAGAGTAGGAATTGAAAGGGGCTTCAGTTGGAATCTGATAGGGGCTTCGGTCGGATCCGACAGTGAAGAAGATGAGTGGAGATCTGGGTTGTTGATGGAGGCCAGCAAGTAATAAGAGATGGGCGGTCAGTTGGGCGCAGGTATCACGAGTGGGAGGAATTATTACGTCCTCTGACCGAATGGTTTTATAGGTTCGGCCACCATTAAATTTATGCCACGTAGCAGCCCGACGACCCGACCCAAACCCGCGGTTTTTTGGATATTTGACGTTTCTCTTTCGCTTAAACGGGCGGGAAAACTTTAAAAGACGCGGGTATATAAACTTCTGGCCGATTATCTTCACTGTACACAGAACGTTATACATTGTTTAGGGATATCGAAACTTCCGCATAGCGTTCCACGAGATGAATTCGAAGGAACCTACTCTGGGAACTCCTACTTTGGAAGAGTTAGACGATTTCGACGAAACATTTGGCACTTATACTTTGGATGACGATACAAGTAAGTTGTCCTCCATCGTCGTCTGATCCTCTCATATTTGTTTGTACCTAACCTTTAGATAACTCGGTACTGGTCGTTAGTTAAATGTAACTTGATTTTTTATCAGTAGGTACTGCTCGATATTTGTTTATATTGCTTCAATTTGTTTTTTATAGTTATGAAGAAGAAATACCGAGATTTCTAACAACTCGGTATTTCTCGGTATTTATAAGTATAACTCGGTATTCCGTATTTTTTAATATTTTTACGTCATTTATGTCTTCTACATAACTAGATTTTTATTTCTATTACTTGAAATTGATTTTTGTACAGATATTATACTTATGTAGAACTTGTACCGAGTTTTTTGATAACTCGTAATATCTCGGTATTCGTTCTTAAAACTCGGTATTGATGAGTTTTTGTTATCTTTACGTCACTTATGACTTATATATTCCGAGATTTCTCACAACTCGGTATTTCTCGGTATTCATAAGTATAACTCGGTCTTAGGTATTTTTTAATATCTTTACGTCACTTATGTCCTCTACATAACTAGATTTTAATTTCTATTACTTGAAATTGATTTTTGTACAGATATTATACTTAAGTAGAACTTGTACCGAGATTTTTGATAACTCGTAATATCTCGGTATTCCTACTTAAAACTCGGTATAGATAAGTTTTTGTTAGCTTTACGTCAATTATGACTTATATACCCCTAGAATTGAAATATCATATATTTGTACCGAGTTATTTATAACTCGGTATTGAGCTTGTACCGAGATTTTCATGTATTTATTAGGGAATTTTTCCGTTGTTTTAATGAATAATGTAATTTATTTTATTAGGGGGTTTACAAATCAGAGAAGGAAGCATATGTTAAATATTGCGAATATGCACATAAGCATGGCTTCAGTGTTCGCAAAGAACATCTTTCTTACTGGCCTGGTACCAGGAAGTTGAAAACAAAGGTTTTTGTCTGTTCAAAATCTGGATTCAAGAAGGAAACAGAGAATATACAGAAGGTTAAATTTAGAAAATCAACTACAAGAACTGGATGCCCTGCTATGGTGAGATTTTTTGTTAGTGAAGAAGGGATATGGACGGTGAAAAATTCGGTAGAAACACATAACCATGAATTGGCAAAACCGGATGATCAACATTTGCTGAGATCATCTAGGCACATCACTGAAGAGAATGCCTCTGTTCTGAAATCAATGGCTGATGCGGGAATAAGAACAATAAATGCATTCTCCTATCTATCTGAGGAGGTTGGAGGAGTAGAAAATCTGGGCTTTACCAAGAGAGATGCATACAACTATATTCAAAAGGAGAGAAGAGCAAAAATTGAGAATGGGGACAGCAATTCGCTAATCAAATTGTTCAAAAACCGGTCAGCTGAAGACAATCTATTTGCATGGGATGTGCAAACTAATGAGAAAGACATGTTGGTAAACTTTTTTTGGGTAGATGGTTTGGGGAGAGTGGATTATGACTGCTTTGGGGATGTAGTAATTTTTGATACTAGCTACCGTCTGAACAAATATAATTTAGTATGTGCCCCTATTATTGGAGTCAATAATCATTGGCAAAACATTATATTAGGGATGGCCTTTCTATCTGATGAAACAATTGATTCATTCTGTTGGTTATTTCAAACCTTTTTAAGAATTATGGATAATAAACATCCAATTACTATATTCACTGATCAGGATGAAGCAATGGCTAGGGCGATAGAGCTTGTATTCCCTAAGACAAGACATCGATTGTGCCAATGGCATATACACAAGAAGGCTCCTTCGAAAGTTTGGTGTTTTAATAGTAACAACAAAGTAAAAGGCCTTTTTTATAGTTGCTTCAACAAGTGTGATTCAGCGGAGGAATTTGATAGTTTGTGGAATGAGATGATTAGCGAAGGAGACTTACACAACCATCAGTGGTTAAATGATCTGTACAAAATAAGGGAAAGGTGGTCTACAGCTTTCAACAAAGATTGCTTTAACCTTGGAATATTGTCTACACAACGTTGTGAGTCTACAAATTTTGTTTGCCATGGTATTTCAAAGGCTACAAGTTCTCTAACCGAATGTTTCCTTGGATTGGAGAAACTTATAAACAGGTGGCGTAGGAATGAACGAGATGAAAATTTTAGATGTTCTCAAACTAAGATACAACCGTACATGAAAAGAAGTCCGATACTAAAGCAAGCAGCCAAATTTTATTCAAGAAAGTTATATTCATTTTTTGAAGAGGAGTTTTTGAATGGTTTAGGTGGACTACGCATTGATCACTCTTCACCAGACTCATCAACATTTTGTGTGAAAAATATAGAGCAGACTTTTGATTCACACAAGTGGACGGTTTTGTTTAGTTCAACTGAAGGAACTATAAAGTGCAGCTGCGGAAAGTTCGAGATGATGGGAATCCTGTGTTCTCATTGCATGAGAGTGATGAGTCTGTTGGATGTTATTAATATTCCTCAGAAATACTTAATTCCAAGATGGTCAGCAACTGCTAGGAACGATCTTTATAGTGGATTGAATGTCTAGCTTACAATATCGAGTTTGTGCACATTGAATCAAGGTTCCCGAAACATGATTTTTAGAAATTATGTTTGTCGATTTGCTTATCAAATTAGCAGTGAAGCTCAAGGTAATGAGGATGCAGAACAGTGTATGATAGATGGTATGAGTGCATTGGCATTAAATGTTCAAAACATTATGGAAGGAAAAAGAAATTTATGTATCACGGAAGGGCTCCACAAAACAATTAGAGATCCTGCAAAGCGTCGGCCTAAGAGAGTTTCAAATGCTAGATTAAAGGATCATTGGGAGAAGAGGAAGGCCAAAAAAGTTAAACCAACCGTGCATAATCCTAATCCAACTTTATATTTTACACCTGCAGAATCAGGAAGTCAGTCATCCTTTATGTAAGTGTGATCAAGAACTCAGAATAAGAAGGTATTATTCGATACTAGCATTTCATACTCGGTATTAGTGGAAGTTATAATCACATCAAAATAGACAAAACACAAAAATATCATATGCACAAGTATAAATTTATTTTATCGTACTACAAAAAATGGCATAAGCAAATTCTGCCCTAAATAAGGCCATATTACTTTGCCAGTTCTTATGGATGTCCCAATCAGTGTCATTAATTTGTATAACTTGTTCCATATATTTACAGACAAACATTCCACAGTCGACACTGTTTTCTTATGTTGGCAAGTTTGGGATCGATTGGATCGGCCAGGTTCTTATATCATCCTCAAAAGCATCTTCTGCATCATCGTATAAATGAGATATCTGGAAAGATAATAAAATTATTACAATTATCTTCAATAAAAAATATTAAACCAAAGATAATTCTAAATTTATACCACTTCCGGAGTAATAGCCTTGTGCGTTGCTTTGGGTAATGAATCCATAAAATCCCATGTTTTGTTCTTCATGTTTGCAACCAGTAAAGTCCAATGTTTTTCATTTATGATGGGAACAAACATAATGTTCGCATTCTTAACAGCATCTTTGGTGATATTATCCGCAAATGATGTTGTTTTCTCCTATTTATTCACAATATAATAACCCTGGAAAAAAAGCCTTTCAGTCAATTAATGATATACACTTAATGATATACACTGTACCTTAACTGTAAATGATTACTAACCCAATGAAAAGCCGAAACATATAGAAAAGGTTGATTCAGTCCTGCAACCATTTTGTTTTTCTCAGATAAAAGAAATGCAAAAGTGTCCATATGGTTGGTGTCAAGCTCTTCGCATAGTAACAATTCATCCATTTGGCTTCTAAAAATAATTGCATTTCCACTCGCGAAGATGGTATCCTCCCTGTATAATTTGGTATTCAGTAAAAAAATAGCAATACCGAGTTGTACCGAGTTTTTTATTTCTCGCTACTAATCAATATTGCGAATAAAACCATGTACTTGACATTCATATATGAAAAAAAATATAATTAAAGTTAAATACCGAGTTATACCGAGTTTTTTATTTCTCGGTACAATTCGGTATTCAGTACAATAATAGCAATAACGAGTTGTACCAAGTTGTACCGAGTTTTTTATTTCTCGTTATTAATTAGTTTTGCGAATAAAATAATGAACTTGACGTTCAAATACAAAAAATATGCCTAACAAAAGTTAAATACCGAGTTATACCGAGTTTTTTATTTCTCGGTACAATTCGGTATTCAGTACAATAATAGCAATAACGAGTTGTACCAAGTTGTACCGAGTTTTTTATTTCTCGTTATTAATCAGTTTTGCAAATAAAACAATGAACTTGACGTTCAAATACAAAAAATATGCCTAACAAAAGTTAAATACCGAGTTGTACCGAGTTTTTTATATCTCGGTATTAAACAGTTTTGTCAATAAAATTAAGTACTTGACGTTCATATACGGAAAAAATAGCTAAAAAAAGTTAAATACCGAGTTGTACCGAGTTTTTTATTTCTCGGTACAACTCAGTATTGTTAATTAAAATACGTACTGTTTTGTGTACTTCTTAAGAAAGTTATCAATTGTATTCCTCTTCTCTTCATTAAGTAATAATCTTCCTGGGTAATCCAAAAACTCCTTGGCCGCACGTTCTACATATTTGGAATCCTCAACATCAAAAATTGCAGTTTCTGGTTTTTCAACTGGTGGAGCAGAAGGAGCAATTTTCATAGCTTCATCCTTAGGCGCAGAAGCTTTTTTAGTATCAGTTAACTTCTCTTTCAGTCTTGTTGCAGCACGCGTGACTGGTTTTCTTCTAGTAACTGATGTTTCCTTCTTACTAACTATTTCAGCTTCTTTATTATCCAACTGAGCTTTCTTCTTCTTCCTATCACCTGCTGTGAATGGAGTTTTAACTCTTTTCCTTTTCCTGTCATTCCTCAGATGTACTCTTTGAGCAATTCCTCCAGTTCCTGATGAAGGGAAAGGAAATTCCTTATCTTCGGATGTTTCCTTCTTACCAACTATTTCATCAACAATTTTCTCAACAGTTTTCGATACTTCATCAAAATTGTTGTTAGATTCCGTTCTTGAACTTGAGTGAACCGGACTACCGATTTTCTCAGACGTGAAATAGTGTGGAAAATGATAACTTAATATCTTATATATACCACAAAATTTTTCATTGTTATCAGATTTTAACTGAAATACTTCATTGTCCAATGCTTCCACCCGTTTTTGAAGCAGAATTTTGTCCATTTCGAGTGATGAAATTTTTTTTACCATATATTCATGCTGTGTAATAAGTTTATATATGGATTGATTGATAATCCTCAAATTTGTTTCATCAGGTTCACCACGTTGTGCATTACTTTCTTCTCTAAATTCTGTTCGTAAAGGAGAATCAATGGGACTTCGACAATCAGTGGGACTAACAATAGGAATTGTAGGATTATTCTTCAATGGCTGTTCAATTGGACATTCAGTTTCCGTTGGAGTTTGAATAGGAGAAACAGTTGGGCTTGGACTTTTTGGAGATGAAGTTGCTTGTAAAGATGAAGTTGTCTTGCTGCTAGACATATGTACACTTCTCAGTGGTGTTATATCCAAACCATTTGCTGGATTACTAGTCTGAATTAAAGTCTTCTCATTATCTGTTATCTCTTGTAAATCTGTCAATATCTGGATCAAATCTTTTATAAATACCCAAAATTAATTGTGTACAAAATAAAGTTAAATGAGTGAAGATATGAATTGTACCTCAGAATCCTGAAGGCTTTTTAGTAAATTATCAACATCTTTAATTCTATAATTAAATTTTCTATCCCAACGAAGGAGACGGGGTCGAGTCAAATTATCCACAACTGGGTGGAACTTTGTATGCTCAAAAAACCAAATCTAAAACATAAAATAAAACAATATAAATTAGTGTATGCAATATAGAACCTATTAAAACAGTGAAATAAACAAAACAATGTAATATGTGTAAGAATTACTCACAATTATAATCATAACAAATCCATTAACATATCCCAATGATTGACCTTTTGATTGTTTTTTTGCTATTGTATTAAATTCAATAACAAGGAAATCCCGAATGGATTGGGGCCAATTGTATGCTTTGAACTTCTCAACATTTTTTGCAACGTCCAATATTGTTGATTGCACTCGGAAGTTGGCCATTGGAAAGAAAATATTGGACAATAAGTATACAATAAATTGTTCCCTAACAATCTCGATAGGCGTTGAGGATTCCAATTTCAGAATATCATGCCTTATGTCATTTGCTATTTTACCAGCAATTGTACCACTCCCAGGTTCAAATTTAATACCTCTGTTAGGTAAGCCAATAATCAACGCTATTTCATCAGAAGTGAAAGTTAAAGTCCGGCTATTAATAACAAAACTTTCAGATTCGTTATCTCACGTTGACAATAACATATAAACAATAGGAACATTTTATGGGAACCGAGGTAGTAATAGAAACTGGTTAATTTGAAGCTCACTTAGGCTACTAACAAACTGATCCCCAAATTTCTCAACCAATTCATTACAAACTTCTCTAAATCCTGATGTCCGACATCTGAAATGAATCTTGGGGGTATATCCTTGCATAATAAAGTGTAACAAACACTAAGAAAATAACAGTTTTACAGAGACATTCCATAAAAAACTATGTGAAATAAATAAGTGTAACAAATACAAAGAAAATACCGAGTTTAGACAAGAAAAACCAAGTACCTAGTACCGAGTACTCAATGTACCGAGTACCGAGTACCGAGTATCACGGTAGAACAGAACCCTAAACCCTAAATACACGTCGTTTAGGATTCTGTTCGATTTACTAAGGAAAACCTAACATGTCTACGAAATGTGTACCGAGTTTTATCAACCAGTAACGACGTTTTACCGAGTTTTAATCATCAAATACCGAGAACATCGAACAAAACCTAATACCGAATACCGATTAGTACCGAGTTTTAGAATGTGTACCGAGTTTTTAAAAACAACCAGAAATTTTTACCATATCCCTAAAACTCGGTACTTTTAGATTGGTAACGAGATAAACAAACTTTTTCGGTAATTTGTTTCGAACCTCAGGCATTATATCAGCGACGGTTTTCGAATGGAGAATACGAAGAACTACGAGTTGAAATGCTGGAGAACTACGAGTTGAAATGCTGGAGAACTACGAAGGAAATGCTGGAGAACTCCGAAGGATTTGCTGGAAATCTAAAAAATGAAGTAAACAGTAACACGGATTCGAATCTCCGTAAAAAGGTGAAGCGTCGCACTTCGAAGTGTTTGTGATGTTTTCCATTTAAAATTTAACACGTGCGATAACCCAAAACACAGCGGGTCGGGTCGGCGACTTTTCTTCATTCTACGTGGTGTTAAAACATTGGTGGCCGAACGTACACGAGTGTACGTTCACCGGACTAAATAATTGTTCCACGAGTGGAGGTCGGGGCTGTGAGGAAGAGTCGAATTGAAGGAGGCTACGGTTTGAACGTGGAGGTCGAGCTAGGGCTGAGGTCTTCAGTTAGCTACACGTAAGTGGCTGTGGGATTCGGTGGAAAGATCGCAGGCGAAGACGAGTAGGTGAGAGGGGAAGGGAATGCGGGTTTTTGCATGCAGAGAGAAGCTGAAAGGCTTATTTTCTGTCACATTTTAACGACTGGAATGGGAGAAGGATCGAGCTGAACACGAGCGTGGTCCGCTCTGCACTGTGCCGAGGGTGCAGGGTGTGGAGATCACTGTAGAAGCAACTGATAGGGACAATATTTGTGCAGGTAATCATTTTAGTAAATTTTTTTTATATCTTTTTTTTTTTGTCTCCTTTTCCTTGGCTATAGCATAGAGGTCAACACAACCATTGAAAAGAGTGAAGCTACATTTAGTTCTTTAGGAAGAGTGGTAGCTAATGAATATATAAGTTCTGAGGGTCTTTTGTGTATCCCTTAGATTTAGCATCACCTTCAACTTCCTCAATAAGGATATTACATAATCATGAAGACAATCTTCGAGATATATGTAACGCCCTCCTTGGACAGTAAGGTCTGTATATTGCATAATCCAAGATGTCAAAAGAAGCATCTACAATAAGATCCATGCCTTAATCTTGCTTTTATTATTGCTCTAGAGTTGGGACGACATTATAATTGTCTTCCGTATTTCCTATGAATCATCTTCCATGATGCTTAGAAATGTCAGAGATCTCATCCTTTTTCTAGAATATCAATGATGCAAGAAATTTTTAGGTACATATATTGTTTTCAATATTTATAATAGAAACAAATTTTAGAATATGAGTAAGAAAAAAAGGAGAGTTGAATAATCTAATGAACATACATAAATTTGAATCAAGTGCTTCTTTTTCATTTTTTCATTAAAAAAAAAACTAATAGTAAATTATTGCACATGTACTTATAACGAAGTGTTCCTCATTAATGATGAGCCCTTGAATATTATAAGTATTAGAAATGTTATATTTAAGATAGTAAATGAATCAAGTAGAAGCTGAATAAATTTAGGCATATTATTGGCTTATGGAGCAAGTTGATCTCCATTATTGAACTCATATAAAAGGATGTAATGTCAATTTTAATGTTGATACTTGGAAGTAAGAGTCACATCAAAATCTTATGTTAAGCGAGATCTTAACGTGGATACCAATATTTGCTAAGTTTTGCCACATTATAAGAAATGCATGAAGAAGAATTGTGAGCAAGGCCAAAAGCTGAAGCAAAATACAATGAATATTGCTATGGGAGTCATTAAGGGTTCTTTGATACTCAATGCTGATGATTAAATTGATGTATTAATATTAGAATTAGGTGTCTTTTCATTTTTCTTTAAACAAAATATCTAAGCCCTTGAATGTTGTGGGCATTGGAGACATAATATTTAAGATAAATGGAAACGCTTATAAGTTAGGTGTGTATCTAGCATGAAGAGAAAGTTGGTCTCCTTTCGACAATTAATGTAGAAGATATTAATGTCTTTTTTTTAAGAAATTTTTTTTTTTTTGAAGAAAATTTTTTAAGATATTCATGTCACTCTAAATTTTGATACTTAGAAAGTGATGAAAGGTGCCTTGGTGATTGCTTGGGGTTGTAAGAATTATATTCTTTGTATTTCCTCATAAGGAGGATATACATATGATAATTATTGATTTGGAGAGTATATGATAAAGTTCAAAGAGAAGTTCTATGGAGAGTAGTAGAAAAGAAATGGGTTAATAATGCTTATATTCAAGTCATTAAGGATATTGATGGATTGGCCAATTTGATTGGAAGGGAAGAAGTTTCCTAATCAAGTGGGAGCTGTTTAGGAATGTTCTTAATCAAAGAAGAATTGTATATGAATGTTGAAAATACAGTTGGGAGGGAATTAATTAGGGCAAAAGATCTAATTTGAATTCAAAATCTAAGAGGGAATTATTTAGGGAAAAGGAGTAGGAATTAAGGGGGATTTTTTAGAAAAGTTTTAATTACAATGAGGGAATTAATTAGGAAAATAAATCTAATTTGAATTCAAATTTGAGAGAGAATTATTTAGGGAAGGGGGCTGATTTGGGAGGAAATTTTGTTTTGGAGTTTGCTGAATTTAGTTTATTCTTAGTTTACTTGGGCTCTAGCCGGCTGCTAGGGATTTGTGAGAGCCGGATCTTCCTCTCCAATTGAAGATCCAATTGTATCTTGCAAATATCTTTATAGATCTTTCAATAAAAAATATTTTTTGAGTGTTCTTTTCCCCAATTTTTCACGTTTCATCTGTTGATTTTTGTGAAAAGTGCATCCACTTCCTATCAGATATGTATACAAGAGTTGTTACTTATGTTCAAATACAAGATTATTTGATCAAGTATTTTCCTATTTTAGTTGTATTACATCAAGGATCATCCTTAAGCCCATATCTTTTTTGCTTTACTCATGTGTGTTCTTTGCAAGAGGTCAACACCTTGGTCTATTTTTTTTTTGCTGATGATATTCTTCTTCTTGATAAAACTAGAGAGGAAGTTGAAGGTTAACTTGAATTATGGAGGTCAACCTTAGAGCCTAAATGTTTTTGTTTGAGTAGATTTAAAATCGAATAAATGGAGTGTAGTTTTTATAGTAATAGATCTAGTGGGGGGATTGTTACTTTGGGCAGTCAACTCATTAATAAGAGTACACATTTTAGATATCTTATGTCTATTTTTTAGAATGATGGTGAAATAGATGGGATATTATTAGTGGAATTCAAGTTAGATGGATGAAGTGGAGAAATGCATTGGGCTTGTTTTATGATAGAAAAGTTCTCAAATTTAATAGAAAATTCTATAAGATGGTGGTGAGAGCTGTAATGCTTTGTGGCGTAGAATGTTGGCCATCAAAAGAGAAGTAATATTAAGTTAAGTGTTGCAAAGATGAGGATGCTAATGTGGATGAGTGGCTTTACTCTTAGATACAAGTTACGAAATGAGCATATATGTGAAAAGGTTGGAGTAGCTCCAATGGTAAGATTAGAGAGAGTTGCCTCAGATGGTTTGGTTACATAAACGGAGGCCTTCCGATGACCTAGTTAGGAGAGTAGATGTATTAGATTTGGCTTATGTTAAGAAATTTAGAGGTAGACCTCAAAAGTCTTTATTAGAAAATGTTAGAAATGACATTTTTTATGAGATTTAAATTGGATTTTGTCTCTTAACAAGACACAATAAGGAAAATGATTCATGTAGCCACCCCAGGTAGTGGGATAAAAGCTTGATACTTTTGTTGTTATTGTTGTTGTAATATAGGAGCAAATTCAAATTTATAACATTAAAAGCCAAGTACCAAACGGGCAAGAATGACTTTTTTAATGCTAATATTAAATTTTCAAGTTTAATTTATGTTATACCCATCTTGTGCGAATATTATATTTTAGATAAATAAAACTAAATTAGTTTCTCGAAGTAGAGAACTAAAAACCTAATTATCTCCTCATTAGATTATTTTATTATGTCACCTTCATAGATTACACAAAAAAGAGGAGTTTTTCTATCCTAAATAAATTTGACAAATTTCAACTTTTAAAAAGTAAAAATTGCTTAGTGGAGAGTGAAAAGTGCATGCAATCAAATAATGGTAGGGGTATCACTCTACAGAATTCGAAAAATACTACGCAACACACGAGATATTATGGACATAATGGTCCTAAGAACTTAACAGAACAACTTAGAGTATCTATGTAAATTAATATAACTTTTAAAAAATATTTAAGGTGCATGAGACTATCTGCAGGTCCTTTCAGGCCTTTTTGGGTGAATGTGATAAAATAAAAATATTCTATTTATACGATAGAGGAACTGTCAGTTACACTCAATTTTAGACTTCTTGAAGGATTTGGATAGGCAAAGAGGGGTGTATTTGTCATGATGGAAGGTTAATGGTAACATCAGTTATCATATGTTTATGTTGATCAAAGCATTAGAGATATGCTAGTAAAAAATTTATCATGTGCTTCTACTTAATTAGATGTCGATTGATTTTGGGACATTGGGGGTAAAAGAATTATAATGGGTAGAAATATTTTCCTCAATGAAGTTGAATTATTTTTAGAGAAAATCAATCGTTGCAACCAAAAAACTTCCACTCCATAGCATATTTAACTAAATGCAAGGTTTAAAATTGCGTAAATAAGCCTCGAGGCGTTTTTCATCCATGAGGTGAGGTGTAAGCCTCGAGGCGGTGTGAGGAGTAAGCCTCACCGACGAAGAATTGCGTAAATGAAAATTTAAGGGTTTTAGCAAGTAAAAATAGTAAGATTCTTTCATACAATAAAAATATCTAAATGATAATTAAAATTAGGGGAAAGTAAGAAAATAGATGCAATAAAATCATGTCCCAAAGTACAAATCCACAAAATATTACTCTATTAAAACTCTCAAAGTACAATTAAGAAAGAACATATATAATCCAATCATGTCCCATCACTAAATAGGTCTTTAAGGGAATCTTCTCACCCCTTCCTCCTCTCTTATAGAGTCCAATGTCTTCCAATCAAAGCATGCACTCATGAAGAAGTAGATTAACACTAACAATTATTACTAAAGATGATGAATAGAACAATATGCCGGACTGTCGGGGGTTCAAAGGGGTGCTGCCTCCTAGCGGGGTTCGACCTGCCCGATCAGGTCACGGGGTTAAGGGGCAGTGCCCCTGCGGGGGTTTCCTAGGGCAGCGCCCCTGGAACAAAATTTTATTGTAAGAGTAATTTTGAAGTTCTGTTTGTTTTTGAAGTTCGTAAGTTGTTTGTATGGGAAGATACCGAGTGGTACCGAGCATGTTCCTTAGCAGTACCGAGCATGTACCTAGCGGTATTGAGCGGTACCAAGCATGTACCTAGCAGTACCAAGCAAATATCTAGCTGTACCGAGCATATACTGAGCAGTACTGAGCATGTACCTAGCAGTACCGAGCAAATACCTAGTTGTACCGAGCATATACTAAGCGGTACCGATCATATACTGAGCGGTACCGAGCATGTACCTAGCAGTACCGAGCATATACTGAGCGGTACCAAGCATATACTGAGCGGTACTGAACATATATTGAGCGGTACCGAGCATGTATTGAGCGGTACTGAGCATATATTTGAGGCATACGCCTCAAAGAAAATTGCGCAATAACGCTAGTGAGGCGCGCCTCATTCCACCTAAGGCGTACGCCTCATGATGCCTGAGAATTGCATAGGCTTTGAGGCTATTTTGAAACAAATTGCGCGAAGGCGCGCCTCAAATTGTGCAATTTTAAACTATGACTAAAGGAGCCACATTTGCCTAACCTAAGCCATGAGACACCATAGAAAACTGATGTAGAACGAGGAGGAAAAAAAAGGGGACATTTGAGATTTGAATTTCTTGCTTTAATTGAGATCAAAATATTATGAATAATTAAATCAAATCAAATCCAATTAGAAACCTAATCAAATTTAATTTAAGTAACTTTCCTAAAATACGCTATCTTAAATTTGGAAAGTATTTCAGATTCAAAATTGCTTCGAATTTGAAATCAAATATTTTCCTAACTTAAATCCTTTGATAAAAGGAAATTAATCAAAGGGGAATTCAAATTTTGGAGCAAAGAGGAAGAAGGGGGGAAAGGGGCCGGCGACATTAAAAGGGGGAGGAGAGGTTATGGAAAGAGAATTTAAAAAAGGACTTTGATTGGAACCTTAAATTAGGGAGTAATATTTAAATCACATCAAATTAAATAATTAACTGGACCTAATTCAAATACTTTCCTAAACTAAGAATCCTAATTTTAGAAACAAAATTCAAATTCAAATTAATTTGAATTTTAAAATTCAATTTGTTACTAAGTTAGAAGGGCTAAAATAGGAAAGAGCTTTGAATGTGAAGGGAGATTTGTGGGACCAATGGGAAAGAAGGTGACCGACAGTTTGGTGAGACCGCGGCTAGGGAGGTTGGCGGGGGGTGTTGGAGGTGGAGCTAAGGCCATGGGGAGGGAGAAGGGGAGGCCGGTTTTGTGGAAGTGGAAGGGTTTATGGGAGAATCAGCCAGTGAAAAGTGGGGGATTTTGGCCGGTGGTCAAGGGAGGAGGAGAAAAGGATTTAGGTAAAGAAAGATACAACCGCGAACCCGGCCACATCCTGCAGCTGACGGGTACTTCTTTGCCCTTCACCAAGAGACTCAGGCCACGAGCCCGGACACATCTTGCAGCTGGTGGAAGCTATGAATTCCTCCTATAGGAATCTCACCCAAGGTTCTTCCCAAATAACACAAGTGTAAACACAAAATTTAATTAATCATCCAACATTACATTACACAAGCAAGCGCCTCAATATATAGGCCTAAGAAACTAAAACAAGACATATATGCCTCTAGGGCTTACATAGGACGACCCTCTTAAGTAATGGTAAAAACGGAATTTTCATAATAAAAAAAAATTACAAATAACAAATTAAGATAAGGTGGAATGATCTCGGTCGTCGATCGTCGTCTCCTCCTCTGAAAATCTTCATGATCTGCAGTCCGCATCAAAACCCCAAAAGCATTTTGAGCCTAACTTATAACCTAAGTTAATGGGTCCTCAAGAACTCAAAAGTCACCTATTCTAAAAGAAATTAAGGGAAAACCATATTGAACTAGAGCTGCCTAACAACAAGAAACACTATAGAAAACTCAATAGCAGCTTGAGCTCAAAAATATTCGTAATGGAAGTGTAATAAGGTCACGAAAAACTCATAAGCCGCTTATGATGGAACAAAGAAAGAAACACCATTCAAAATTTAAGAGCAATTATAATCTTAAATTAGAAGGTCACAATGAACATCAAAGCAATATTATTTTTAGAGCAATCTGAGCTTACCACATTATCTTAAGTCTTTCGTTATCATAATATAGTACAAAAAGAGTTTGACAAATTAAATATGATTATAGCAAAGATTATAAGTATACCACTTGTGAATCACTTCAAATTATTTAATCATAAAAGAGTTTTACTATGAAAGATTTGTGAGGCTTCTCAAGTGGAGAGTAGACCACAGCAGTACCATGTTATCTTTAGTATTTTGTAATCGTAATATATAGTACAAAAGAGTTAGACAATATGATAAAAGACAAAGAGTATAAGTAATTTCTTGTAAACCACTTCAAATTATCTAATGAATGTATGCTAGAAATTAAAGGATTCTTGGGAGGTGTGTGGACTATGGTGGGTGTATGCCTCGCAATCTGAAGAATCGTCATAAATGTCCAAGTCTCACTTTTTGCACCTTGTTGATGGGCTGACAACCCAATTCTTTAACTTAAATTAAATGATCAAATTATTAAATATTAAGCGATATGAATATTTTTTCCCATTTATTTAAATAAAAATGCATAACTAGTCTATTTGATTTTCAATCTCATTAGAATTAAGTTTTATTATATTTATTTCTCTTCTACATCCTCAGAATACATCAAAGCCCTATCCTGACACCTTCGTTTGCCCTTGCATCTCGTCTAACTTTGATATCCTCTCACTTAACGCAAGATTCCTTCCTTGCTCCTTGTTTTATTTCCTATAAAGACTTATTTCTCATCTTTATTGAAACCCTAAGACATCTCACATTGTTTTGTTTCATTTTGACATGTAAGATTGTTTGATTTTATATATGTGTCAAATAGACTTTAGAGTTAAAAGTATGAATCATACGATTTTGGATTTTGAATTTTTTTTTAATTTTGTATTGTATTTGGTCTGTTTATTACTTTTTATTAATGAAATAATAGCAGTCGTTCCCCCATTTGACTTTCACAGCATTGTGAACTAATTATATTTGCATTCTTGAATTACATTCATTTACACATTTGTACATAGGTGAACAAGTTCTACCTCTACAGTAAAACTATCTGTTAATTTATGCGTTAAAAGAATGCATCCTTGCATGTTAACCTCACCTTCCTTATATTGCATTATCCATTTCTAATCGACGCATAAATACCTCATCAAACAGTACAAAAGTGAGATACTAATGTAACTTTCAGAAGCACATAAAACTTGAACTATAATGATTTTCCTTCTATCTTCGTACAATTGATTTATCACAGTTCCACAAATTGAAATACAAATTGTCCACCAATTCCTTCGCTATTTTTTTCAAGGGAAAATATATAATTCGTTTACAGTATGATTCTTTGATGTTGGTTATCCTAATATGAAGGTACGAAGCACCTCGACAAGTAAAAAAAGACCGATCTTTGATCTCCAAAATTTATCGATGACAGAAGACAATCATCCCTGGTCCAACTCCAGTCCATTAAAAGCTTCTCAAAATGGAGAAGATGATAAAGATGCAAGCTCGGGAGATTGGGTCGATAAGGTTATGGTGAACAAGCTTGAAAGTTCTCTCAGCCATGATGGGAATTTTGCTACGCTGCCTGATTTCTTTTATCAGAGGTATGTTTCTGATAGTACTGCATATCAGGATCAGCCCTACAGCAGAAGCGCACACTGGAGGACAGAGAGTAATGAGTTTGAGATCCAGAGACACAGATTTGATTCGGTAACCACAGATGATTCGGATGATCTGGACGTTGCTACAAGTGACTCCTCAGAAGCTGATGCATTGTGGCAATTTAATCTTCCAAAAGCTACTTCTAGTAGCAACTGTGGTGCTTCTAAGATCAAGAAGCCTCAAATAAAGTCAGTGAATAGTCCGGATTTCAGGTAAGATGGAAATACTAGAATTACTTGATTAGTAGGAAAAGAAAAAAAAAAACTTTTTTAACAAACTATGCGAAGATTGGATTTTGTTTTTCTTTTTTTAGGTGGAGTGGCTTTACCGTTAGAAATAGGATACGAAATGAGCATATACGTGAAAAGGTTGGAGTAGCTCCAGTGCAAGGTAAAATTAGAGAGAGTCGTCTTAGATGGTTTGGTCACATTAAACGAAGGCCTTCTGATGACCCAGTTAGGAAAGTTGAGGTTTTAGATTTGTGTTATGTTTAGAAAGGTAGAGGTAGACCTAAAAGGATTCTATTAAAAATGATCTTTCTTTATTAGATTTAAATGAGAATTTGATTTTTAACAGGACACAATGGCGAAAAGGGATTCATGTAGCCGACTCCACGTAGTGGGACAAAGACTTGATGTTGTTGTTGTTGTCGTCTGCTCCCAATTTCTTAATTCTGCTTTTGCCTTTTAATTTTGTGTGTGCTAATAACATCTGAACTCTTTTCTTTTTAACTATATGAATTGGCGTTCATTTATGCTTCAGGACGCCAACTTATGCATATATTCCACCATCATCCAGGAAAAATTCTAGTGGAGCTAGTCGAATATCAAGGCAACCAAGCTCTGTTGGCATGGACGCAAAAAGAATTTCATCTTCAGGTGGAAAATTAAACAGTGGAAAGTGAGGAGGAGCGACTAGTTTTCATTCCATCGCTTCAGGTTGGTTTTTCTTTTTTCTTTTGGGCTTTCAAGAGAGATTGAGTGTCCAGTTAGGTGGATTGGTGGCAATAATTCGATTTTGTTTGGTCATGGTGTTCTTGATTGGATTGTTTTTGCGATGGATGATGTCATTATATCATTTTTAAAGAGTATTTTCTCTTGATGTTTATACTCAGAATTTAAAGAAAACCTGAAGTAGGGTGTAATTTAACAGCAGTCAGTTATCTTCTAGTTATGATCTTAATTCACAAATTTGTTTGCCATTTTATGTGTGCTTTTTTAGAATTTTAATAATTAATTAATTTGATTTTTTTTAATTTTCCCCAAAATATAAAGAAAAATATTATTAAAATTGTTAAAAATATGAAGTTGTTGATTCTTTTTTGGGAAATGAGGAGCAAAACCACTACCTAAAATAATATTATGCCTTTATCCCACTGCGTCGAGTCTGTTGAATGAATCTTTTTCTTTATTGTGTCATATTAAGAGTAAAATTCTCAATTTTATCTAATGAAAAGTGATCATTTTTAATACTTCCTAATCAAAATTTTTTGTCTACTTGAATTAGAACTGACGTTTTTTGTTTGGGTTGTTTAGGATTTAGTAATTTTTTGGCAGTTCATAAACTATGGATTGGAATTTTAACTAGGGGTGTAGATAATTGAAATGATCTGAAAATTTGACCCGAATCTGACCTAAAAATCTCAGGTTAAGATCAATCCATTTGAGAAACAGATCAGGCTTGAGTTGGGTCAAAATTTGCCAGGCTAAAATTGGATCATCGGGTTGGTTCAAAATTTGCTAGGCTAAAATCGGATTTGATCCGAAACCGATCCATGGACAATTTAAGAAGCAAATGCAAAAAAGAATTATATATATATATATATATATATATATATATATATATATATATATATATATATATATATATATATATATATATATATAAATCCAGAAATAACAAAATATTTCAAATGAAGATATTTAAAAAATAGAAGTAGAAGTTTCTTTACATTACATTATGGAAATATTTTAAATAAAGCACTTTATAATTCCATTATTTATATTATTTTAGAAAATGTTTAATAGAAGTTAATGTATATTTAAATGGGTGAAAGAAAGGAAATTTGGTTTAAAATGTTCTATAATATATAGGGCTGCAAACAAGCCGAGCCGAGCTTCGGCCTGTTCAAATTCAGTCTCGTTTGTCAAAAATGAGCTCAAGCTCAGCTCGAAGCTCGTCGAGCTTCTCAGACACCTGTTCGAGCTTGAGCTCGTTTAAAATTTCACATTCGAGCTCCGTTCATGTTCAGTTCGAGCTCGCCTAATTTTGAGTTTTTCGAGCAGCTCGTTACACCAACTGAGCGAGGTCGTTAAGCATTCCGCCCATACAACCCGCCCTGCTCCCGCTTTTCATCAAAGCACGAGATGAATTTGCTTTTATATAGCATAATTATTTTATTCAAGGTGGTGTGAGACTAAAAGGCCTACCATTTTTTTTAATAAAATTTTTTAACTCCACCGAGGAGAGAGAAAGGCATGCGGGAGTTAAAATAAACTGTAAAATATATATATATATATATATATATGGAGAGAGTGGGCATGAGTTTAGTAAAATTTTTAAAGTTTAATACAAATTTTAATAGAAGATTTAATAAAATATTTCAAATTATTTAGATTAGTAAAAATAAAAGTTAGAAATATATCTAATGAAGATGATTAAAATTAAAAAAAAATAAATTAGTAAAATAAATTATTAAATTATTAATAGTATTTATTTTTAAAATTCTAATTGAGCACTAATAGTGCTTCTTAGTCTGAGCTCTAATCGAACTTTTAATCGAGCTTGTTCACAAGCTTCTAAGCAAGATTGTTTGTGAACATAAAAGAATTGAACGACACGTTGTTCAAGCTTGTTCATTTAGCTATCAAGTATTTATCAAAAGTGTTCAAACTCGTTTATTTACCTTACCAAATGAACATGAACGAGCCCTTATCGAGTCGAGCCATGGGTAGCTCATCGAATGCTCGGATCGTTTGCAGCCCTAATAATATATGTACTTATGCAAATATCTATATTATTTATTTTCTTGAAGAAACATACATAATTTTTTCTTTTTGGGTAAATTGTTCTTGTCGTTGCATTTACAACCTATTTATTAATTTTGAAGTCCTATGAAATATATTCAAATTGGTTTGAATTTGAACGGTTTGAATTAGGTTTAATTGAATTCAAACATTTGTTCAAACCAACGTTCAGTTTGAACCTTGTTCAAACTAAAAATCGATTTGAATCATTCCTCGATGCCTTCCAAGTGAGCTCCATCACATCCATATCCATGTTGAGCTCTAAACATATTTCGTGATTAATCGAGTGTATCGACCAAAGCGATTATCATAGTTGCTGCTTATCACGAGCATCATGACATATCGATCGCTATCAAAACGGCCCAAAACTTTGCCCGATCATGAAATAGACCACATTGATGTGTGCAGGATACCGAATTTACTATGAAAGAGTCATTTGTGCACAACTTAATCGAGAATAATGATAAACATGATTTTTAGGAAGTGCAACATTGTCAAAACTACATAAACAATCTCCAATCACCAAATGAATTGTGCTGATTCAATTATAGCATCAAATTTACCTAAGGGAGATCTGTCATAATTAAATTGAGTGAAGGTAGTCGAAATAGACAGTATACAAAAGTGAGGATGTGTGACGTTGCCCAAACATTGTCTGCTTGCAAATCAGATTTCGCCGTTGCATCCAAAATATCAAAAATACTTAAAATTGACATTAATATTGTCAGGATTATTGGACAAGTGAATAGAGCGAAATTGGCACGAGTTTCGATGCACGATATTGCCAAATATCTCCTTTTTTTGCAAAACGAACTTCACCGTTACATCCAAAAATGTCGAAATCATTTTTAAAAAAGGTTGTAATATTGCCCGTGCCATTGAAGGTGATTAGAGTTGACGGACTATGAACGAAATAATGCGAGACTAAGTTCGTCCGATTGCAAAGTGGGCTTCAGTGTTATATCCAAAACATTGAAATCATATAGAAATGACTGCAATATTGTATGTGTCATTAAACAAGCAAAGGCGTGAAAACGTCAAAAGTTTTGGGGCAATTCATGAATATCGAGGCAGCATGCAGGCTAAGATGCTTGAGAAACGAGGGAGTCCGTGGGGATCAATTCATAGCTCTTGTTGTTATTATTTAACAATTATAATGTATTAAATTTAAATAAATACATATTAGTATATATATGTATTGTTTGTTAATAAAAATCCTAATCTACTTTGCCACCCATTCCTATCTAATTTTCCTGTTCTTTTTTTTTTTTTCGGGGACATTTAGGCCATTTAAGTCAAACTCACACACAATGCATACACAAAGACTCGAATCCAAGACCTCTTAATTGGAAGTCTAAGCTCTCAACCAACAACAGACTAATTTTCCTGTTGAAATCTACTGCAAAAGGCTGCCCATACCCAAATCCTGCTCAAATCTTGCCGCGCCAACTGCCTGAGTCATGTCAGCCAATGTTACGCAGTAGAAAAAAAGGAAAAGGGTTGAATAGCCTATTCTATACTCGAATTCCCTCTCCATTCACTCGCCACATTATCTGCTTCCTCCCACTCAGCCCCTTCTCCTCCTTACAACCCCTTACCCCTTTGTTCCTCTCAACTTCCTGCTCTTAACTCCAACCTCATACTTCATCCATACAGCAGCAGCTTCATGTGAACATCAATAATCCCCTCTTCCACTACCATAAACTCACAAGATCGTCTTACTCCCTTGTCCCCCTGTATGCTTTGCTTCAACAACCCTCGGCCTCTAGAATAAATTGCTGCCATCTTCCTCTCTTGAAACTGGGCTACCCCATCAACCAAAGCCAACATCATCCACCCTTCCATATTTGATCTCCCTATCATCTCCAACTACCAACAAGTTCCACACAGTTGTAGCTTGTTGTTAACTGAACTCCAGGGAAGCAGCAACCCTCAACTCTAAACAGCAAGCCTCCAACTCCACTCAACATGCTTCCCTTAAAGTGAAAACCTTCAGCTCACATCTGACTGTACCAAAATAGCTCCATTCCACATCCAAAATTCAACACCTACAGCCCACTACCAGCCCACCTTCACACTCCTAACAACACTCCAAACTCCCACAACTGAATCCACACTTCTTCTAACCTTTGGCCCAATAACCACAACCCTTTCAAACAAAATCCTACCCAAAACATCCCTTATAAATCCCACTATAAACAACAGGCCCCTTTACTCTCTTACTCACATATAGCTCACAATATTGGGCTGATTTCCGTACTATCCAGCACTTAGTCCATAAACAACCCAGCCCTTCTCCTCCTTTCTACAATTTAACACTTCTTAGCCAGTTGTCCTATTCCACCAAACAACTGAATTCCTCTAACCCACAACCCAAGTCCCACTCATAGAACCCAACAACAGTAGCCCACTCCACCTTTCAAACCATACCAGCTACAACCCAACGAAGCTACCAAACCATCTTCCCCTCTTACCAACCACAAGATGCTCTGTCAATCTCCACTAAAAACTAACATCAACACTCATTCTCTGCATACAAAATTGCCTTCTTCTAGAACTTTTCAATCACCTCGCTTCAAAAAAAAAAAAAGCAACAACAACAACAAAGAGAAAAGGAAGGGAGGGAAATTCAAGAGAGAGAGAGAGAGAGAGATCATGTACAATCTCTTGTGCCTTCAACCTCATTGTCATTATCACCTCACTAAGGCATAATGTTCTCTGGCCTGAAAACTCTAAATCCCACTTTTGGCGCTTGTGGCGCACCGCAAAACCACATATATATGCTTTTCTATAGCATGGCGAGAAGGGAATCCGGTGAGAAGCCTGCGGCTAGGCATGTATATCTTGTACACACTTTATCTAGTGTGGATGGGACAACTTTAAGTACCCATATAGTCTTCAATGCTTATGGGGAAAGAACTGCGTATTTCAAACATGTACCCAGAAGACGCATTAAAGCATTTCTATGGTGTGATGAGATTGAAGAATGACGATCGTGGTGTCATCCGACACATACCGTATAATCTTTTCTCTAGCGTTATGGAAGGCCTGACTTCTGAAATTTCTCCTAATTAAGGGAAATGCTGGGAGGCTGCCAAAAACTGGACTGAATAGAGGACTTAGATTTAGACAACTATAAAGTGGAACAAACTTGAACTAAATAAATTACAGGGAACTCGAATGAAATGCACAAGGAACTAGATTTGAATAAATGCATAAAATGGATTTATAATTCATAAAATGATAAATAATTAAGCACGAATGAATGAAAGTGAAACTTATAAACATAATTTGCTTACAAGCAATAAGGAGATTGTTAGAAATATGACTTTATTTCTATATGCCGTGACTTGGGACTTTTGAATCATAATAGTTTACTTGTAATATCTATCTCAACCAAGCATACAAATAAATAAAAATAATCATGATGAATGGTGTAAATACTGGTAACTTACAATGAGTATATTGATCTAATTGCAAGCAAAAAAGTCAAATCTATTGCAAGCGTAAGAAGGCATTTAACTTGTTGCAAGAAAAAAAAAAAGAACTCGCCATAAACATGAGCTATCATGAAGGATACAAGTAATAATAAGATAAATGGCTTACAAGCATACGACACATCCAAAAGTCTTCTTATTAGTTGCTATAAAGATCCTTGAATGTTGCAACATTCTTCCAACCAACATCAGTTAATTGACAAATGAAAGCTTTAATTTTTGACAAATGAAGGCAGCAATATTGAAATTTAATATGTGGCGAATGTAGTGACTTGCCAATCAATGTACATGAGAAGTGTAATGATGCTTGAAACAACACCTTGCAACCAACATTAGAATACAAGCAAGCATATTCATCCTTGCAAGCAACAATCAATAATGATTAATGAGGATGTGTGATCTAATTACAAATATATGCATAAGAATAGCATGATGAGCATTACAAATCATATACGAATTATAGTGACAATTGTATCAATCTTGCAATTAGATATAATAAGCATCAAGGGAGCCCTAATACACACACTAAACTACTTACGAATGGTAATGAGAGATATCGGTGAATGTTATAACACCCTCAAAATAAAAAATTGTTCAATAGTAGGCAAATACACCTATCCCTTACAGATAGAGGTTGACGATACACAATAAATGCAAACACCTGTGAGCTGTCATAGAAGGTCTGTCACATACTCAATACAATGTATACATGTAAAAGAATCAAGCTTGTGATGAATACAATTATCAACAAGCCATAGTATGTGATGCATTAGTGCACGAAAATCTACCTGCATAAAGCTTACAGGTAATGCAAAATAGACTACCTACCTAAAGTAGCAAATAAAACTCAAACTTTGACACCAAGCCATCAGATCTATAGCATTCATATATACAGATAGAAAACATGTGCATCTTTCAAATGGGCACTACTTTCCAATAGGAATTCAATGCTCCATGGAAATACACGTGCAGTAAGCAATGGGCAATCACAAGTGTAATGCCATGCCACCGGGTCTGCAACATCCATGCAAGAAAAAAAAAGCATCTACAAGATCCCAAATAGAATGCTATGCACACTCAAATGAAGCTCGCATAGCTGATTGGTGCCAAATGACTTCAAAATTCCCCAACACATGCATATCATATAATATGGAATTAAGTCAATATGCGACATGTAAAATATCATGCATATATACAAGTACACAAGCACGTACAACCAGATAAACACGTAGATGAATGCATAGATGCATATGCAAGCATATGAACATATAGATGTATTATATAGGCATAATAGCCATTGTATGTACGCATTATACATACAATTCATACAAATACATCATATGCTACATTAGTGTGATAAATTACCGCATTGCATATTAATGTGCATTGCAATATGTGAAAATCCCTCTTACATGCATACAAAAAAAATTTGCAATTACATGTGCAAATATACCAGCATGCATGTAGTTAGATGATTGCACATATAAATATGCAGCTTGAGTTGGCATATACAAAATTTGTAAGCTTGCGTTGGTTTATTACCACTAGCGAGCTCTAAAGCTTCTGAAACAAGTGCCCAATGTTAAGGTAGCTTGAGTTCTTAGATGTCAGAATGATAAAGTGGATTGCATGGCCAAATTAAATAAGAAAATGACAAATATAATTGATGATGAGCCTATATTGATTGGAGTTTACACCCATCGGGTCTTAGAGCTGGCAATCTTATAATTCATGTTGCAACTATAGACCTAAGTCTTTTGATTTTGATGATAATAAATATTATTAAATTTCTCACTATGATATTTCAATCTATTACATATCTATTTTGCCATGCTCACTAACATTTTTGGATCATAGATCACCTGTAACTTCAATCAGCTCAAGATTGGGTAGAGTAGGAATAAAGTCTAAATTTTTCAATATTTTTCTACTTTTTAACTTTATTGAGTCAAATATGTATTGTGGTGGATCCTAAAGCTACATAACCTTGCATATAAATGCCCAAGAAAGTGAGTTGGTGAGTTAAGCAAAATTTCTATTTTTGAATTAATCATACTATATGATTTATATTGTATTAGATGATCAGTTAAAAAGAAATTCCTAATTAGGGCACCTCAGTTAATTAAGAGTGATAAACTAATTATGTTGTATGATTCATATCATACAAGATGATCAATTATATTAATTAAAAGAGCAGTCAATCATAATTTAGGTATTATTTAAAATTCAAATTTTATTATAATTATAGCATATGATCTTTGTCATACAATACGATATATGATATCCATGCCTAAATTGATCATGTGATTAGGTGGTCAATTATGGTTATATTATTTAATCAAATCATATAGGACGATAAGAGAAGATCGTATTGTACGGCCTGATTCTTGCACGAGATTATAATTAAATGCCACCCCTCATACTGGATAATTGTTTATGTGTTTGTATTGATCATACAAGATGATCATATTGTATGACCCAATTCTTGCATAGGATGATAATTAAATGCCGCCCCTCGTATTAAATGATTAGCTATTTGTTTATACTAAACATGTAGGATGATGTTCTGAATCGTACAGGATGATCAATATAAATACTTAAATTGATCGTATAGTGGGTTGCAGTTCGTACTGGTTAAAAGTACTATTTTGAACTAATCATACAGTACAATCTTGGACGATCAGAAGCGCTATATTTAAATTTAGGGCCTTTTTGGAGGCTCTTTATTTAAATTCTCATATTGTCTCATTTGAGAGACTTTGGCTGCTAAGTGTTCTTGTGAGGGAGCAAAGAGGTGCATAGGAAAGCTTTGAGAGAGAGAAGAGAGGGAGAGATTTTTGCAAAGGAGATTTATGAGGCATTTATAAGTTTTATCCAAGCATAGTTCTTCCTTGTCTTCTTCAAGATTCTGCCTTAATCCTTTAGAGGCTCTAGGAAGACAATCTATAGCAATAGTCCTAGGTTCTCTGCCTCCTCCAAGAGGAAAAAAAAGGATTGCTTGTTCTCTTCCATCACTAGGAGGATGAAAAAAGATTCTAGGTTATCTGCCTGTACCAGGAGGGTAAAAAATTATTTCAGGTTCTCTGCCTTTGTCGAGTTAGTTAAAAAGGTTTAATTAGGGCTTATCTATCTTTCTGTGGAAGTAAGAGGAGAAATACTTCTTTTCATGCAAATCTTAGAAAGGAGGTTTTTAGGGAGTGAACATAGATAATGTTAGACTGATCCACTATATATTTTTATGTGTTTTATTTTTATTATTCCACACTTTTATTTTTTGTGGTTTGCTGAGTTATTGGAAATCTTTGACTTTATATTATATAATTTTAATTTTCTTCAGCAATAAGGGGATTAAGATGCTTTTATTTTGTTTAAAATTTTTAAATAACCAATTCTCACCCTTTTTGTTAGCCTCATGCTGGTTCTTTTAGGTTTAATAGCCTATATAAACTTTCAATTACCACAGGCAGAAGGAATACTAAATTTAAGCAATAGAATGTAATTCCAATTGATCCTCAATTTCCCCAACAACAGCTCTTATAAATCAGCCAAATGAACACCTAGCAGCCAAAAGGAGGTGTGGATCTAGCAGATGCTCAGAGTGATGGTGGTATTAGTTAAATGCCAAAGAAGAAAATTATTGGAGGTAGCCATTCATTGATTACTTTAGAGAAAATAAGCTCCCAACTGATAAGTTATTAGCTTCATAAATCAGAAAGAAGGCATTGACATACGTGTTCATCAATAACACATTATATAAGAGAACTCTCAATCATATATGGCTAAGGTGTTTAGGGACTAAAGAGGCCGATAGAGTGGTACCCAAAGTCCATGAAGGACTTTGTGGTATACACTAATCAGGTCCCAAAATTATTGCTAAAATTAAGAGAATGGATTATTTTTTTCCAACAATGGTGAAGGATTGTATTGGCCATGCTAAGAGGTTCCATGAGTTTCAAATTCACGGTGATGTTCTACATGTACTGTCAAATCCACTACACCCTACAGTAACATCCTGACCATTCAAATGTTGGGGTAATAATATAATCGGGCTAATAGATCCACTATCATGAACAAGACATTATTTCATGTTTGTAGCAACCAATTAATTTTCTAAATATGTAGAACAATTCCATTTAATGAAGTTATATCCGAGTATATAATTAATTTCTTCACCCATTATGTTATCTACAAACTCAGGGTATAGTGCCATATAATGTTAGATAAGGATACAACCTTCAAGAATGTCAAAATCTACAAGTTCATTGGTTGACACAAAATTGATTGGTGATATTTATTAATATACAACCCAAGGGAAAATGGCCTTGTGAAAGACTTCAATAAGATATTGGTGAAGTTATTGAAGAAGATCCTCAGCAAGAAGAAAAGAGAGTAGAACACTAAAATAGTAGAAGCACTATGAGTGTATCATACTACTTATAAGACAACAACCAAAGAAACTCACTATGTACTGGTGCTCAGAGTTGAAACAATACTACCACTGAAAATCGAGCTATAATCACTTCAGGTAGCCATCTAACATAATCTCACTTAGGAGAAACTTGTGAGAATAGAAGATCTTGAAACACTCATCGGTGTTAGCTTGCATGCACAATAAAACATGGAGATCTATCAAACAAAGATGGAGAAGACCTTTAACCAAATAGTGTGCCATCGAGAAATTCAAGAAGGGGAATCGATCTTAGTGATGAGAAGGCAAATCATCCTATACAAAAACATTGGTGTCAAATTTGAATACAACTTATAAGATTTTTTTTATCATTGAGAAGGTGTACCAAGAAGGATCTTATCAATTGATTGACCTGTACGGTCGAAGGCCCATGACACCAATCAACGGTCGATTCTTGAAAAAGTATCATATATAAAGATAAATATGTTTTTAAAATACTATGTACTTCATATGTATTTATTGACATATGTATTATATATATTTTAACATTTTCTTTTAGTACAAGAAAGCATTTCAAACATCCTATAAAAATTCCCCTACATGATATGGGTCATTTTTTATTTAGTTTACAACTAAAACCCATCAAAAAATCTCTCTATAAGATATAGGCCATTTTAAATATTTATTTAGTTCGACATCATGCTACATGCTGAGATTCCTAGAGAAATATTTAAAATCTCAAAATATCAAATTTATTCAATCCTCCCCTACAAGACAAGGGGAATTTTTAAATATTTTTTCAAGTCAACATCACTTTGCATGTTGAGATCTCTGAATAAATATTTAAAATTGTTAACTATAAATATACCTTCAAGTAAGAGGATACAAAAATTTTCTCTATCAATGCATATGCAGGTGATCTTCTGAGAGTTTGGGACACCTTCTCCAATATACCAAGACTTCAAAGGCTAGGAAAGAGAATTTTTATAACTAAACACTCTAGAAAGTCAAGCCAGAGTAGATTAAATTCTTCTATAACTTGAAGCTTAAGGTTAGAATAGGTGTATGATGTGGGACTGGTTACAACTTAGTTTTCATAACTATATTTTCATATCATGTGTGTTTTTGATGATTCCAAATATTATTATATTGATTATAGTTTCTCCTAAAATATTGAAAATATTGCTTTTGTTGTTTGTGTGTACTACTATTTTAGGAAAATTAGACTCTAGACTGCTGAAGACTTTAAGATAAATTAAATTAGGGTTTATTGTAATTGAAGTATGTACTTTTTTATACTTTTATTGAGTCTGAGAGAGTGTGATTATGATTGGATAATGTGCGCGCGCACACACACACACACACACACTGGGGGAGTATAAAAATTTGTAAATTTTTAAAACTAATTGAACTGTATAATTTTTAATTGTACGAGACGATTTGACCCAGATCATTCCTCTAGAAAGTAGTTAATCAAACCAGGATAGAAAATTTTTTTAAGTCTTGTTCATACTGTATGAAGTTAACTTCATATAGATGACATCCAAAGTACGGAGTAGATACGTACAAGTTCATCCCAATAAACATCTATTTTTTTTTGAACTATTCGTACTATACAATCTCAGGTTCATATAGAGGATATCTAGAGTATGAAATAGTTGTGTATCTTTTCTTCCATATGAACAAGTAAAATTTTTGAACTATTCATATTATATGATCTTAGGATCATAAAGACGACTTCCAAAGTATGAAATAGACTCGTCTATTTTCATACCAGACAAAATATGGTTTGATTAAAACATATCGTACTATACGATATGTAATTCATATAATATGTTATCTAGAGTACAAAAATGGTTTGTACTAGACCGTACAAGAAAATTTTGAATTGTTTGTACACATGATCTTTCATCATATTGTATAGTCATGGATGGTCAAAATTGAAATTTTTAGTTTTCAGGATAATTTTTCGTAACTATATATATATATATATATATATATATATATATATATATATATATATGATACTTTAAACTATTTGGAATAAATGCTTTTTCATTTTTTTTGAGAGCAAGTGTGAGACTGCTTTGGGCAGAGTGTTTAAGAGTATGGAAAGAGATCTTGCAAGTGGAATTTATGAGGAGTTCATAAGATTGCCCAAAGGTAAGGATCTATTTGTTAGTTTTGTTAAATATCTTTCTTACTTCTTCGAAGTTGATCGAGACAAGATCAAAGGAGAAGATCTGGTACTCTATCGATGCTAGGAGAGTGTAAAAGGAAGGTAGTTCTCTGTCGACGCCAGGAGGGTGTAAAAGGATGACGATTTTCTACTGATACTTGGAGAGTGTGAAAGGATAATGGTTGTCTATCAACACTTAGAGAGTGTGAAAGGACAATAATTCTCTATTGACATTTGAAAAGTGTGAAAGGATGATGGTACTCTGCCGCACCGGGAAGTGGTGGAAGAGAGGTGATTTGTAAAGGCTTCTCCGCCTTACTGTGGGAGTAGAAGGAGAGTCAATTTGGTAATAGTGCAACATCGGAAGAGAGAGTCTTCAGGGAGTGGACGTAAGTCTAGTTGGATCGAACCATTATAAATTTTTGTGTTTTATTTTTTATTGTATTTTTATTTTATGCACTTTAATGTTTCATGGTTGAAAAATCTTTTATGAAAATAATATTCAAACAACTGCATATTTTAAAGAATTAGAGATTTAATTTTCTAAAAATAATTTTCTAATCTTTTAATAGATTTTTAAAATAACCAATATACCTCTCTCTTAGTTAGCATTCGGATAATTGCTTTAGGTCTAACAACCTATATAGACTTTCAATTGGTATCAGAGCCTACTTTCAAAAATTAAGGTTTAAATAACTTTTTGAAAATGATTATGGCTACTTTTAAAAATTATAACACACTAGAATGGTATTCAATCACTAGACCTCCATTGTTTGACAACATCCCTTTTGATTTTTGGAAAATATATACGTATATTTTTTTTCAATCACTTGACTATTGTATGTGGTCTTTAGTACAGGAAGGATACACTAGGTCAATTAGATGTGTAGATGGTATTAGAATTGAAATACTATTTACTAACTAGACTGTAAAAGAAAAAGAAATAGCTAAGTTAAATGTTAAATGTTTGAATAATTTTTCTTGTGCACTTAAAGTTGAAGACTATATATGTGTCTCTATCTGTAAAAGTGGAAAAGAAATTTGAGAAAGACTTTATATCACATATGAAGGGACTAACAAATTGAAATAATCTAGATTGAATATTTTACTACATGATTATGAACTGTTTCACATGAAACTAAATGAATCAATCACTGACATATACACACATTTCAATCAAATAGTTACCTCATTACATGCTTTAGGTAGGAACCTAACGAATGCTGAGAGAGTAAATAAGATAGTTCATTGTTTGCCTACTGCTTATGATATAAAGATCACTACTATAACTAAATCAAAATATTTAAATATTTATTCTATTGAGAATTTTTTTGGATCATTAATTGCTTATGAGCAAGGAGTGACTTAAAGATAGATTGATGTAGCTGAGAAATAAAAGGAGAAGAACATAGAGTTGAAAGTGGATGAATCATAGAGTGATTAGTCTCAGCCTAAGGATAAATATGATATTGCCTTGATGACAAGGCAATTCAGGATCTTTCTAAAAAAAAGGAAATAAAGGAGATGTCAATAGTGGAATAAAGGTAATTTCATAAAAATGCTAAGACTTTTAATGATGTTATTTGCTATAAATGCAGGAAGTCAGGACACATCAAATCTAAATGCCTAAAATTTAAAGCCAATCCTAGTAAGGCGAAGGTTGAGGAGAAAACAATACAATGAAGGGCAAGAGGAGATTGCATAGAGCATTTTGGGTGGACTCATCTTCGAACTCTTCAGAAATTGAGGTAGAGGAAGAAGTCACCATTTTTGTGTTTGATGGCCAATAAGCTTGATCAGTCAGATCAAGAAGAAGTAAGTGACTTAACTTATAAAGTGCTATTTGAGTTTCTAAGAAAATATATACTGCATACAGAGAACTCAAAAAAATGCATGCTAGGTTAAACATAGAATTTATTGAATTATAAAAAGAGGATGAAATCCTTAGGAAAGATCACACACTTATTGATAGCAACTACATGAAACAATTGGATGAGTTTGATGATTTGAAAAAAATAGAATAAACTATTTAAATCATCATAAATTGAACTTGAAAAGAATTTAAAATATATATGGTTGAATCAGATCAAACAGAACATGAGTTAAAATTTAATAATTCTAATTTAAAATAAGAAAACTCATATCTCATTGAAAAAGTGAAAGCTTTTGAGGATAACAAGATTCCCCCTACACTTAAAGATTTTTCTTGTCCTAAACTGAAGCATAAAATTTTAAAACCTAAGAAAAGATAATTTAGTACACATACGTTTTTAAATCCTTTTCCTGGTGTTAAATATTTTTCTTATCTAATGTTTGGCCATATATCTCATACTTGCACTATTCATATTAAATCATATATAGCGTGGAGATCAAAGATGCATAAAATAAAATATATCAAACATGCATCTAGATTAATTTTGTCAAGAGGAAAACCCAAATTTGTTTGGATTCTCAAGAATAACATTTGATTATTTTATAAAAATACTCTCATATAAGACATTGTGAGAGTATTTAGTACCTGGTTAATAGTTATTTGAAGCATATAACTGGAGTCACAATACAATTCACATCGCTGGAAGCCAGGAATGGAGGCAAGATTATACTTGGAGATAATACCACTAGAAAAGTGATAGGCACATTTATAATTGGAAACTTGAACAATTTTTCATTTAAAATATTTTATTGGTAGAAGGCTCAAAAGATAATCTATTATGTATTAGTCTGATATGTGATAAGGGTTATAATGTAAAATTTGTTTCCACTAGCTTCATACTAAGCCAAAATGAAATTGATGTGTTGCCTAAGAAAAGGGTAAATAATATATATATGCTTGATTTTAATTGAATTAGATCTTCTTACATTTTTTTCTCTTAAAATAATTTATGATGATTCATTTTTATGGTATAAGAGATTTTATCATGCTAGCATAAAAAATCTTAGAAAAATTATCCAAAAAGAACTTGTTAGGGAAATACTAAAACTAGACTTTACTAAGGATCACCTGTGTGATGCATGTCAACTAAAAAAATAGGTGAAGTCCTCCTTTCATTCCATTAAGGATCTTATAACTAGCAAACCATTAGAAATTATTTATATGGATTTTTTTGGACCGGTTAGCACTGTAAGTCTAAGAGATAAAGTATCTGGATTTATTATTGTTGATGATCTTATAAGATTCACTAAGGTTAAATTTTGATTTTATAAGAGTAGGGGTGTCAATTCGGGTCTGCGGGTCGGGTTCGGGTCGAATCCGAACTGACCCGGCACTGTTCGGGTCAACCCGAACCCGACCCATTTTTTAAAACGGGTCAGGTTTCCGGACCCGAACTTGACCCGATTCGGGTCCGGGTCAACCCGACCCAACACGAATGATCCAAAGTTGACCTAAAATTGCTATTTTTGGGGTAAAAAATTCAGTCAATATTCGATTTTGGGGTTAAAATTGGGTAAAAATTGGGTCAATCTCATGTTTCTGGGTCAAATAGGAGTTTTTGTATCAATTTTGGGTGATTTTCGGGTTATTGGGTCAATTTGAACCCAATCTGATTTTTAAAACGGGTTGATTTGTTGAACCCGAACCTGATCCATTTTGGGTCCGGGTTGACCCTAACCTAGATTTTTCCGGGTCGGGTTCAGGTCGTGTTTCGGGTTGTGTCAAAAATTGACACCTATATATAAGAGTGAATCATTTGATGAACTTAGAAATTTTTGCACTTGAATTCAGAGAAAATTATGGTGTGAGATTTTATCAATTTAATGTGATCATGGAGGTGAATTTAAAAATAAAAAAATTAAAATTCTTATAAAGAGAAAGGGATTGATCATAATTTTTCAGCACCTAGGAACCCTTAACAGACTAATATAGTAGAAAGAAAAAACAAAACGTTAATTGAAGCCGCTAGAGCCATATTACTTCCAAAATATTTTTGGGCTGAAGCAGTTAATACAACTTACAATTTTTTTAATAGGGTGAAAATTAGATCAAAATTAAATAAAATATACTATGAACTTCTTAAAGGGAGAATACCAAATTTATCTTATTTGTATGTTTTTGGATGTAAGTTGTTCATTCATAAAAATAATAAAACACCTTTAGGAAAATTTGCTAAGAATACCCTAAGAAATTGATTTTAGATGAACTTAATGAGGGTGTTAGAACTAATCATAGACTTAGCAAAGAGGTGAATCATTCTATCTTTATATCGATGGTTAAACCCACAAATATAAATTAAGCACTTTCGAATGAATTTTGAATTTTTTTATGTAAGAAGAGTTGAATCAATTTGTAAGGAACAATGTTTGAGAATTGATTGAAAGGTCAAAGGATCAAAGTGTTGTTGGAACTAAGTGGGTATTCAAAAATAAAATGAATGATTCAGGAGTTGAGATTTGAAATAAGAAAAGATTGGTGGCCAAGTGGTAAATCAAATAGAAGAGATTGATTTTGAAGAGACTTTTTCCCCTATAGCCATACTTTAAATAATTTGGGTTTTGTTAGTCTTTACCCATTTTAAAGGTTTTAAATTTTATCAAATGGATGTTAAAAGTACCTTTTTGAATGGGATGATATAAGATGATGTTTATGTTGAGCAACCTTTAAGTTTTGAAAATTCTAAATTCCCTAATCATGTGTTTAAATTGAAAAAGGTATTGTATGAACTGAAATATGCACCTTGGGCTTAGTATGAGAGGTTATGCACTTTCCTATTAGAGAGATCATTTGTGAAAGGAAGTGTGGACATCACTCTCTTTTTGAAGAAGTTAGAAGATGATTTACTTATTGTACAAAAATATGTTGATAATATCTTATTTGGATCTATAAATAAAAATCTTTATGATGATTTTTCAAAAATAACGAGTAGTAAATTTGTGTTAATAAGAGATTTGAGTTATTTCTAAGATTTAACATAAAGTAAAATGAGGAAGGATCTTTTTTTTAGTCATTTAAAGTATGTTAATGACATCTTAAAAAAAAAGGATAATGCTAAACCAGTGACTACATCAATGAGTTCCTTAGTTCAATCAGATAAGGACCATAAAGGAAAATCTGTTGATCAAAAGAAATTTAGAGGTATAATTAGATCATTGCTTTATATTATTAATAAAATAAATATAATGTTTTATATTTGTTTGTGTGCTAGATTTTAATCTGATCCAAAGGAATCACATTTGAGAGTAGTAAAAAGAATTATGAGATATCCTTTGGAAACTCAAAACTTAGGGATTTGGTATCCTAAGCATAGATCTTTATTTGAAATTTTTGGATATTCTTATTTAAATTTTATAGGATGTAGGGTTGATTGGAAAAGTATATCTAAAACTTGCCAATTCAAAGGAATTTCTTTAGTTTCTTGGTCTAGTAGGAAATAGAATTCAGTGGACTTATCTATTGCTGAATCTGAATACATTGCCATAGGTAGTTGTGTGGCATAAGTTCTTTAGTTGAAATAATAATTGATTGATTTAGGATTTTTAATTGATACAATTCCAATTTTTTATAATAACACTAGTGCCACATGCAGTTCAAAAAATCCTATTCGACATTCTAGAACCAAACATATAGATAAAAGGCTTCACTTCATTAGAAATCATGTAGCTAAGGAAGGAAAAACATTTTTTCCGAATGCACCACATAGGTTACCCTACGAGAGAGACTCCCGAATTCTAGAGAGAGGAAACTGCCATTTTTCAAAAAAATTCGATCCTTATCTTCTGGTTTTGCCTGAATGGTGGCGGAGGGTCACCGGTCATCATCTCCTGATGTCCGGAATACCTCAAATATCCATTTTACCAGGTTACCCTATGAATCTAATCATGGTGGTTCCAACGGTAGAAATTTTAGGAACCAGAAATTTGCGATCAAACAAGGACCTTTGGTACTGGGCAAAGGCAAAGAACCTTTGGAAAGTTTGGGAAAGAAGATTCAGTCGAGCCCTTCATCCCCATTGAAGAATCGGTTGGCTGGTGCGGCAAATGATGCAGAGGCATCATCTTCCATTGGCTGCAAGTTGAAGGTAAGCAGATTTTCAAACTTACCCTATGTTGAGGTGGAAAATTAGGAGTTTTTGAATTCAAAATTGATGAAATATAAGGAAGATGAAGGATTGATTTCTTGTATTGGAAATCAAACAGCATTTAATCAGGATATCTTATCAAATTTTTATTCAAATTTGGTAAATATTTGGTATAAGAATCAGCATATAACAGCTAATTCAATTCATCCTGATTTGGAAGAAAATACTGAGTCTGATGTAGTTAAATTTGACATGAATAAGGTTGCTGAAAATGTTAAATTGCTTCAAAAATCTCTTGTAATGAAGGTGTTTGGGAAAGGAATTTTGTTTTCGCTTTGTAGCATTGAATTAAGGCATCAATGAGATAAATTAGGGAAGTTTCATATTACCTCGTTGGGACTTGAATGGATTTTGTGTTCATTTCATTCTACTCAGATTATGGAACAAGTATTGAGTGGAGGTCCATGGTATGTGGGAAGGCACATAATAGGAATGTATAAATGGACACCCCAATTTTCCCCTACTTCGTTGAAAGGGCTATCATCACCAATTTGGATTCGCTTACCTCATTTGCCTCTTTATTGTTGGGAAGAGACTAATGTCACCAAAATTGTCTCAAAGATAGGAGTTCCTTTGTTGTTGGATGGGATGGGAAAATGTTCAAATGGGGGAGGCATGAATTTGCTAGAGCATGTGTATGAATTAATCTTGACTCTATGTTACCTCATGGAGTTTGGATTGAAAGATTATATGGAAATTTTTTTTAGAAAATTGAATATGAAAAAATAACCTTTTTATGTTTCAATTGTGGCAAAATAGGTCACAAAATGGAGACATGTATAGAAGATAACAAAGGAGTGGGTAATAAAGTTTTAGATAATGCCCAAGGAATCAATTTGGTGAATTAAAAAACACTCGGATCAATTTTTGATATGAAATCTAAGGACAAATTGGATATTGCAAATCCACAAAATTCTTATGGTCCTTGGATTCATGTTAAGTTTAAGAGGAAAAGAAGATTTCAAAAGTAGAATTCTTAGGTTTCAGCTAAGTTGAAGATTCCTGAAGATAGGTTTGCACTAGTTGAAGAGATATATGGGAACAAATTCAAATTACTGTCCCAAGTTTTTGCTGAAGAATTGGTTAGAATGGATGGTGAAGATCATGAAATGCTAGCCAAAGATAGTAGGGTAAATCCAGATTTTCAAGGATCAGTTATATAAGAGAAAAATAAAGATTCTGGTTTGGTTAATTTTGAACTGAAACAACTAGAAGATGGTGAAATAAAAACTAGTGCTGAGTATGCTGGAATGGGAGAAGAATTGCAAGTTTGTTCTACTAGTCTAGAACAAGTTGTGGTAGACATAACAGAGGTTCTCGGTACTGAGATTGCTGAATACAAAGATCCTAATTCTGTTATTAAAGAACTTTCTCTTGCTGAACGTTTGAAGTGCAAAGAGCATGAGAAGGGGATTGAAGTTTTGGTTGGATTGCAAAGTTCTGTCACTCCTTTGGCAAAGATAAACAATGTAAAGAGTAATGAAGTCGTGATTGAGGATGAGAAATTCTTTATTCCTTCCAAATCTGAGAATCTAAAGAAGAAGTTTAATAAAGATTTGAATGTGTTCGGTCCAATCAAAGGGAGTCTAAGGGGAAGGAAGTTGGGTATTGGTGATAGTGTTAGACCCACTTCATCATTTGCCTTATGATATGGTTATAGATACATTTGAAGGAATCCTTGGTTGGCTTGTGGATTGGGTAAAGATGTTGAAGATTGTGAATAACATAATTGATGGAGAGGTGAAGATTGAAGTTTCCTTCTCAGCAGATGATTATGGCTTTCAATTATTTTTATGTTCTTTGTTTATTTTTCTTGTTTTTTCTAGTTTTATTTTAAGCATAAGTTGGAATTTGGAAAGGGGACCTAGATTAATGGAAACTAAGCATCTCTCTATTTTTTATTTTTTATCTAATCGAGAATTTTGGGATACTAATCAACCTTTTGGATTGTTTAATCTTTGGTATCCACTCCACCCCAATTGGTTTCAAAATGATAAGTCGAGGATCTTATTTTCATTATGATATTACCTTTTTTCGAAATTTTTTCTCTATGCTTAAATTTCTTCTAATAATGTTTTCTTTTCTCTTTGAAAGGATTGCCTAGTTTTTAGTTTGTAATAGCTTCTTTTTTTATTCAATGCTATATGCATCTTTCAAAAAAAAAAAAAGGAGAGATTGATTTGAATCATGTTACTACAGAAAATCAACTTGCAGAAATTTTCACAAAACCACTGGGCTTTGATACATTTAGCACCATAAGAACCAGGTTAGGTGTGATTGATCTTAATGCTTAAATTAAAAATTTTGCAAACTTGATATGTTGTAAATATGTGCTTGTTTACTTTATTTATGTGTATTTATTTTATTCATTGTTGTGTGTTTAGTATTGTGTTTTTCATTTTTGCTTTTATTTTTATTGTGAAGCTTGCCATTTGATAAAAGATGATTATTTTTAAGAAGATTTTCTAATTGTTATGTATTATTTTCTAAGTGTTCTTTTCATATTATACCAAATTATTTTCTTTATGTATGAATTTTGTAGCTTATAAATGATAGGTTTTTGAGTTGAACATACAAAACTCAATTTTTCATAAGTTTCATACTGTAAGATGATGTCATTGTACTATACGATATGTGCAATTTTGAATGTACGTGTCGGGTTTGTTTACTAGTTAGAGCCAGTTATTAATTGCTGATCGTACGTACAAAATCACATTTCATATGTACAATCTAGATGTCATCTTTTATAGGGGACAAACCTAACCGTCTTTAAAATGATATTTAATATTATGATCATCCTGGACAAACACCTGTTCATTTGTATGATCGTATGATCAGAAAGCCTGTATAAAAGGACGCCTCATAAATGACATTTTACAAAAAGTCATTTTATTTTTAGTCATTTTTGTTCGTATTTATGAAATTATTTTCATCCCGTATGATTTTTAAATCATACATACGATCTAAATTTTATACTATATGATAGGTCATTTTCTTTTAAATAGAAGGGTATTTGAAATCATTTTCATTCACTTTCATATCCATTTTAAAACCCTCTAGAGCTCATGTCTTAGGAATGTTCTAGCAAACATTTACGTCTCTTTAAGGGATCATCTTCTAGAAGCGGTAGGGATAAAAACTTTCTTTTTAAGGATAATGAGGATGCCTTTTTTAGGTATTTTGCAACCAAAATCTCCCCTTCCCGAGTTCTCATTCAGGGTGATCTTCATTTTTCTGTCATGCCTTTGTTTGATTTAACTCAACTTTCTTTCATCCTCATTCTCATATATGCCTACCGTAAAGAGACTTTCCAATTTTTTTTGGCCAATATGAGAGTAAACCAGGACCACTCTAGTATTATTTAGTTCAGAAATAATGTGTAGAAATTACTAAGGAAGATTTAGGAAACTTTCTTCATTTGAGAATCCAAGGGATTCGAGCCCATACTTCGACCTCAAAAGCATATTTTGATTGGTCTAAAATTAATCAAACTCTTAGAGGTGTCTCCCAAGTGTGTCATTTGGCTAGAGTTTACACTTTCAATCAAAATGCCCGAATCATCCAGCATATTTTGAGAACTGCAATCATTCCAAAAGCTGGTGATCAAATTAATATGACTCCTCTCTTTTCCATAGTCACCTACTTGATCATGACTAAAAAGCCATTTGATGAAGCCCAATTGATCATAGACTTTATTTACAATCTTTCTGAAATTGGACTTCCTCATCATAAAAGAAACAAAAATGTGATTTTAGGACATTTAGTTACCTACATCCTAGATAAGAAGTACAATCTAACCTCATATTAAACTTCCTATTTACTTCACTGATGCATCTTTTCGATCACTTTTTGGGAGAGATCAGAGTTCTGAGAGTGATGATTTAGAGGAAGGAGGGGAAGCTCCTGCTTAAGCTTCTACACTTGGACTTGACCAAAACTACTATTAAAAAATGGTCAAGTGCTTTGATCGATTGGATACTCACTTTGATTAATGCTTTGATCAAATTGAGAATCACTTAAATCAGCAGGATGCAAGACATCAAAAAGATATGGGGTGGATCCGAGGATAGTTTAACTTGGTGAATATGAATGTGGCTACTATCAGTAGTTATTTTTTAATGTTCAATCCACCACCTCCTCCAGGCCAGGGCCCCTCTAAATTTCTAGATGTACTTCTATCATGATGTTGTTTATGAGTTTTTGTATTTATTATTGTGATGTTTCATCTTTACTTTAGTGTTTTCATGTGTTAAGATGATGTTGGCTGGATGATGTGATGTGAGTTGTTATGTTATGATGATATGTTATTGTGATATTTGTTTGTATGTGCTCGTTATATCAATGGAATGTTGGAATACTTTATTCACTTGCATTGACTTTCATCACTTGAAATGTTTAATTTTTTAATGAAAAATCTTTTGTAGTTGATCATTAGAATGGATTCTCCACTATTTTGCTCCACATATTAATTTCCTTATAAAATTTAATCTTTCAAAAATTTAAATTAAATTATTACTGGATGTAGACAAGGAGATCAATTTCATATTCTTATAAACAAATATATCTAAATTATAATTATTGCAAGATTGATGTATTATTATTTTATTTTCTTTTTCAATATGTTTATTTTTTTTAGTGGAATTTGAATTTAGATTACTGATATTGGAAAGATCCAAAAAGTAAAAAAAAGGGAATGCACAAAGTGTACAAAAATAAAAAAGATGCCTAATGGTTCGCAAAGTGGAAATAGGCACAAAATTAGCCCAAATAGAAGAAACAAAGTGTGTCATTAATATTTGAAGAGATGTACAATGTCGCCAATTAAAAGTATTTATAGTGTTCTTTTCTTTATCATCCAATCTCTAATCCAAATCTATCTAATTAGACATAATATTCAATATTGAATTTGAAATTCATTAATTTTTATTTTGTCATTTTTGCAATAGTCATTTTTATTTAATTTGTTTAGTATGAATAATGAACATGATTGCTTTTTCTTATCTTAGCTGTTCTTAGATTTGAAATTTTAAAAATTTTCTTTCAAGTATTATGAAATTATTATTGTTTTTGCAATTAATTCACAATCTTTTTCTTCTTCATCTCTTTTGATTCTTCTAGAGAAATCTTTCATTTTAAGATGTACTTCACTTTTTGTTATTGTCAAAAAGGGGTGTCATAATATTGTTTGATTTTTTTATCATTATAGTTGTTGACCTTGATTTTGCCCAGACTTGGGCATGATAGCCTGGGTTGGCCAAGTCAACCTTTAACTTGGTCAAACCATCTTAATGGGTCAAAATTGACCCATTAGGCCCTTTTGAGTTCAAATTGATTTCAAATCAAATCCAACTCTTGCTTGGCTCAAAACCCTCACTCATTTGACTCTCTTGATTAATTTGACCAAGTCAATTGTTGACTTGGTCAAACCAAGTATTAAATTGGTTAAAATAACCTATTTAGAGCCCATTAAGACCCCATTTAATAAAAATTAAAGCTTCTAAGCATTTTGAAATTCAAACCACGACCAATTGAGGCTGGTTTTCCTCCAAATGATCTCTGGATTTGATCCCCACCGTCCATGATAGGGCAAGACTCCGTAAATATTGAAAATTAAGTCTTTTATGGGATCTTTTTCCAAATTGTTGAGCCCTAGCCCCCTTAAGCCCGAGAACTTTGGTTGGAGAGCTCTTGGGACATTTCCATACCTTATCGAACAAAAATCCTGCCAGCCAAGCCCGTCACCGACGAGATCCCGGCGAACCCGAGGTGCTTTCACGTGCCAAGATAAATCTCGCTCGATCGAATGATTTTTGGAGCTTGACGTCAACTACGAAATTGTTCCTGGAGTGTCCACAAGTCCAACAAGACCAAGAACGCAAAAATCCAACTGTTAGATCTCTCAAAAATCCTTAGAATAGGTCACAACACATAGGGTAAAATAGCTTTCCGAAAAGCTAATTTTAAGCCAAAAAAACTCTACCCCATGAATGCTCTTCATGTATAGAGCCTATGTTTCAAATTTCATCTCGTTTCATTGAGTATTTTGGGAGAACGAGGCAAAAAAATCATTCTAGGGTTTCGTCTCGTTCCTTTTGAACTGTACGAAATCGCAGCCGTTGATCTTTAGATCAACGGCTGTGATCTCGCTGTTCTGTGTTTTGGCCAAACAGCAGATCTCGAACCTTGCCTACGTGGATTAGTGGCGCCACATCATCTGACCGTCGCCGCAATCATTGCCCGGGACCGTGGAGCCAGTCCCAGGCCGCCACGTGTCCCTACCTATTTAAAAACTATTTTAAAAATCTATTTTCGGTATTAAACTTCATTAATTCAACAAAAATTCATTTTTGATCCGTTTTTTACGTGCAATACCTCGTTTTGTTCGTATTCGCGCCCTATTTAATTTAAAATTATTTTTATTTAAAAAAATATAATTATATGTTTATTTATTTTAAAAATAGTGAAAACTCCTAATTTTATTATTATTTAAATTATTATCTTTTTGTATAATTATTATTATATTACTTTAATTATAATTATTTATAATAATTATTATTTTAAAACTATTGGTTGCTATTTTAATTTTATTATTATTATTATTATTATTATTACTTAAATAGAAAAGTATTTTTTTTATAATTAAATTTTTTCTTTTATAATTGTTTTAATTATTTAAATTATTTAAATATTACTAAAAATTAAGATATTTATCATTATTTTTTTTAATTACTTTAAATTTTAGAAAAATTAAAATATTACTATATTCCATTTTTAATGATTATTTTTAAATATTATTTATCTTAAATTAGTTTTAAATCCATTTATTGTATTTAAAGTTCCAAAAATCATAACTTTCTCGTTTTAAATCGGATTTTGGCGTGTGACCCCTCGATATTTTCAAAAAATTATGAATTTTATTTTACAATTATTTTTATTGGCTGATTCCTACTGTTCTGACAGATTTCTGTCTTAGAGCATTATTTGCCTATTTAATTATTATTTCCTTAATTAGTATAATAATTATTTTCAAGATACAAACTATTTTCAAATCTTTTTGAGGCCTCGATTGGATGGTCAGTGGGTCTCCCAAATATCTGTAAATGAAAATTATTTTTAATTATGTTTATTTCACAACATGTTATTTCTTTTCTTTTAATATATATTTATTTTAAATTATTCTTTAAAATTAATTATATTACTAAATTAATCTAATTTTGGGAGATCCATTCGATGAAATTTTAAACATAGATACTATGTATGAAGAACAATCATGGGGGAGTGGGTTAGTGAATGGTTGAGTCTCAATCATTCACTAATCACCTCGTTTAGCGTACTTCCTTTGTCTTTATCGTAGTTTGCATGTGTAGGTTGCACCACCACTTAGTTTAGGCTCTTCTAGATCTAAGGACATGGTGTGTTTACTGTTTTTATATGTTATCATGCATTTAATACCCAAGGGTTAGCTAAAACTTCACTATAAACCTTGATAACGTAGCGACACCTTAAGGACAATAATTAAGGACCCGTCTAGTGAACTTAGAAATTTTTTAAGGGCTAGGTTAGATCATTGGTTGACATGAAAACCTCAAAATTTAAATTTAGAGATATCATAAATCTCCCAGAATTTTCTAGAAATTTTTAGGGCTCTTTAGACCCCTTAATTAAGCAACCATAATTAACCTGTTAAATAGGGCCCCGAGACCTTCTAAAAATTACAATAAATATATTATAAGTCAGAAAATTACTCATAATAACTCAAACTGACCAGAATTAGATCCTTGACCTTTTTAATTTGACTCTAGGTTGACCCTTAATTTGACCATAGGTGGAAATTACCTTTTTCCCCCTAATAATTCATTAAAAATTATTAAAAATCTCAAATTTTTCCCAAAAATTTGGAAACACTTTCTCAGGTCATTCCTGACCTTTGGGTGTGATTACAATCTATTTGGAGCTGATTTGAGTCAAAACCATAAAATCAGCCCTTTATTAGATAATTTAGATAATTCCCTTAAATGCCCTGAATTTAGATAATTCATAACTAATTGTAGAAAATTCAAAATTAGGAAAACTCACTTGCATTAGACTCCTATTAAGGTCTAGTATTTATTAAAAATATTAGGATTCTAAAAACCCACTTAAATTAGAAAGTCAGTGTTTTGGTCAACCGTAGTTCATTTAGGGTCCGAAACTTCCAGAATTCATAACTTTGCTTAGAAAACTCCAAATTTAGTGTACTACCTAGCTAACTACTCCTCTTAAGGTACCCAAACCTAACCTATTTCCTATAGTGACTTTTTTGACCCCCTTAACCTAGCACCTAGGAGGACCCAGGATTTTTCAAAATTAGGTAATGCAATTTAAACTTCAAATATGACTACCCTAAGGTTTTAAAAGTGATCAAAAAACTAAATTAACTAAAATGGATCCTAATCTATTAGTATTTGAACTTCAATTAAAGTTTTCTTTTCTAGCATTCAATAAACCCGAACTCCACGCAATTTTAACCAACTATCCTGCTTAGGACCTATCCAAACCATGCAAGTATTACACACACATAGAATTGTTTGCTAGGACACCACTTCTAGATCTAGGCTAGGCTGCTGGGTTTTATTTTCTGCTGTGTGCCGGAGCTTTCCATGGTTTTATTGTATGTTGTTTGAAAATGATTAGTGCGTTTGCTTACTTTCTCTGTACTCTATGGATGATGTGATGAGCGCTAGATTTATTCCTAGGTTAGGAGCGTCGTATATATATATATACTATTCTTCCGTGCAGGTGGCCATGCTCAAGCTAATAAAAGGGGAGGCACCATTATAATTTCTAATATTGTCTTATGCAGGTGCATGCTCAGCCCCCCTAAAAAAATGAGGGCTAAAATAGTTATAATTGCTATAGGTGGACTGTTTAGCCCTCATAATTAAGAGCATGGCTTAGCACAGCTTCAATGGATTGAGTTTTTATTTTCATATATAAACTGCTTGGGATTGATTTTTATTAGGATAACCTTGTAGGGACTTTAGAATTTTTTTTGTTTTATATTTGATGTAAAATTTGTAATATTTATAAAGAGTTGTGAAAATGGTCTTTCAGTGTCGATATTCTTATCCAACTCGAATTCTAAAAGAAGAAGGCATCCCTAAAGGGGAGAGTCTTCTTCCATTTGGAAGATCGAGTTGGATGGCTTTAGATATCCAAAGAGAAAAGGCAATCATCCCCAAAGGGGAGAATAGTCTCTTCGTTTGGATATTCAAGCCACGATGGATCCAAGAAGTCCAAGGAGGAGAAATCCAAGAAGTCCAAGGAGGAGAGATCTAAGGAGTCCAAGGAGGAGAGATCCAAAGAGTCCAAGGAGGAGAGTTCCAAGGAGGCCAAGGAGAAGAAGACGCCCAGAAGACTGATGACCAATATCTCACTCAAAGTCATTTGCGTCTGTCATAGGCTTAGAAATTTGGGTTGTTGGCAGTGGTGCCCGGCCACTTTACTTTCTGCATATCTGGGTTGTAATAAGGGCAATTCGCCTATGGCCATTTAGTTGATTATTTTTAGATTTATATTGATGTGTTTACCTGATTGCGCAGTAAAAATTGCCTGCTTTTCTCAGGTTTCTTTTCTTGCATGACGATTTTCTTTCCGCTTGGATTTTTGCTGGCTCTTTAAGGATTATAAAAATTTTTCTACTCATAACTAATCTTTAAAATTCTAAGTTTAAATAACATAGAAATTTAACGAACCTAGAGAATTACCATAATCGTCCGGGGTCGCATGCATATTACTGCATCCTTCTTTCCTTATTATAAGACATCTCCCTACCTGCGGGTATAGTCCGAATAATCTGGCCTATGAGGATGAAGTGCCGGACCTAGGGAGACTCAATCTTTTCTAAAAATTTATTTTCTATAAGCCCGTTTTTAAAATTCTATAGCATTCATGAGCTGACATTTCAACTAGCATGCATTGCATTAGTAACCAACTAAATAAAATTTAATTGCATTAGCTAGGAGCATCTGACCCACATAAGTCCAGGACCATTTAGGAAATCCTCTAGATGTCGGTCCTATTTCCAATAACTGTACCACTCGTCCATCTTTCATAATTGACCTGATAGCATGGTTTTAAAGCAATTAGGTGGTTAGCTAGCTCCCCAATCTAGGCCGGCGTAAGTCCAGGTTTTGCACTGCATTAGCTAGGACACGGGTCTTAGTGTTATGTAGAATACTAAACCCAACCTAGATTTAGGATTCGAGGCTACTACACTCGGTCTCGTAGTATACCTTAAATAGTAGGTAGGTCCCTTTCTTTCAGAGACTATAAATCCTACTTATCTGCGTCACAGGATGACGCCACCTCCATCCTTCTCTCATGCAAGTGATTGATTGCCTGACTTTCTTTCATCCAGTTTCTCTTTAGTACCCTAGAGTCTCCGAATGCTGGTATGAACCATGCATGTTGATTCAGCCCTTCAGACCTTTCTTTCTTTTGAGTAGGACTTCTTAGTCTATACCCCTGTGTAAATCCCATTTTAGGAAGGATAATGTATGAGCCTTAATCGAGAGTTTTCTCGGGCTATGGCCTGGGATGTAATTAACCACAGGGGCTTGCGCCCGTGAAAAACTTGGTCCCACATCTACTAAACCCCACTCAAACTGTCGTATTAGGTGGGGGAAACCCGTGATTAGGTCGTGTATATTACTACCCATTGGGGTGTGTTGGCGACAGCATCTATCCTCAATGGTTAGTCGTATGCATGATCCAATCTGCCCTTCCATCGACCTATTCGTGTCGAGTGTAGAGGCCTACGATTATTTTGTCCTACGGAATGGTGCGGCCGTACCCTCTGCGTTCGTACCCCACGAATGGTGCTCTTTCGGAGGTCCACTGGTTTCTGGACAACCCGGGCAGCTGGTCGTCTAGTTCCTGTACTTGCGCAGCCTGTGCGCCCTATGGCTAGGCGACCAGTGCCTAGGCCACTTCCTGTTCCACCAGTTCGTCCCTTGGTTAGGCATCTAGTGCCTACCGCTCCTGTTGTGCAGGTTGCCCCAGCCCCTCAGTGCCGGCAGCCTGCTGCAATTGTTCCACCCGTTCTTCCAGCGGCCAGGCGACCTGCGCCTGTCGCTCCTGTTGCACAAGTTGCTTGGGCCCCTCAGTGCCGGCGGCCTGTTACTGTTGTTACTGATCAGTGCCAGTAGTCTTCTACCATTGTTACTCCTGCCATTCCGGCGAAAGTACCTCGAGTTCGAGTTCCCCCTCCCACTTCTACTAGGAAGAGGAGTGCCCAGACCGAGGTGCCTTCACCCTCCTCTGATCGAATTTCTTTTTTTGCTCGTCTCTCTCACCCTGAGACTGCCAGGCAGACCCCGACTCTTCCCATTATTCCTGTTCCCCCTGCCACCCTGGCAGTGGGTTCAGATGTTCCCTCCTCTTCAACCTCCGGCCTTGGGAGAAGGGTCAGGATGAATAAGAATAGGAGACTTCGTTTAGCTGCGTCTGAGGCAGAGAGGCAGCGGATGGAAGACGCGATAGCTCACATGAGCTAGTTCAAAGGGCAGTGGCTCCTAGGCAGTGGAGACCACAACCATTTGTAGCAGTACCCACCCTAGAGGTGACAGTAGCTCCTGAGATAGAGGCGATACAGGGAGGACGCTTCTCTCCACTGACACGCAGTAGGGATGAAGAGGACGTTGTCCGCATTGCGGCGGCTCCTCCTGTTGCCACTACTTTGCCCGGGCTAAGGTCCTTAGGGACGTTGGTGTTTGAGCCCTCACTCAGAAGAATCAAAACATCGTCCGCCTAGCTCGACGTAGAGGGCCTGTCTGTCAGGAGAGGTTACTCCGACAAATTTCTCAACTTACTTTTCAATTATGGAGATAGACTGTGAGGAGGCTTTACAGTTGGCAGAGAGGACATGCACCTCAGCAGCCAGCAGATATAGTTCCAGTGGCTAGACCGCCAGTAGTTACTCCTGCTGTCGGTTGATGCCTACGTCGTCGCAGATAGAGACAGCAGCAAAAGCTCGCTCTGCCGCAGATTAGTTCAGTTGTGGTAGCCCTTCAGCAGCCGGCTACCCGTACTGAGCCCCGCCGCGGTAGGAGAGTTTGGAGATGATGACAGGCGGATACCCCTATCGAGTCAGTTTAGTTAGTAGAGGCAGTACGACCCGTTGAGGCAATACCGTCAGTTGAGATAGCGCAGTTGGCAGAGGCAGTTCAGCTAGCAGATGTAGTAGATTAGATGGATGTAGCAGTTCTTTGAGGGTCCGAGGCGGTCCCGATGACTTGTGATGAGGATGCAGTAGCTACTCCTGATAGATCACCATACCGAGTTGAGACACCTTTAGCTCCCAGCACTCATAGGATCACTTCCCCTATGAGTCTCTATATAGAGGTACTCCGTTGAGCTTTTTCAGAGGATGATACACTAGGAGATGATTCAGAGGAGGACATACCAGTACACCAGGCTCGTGAGATTACCCATCAAGGTCACTTGGATGAGCAGAGAGAGCCCGAGGACCAGGATGAGCAGGAAAACCCTGTGGTAGGAGGATCTCTAAGATCAGTAGCTACGGACGCCACGGTCTTGCACTTACAGACCCAGATGGCCACTGGAAAGATCCATTTCTAGGACAGTGATTCAGCACAGCCTTTAGACAAGGCTACTCAGGCAGTTCAGGTGACCCCCAGTCCCAGCCACAGTTCCAGCCACAGTGACAGTCAGAGTTACAGTCAGGGCAGTAGTGGTAGATCACTTCACAGTTCTGAGGGAGAGTGACAACTAGCACTCTCCAAGAAGACCTAGCAGATCATTAAATAGGCTCTAAAGAGTTCAGAGGCAGCTGAGAGGAGGCCTCCCAAGGCCGAGTCGATAGTTGCCACTCCAGCTTCTTTATTAGCACTTGTCTTCCTTTTCTTTCTTCTGTTGTAGTGCCAGATGAGCACATTTTCTTTTGACTTCTAGTTGTACTAGAGAGATGTGTAAAAGAAAAAAAATGGTTGTAACCTCAGAAGGGAAGACAGGCCCCCTTCCAGCACTTAGGTTGAAGGACCTCGTTCTACCTTCTATTGACGATTAATCAATAAAAGAAAATAAGATGATTTTTTATTATGATGACTCTCTCACTTCTTTTAGTTCTACTAGTTTTGTAGTGATGACTCATAAAAGGGTATGATATCTCTATCTCATTCCATGGGTAGAGAGATTTCTTCTTTTGAACTGAAATCTATTTCAAGATGAAATTGGATTTAGAAGTGAAAATTTTCTCTATCATCTTGTAATTCTTTATCTCATAGATAACTTTTGCATGTTGGTGAATAAAATTTCTTAATTTTCTTAATCAAGCTATTCATTCTTATCAGAGGATATGATTTGTTTTGTAGATCCTTCTTCCTTGCCCAAGAGAAGTGAGTCTTCTTCTCTTATATTTGGAAGATGATGTTACAACTGAGAAAAAAAGTTTTTTCTTTTAGAGGTTTGGAAAAGGAAGCCAGTTACAAAAAGTGAAAAGATGCGCAAAGTGCGCCAAAAGTGAAAGATACACAAAGTGTATCAAATAAATGAAAAATTGTACAAAGCACATAAAGTTGAGAAAGTGGCTCAAAGAGCCTAAAAGTTATAAGTAAATGGCTTCCATTTCTAGTAAATTTCTATATCTTAGAAAATCTGTATCCTTTTGATATTTTTGATACTTGAGTTTAAAAATTGTGATTTTTGGATTCATCATTGTGCAATTATATCCTATAAGATATAGAAGTATACTTTCATACAAGAAAATTGAGAAAATCTAATTTCTTCTTCTAATTTAAATCTCTTTTTGAATTAGGTTGAGTTGGTTCCTCCTATCAATCCTGCTCTAATAGTTGTAGCCCCCAGTATATTCGTGTGAGTTGAATTTGATCGGGGATGTCATAGTTTTATATTAGACTCTTTTGAGGTAGGATATTGGGTCCATGCCCACCTATGTTAGTCAGGTGGAGTGATAGTGATCCACTATTCCTACGTGACTCTCTTCTTCCTATCAATCATACTCTGATTGTTGTAGCCCCCTAGTCCATTCATAGGAGTTGAATGTGATCGGGGATGTTAAACTCTTTTGGAGATAGGATACTGGGTCCATACCATCCTAGGCTAGTCAGGAGTGGTAATGTTGATCCCTATCCTAGTTTTGATCATTATTATACACCAATTACAATATGATTGTGCTCCCCAGTTCATCCACATGAGATGAATGTCATCTGGGTTATCAAAACCAAATGTTCACTTCTTTACAAGATCCTGTTATATCTCTTCCTCAGTTTTGTTCATGTGGCGAACATGGTTTGAGATATCAAAACCAATCACAATCCCCTCTATAAAAATAAAAAAAATATACATGTGATAAAAAGAGGGAAGCTCATAGTAGAGCAAAACTGGTTGCCCTTGTCACAGGAGGAACCCGATAAACTCGTTAAGAGCCCAAATTCTCTAAGATTCTTCTTTCTTCTCCCTTGAGAGCACTTTGGTGGTCTCTTCAAGGTTGAGTTCCCACTTAGTGAGCTGTAAGTCTATATGGTTCTAAATGTTTTTCTCTGCTAGTGATGTAGCACACTAAGTCTTGGATGTCAACATCACTACCTTCTGGGCTTAGGTCTTTTTGAGAAAAGATCGCCCCATGCTACCCTCTTTTGACAGCTTACTCTCCCATTCATACACTGCTCTGAGCTGCCCGAGTGGTCCTATGAATGTTGTAGTGTTACTTTCACTTCGCATAGGGTCCTACCTGATTAGGGTAGGTGTTACCACTATGATCTTCTGATAATCGTAGATCTCACTCATGATTATAGTACTAGGTGTCAGGTGTGCTCCCTTGTCACCTCAGAGTTGTTTTCTTAGCTGTGATGTAGTACATCTATTCTCAGGTGTTAGCGCCATAGTTTTGGGAGCTCCGATTTTCCATTGAAGGATCGACTCCTTAGTTTCTTTCACCGACATACTTCAACATTCGTACCCTATTCTTAGCTGCTAGAGTAACTTTATGAATGTTGTTTTCTACTTCTCACAGGGTCCTACCAAGTCAGGATAGGTATTACCATTGTGACCCTTCTAGTAATCATTGATTCCACTCATGATTACTATCCTCAGTAGTGAGGGTGTCCCCTTACTACCTAGAGTTGTCTCTTATGATGTAGTACATCTATTCTCAGGTGTTAGCATCACAATCTCAGGAGTACTAATTTTTCTAGTAGAAGATCAACTCTGTGGTTTCTTTACTCACCTACTTTAATATTAGTACCCTACTCTTAGCTGCTAGAGTAGCTCTATAAATGTTGTGTTGTTATTTTTTCTCCCCACAGGATCCTACCCGATCAGGATAGGTGTTACCACTGTGACCCTTCGATCCTACTTAATCTTATCCACGATTAATGTCCTTTGGTAGTGAGGGTGTCCCGTTTACTACCTAGAGCTGCTTTACTTGTAGTGATGTAGTATATCTTGCCTTGAATATTAGCATCACTACTTTGAGAACTTTGATCTTCTAGCAGAAGATCAGTTCTTCTACTCCTTTCCGTGACCTATCTCACCATTTGTACACTAAGCTTTGCTGTCAGGTTAGTCTTATGAATGTGTTGAGGTCACTTCTACTTCCCACAGGGTCCCACTAGTTTATGTGGGTGTTGACGCTGTGAGCTTTGTTCTACTCATAATTATTGTCCTTAGTAGCAAGTGTGTTTTCTCGCTACTTTGGTTCTTTTTCCCTTACTTGGTGATATGGGGCATCATGCTTTAAGTGCCGCCATCACCTCCTTATCGAGCTTTGATTTTCTACTAGAAAGTCATCTCTTCAGTTCCTTTCACTACTTGTTTCCCCATTGAGACCCGACTCTTAGCTGCTAGAGAGGTCCTTTGGATGTTTTGATACTCTTTCCACTTCTTGCAGGGTCCCCATCAGTTAGTATGGGTTTACCACTGTAGCCCCCTTGAGGTTATTTTTACTAGGCTTAGTCCTACCTTTTGTAGTAGAGGTGCCCCCTCGCTACTCCAGTTCTTTTTGCTCCTTTGGAATGAGATTACCCCTTTACACACTCTACTGAGGGTTTATCTCTTCTAGTTTTGTTTAGGAGATGTCATTATGATGACCTCCTTCCCTTTTGTATAGGGTTAGGGTTCCTTAGGAGATCTTGATAGCGTTTGGATACTCATGGCCACAATAATTTGTCCTCTACCATGTGGTTATCAGAGAGCTAGAAAGGGTTCCCTAGGTGGCTCTACCCTTAAAATTACCTCATTTTCTTACTACTTTCTCCCTCGCATCCCTACACAAATCTGTGTCAGGATGATGCTGAGGTGACTTTTATCTCCTATCCTGCTATTTGAAATGAACAGACAGGTAGTTGGTATTACTTGGTATAGAGGACCTGACAAAGCACCTGGCAGGTACTCCTCGCCACCCTTCTGATTGTCCTGTTGTGATTAGGCAAGCATCAGAACCTGACTCTTTATTCACTCAATTGAAATGATTGAGTGGGTATTGAGCCCTTCTTCATTTGCAAGACCGAGCTGGTGGAGCAAATGTTGAAGCTTACCTGGTTAAAGTGAAGACTTACCAGAGCACCTAGAAGGTGTCCCTTACCACCTCTCTTTACTTTGGATGTCTTGTAAAAGACTAAGCAGGTTTCCATTTTGTGGCTCATGGGCTTCTTGCTGAGGTCAGGCAGAAGTAGTGGCCACCCCAATCCAATGTTCTAAAAGGAGCAGGAGGGCTGGATCCTTTTTCACCTTCTACCTTGTCGCCCAGATACAGCCAGACAAGTAGTTGGTTTTACTTTCCAGTTGAGAGAGCCCAACAAAGTCCCTGGGAGGTGTAATTCCTCAACACCCTTTTTACCCCGGATGTCCTATAAAAGACCAAGCAGGCTTCCATTTTGTGGTTCATGAGCTTCTTGCTGAGGTCAGGCAGAAGTAGTGGCCACCCCAATCCACTATTCTAAAAGGAGTAGGAGGGGCGGGTTCCTTTTCACCTTCTATCTTGTCGCCCAGATACGGCCAGACAGGTGGTTGGTTTTACTTACCCGTTGAGTGAGCCCGATAGAGTCCTTGGGAGGCGCTATTCCTCACACCATTTTTACCCTGGATGTCCTGTAAAAGACTAAGCAGGCTTCCATTTCGTAGTTTATGAGCTTCTTGCTGAGGTCAGGCAGAAGTAGTGGCCATCCTAATCCACTGTTCCAAAAGGAGCAGGAGGGGCGGGAACCTTTTCACTTTCTACCCTGCTACCCAGATACAGCCAGATAGGTAGTTGTTTTTACTTACCAATTGAGCGAGCCCGACAGAGTCCCTGGGAGGCCTTCCTCAACGCCCTTTACTTCGGATGCCCTATAAAAGACTACGCAAGCTTCCACTTCGTGTTTTCCTTACTTCTGCTGAGGTCAAGCAGAAGTATCGAGTCACCCCAATCCACTGTTCAGAGATGAGTAGGAGGGGCGTGATCTTTTCACCTTCTACCATGCTGTTTGAAATGAGCAGGCAGGTAGTTGGCTTTACTTGGTAGAGAGAGCCTGACAGAGCATCTGGCAGGAACTCCTCGCCTCTTTCCCTGAGTGTCCTATTCTGATCACACAGGCACCAGGATTTATGACTCCTTTATTTGCTGTCTTGAGTTGGTTAGGCGAATACTGGGTCACCCCAATCCACCGTCCTGAAATAGGCGGGAGGAGATGGGACCTTTTCACCTTTTATCCTGCTGTTTGAAATGAACAGTCACGAAGTTGGTTTTACTTACTTGGTAGAGAGGGCCTGACATAGCACCTGGCAGGAACTCATCGCCACCTTTTTCCTTGAGTGTCCTTTTCCGATTAGGCAGACACCAGGTTGCTTGATTCTTTTATTTGCCGACCTGATTTGGTCAGGCGAATACTGAGTCACCCCAATCCACCATCCTGAAATAGGTGGGAGGAGATGAGGCACCCTTCACCTTCTATTATGCTTATTCAATATAGTAAGACATATAGTCGGTCTACTGTTACTACCTTACCCTTGATTCTCCCTTCGGCTCTGCCCTCACTATAGGGCAAGGCTAGGGGGGATCTCTTTACTCCTTTTTCACCCTTATGGTGGCCCCTACCTTTGGTTTTTTCTTTAGCTCTTCCCTCGTAATAGGGCAAGGCAAGGAGAGAACCCCCCTTACCTTTCTCTCCCTCGTGGTGACTTTTACCCTGGATTCTCTCTTCTTCTTTGCCCTCACTATAGGGCAAGGCTATGGGAGAACTCCTTTACCTTGTGGTGATCTTTACCTTGAGTTCTCTCCTTTGCTCTACCCTTATTTAAGGGTAAGTCCAGGAGAAGGCCCTACTACTGGTTCACCATTTTGGTGATTAGCTTACTTGTGCACTATTGATTTTTCACCTTCTCTTAGGCTCTGCCCTCGATATATGGTGAGGCCAGGTGAAGCGTTCTCTAATTTTTCTTCCACCACTTTGATACTTTTCTCACTCGTGCCTTTCACTCTCTCCTAAACTCAGCCCTCGCTGTAGGTTAAGGCTAGGAGAAGAGTTTCCTACCTTCTTCCACCTTCGTTGGTACTCTTTCACTTGTACTCTTTCACTCTACTTTCTGTGGCATAGTTGGTCAACGCCAACATGAGCGATTCACTAGTTGTTCGACACTCCTGTTGGGGGTCCGTTTGTTGACCTTGATTTTGCCCAGACTTGGGCATGATGGCCTGGGTTGACCAAGTCAACCTTTGACTTGGTCAACCCAAGTCTTAATGGGTCAAAATTGACCCATTAGGCCCTTTTGAGTCCAAATTGATTTCAAATCAAATCCAACCCTTGCTTGGCTCAAAATCCTCACTCATTTGACTCGCTTGACAGATTTGACCAAGTCAATTGTTGACTTGGTCAAACCAAGTCTTAAATAGGTTAAAATAACTTATTTAGAGCCCATTAAGACCCCATTTAATAAAAATTAAATCCTCTAAGCATTTTAAAATTCAAACCACGGCCAATTGAGGCTGGTTTTCCTCCAAATGATCTCTAGATTTGATCCCCACCGTCCATGATAGGGCAAGACTCCTTAAATATTGAAAATTAAGCTTTTTTTTGGGATCTTTTTCCAAATTCTTGAGCCCTAGCTCCCTTGAGCCCGAGAACTTTGGTTGGAGAGCTCTTGGGACATTTCCATACCTTCTCGAACCAAAATCCCACCGGCCAAGCCCATCGCTGACGAGATCCCGGTGAACCCAAGGCGCTTTCACGTGCCAAGATAGATCCCACTCGATCGAAAGATTTTTGGAGCTTGACGTCAACTAAGAAATTTTTTCTGGAGAGTCCACGAGTCCAACAAGCCCAAGAACGCGAAAATCGAAAGTTTAGATCTCTGAAACACTCATAGAATAGGTCACAACACATAGGGTAAAATAGCTTTCTAAAAAGCTGATTTAAGCAAAAAAAAAAATACTACCCCATGAATGCTCTTCATTTATAAAGCCTACGTTTCAAATTTCATCTCGTTTCGTTGAGTATTTTGGGAGAACAAGGTAAAAAACCATTCTAAGGTTTCGTCTCGATCCTTTTGAACTGTACAAAATTGCAGTTGTTGATCTTTAGATCAACGGCTGTGAACTCGCTGTTTTGTGTTTGGGCCAAACAGCGGATCCTGAACCTTGCCTACGTGGATTAGTGGCGCCACATCATCTGACCGCCGTCGCAATCATTGCCCAGGACCGTGGAGCCAGTCCCGGGCCGCCACGTGTCCCTACCTATTTAAAACCTATTTTAAAAATCTATTTTTGGTATTAAACGTCATTAATTCACCAAAAATCCATTTTTGATCCGTTTTTGACGTGCAATACCTTATTTTGTTCGTATTCCCGCCCTATTTAATCTAAAATTATTTTTACTTAAAAATTATAATTATATTTTTATTTATTTTAAAACAGTGAAAACTCCTAATTTTATTATTATTTAAATTATTGTCTTTTTGTATAATTATTATTATATTACTTTAATTATAATTATTTATAATAATTATTATTTTAAAACTATTGGTTGTTGTTTTAATTTTATTATTATTATTATTATTATTAGTATTATTATTATTACATTTACTTAAACAGAAAAGTATTTTTTTTTATAATTAATTTTTTTCTTTTATAATTGTTTTAATTATTTCAATCATTTAAATATTACTAAAAATTAAGGCATTTTATCATTATTTTTTTTAATTACTTTAAATTTTAGAAAAATTAAAATATTACTGTATTATATTTTTATTGATTATTTTTAAATATTATTTATCTTAAATTATTTTTTAAATCTATTTATTGTATTTAAACTTCCAAAAATCATAACTTTCTCTTTTTAAATCGGATTTTGGCGTGCGACCCCTCGATATTTTCATAAAATTATGAACTTTATTTTAAAATTATTTTTATTAGCAGGTTCTTTCTGTTCTGATAGATTTCTGTCTTAGAGCATTATTTGCCTATTTAATTATTATTTCCTTAATTAGTATAATAATTATTTTTAAGATACAAATTATTTTCAAATCATTTTGAGGCCTGTATTGGATGGTCAGTGGGTCTCCCAAATATCTATAATAAAAATTATTTTTAATTATGTTTATTTTCACAAAATGTTATTTCTTTTCTTTTAATATATGTTTATTTTAAATTCCTCTTTAAAATTTTTTAGGGTCTAGGTTAGATCACTGGTTGATATGAAAACCTCAACATTTAAACTTAGACATATCATAAACCTCCCATAATTTTCTAGAACTTTTTAGGGCTCTTTAGATCCCTTAATTAACCAACTCTAATTAACCTGTTAAATAGGGCCCCGAGACCTTCTAAAAATTACAATAAATACATTATAGGTCAAAAAATTACTCATAATACCTCAAGCTGACTAGAATTAGATCCTTGACCTTAGATAAATAGGTCTCCTTAATTTGACTTTAGGTTGACCCTTAATTTGACCATAGGTCAAAATTACCTTTTTGTCCCTAATAATTCATAAAAAATTATTAAAAATCTCAAATTTTTAACAAACATTTTGGAATACTTTATCAAGTCATTCCTAACCTTTGGGGGTGATTCCAATCTTTTTGGAGCTGATTTGGGCCAAAACCATAAAATTAGCCCTTTATTAGATAATTTTTATAATTCCCTTAAATGCCCTGAATTTAGAAAATTCATAACTAATTGTATAAAATTCAAAATTAGGCAAACTCACTTGAATTAGACTCCTATTAAGGTCTAGTATTTATTAAAAATATTAGTATTCCAGAAACCCACTTAAATTAGAAAATCAACTTTTTGGTCAAAAGTAGTTCATGTAGGGCCCGAAACTTCCAAAATTCATAACTCTGCCTAGAAAACTCCAAATTCTGTGTACTACCTGGCTAACTACTCCTTTTAAGGTTTAGTATTTTAATAAAATATTATGAGACCCAAACCTAACCTATTTCCCATAGTGACTTTTTGGACCCCCTTAACCTAGCACCTAGGAGGACCCAAGACTTTTTAAAATTGGCTAATGCAATTTAAACTTCAAATATGACTATCCTAAGCTTTTAAAAGTGATTAAAAAAATAAATTAACTAAAATGGACCCTAATCCATTAATATTTGAACTTCAATTAAAGTTTTCTTTTCTAGCTTTCAACAAACCCGAACTCTAGGCAATTTTAACCAACTATCCTGCTTAGGACCTATCCAAACCACACAAGCCTTACACACACATAGTTTTCTTTTTTAATAACTGTACCACCCACCCATATTTCATAATTGACCTGATAGCATGGTTTTAAAATGATTAGGTGGTTAGCTGGCTCCCCAATCCAGGCCGGGGTAAGTCCAGGTTTTGCATTGCATTAGCTAGGACACGGGTCTTAGTGTTGTGTAGAACATGAAACCCAACCTAGATTTAGGATTCGAGGCTACTACACTCGGTCTCGTAGTATGCCTTAAATAGTAGATAGATCCCTTCTTTTCAGAGACTATAAATCCTACTTATCTTCGTCACAGGATGACACCACCTCCATCCTTCTCTCACGCATGTGATTGATTACTTGACTTTCTTTCATCCAGTTTCTCTTTAGTACCCTAGAGCCTCCGAATGCTGGTATGAACCATACATGTTGATTCATCCCTTTGGACCTTTTTTCCTTTTGAGTAGGACTTCTTAGTCTATACCCCTGTGTCAATCCCATTTTAGGAAGGATAATGTATGAGCCTTAATCGAGAGTTTTCTCGGGCTCCAACCTGGGATGTAATTAACCACGAGGTTTACGCCCGTGGGAAACTCGGTCCCACATCTACTAAACCCCACTCGAACAATCGTATCGGGTGGGAGAAACCCGTGACTAGGTCGTGTATATTACTACCCATCGGGGTGTATTAGCGATAGCATCTATCCTCAATGGTTAGTCGTATGCATGATCCAATCTGCCCTTCCATCGACCTGTTCGTGTCGAGTGTAGAGACATATGATCATTTTGTCCTACGGGATGGTGCGGTCGTACCCTCTGTGTTCGTACCCCACGAATGGTGCTCTTTCGGAGGTCCACAATAGTTTGATGATTTGATCATTGAAGTTTGATGATTTGTGTATATGTGTTATGTATTTAGAATGTTTGTGTGTTCATGTTTTTGTTTGAGTTATTTAGGGTTTTGTTTTTTTTTTTAATTTTAATGGGATTCCCTTGATTTAAATTGGTTATTCATTTAGGGGAGCTAATGAAAAAAATTTAATTTAAATGTTAACTCAAACAATAATTATTTTGTCATCATAAAAAAGGGGGAGATTGTTGTAACTTAATTTTCATAACTACATTTTCATATCATGAGTGTTTTTTATGATTAAAAATATTGTTATATTGATTACTATTTCTCCTAACATATTGGAAATATTGCTTTTGTTATTTTTGTGTACTAATATTTCAGGAAAATCATAATCCAGACTATTGAAGACTTCAAGGAAGATTAGATTAGGATTTAATATAATTGGAGTCTATACTTTTTATACTTTTATTGAGTTTGAAAGAGTATGATTGCAATTAGGTAATCGTGCACACATCCACTAGGGGAGTGTAAAAATTTGTAATTTGTTAAAACTAATCGTACTGTATATTTTTTTATCGTACATGATAATTTGACGAGAGCATTCCTCTAGAAAGTAATTAATCAAACCATAATAGGAAAAAATTCTAAGTCTTATTTGTATAAAATGAAGTTACCTTCATATAGATGAAGTCTAGAGTATAAAATAGATACGTATAAGTTTGTCCTGATGAACATCTAATTTTTTCTGAACTATTTGTACTGTATGATCTCAGGTTCTTATAGACGATGTCTAGAGTATGAAATGGTTGCATTTCTTTTAGTCCTTACAAAAAAGGTAAATTTTTTTGAAATGTTAATACTATACGATCCTAGGATCATACAGATGACTTCCAGAGTACGAAATGGCCTCGTCCATTTTTGTACTAAACAAAACATGGTTTGATTAAAATAGATCATATTATATGATATGTGGTTCGTATAGTACATTATCCAGAGTACAAAATTGGTTCATACTAAAAAATACAAGCAAAATTTGAACTATTCATATATATGATCTTTGATCGTACTGTATGATCATGAATGATCAAATTTGAAATATTTAGTTTTTAGGATGGTTTTTCTTATCTTTCATATATAAGGTCCTTAAAAATTATTTGGAACAAATACTTCTTTATTTTTTTTTCTTTGACAAAAAGTGTGAGAGTGCTTTGGGAGAGTGTTTTAGAGTGTGGAAAGAGATATTGCAATTGGAATTTGTGAAGAGTTCACAAGGTTGCCTAAAGGTAAGGATCTCTTTGTTAGTTTTGCCAAATTTCTTCCTTCTTTGAAGTTGCTCGAGAGAAGATCAAATGAGAAGTGGCAATACTCTATCAACATCAGAAGGGTGTAAAATGATGACAGTTCTCTGTTGATGTCAGGAGGGTGTGAAAGGATGATAGTTCTCTGCCGACACTTGGAGAGTGTGAAAGGATGACGGTTCTCTGCCAACATTTGGAGAGTGTGAAAGGATGAAGGTACTCTACCATGCAGGGGATTGGTGGAAGAAAGGTGAATTATAAAGGCTTCTTGGCTTACCGTGGGAGGAAAAGGAGAGTCACTTTTGTAATAGTGTAATATCTGAAGAGGGAGTCTTCAGGGAGTGGACGTAGATCTAGTTGAATCGAACCATTATAAATTTCTATGTTTTTATTTTTTACCACATTTTTATTTTACGCATTTAAATGTTTTGTGGTTGAAAAATATTTTGTGAAAATAATATTGAAACAATTGCATATTTTAAAGAATCAGAGATTTAATTTTCTAGAAACTGTTTTTTGATATTCTAAGAGGTTTTTTAAAATAACCAATTCACCCATCCCCCTTCTGGTTAGCATTGGGAAAATTGCTTTAGGACTAACAACCTATATGGACTTTTAGAACTAAACAAGCCCAAACGTGATCAAGTCGCTATCAGCTCCATCAACTCAACAAGCCATAAGAAAGGCTGTAGTAGCGGAATCATCATTTCAACAGCCAGACAATGAAGAGCTATCATGTCCTATCTTTTTTAGTCTAATGAACTCAAGTAACCTAGATTGAAGTCTTCCTAATTGGTTAAGGGTCAAAATTCTACCTACATATAGTATTACTAGTATAACCCGAGACATGCAAATCTTTAGCAAATTTGTAATGCACAAAGTGAGGATCGAATGTACTTTTCTTCAACAAGTCCACAAAAGCATAAAGCAAATGATTAATAAATTATCCCAAAATTCATATAAAACTTTAGGTTGAACTAAGAGGATTTTGTCATCAATAAGTTTCCTACACATAAAGCTCCAGATAGATGACCCTTTGCCACCAACCTAATATAAACCTAAAAGGTTTAGATAACTGGTATATATTCCTACATCAAGCCCATTAAGGTAAGAAGTATATGGTAGAAGACATAAAAATCTCCTCACCAGTTAGTAAAGAGAAATTAAGTAATTTTTAACCAATGTCTTCTACACAAAAAACAAGGAAGAAGGAACCAAAACATCATAATTGAAGCTAAGGTTGTGTGAAGAGTGCAACTACTAACTCTGGCAAACACTAAAGCCATCAGAATAACAACCACATAAGCCATAAGAGAAAAGGAGAAGAGCTTATGAACAGTTAAATTTATAAAAAATGTTTTATTTCATTAATTTAGAATTTATATACAAATTTATAATCTTCATCATTTTTATAAGTATATATTAGCCAATAAAAGAAAAAGAGTACTTTGTTCTTTGTAGAGGACTAAAATTTACCTAATAAATATATGCCTAAAGAGGAAGTTGATGACTATGCTCTTCTCCATTCAAAGACTTGACACTCTATATTTTTAGGGCCTCTACAAAGCAATGGAAGCATTATCCAAAAGAAAAGGAGAAAAATGATGCAGGCATATGTAAAGGTGTAAAAAGAAAGGGTACCTTAACCAAGGTCTCCTATAGTAGTTCATGAACTAGTGTTCTGCTCCTCTTAAAGCTTATGTAGGACAACAAGGGAATCATTAAATAGCTAAAGAAAGAAAGGAAAGTTGTATAAATTAACAAAGTAAAAAATGTACATGAGTTGAAGTCCCTTATGGCAGCTAACTAGCTGGTATCTTATATATATATATATATATATATATATATATATATATATATATATATATATATATATATATATATATATATATATATATATATATTATAATACTATCGTAACATCTCTCTGCTCTGGTGCTTCAGGCATCTCGTTGGCGATCTAGGTTTGCCTGTGTGATCTCGCTTCGGGCTGTTTCTCCCATGGATTACGGTGGATTTTCCTCTCTTTTTTCTCGACGTTCTAGATCTTCGTTTATTTTTCAAGTTGGATCTCCAATTTGTTTTGATTTTCATTTCATTTTTTTCTAGTTCGGGGGATGACAAACCCGTCATCATCTTTCCCTCTAATAGCTAGGGTTCCTAATGAAAAATCTTGTTCCTTTAAGGATGTGCTTGCTAGCTCTTCCTCTGCTTCTTCTCAGCTCTAGTTTGTTCACACTTTGTTTAAGGGCTGCCCTGCTTTAATGTTTTATGATTCAATTATTTCTCAGTTGGCTTCCCCCTTTGCTCTTACTTTAGTTAAAAAATTTCTCCTTAGGCGCCCTAATCTTGATATTATTCACAAGTTTTTCTTTAATCTGAAGCTTATGGATTCCTTTCATATTGGTTTTCTTAATCCCCATCATGTTGCAATTCAATTGAGCAATGACTTGGATTATAGATGTATTTTTTCGAGAAGATCTTACTACATCCAAGCTTGTCAAAGGTGACTCCTTAAATGGACACCATATTTTGATGTCTGTGAGGAGTCCCTGATTTCTCCTATTTAGGTTTCTTTCCATGATTTGAGGCTTCATTTCTTTAACTCGCAAATTCTCTTTAGTCTTGCTTCTATTCTCGGTAGGCCATTGTAACCGGACCAGGCGATGGCATCAGTTTCTACTCTATCAGTGGCTCGTGTTTTAGTAAAGTTAGATATTTTCAAAAACCATCCTACTGTGATATGGTTAGGATCCAAATTGAATGGTTATTTTTAGAAAGTTGAATTTGAAAATTTTCCTATCTTTTGCTCACATTATAAGATGCATGGGCATGGGTTGAGTGAGTGTTATAAACTCCATCCGAACCTTAAGAAGGAGAACGATATTGTTAGGCAGTCCAAGGTGAATGAGGGTATTTTAAATGATCATGACAAGGTTTCTTTGAACCATAATATTGCTGAAACTAGTGGTGAGAAAGCTCAGGGTAATGATATGGTTATTCTACAGTTTTATATTAGTCAGACCTATCCTATCACTTCTAATGGGGTTAAAGTTCTCATTCAGTAAAGTGTGAATCCAAAACTAGATACTATATTATGTGCTGATCTCTCTAAAGGGGAGAAATAAATGTTACATATCATATCTGATAGCATTACATTACCTTCTTCTTCATATAGTCCTTGTGTTTCAAAACAAACTTTGTCTGATATGGTTGTTATTACTGTTGACACTAACTGTTCTAATCAACATCAATCTCATATTACGAATGAGCAGGCTAATGAGTTGATTCCTGAAAGAACTGAGCTTATAATACTGGAGGATAATTTCCCCCAAGAGAGGTTGGCAATTGTCCAAAGCGAGAAAGTGTTGAACAATGAAACTACTATGGAAGATGGAGTTTTCTTTGTGGAAGGCTAGTTGCCTCTTTTTAGAGGGGCATTCAGGTATGATAAATGAAAGTAAGCTTCCTTTAACTGATAATTATCTTAGTTATGCTTTTATTGACCCATATGAGGTAGATATATTGGCTAAATGTTTTGCTAGAGATGATAATGACCTGAGTTTTACTAAGGGTCATGTTAAGAGAGGTAGAAAACCAAGGAATATTATTTTACAATCACCTAGAATTACATGTTTGCATACTTCTCATTAATCATTATTTTTTATTTTTAACACTATTATTTGAAATGTTAGGAGTATTGGATGCCCTTCGTCTAAGGTTAGTGTTAAAAATTTATGTCGTGTTCATAATGTATCTTTCCTTGTTTTGATTGAGCTTCTTATTTCTGTTGATAAGTTACTTGGTACTGGTAAATTTTTTAGTTTTAAACATGCTAAGTCGAATGTGGCCAATAAAATTTGAGTTTTTTGGAAAGATTTTGTTAGAATTGATATCATTGGTGATTTTACTCAAGTCTTATATTATAATATCGAAAGTTCTAGTTTCCAATATTATGCTTCATTTATTTATGATGCCTCTTCCTGATATACTAAAAAGATTTTATGGGATCAAATCATTCACTTTTATAATATTTGCAATCTTCCTTGGCTTATTGGTGGAGATTTTAATACTATAACTAATTCCTTTGAATAGATAGGGGGTTCTCTCCTTATCTATCAGTTGATGGAGGATTTCAATGGTATGTTTATGGATTACAACCATAATGATATTGATTTTTCTGGTAATAATTTCACATGGCATCATGGGCATTTGTGGCAAAGGTTGGATAGGGTTTTATTTAATGATGTTTGGCTTAATTCTTTTGAGCTAACTAATGTTGAGCACCTTAGCCAGACTCTTTCTGATCATTATCCTCTTCTTATTAAAATTAAGAATAGAGATAGGGGTTTTCCTTCTCAATTTAGATTTCAAAATATGTGGTTGCTTTATGACTCTTTTATTGATGTGGTTAAGAATAATTAGGAGGCTCCTATGATGCCTTATAACTCTATCTTTGGTATGAATAGACTTTGGCTTAAGCTGAAAAGACTTAAGCAAGCTTTAAATTGGTGGAAATATATAGGTTTTTAAAATATTTTTTCTAACATTTTAATTGCAGAGGATAAGGTGAAGTCATATGAGAATCAGTGTCAGTTGGTTCCTTCTGATACTAACTTCTTTATTTTAAAAGAGGCTAAGGATGAGCTTTATAAATTACAAGCTCAGGAAGAATTTTTTTGCAAGTAGAAAGAATTTGTTAAATATTTGGCTGAAGGTGATAACAATACTAAAAACTTTCATGCTTTTTTTAAAAAGAAACGTGCTATTAATTGCATTTATAAAATTTATTGGGCTTATGGATCTATTACTGAAGATGATGCTTAGATTGCTAATTTGGCTGTTCATCATTTTTAAAATCATCTTAATGAAACTTTTAGTCCTTCTATTATTGACAATCCTTCTATCATTCCTAATCTTATTTCTCTTGATGATAATATTGGCTTGTCTAAATCTCCTTATGTTGAGGAGATTAAGGATAATGTTTTTGGTCTGAATGGAGATTCTGTGCATGGTCTGGATGGTTTCACGAGGAAGTTTTTTCAAAAAACTTGGCCTATTATTTACAATGATCTTTTTTATGTTGTCACTAATTTCTTTAATGGTTATCCTATTCCTAAGTTTTTACTTCTACTTTGATGGTGTTAATTCCCAAGAACAATTCTGTGAGTTCTTGGCATGACTTTAAACCTATTAGTTTGTGTAATTTTTTTATAAATTGCTTTTAAAAATTTTGATGAATCAGTTAACTATTTTGCTTCATAAGCTTATTTCCCCTTTTCAAATGGGCTTTGTCAAAGGGCGTGCTATTGTGGACAATATCCTTTTAACACAAGAGTTTTGTTAGATATCAAGGTTAGAGGTGGTAATAAGATTCTAAAATTGGATATTGCTAAAGCTTATTATAATATTAATTGGGATTTCAATTATAATATCTTGAATTTATTTGGTTTTGATTTAAATTTCATAAGCCTCATTAAGAAATGCATTGAAAGCCCTTATTTTTCTATCATTATGAATAGTAAAAGCCATGTAAAAGCCATGGCTTTTTTAAGGCTTCTCATGGGCTGAGATAAGGGGATCCTATTTCCCCTTCTCTTTATTATTGCTACTGATTACATGTCTAGAGGCCTTGCAGATCTTTTTGCTAAGTATATTAGCCTCTATTTTAGAATGTTAGGAGGTATTAAAATTTTGCATTTAGGTTTTGTTGATGATTTCATTATTTTTATGAATGCTTCTATGAATAGGATTAATAGACTTGTGTGTTCCTTTAACCATTTTGAATTGATTAGTGGTTTGGCTGTTAATAAGCAAAAGTGTTATTTTATTATTGCTAAGAAAGTTCCTCCTTGTCGTGTTGTGGCTATTATGAGTTTAATTATTTTTTTTTTTGGGTAAACCCGGGGCAAAAGCCCATGTATTAAATGAAAAAGAGATTACAAATTACAGCAATAAGAAACATAGAAAAGACTGTGACTAACAAAAGGAAAAACATCCAGCATACCAAAAACAGAGATGCTGATGGAGTAAATTACAATAAAAAGACTCAGAAAAAATAAGGACCAAACCCCAATCATCCGTAGTCAGAGAGATACACAGATTGCTGTTGCAATGGCTCAGGTTGCCAAGAGAAGAAGACAGAGGCGCATAAGGGTAGGCCATCGCAGAACCTCCAGCAAGCAGCAAGGCAAACGAATTCAAGCCTGGTTGCCAAGATGACCGTCCAAGGCCTGAAAAATAGGGGATGGCCTTGGTCATCATTGTCATATAGTAATTTGTCTCCATCAGAATCCCTCAAAGCCAGAAACAGACTGTCAAAATCCAGCTGGAAGATCAGCGTGAAACAGGGTAGCCACAGCCTCCAAAAATTTGTACCAAGAGTAGTATGAATTTGTGTCATAGTCAAAACTGGGGCAATAAAAAAGAGCCCCAAATGCTGTTGTATACCCAGGTATCCCAAACCCAAAAAAATGACATAAAAATAACTATCAGAAAACCAGTAGAGCCCACCAATAAACAAGAGCAGCACCCAATAAAGGAATGCTAAATACCCGATAACCTCCTTAATATTGTATCTTTGCCTTTCCATTTTGAAATTTTAAGTCTGATGGCGTAAGTGATATTGCAGATGATTTTAACAGAATTTGTGCTTAAGTTAGAGAAACGTCTGCTGTTTCTCTCCTTCCAAAGGTGGTAAATGACACAGCTAACGGTAAGGCAACCAAAATTTTTTTCCAGATTATTGTGAGACACAGAATGCTCGTAAAATTCAAAAATCTGAGGCAACGTGGGTCTCAATAAGAAGCAGTTGAGCTCAGGAAGCAATCTGGTGAGAATAGTAAAGGAAAACTCACAACCAAAAAACAGATGGTTGTGATTCTCCGGAAAAATCCGGCATAGAGAACAGGTGATAGGAACAGCCATACCTCTAGAATTCAAGATATCAGCAGTTTTAAGTTTACCAATAACAGCCATCCAAGAAAAGCAAGCATACTTAAGGGAGAAATTCTTGTGCCAAACAAAGGGATACCAATCTACCTTGAGTAAATGTGAATAGGATTGTTCCATGAAGCTTTTAAAAGCCCAGTTAGTAGTGCCAGACCATAGTACATCAGATTTCTCCTCAATCTTACAGTTCAAAATCGCATCAGTAATGTGACTGTCAATCGAGTTGGGAAGGAGCCATTCCCCAGAACAAATGAAATCCTTCACCAACTTCCCTTTAAAAACAGCACAATTAAGTTCCAGAATTTGTTGAGAACCTTGCAACCAAGGATCCCAGAGCATGGAAAAGCAACAGTCGGGTCCAACTATGAAGGAAATATGATCTTGTATTTTAACAGCAGTAGCATGGATTTTCTTCCAGGTTTTGGAAGCATAAGAAGGGGGAGGCTTCCAAGGGGAATGGTAAATAGATTTATACCAAGAGCTCAAAAGGTTGTTAGAATAAAATCTGCCAATAAGGGAGCAAAAAACACCATGGTAAAGAGCCTCAATAGAAGGAATGCCCAGTCCACCATAGCATTTAGGGAGTGTGACTTTGGACCATGCAATAAGATGAAGTTTCTTCTCGTGTATGTTGCTGTGGAAAAGAAATCTGGAGCATAATTTATTAATGAAGCCACAACAAGATTTAGGTATTATTGCTCCTCTAATCCAATAGGCGATCGTGTTGATGATGGTAAATTTTAGAAATTGGACCCTACCTGCAAAAGAAAGAAACTTGACTTTCCAACCATCAAGTAGAGCAGAAAGCCTGCTCAGGAGTGGTTGGAAGTGAGAAATTTTGAGCCGTTTAGGAGAGATGGGAAGGCCCAAGTAAATGAAAGAATCAAGTACTTGATGAATCCCTAACACCTCACAGATTTGAGCAGCCTCAGTAACAGCATTGGAGAAGATGATGGAGCTTTTGGAAGCATTAATGAAGAGTCCAGAATTGGAACCAAACAGATGCAGCCGAGAGGAAAGACTCTCAGCATTGTCAGAAGTAGCTTCGCCAAAAACAAGAAGATCGTCAGCGTACATGAGGTGATTGATGATTAAGTTTCTGCATTGAACCCCTTTAAAAGAAGAGTTATTAATTGGGGTGCTAAGCGATTGGGATAAGCCGTCCATCACAATACAAAAGAGAAGAGGGGAGAGGGGGCACCCTTGTCTAAGCCCGGCAGTAGAGTTGAAATATCCCTCAAGGGATCCATTAAGGCAAACAGAGAAAGGAACATCCATAATACAACTTTTGATCCAAGTGACAAAACGGTCTGGGAAAGCCTTTTGAATAAGTCTATCGATCAAGAATTCCCGAGAAACACAATCGAAGGCCTTTCTAATGTCAAGCTTAGCACAAAATGTCTTGTTTGAGCCTTTGAATTCCCTTAAGATTTCAGAAGCAAGAATGATGTAATCCGTAGAACACCTCTGAGCAATGAAACCGGATTGACTATCATGAATAATCGAAGGGAGAACCAATTTCAATCTGTTAGCTAAAACCTTTGCCACAATTTTATAGAAAACATTGCAGAGGGAAATAGGACGATAATCATTAATGTGAGATGCATGAGAAGTTTTGGGAATCAAGGTGATGGAAGTAGCCTTCATCCCCTTGGGTAAGGTGCCAGAAGTGAAGAAGTTGTTAACAGCTCTAAAAATTTGGTAACCAATCAAGTGCCAACTTTTCTTGTAAAAAGCAAAGGAGAAACCATCAGGGCCTGGGGTGGAAGAATCCTTGCCTTCGAAAATAGCTTTATGTACCTCATCATAAGAAACAGAAGCAACCAACTGATCTTGCAAATGGGGTGGAACGGTCATCCCAGAAGGTATAGAAAATGATATTGGAGGAGTGAAAGTGGGATTGTAGAGGTTCTTGAAGTGATTGATAATTGCCCTGGATATCTCAACATGAGTAGAAAAATGGCCCTCAATAGTGGTAATTTCTTTGATGTGGTTATTATTCTTTCTTTGCCTAAGCTTAGCATAAAGGAAGCCTAGGTCATCTTCTCCTTGAGAAAGCCAAGAAGCTTTGGCTCTTTGAGATATCCAATCAGACCAATGAGCTTGCAAGGAAGCCAAGTTTTCAGTGATACTTTTTAAATTGCCATTCAAGATTGGATCCAAAGGTTGCTGTTGGAGATCAACCAAACAAGAGAGTTGCTTTGCTTTAAGTTCCAAAATGGAAGTAGACAGGAAGTTGGATGAAGCCCAGTTCCTATTTTTAAGGGATCTTTTAAGGCATTGCAGACTATGAGAGAAGGAAGCGAGGGGACTTCTAGCAGATTCCATCGAGAACGCATCATGAACATCATCCCAAAAACCAGCCATACCCGTCCAAAAATTTTTGAACATAAACCTAGACGAGATAGGCTTATCATGGGAGGGGATGAAAATTAAAGGAGAGTGGTCCGAACCATGAGGAGAGTCTACTTTATAGTAAGCCAGAGGCATATAATCAAGTAAGGCAGAATTAACGAGAATTCTGTCAAGTTTTATATGGATGGGATGATCCACTCTCTGATTGCACCATGTATAAAAAAGTCCAGTAGAAGATAAGTCTTGCACACCACATTTAAAAATCACATTATTAAGCTCCCCCAACCTGCTTTCAGAGAGATGAGAACCTCCCGCTTTTTTAGAATCAAAACGACAACAGTTAAAGTCACCCAAGATTACCCACGGCTGGTCCTGAGGTGGGATAGAGTCATTTAAATGGTTCCAAAGGCTTCTTCGATCCTCCATACTGTTGCAAGCATAAACCAAAGAGAGGAAAATTGGGGGAAAAGAACCCGCAGACAGAACCCCATGTATAAGTTGTGGGGTAGTAAGGATGGGGTTAAAACTGTAGACGGACGAGTCCCATTTGAGCCAGATTCTCCCAGGCTGAGAATCAATGAAATTGTTGTGACTACCTTCATTCTCAAATAACATATGAGAATTTAAAAACCAACGGTCCTCCATAGAAGACAGAGCAATACGGGCTTCTAAAATGCACAGCAACTTAATGTTATGAGCACTGATCAGGGATTTACAGAAACGAACCTTGTCCGGGTGGTTAAACCCCCTGACATTCCAACTGGCGAAAGTAGGGACGGACATTAGGATTTTTTGGAATTGGCCTTCTTGGCCGATTTTCCTTTTGGAGGTTTAGACTTAGCAGGGGAATTTCCTTTTTCAAGTTTGGCTTTGGTTTTGAGATCAACGGTAGGAGAGGTGTCTTCAGAGGTGGAATGGTGTTCTTCCATGGAGGGGACGACAGAAGAATCATTTTCGGACATACAGTCCACCGGATTAGCAACGTCACCTTCAGCAGATTGAAGAGAAGCGAATTTGTTGACTAGGGGAATTTTGGGGATTTTAGGAAGAAAAGGAGCTGTTTGTTGGTCTGAAGAGGAGGAAATTTCAGTAGGGGAGTTTAAGTTTGGGATAGGGGGAACCTTAATAAGATTTAAGGTAACAGGATTAACGGTGGGAGGCAGGGCTTCAGAAAGTGGCTGTGAAGAGGTCGTGAGTAGGTTCGGTTGAGGATTGTCACAGTTACCGTTGGACGATTCTGGGAGCTCAGTAGTTGAGTTTGGTGTAGGCTTAGGTTTCCTGGAAGGAGATCTTCGAGGCCTAGAAGCTCTATGCCTCGAAGAGCTTCTTCCTCTGTTTTTGGTGGACTGGGGGGTAAAATTGTTTGAGGGTTGGGATTTTTTGGGCAGAGGGAGAAAGGGTGAATCAAAGAACCGCAACCTTCACAGCGATCCGGTTTCCAATCATAAATGACGGAAAGAACCATGTCCTCGCCATCAATCTCAATAGGGATTTCTTCATGCAAAATGGAGTCTTTGGTGATCAGTATACATACCCGGGCAAATGTTAACCTGGTGCGATTTGCTGTGAGAGTGTCTACGGATATCGGAATGCCGATGTAACTAGCAATGCGAGAGATACCCGTCGGTGTCCATAGAGCAAGCGGAAAATCCACGATTTTTATCCAGATAGGGATGGGAGTGGACTCGTCCCGCTTCGGCTTGAACTTTGGAGACCATCGCTGAAGTATGAAAGGCTTACCAAGAAGGAACCAAGGTCCACCAGATAAGATAGCTTCAAGGTCTTCTGGCGAAGTGAACTTCAAAAGAAAAAATCCGTCCGCCATAGAAAGCAAGGACATGGAACCTTTTAGAGGCCATAGCTTCTGCATGGCTTTCAGAAGCCGCTCATAATAAGGTCTTGGACCCAGAGAATACCCAATAAGAGCATTATCCCAGATAGTCTTACCCTCAGATAGATCATTGACGTTGAAAGAGAGCTTTTTTTGGCCAGGAGCCAAGAAGGAGACCGGAAAGACATTAGTTTTGGGAGGGGGAGCTGAAACGTTAGCAGCATAGGAGGTACCAGAGGGAGGATTACCAAGAACAGAAGGAGTAGAAAGAGGAGGGAAATAATGTGGCGCGAGAGCCATGACGGGGGAAGGGGAGAGGCCCTCCCACAAAGGGAGGGAGGAAGCACAAAGCGGCGGCGGAGCTCAAAACCCTAGCGGAGCTCAAAACATAACATAGTAGTAGCCATGGTTTTTTGCCTTTTAAGTATTTAGGTGTGCCTCTTTATAAGGGTAGAAAGAAGTCCTTTCTTTTTGATGATTTAATTATTGTAGTGCATAACAGACTTTCTACCTGGGATTTTAATTTCTTAAGTTTTGGTGATCATCTTATTCTAATCAAGAGTATTCTTTGTTCTATTCTTGTTTATAGTTTTCAAACATTACTTCCAACTAAGACTGTGTGTACTAGGATTAATAGAATTTTCAAAATATTCTTTTGGAAAGGTATGAGTAGCAGTTTTAAAATTCACTAGTCTTCCTAGGATAAATATTGTGGGACTTTGAATGAAGGGGCTTTAGGTTTTAAGTCTATGTATGATTTGGCCTATGCTTTTTCTTTCAAGTTATGGTACAATCTTCGTGCTAATGGGAGTCTTTGGGATAATTTTATGGTGGCCAAGTATTGTGGGGGGAGGCATCCCACCATGTGTTGTTTCCGTAAAGGAAATTCTAAAGTTTGGCATCATCTTTGCTCTATTAAATGGGTTGTTGAGCCCTTTATTATAAGGGGTGGACATTTGATCAACTCTTTAACTAATATTATTTCCAATGCTACGGTGAAGGTGAACTATTTTTTTCTCTAATAATAGTTGGGATTTAGAGAAACTTTTTAGTGTTCTTCATGATTTCATGATTCAACATATTTTAAAGGTCCCTCTAAACAATAATTGGAAAGATGTTTTGCTTTGTGCTTTGAATAAAGATAGTTGTAGATTAAAAGATGACTGGCATTTTTTTAGAACTAAGCATGAGACTTCGAAGCTTTTTCATATGATTTGGCATAAAAGAATTCCTTCTTTGGTCTCAATTTTTATTTGGAGAATTTTACACAAGCTTATTCCTACGGATGAGAATTTGATCAAAAGAGGTTTATCCTCCCTTTTAAATGTCAATGTTACTACCATGTGGACAATATGCTTCTTGTTTTTATTTCTGGTCCCTTAGCTGTTAAATTTTGGACATATTTTGAGGACATCTTTCATTTCAACTATTTTACAGCTATGAGATCTATTAATTCTATGCTTAATTGTTGGTTTGTTAATTCCAAAGGCTACATAAGAAATGTGTTTATTGGAGGTTGTTGTTTTTCATGCTACTATGAGGGCTGGATGTTTGGTTTTGTGTTCTCTCCCTGTGGCTGGTACCCTTGTAATTGCTGCAAGTTGATGTTAATTTTGTTTGGATTGTTTTTAAACTGGATCAGTTCAAATTGCAAGTTAATGTTGGGGTGTTATCCCTTTTCTGGTCCCTTTTCTGGCCTTGACTCTTCGTAGTATGGGAGCTATTTTTAAACTGGATCATTTTGAGATGGCTAGTTATGTCCCATATCCTATTCTTGGTTTGGTTTACTTAATTGAATGTTTTTGGCACGTTTCTATGGCTCTGCCGATTACTATTGAGGTTTTTTGTGGTTTGGGGCATGAGCTATGATTATAATATAGCTTTTGATGGGATTCGTAGTGGTTAGTCTCCTACCTCATGTCTTTATCTTGGGAGTTGGTTATGGATTCATTCTTTGGCTATGGATTTATTTCCCACTGGGGTTGCTATGTGATCTGTGATTGTTCATGGTAATTCCTGGAGCTATCTCTATTTTTTATCTCGGTTAGCTTTGGACTTTGGGGCCCTTACTTGTTTGTTGATTGCTCTTGACAATAGAGATATGTGCAATTTTTTCCTGTGATAATTTCTATCTATGGATCCCTCTTTGGTGTTGTTCTACGCCTAATTTTTCTGGGAGTTTGATTTTTTGCTCTTGGGCTCTATTTGTCTGTTGGTGGTGGTCGGGCATGGTGGTAGGATGGAGCGGCCTTGGGTTAGTGATGGTTGCTAGATTCAGCTTATCCTGAGCTCTATATGCCTTTCATTTTGTTACTGGTATGTCTTCGTATTTTTTGGTATTCTTCTTATTGGGGATTTTTGGCATTATTGTGGGAGTTGGTTTTGGATGCATTTTGTTGGGTGGTCTGTGATTATTTGGGGGAATTCCTTGTGTTATCACAGTAAGTCTCTATTGTCTTTTGACTTTGAGGCCCTTGCTGGTTGGTTGGTTGCCCTTGACATGGGAGAGCTGTGCGGTTTTGTCTGGGTGTTTTTCAATCTCTTTGCTACGGTGGAGCATTTGTTCATCAACTATGGGAGTTTCCTTACATGCAAGATGATTAAGGGTGATATCACTCCTTTAGTCTCTGATCTCTTTATAGTTAATCTTCTATTTGACCTTTATAATTTATTGTGTATTAGTCTTTTTTTGTGTAGTTATAGTGGTTTACAGGTATATTGGCAGATGGAAGTGCTCAAGATTTTTTGCAGAAAGATTGTGTTTAATGAGATTATTTGTATTTTTCTTTTTCGGATGCTTGGCTTTATCATCTTTAGATTGTACCTAGGTTATCTTGTATTTTGAATTAGTGGGGAATATCGGCTCGTAGGTTTTCTTTTACTTTGTTTTGTAGCTCTTTTGAGTATTAGTGAGCTGATGGTCACCCTTAAGGACCGTGTAATTGCTTTTTATATTAACGCATAGGCCCGCTTGCAGGTTTTGATTATATATATATGATTGAAATATTGATAAATTTTGAGCATATACAAAAAAATGCTAGGAACAAAAGTGATAGTGGTGGCAAAAGAGGAACAAAAGGTAGCAACACTATCTACTTACTAGTGTCAGTCGATGAAGTTATTATCTAAAGTTCTAAGAATGAAGTATTGTAACACTATCTTATGGGTCTCTACTTGAAGCCAACATGTCAATTATTATTATTATATATAAGTGCATCTGAAGGTCTATAAAGATGCCAAACACAAACCCCCCTTAGAAATTAGTAAAATGAAACCCTCAGTGTGACATCCAAAATAAATATTTAGAGGTCCACAAAGTCAAGCAACATACAACAATTATAGTTTTCTCTAGAAGCATATCACATTTGTTGGGAGGTATTTTTTACCTTAGCTTAAATTAAATAAAATGAATAAAATAAAATATAATAAAATACATGCTCATATCCTATGAAATTCATTCAAAATTTATCATTTTCTACAGTCGCACAACTCCTTCTATTCAGTGACGAACTGTCACTTTGTACAATCTCTCACTTGCCTCAATCTTAACTACTGTCATAATTAAAATGAAGATAAATGGAGCTTTCCTCTCCTTTACTTCCTCTTATATTTCCTTACCCAAACCCCACTCTGATCTCAATTTACACATGATTGAATCGACCCCAACAATCATAGTTCCTCCTCACAACTGAAACTCATGGCCCACTATGCCAGCCTTCATCCCATTGAACCCAAGCCCCGACCATACACTCCGTCTCCCATCAAAACTAATCATCAAAGTCCTCCAATACCAAAATAAAATCAACCTCCATTCCTCACTTTTCGCATGTATCTAGTAAATAATCAAACATTTCCCACACTCGTATGATCTCTCTACTCTGACTTTCAACCTCCAATAGTAGCAATAATTTGCCTAGTCAAACTCATGAGCTTCTTTCCTCTGACTGAAGTTCCCAAATTTAATCGCAGCTGTTAATAAATTATCTTGATCGGGCATGAATCTCTAGGAAAAATCAAGTTGAAAACTTCCAAATTTAAAAATGGGACCATCTAAACTCCTATTTCAGCAAATTTATAATCAAACTGAATGTGTAAGAAATACAAATCCAATGACACCAAATCTGACTCAATCTGAGCCCAAATAGATCCAAATCGAGGACCCAAAGAAATGTTGGAATGTTTAAACCATAATTTGGATTACCAAACAATCTCCGAATGTGACACGTTTATAATCAAATCGAGGGGCTCGATGAGATGAATCCAAGGAACCCTAGATCATGGATTTCAGACAATATTACGACCTTCAAATTTTTAACAAATGGTCCATGATAAAGGGTTTCAACATCGACTGTCCATCCAAATAACTCCTCATTTACCTTTGATCTTCCTCCTTTTTATGGGCCATTCCACTCTAGGAAATATATAAATAGACCCCTCCTTCCTCTTGAAAAGGGAAACCTAAGCCTAAGAAGAAAAGAGAGAGATCGGAGATCGAACTTGCCTCCTTGCCTCCTCGACCACCACATAAGGCCCTGAGTTCCATCGGACCACAACTAGAGGTCCTTATCTCTGCCAAGCCACCACCTGACACCTGGAGTTTCACTGAACCACCACCAGAGGCCCTGAGTTCCACTGGACCAACACGTGAGGCCTTTAGCTCTACCAAATAACCACCTGATGCCTGATGTTCTGCCAGACCACCACCTGAGGCCCTGAGTCTTTCCTGACCACCACTTCAGGCTCTAAGCTTCACCGGACCACCACCTAATGCTTGGAGTTCCATCAGACCACCACCTGATGCCTAAAGTTCTGCTAGACCACCACTTGAGGCCTTGAGCTCCACCGGACCACCACCAGATGCCTTGAGTTCTGCCAGACAACCACCTGATGCCTAGAGTTCCATTAGACCAACACTTGAGGCCCTATGGTCCACTGAACCACCACCTGAGTCCCTGATCTTTGCTGGACCACCACCTGACACTTGAAATTATGTTGAATAATCTCTTGATGCCTTGAGTTCTATTAGAACACGACTTGATGCCTTGAGCTCTACTGGACCACTACTGAATGTCTGGAGTTCTATCGGATGACCACCTTATGCCTGGAGTTCCACCAGACCACCACCTAATGCCTGGAGTTTCATCAGATTGCCATATTAGGCCCTGCGTTATGCTGGACCACAACCTAACGCTTAGAGTTCCACTTGATAATGACCTGAGGCCCTAATTTTTGCTAGACCACCACTTGAGGCCTTGAGCTTTGCTGAACCACCACCTGATGCTTGTTGTTTTGCTGGACCACCACCTAATACCTAGAGTTCTATCAGACCACCACTTGAGGCCATGAGTACCCCCAAACCACTACTTGATGCCTGGAGTTCCATCAGACTATCACCTGATGCCTGTAGTTCTGCCAGATAACCACTTGAGGCCCTAAGCTATGTTGGACCATCACTTGAGGCCTTGAGCTCAACCTGACAACCACTTGATGCCTGGAGTTTTTCCAGACCACCATCTAATGCCTAGAGTTCCACCAGACCACCAAATGATGCCCTAAGATTTGCCAGACCAACATGAATGCATGGAGTTCTGCTGAACTACTACTTGATGCCTTGAGTTATTCTGAACCACCACCTAATGCTTGAAGCTCTGCCAGACCCTACATGACACCTAAATTTCCATGTAGCGTCGAACTTCTAATGCACCACCAAGTGACACCAGACCTTCAACCCCAATTATCATGAGATTTCAACTATATTGTTGGCATTTGTACTCTGATCAACCTCAAGGATGAGTCAACCCATTGTAATCTACTCAAATTTTAGTGGAATGATTTTCAACTGGGTCAGGCCTAGTGGGTTTTCCCTTTTTAGGGTTTCCATATAAAAAATATCGAGTTCTATGTGTGAGATGGATATGCGTTCAACGCTAAGACCTGTGATTATAACTCCATCACTGCATATATTCTACCTTGCAACAAATATAAATTAACTAAATCAAATAAAATTAAAGATGATCATTAAATTAACATAAAATATTGAAATTTGGAGATATTGTTAAATTGAAGAAGAAATCAAATGGGGGAAAATGAGTGAAGATGTTATTAAATGTATTAGTTAGGAAACACAATGGGATGGAGTTTGAAGGGACTTCTAGAAATAAAAGAGTAAAGATAGAGTGTATGGTTGTGATTTAATTTTGTCAATAAAAAGGAAAAGTTGAAATTTAATGTGGGATGAATCACATGCAAATTTTAAAATAGTAGTAATATAATTATACAAATTATTTTTAAAATTAAAAGGTTAAGCATTACCTTACATGTGTTACCATTTTAGTGCATAATAGCAAAGTGATTTCTTGATGTTTGAAAGATTGATTTGGGACTTCTACAATTCTAATGTTGCAGATTTAATTTCAAAAGGAAACTCTACTATTTCCACAAGTTCCCCAAATCTGACATGCTTGGTTACTCTTATGATTTATAAGGATGCTTGTGCTTGGAAAGATACTTCTTTGGCAGCTTTAGAAGGCCCAACAGACTCAGTGCTATCAGCTGGTTTGCTGGAACTTAATTTGTGTTTTCTTTAAGAACTAGAACCACCCTCAATTATAAGGAGATCAAATGCAAATATTTGTTGTGAAGTAGCAATTATAGAGGGGAAGAAAGTGCGCCCTTACAGAGGGTTTAGGAGAGATTTGGTTTCAGTCATTGGAAATTTCCTGCACAAGAGGAAGCATGTTCAGGATGAGATCAGGAAGAGGAATGCAAGAACTTAGCTCTTAAAACAATGTGTTGTCGATGATGAAAAACCTTTTCTGAGAAAATGGGGTTGCTCTAAGGAAAGCTGGAAAAGAAGCAGTATGTTGTAGAAAATGTCAAATCAAGGAGAGATTATTCTGTGTGGAAGGAGAGAACTATCCAATTTTCTCTTCGTCTACAATAAAAATGCAGTTACGATAGCAGATGCTCTTTGAATGCACTTTGACTGTAGACAGAAAGAAAATTGGACAGTTCTCTCTGTCCAGTGTCTGCACACAATAAAAAGTTCCAAATCGAGAGGCGGAGTTGTGGCAACCCTTATACTCATTGAGGAGAGAGGGAGGGATGGGAAGCATTACAGAGAAAGTTTAGAAGGACTGGAATGAAATGACAATTAAGGTTGACCATTAACTTGCTCGACATTTCATCTAGACTCGAAACAACCTGGACAAATTTTTGGAGTAAATTAATGTGAAGGATGATGATTCAAAGAAGGCAGAGATGAGATGAATGATCTAGGGATTAATTTTATAATGGAGGTGGTTAATAGTTAGAATTAGCCAAATGAGCACCGAATATAAAAAAAAATTTAAGAAGTCAATGCACCGAATAATTTGGAGCATTCATAATGCACCAAAAAGTTTGGCACAATCTAGTCGAATGTGCCTTGGCATGAAGAATGCCAAAGGCGAAGATGAATGTAATTTATTATTACTTAAACAAATGATAAAATTAATTTTAGTTTAATGTTTTGAATATTAAATGTAAATTTTTAATTTAAAAAAATTATTAAATGAAGGATAATAAAAATATTAATTCTTTTTATTTCTTAAGAGAATATGAATTGCATTAATTATTATTTTTTGTTAAATAGATTTGTAATGTATTACATGTAAATTGTGAACCATTCATTGTATTTAAATTTAGTGAAAACAAGTTATTTCAACTATGTTTTGTGGAAAATCTCAGGAGAAGGAAAAAAATTTATAATTGTTGAATGAGTGCCACAACACACACAGATTCAGCGTCGTAGCACCCACATCGACAACACCTTAGCACCTAATTTAGACATTACGACACTGGTCGCTTTGGAATTTTTAGAAGATTAGCACCCCTACGGAACAAAGGTAAGTGCCTCAGCGTTGAACAACACCCTGCGTCAAAAAATAACACCACAACACCATAGTCTTGGGAAATTGAGGATTGTAGCGCCGAATGTCACCGTGCTGAAATACTGAACTATGCATTCAAGCACCACAACGCTTAGCTTTTATCCTAATAGTGCTGAGCCGCTAGTTCATTTTATAAAGCTAGCAAATTTTTTCCTTATCGTTTCTCCTATATATTTTCTTTTATGAGTGAAATAAAGATGTGTTTGCTTTTTTAATTTATCTATGTTTGGTTCACTTTTGATTTTTGGGCTAATGGGGTGAACACAATGCAAGTACTAATGTAGACTCTCCCATCTTGAATGAAATTATGGATATTTTTAATATCTCAAGTTCTTAATTTAATGCATACAATGACAATTTGTATAGTTAATATCTAGTGTGATATATTACCTTGATCGAGGAATATTAAAACAAATAGGAGAGTTGAAATTGAATTTTCGCATGCCTAGACATATGATGTTAAACTTTATAGGTTTTATGGAGATATATATTATAATTATAAGAAGGTCTTTAATCTCCCTTTTCACCCCTAAAAGCTTGGCAGAGATCTAGGGATTCATATGATCTAATCCACATCAATATTTAAGAGTCTCATTAGGAAAATATTATTGTTTTATAAGCAATAGTCCAAAACGTATTTTATATATTAGTATCTCATAATTTTTGGCATTCTCTGTAAATGACAAACTCAAAATCATCCATTCTTGTTTAGTAGAAAAAAATTTGTATATGTAGTAGATAGTGAAAGTTCGTTAGAGATGTTAAGCCCTATAGAACTGGGCCCAAGCTAACCAAGAGGGTGGGGGGGGGGGTGAATTGGTATTTTTAAAAATTCTTTTCACAAAGAAGTAAAATCTCATAAACAAAAATAACACCACAAGAAAAATAAGTGCGTAAATTTAAAGTGCGGAAGCAAGAAACAAGAACACAAAAATTTATAGTGGTTCGGTCAACACGACCTACGTCCACTCCCCGGAGGCGCCCTCCAAGTATTGCACTACAAATGTGACTCTCCTTTAGCCCCCACAGCTAGGCGGAGAAGCCCTTACAAAGACACCTCCTTTTTGCCACACCGGCAAGGCAGAGAACCCAACTCCTTTTGCTTCCTCTTGATGCTGGCAGAGAACCACGATCAGTTGCTGAATCCTTACCTCTACCGACCCTTCCACGGATGAGAAACTCTAGACGAATAAGAAGCAGAGCGATCCTTAAAGCAACCCTTGTGAAACCCCTCACAAGCTCCCCCTCACAAGCTCCCCCTCACAAGATCATCTCTCTCTCTCTCTCTCTCTCTCTCTCTCTCTCTCTCTCTCTCTCTCTCTCTCCTTAAGGTCTTCTCAGGTCAAGGCAGCAGTAAAAGCTCTTTAAAAATGTTGAACAAGAGCTCTTAAATAGAAGAGCTTCAAAGGAGCTCATTAATTGTAATTTGCCGACTATATCGTCCAGGCCAATATTAACATCATCCTGGCCGATCAGTACAAATCCCATGAGATCGGTCGAGGCATCGCCCTGAATGCAAGCTGGATGATTGAAAATTAGCTTGATTGTCCTAGGCGATCTCACGATCATCCAGGCTGATCAGTTAAAATTAGAGGAAAATCGTCCTGAGCACCGCCCTGAATTCAAGCTGGCCGATCCCGATCGTCCAGGAGCAACTAAGGTTTTTTGAATAGATCGTCTTGGCCGATCTTGTGATCGTACAGGACGATGTGATAGTATCAATCATCCTTAATTACTTCCTTGATTTGTTTGATTAATTAAGGCATAATTGTGAATATCGTCCAGGCCGATCCAAGATTTTCCTGGCCAATTTCCAAAAATACAGAATACCTTAATAGTTTATGGCGGCGATTTCTTTCTGTTTTGAGCTTATTGTCCTGGCTGATACACCTATCATCCAGGACAATTTGTTAATGACGGCTGCCTTAATTAAGAATCCTGATTATAGTCTCCATTTTAAACACGATCGTTCAGGCCGATCAAAGGATCGTCCAGGCCGATGTGAGCAAAAATAGAGATTCTAAGTCTCTCAAGTGTGTGTGTGTGTAGGGTTACTTAGTATCAGTCTCTTTGACATTACAAACTGACTCAAGAAGAGAAAAAAGTAAAATACAGACTGACTCAACCCTAGCTAGCTATCCAATCTTGAACTTGCGTCGTTTGTTCATCCGATCTTCGATTCTTGAAATGTTAGATGAAATAGGCAATATGTAGTCCAAGAGAATCAGTAGTGTTTGCCAATCATAAAAAATATAAGCCATGAAACTAGATTTGCAACAATCTCCCCCTTTTTGATGATGGCAAAACACAAGTAGGAAAATCTTAGTAAAAATAGTAGTTCATTAAAATTTCAAAGTTACAAGCATCAGCTTTTCCTACCACATCCTACTCCCCCTTTTGTCATCACAAAAAGAGGGTCTTAGACACACATAAAGAAAAAAGGAAAAACATAACAGAAACTAAAACAAACTACAAGACAAACTACAGAAAATAGAAAATAAAAACTAGAAAAATGAGGGATCATGATCATCAGATGGAGGTGGAGGTGGTGAAGCTTGCTGAAAGTAGCTGGCTAGCATAGTATACTGAGCATTGAACCAGACGACGTCCTGGTCATGCTGCTACTGCTGGTGAGTAATGTAGCTGTCAAACGGGCTAAGTCCTCTGTGTGGTGCTGCTCGTAGCGGGCCAAGTCCTCAGAATGTTGCTGCTCCTGTGCAGCAACGTAAGCGTCGAAGTGGGTCTCCCAACGATCAAACCTCTCCACTAACTGGTCAAGCTGTGAGTGATGTCTAAGCGGAGTAGGATCAAAAACAGGAGTGGGAGCGGGAGCCTCCTCCTCCTCAGCCCCACGAGGTTCATCATCCCTTGGGTGGAGACGAGTACTGTAAAGGGTATTGAAGGAACTGTTTGAGTAGAAGAGAATTGGGAGGTTGGGAGGAGCAGGATATTGAAGTTGGTATTTGGTTTCAAGGACATAGGCTTATAGGTGTTCTAAAGCTAGATTGGGTTTCCTCTTATGACTTGGATCGCGAATTGTGGTTAAATGATCAATGTACCAAAAAATTAAGTCAGCAGAATTAAATTCTCTATGAGCCATGATGTAAAAAGTAGTCAGAGAAAGTAAAGGAGTGATGTGAATTATGTCCCCGGCTTTTGGAATTATGGAGGTGCGAAGGACATGTTGGATTGTCCTAGCATCTTTGACTAAAGAGCTAGTCTCACCAACATGAAAAGGTGCATTGGTCTGGCAAAGGAAATGATTTGCCGTGGATCAGTCATAGTCAGGATCTGAGACTATTATATGCAGCTTATCCCTGGTGGTGGATAGTTGCAAAAGTTCAACACAGTCCTGATATGTGATTTCGACTGGACGTCGATTTACATAGGAGGTCAGGGATGTGAAAGTAGGGTTTATGCAGAGATTTGTGAAGAATTCATGAAGAAGCTCAGTATGAAAGGGGACAGCGAGAGAAATAATGAAACAAAGAGAAGTGTGAGCAAAGAGATCTATTACCGGATACAAAAGGTGGACAGGATTGATGATTCTGGAGACAGTTTTCCCACATTCTTTATATTGATGGTAAGCAGCTTCATCTTCTGCCTCCCTGAAACGAGGGTCAATCCTAGCCCTCGAAGAACTTCCAAAAGCTTGTCGGACTTGCTTCCCACCAGCCATAGCAAGAAATCAGTAAGAAATCACAAGAGAAGAAGAGGTGTGAGGTGAAAACATGGCTGTAATGGCCTAAATTTAAAGAAATGGCCATATCGTCTAGAACGATAACAGAATCATCCAGGACGATTTGGTGCAGTTATTGCGTACAGGCCGATTGGTCAAAAAGGCGGTCTGATCGGCCGGGCCGATCAGATATCGGCCAGGATGATTAGACACAGGCGATCATCTCGAGGAGTCAAGCCGAACGACCATTAAAAAGGTAGATTGTCCAGGCCGATTAGGTGTATCGTCCAGGATGATGCACAATAATTGATCATACCGGCCGAAGTTAAAACGTTTTAAATCTGTGCCATGTGTATCATCCAGGATGAACAGTGGATCAGCCAGGACGATTGTCCAATAATGGATCGTCCAGGGCTGATTTTAAGAATTTAAACGTACTGACACGTGGATCGTCTAGGATGATCTAGTGTATCGGCCAGGACGATGACCATAAATGCATCAGCCAGGATGAAAATTGTATCGGCCAAGATGATCAAAAGAGATTATAATTGAGTTCAATCATATCGTCCAGGATGATACGGGATCGTCCGGGATGATGAGTTACAGAAATCTCAGAAACGGTTCAGCAGATGAAATTTTGAAGAGAATTTGTCCTATTATCCAGGATGATATAAGAATCGGTCAGGACGATGTGATAAGAAATTTGAATCCAAGAAAAAGATGTTGATGATCAAAGCCCTCAAAAATAAATGATACACAATATAAAGCTAGAAACAACAATAAAAAGCCAAAAGAATTTAAACTAGACATAATTTTTTTTTTGGTAAAGCAAGCATATGATGAATTTCCAAACAATTAAATTTTAGAGATTCAAAAGATCAAAGTTAACAAGTCAAAATCTAAAAAAGGTAGAATATCTGATCTTGTTAATCCCAAGCTCGAACTTCTTTCAGGGCAAAATAATCATCCTTTTTAAAACAAAAGGTCTAACTAAAAAAAACTTTATTGGGTAAAAAGAAGATCCAATCAAAACTTGGTTACAAAGAAAATATCTTATAAATAATATAACAAAGTAATTTGACTCAATCATGGAATTTGAAATCAAGCCTTTGAAAGCATCAAATAACCAGTGAGTTCTCTAAGTTTTAAAAGTTTTGAAAAGAGATGATAGCTTGCATTTAGTGGGCTCATTTTATGTCTCTTGTCACTTTGATTGGCTCTTTGAGCATCTTTTGATTTTTGATACACTTTTGTGTATATAGTTTTCTTTTCAATTTGGCGTCATTGGCCTCTTTCCTTTTTAATTCTTACAGGCTAAAAACTCTTTAACAAACCCTTTAAAAAGAACCTTAGTTGTGAGTATATCCTCCAAATATTAGAGAATAGGAGCTCTCTCTCTAACATAGGGAAGAACAAGCCACAAAACAAAATCATAATCATGTGATAAATGCAATGACAAGATTTCAATTTACTTGAAAGATATATAAGAACTTTGGATATTATGCACAAGATAGATTATTGTAGAAAGATAAAAAGAATCTTAGTTTCAAAAACCAGTTGTCAATATGAGATAGACTTTTTGTCTAGAAAAGAAAATTATGTCACTAAAAGAGGTTAGAGGGAGGGAAAATATCAACGGTGTTTCTCCCTTTAACTGATTTAGATATGATAGTCAATGGCTTTAAATCTCTAAAATCTAAAAGCCTAAAAAAAATTATTTAGAAAATCAATCATAAAAGAAAAGTGAATACAAAAACAATCTAAAATAACAAAAAGCTAGCACACAAAAAGAATAACACACAACTAATAAAAAAAATTTCAAGAAATTGTGAAGAAGCAAGTTTAAGCAATTATGAGCTGCAAGCCTCCAAAAGTCCAATTATCCTATGCTCTCACGAGGTCTTTGGTGAGAGCACACCTGCAAAACTCAACAATAGTCATATTTAGGAACCCAAACTACTAGTTTGGGTCCCTTCTTAGAAAACGTAGAATACAATGCAGGTGTGGTATGCTGTGAATCATGTACCTTAGGTTTCCACACCCAATGTTTACTACGTTGAACGGTGCAAGTGTGTGAGATGTGTCCTAACATGCCACAAGAAAAACATCTAACTTCAGAAAAAGGTTTTCTTAAATGGTTTGAGTTATAATGACTCTTCCTAGGTCTTGGCTTTTGATCAAGAGTAGGTGTCATCCAAGTTTTCTTAAGTGTATCCAATTCATTTTTAATCCTCAAGTTTGTATTTTTTAGAACATCATTCTCAACCCTCAAGTTTTCCTCTATCTCTTGAGATTTCTTAAGCTTAGATTCAAGTGAGGTGTGTGAAGCTTTCAATGCAACATGCTCATCAATTAATTCCAAATTCTTTTTATTTATATCATCAAATTCATCAAGTAGAGTCATGTGATTTGAATCAATCGTAGAATGATCTTTGAGAATAATTGCATACTCTTTTTATAAATTAGAAAGTTCTAACTTTAAACTAGCATGAGTCTTTTTAAGTTTTTTGTATGATGCATGAATTTTCTCACAAATTTCAAATAATTGATCATAGGTTGGTTTACATACCTCTTCCTCCTCACTTTGCTCAAGATGATCTTCCCCCATTAAGCACAGGTTCGTTGTCTCTTCCTCTGGTTCAGTCTCAGAGGAAATAGTACCAGATTCTACCCAGAACGCCTTTTGGACTCTCTTCTTGTCCTTCCTAAACTTAGGTTTCTCCTCACCCTTTTTCTTTTCTTTGCTCGAGTGATCTTGAAGTGTAGGACAATCGGCTTTCACATATCCAGGCTTGCTGCATTCATAACATACAACATCAGAAGATTCTTTAGAGTATTTATGATCCTTACTTTTTCTCCAATGCTGCTTTTTCTTCTTCCTTAAAAAGCTTTTGAATTTCCTTGTGATTAAGGCAAAGTCATTGCTTTCAGACCCGAAAGATTCAAAATCTGATTTGTGCGCCTTTAGTGCAACTGTTTTCTCCTTTTTCTTCTCACATGTATCAAGATTTCTTTGATTTACTCCTTGCTCGTAAGCAATGAGTGAGCCAAGTAAGTTGTCAATCGAATATGTGTTCAAATCCTTAGATTCAGTTATAGCAGTAATTTTTGCATCAAAAGAGGAAGACAAGCATCTTAAAATCTTGTTTACTTTTTCAAAGTTTGAAAATTCTCTTCCTAATGCATGCAGTGAAGTAACTATCTGAGTAAACCTAGTATACATGTCAGAAACAGATTCAGTTGGTTTCATACGAAAAAGTTCATAGTGATGCAAGAGAATATTCAAATGAGATTGTTTCACTTCATTAGTTCCTTCATAAGTGATACATAACCTATGCCAAATCTCTTTACCAGTTGAACATGTAGAAACACGCATGTAATCCTTAGATTTTAAAGCACAGAAAAAACAATTCAGACATTTTGCATTCAATTGTGCTAAATCTCTTTTATCAAAAGTCCATTCAGTAAAAGCAACTTCAATTTTAACACCATTAATTTCACGAGAAGGTGGAGAATAACCTTCTTTGATAAGCATCCACATGCGATAATCAGTTGTTTGTAAAAAAGTAGACATGTGGGTTTTCTAGAAATCAAAAGGTAAATTGTCAAATAGTGGAGGACGTGTAATTGAATAACCTTCAGTAGTGTTTCTATTCCCAAAGTTAGCCATGGATCTAATTCAAAAAGTTTTCAAACTTAAATTTTTGAATCCGGCTCTGATACCACTTGAAAGTTCGTTAGGGATGTTAAGCCCTATAGAACTAGCCCAAGCTAACTAAGAGGGGGGGGGGGGGGTGAATTGGTATTTTTAAAAATTCTTTTCACAAAGAAGTAAAATCTCATAAACCAAAATAACACCACAAGAAAAATAAGTGCGTAAATTTAAAGTACGGAAGCAAGAAATAAGAACACAGAAATTTATAGTGGTTCGGTCAACACGACTTACATCCACTCCCCGGAGGCGCCCTCCGAGTATTGCACTACCAACGTGACTCTCCTTTATCCCCCACAGCTAGGCGAAGAAGCCCTTACAAAGACACCTCCTTTTTGCCCCCCGGTAAGGCAGAGAACCCAACTCTTTTTGCTTCCTCCTGAAGCTGGCAGTGAACCACGATCAGTTGCTGAATCCTTACCTCTACCGACCCTTCCATGGACAAGAAACTCTAGATGAAGAAGAAGCAAAGCGATCCTTGAAGAAACCCTTGTGAAACCCCTCACAAGCTCCCCCTCACAAGATCCTCTCTCTCTCTCTCTCTCTCTCTCTCTCTCTCTCTCTCTCTCTCTCTCTCTCTCTCTCTCTCTCTCTCTCTTTCTCTCCTCAAGGTCTTCTCAAGTCAAGGAAGCAGCAAAAGCTCTTTAAAAATGTTGAACAAGAGCTCTTAAATAGAAGAGCTTCAAAGGAGCTCATTAATTTTAAGTTGCCAACTATATCGTCCAGGCCGATATTGACATCGTCCAGGTCGATCAGTACAAATCCCATGAGAACGGCCGGGGCATCGCCCTAAATGCAAGCTGGACGATTGAAAATTGGCTTGATCGTCCTGGCCGATCTCACGATCGTCCAAGCCGATCAGTTCAAATTAGAGGAAAATCATCCTGAGCACCGCCCTGAATTCAAGCTGGCCGATCCCGATCGTCCAAGAGCAACTAAGGTTTTTTGAATAAATCATCCTGGCCGATCCTACGATCGTCCAGGATGATCTGATCGTATCAATCATCCTTAATTACTTCTTTGATTTGTCTGATTAATTAAGACATAATTATGAATATCGTCCAGGCCAATCCAAGATCGTCCTGGCCGATTTCCAAAAATAAAGAATACCTTAATAGTTTATGGCAGTGATTTCTTTCTATTTTGAGCTTATCGTCCTGGCTGATACACATATCGTCCAGGACAATTTGTTAATGACGGCTGCCTTAATTAAGAATCCTGATTAGAGTCTCTGTTTTAAACTCGATCGTCCAGGCCGATCAAAGGATCGTCCAAACCAATATGAGCAAAAACAAAGATTCTAAGTCTCTCAAGTGTGTGTGTGTAGGGTTACTTAGTATCAGTCTCTTTGACATTACAAACTGACTCAAGAAGAGAAAAAAGTAAAATACAGACTGACTTAACCCTAGCTAGCTATCCAATCTTGAACTTGTGTCGTTTGTTCATCCGATCTTTGATTCCTAAAATGTTAGAAGAAATAGGCAATAGGCAGTCCAAGAGAATCAATAGTGTTTGCCAATCATCAAAAATATAAGCCATGAAACTAGATTTGAAACAGATAGTACTAGTTTTATTGAAATCTAGCAAAACACATCTTTGTGGGATCGACACTCACTCAATCACTTATTACTTGATTACCACGTATAATTGTGTATCTAGTGGACATTTAATATCAAAGAAAACCTAAGCATATTCAAAAGCTAACATACGCATTGTAGTAGCACACCCATTATGTGCCTAGTATTACAATGTTTGAAGAGATTTTTAAATTAAATTGAAATAAATTCTATAATGTACATGAAAATCCATCTCATTAAAACATCTTAAAAAATTATCTGATTAAAATTTACTAATAATTGATTTTGAATGTTAATTATATATATATATATATATATATATATATATATATATAATTTTAATGAATTTTATAGAGATTATGATTGAAATAATTCCCTAATTTTTATAAATGATCAAAATATTATTCACTTTTTAATATCCTATTTTAATTTTTTTTAAATAAAGATCTAAATAATATTACAAAAAGAATAACTTAATTTTATTTAAATATAAAGATATCTAATGGATATTTTTACATATTTAAAAAATTAAGATAACAAATTATTTTTGGTATTTTATAAAATAGAGATTTTTTTTGTAGAATTTAAATTAAGTTTTTTAATTTTGAAAAGTAATCGAGGTTAGTGTTGTGTATTTTATAGAAAGATTATTTTAATATTTGTTTAAATTTTTTTATTTGTAGCATTTATTGAATTAGGTAACTCTACGTCCGTTCAATAAAGTGGTATAATGAAAATTGAGAATTGTTGATGACTTTGGATTCCTTGCAAAATTATCATGCCTAGCATTTAAACCTATACATTTTGTCTCCTTGTTCATTAATATGATGTTGTTGCTTGTAACAACCTATAACTTTAAGTGAGCTTTAAAGATGTAATGTCCAATTCTCTCTTAGTGTAGTAGCTTGAATAAAGTTACATTAATTAATTTTTTTATTTAAGTTTTTTATGATTTCTTCCTTGAAGTAACTTTATATAAGTGATGCTTGTATAAGGGGAGATGAACATTGATTGCTTATAGGGGTTATTCTTTTGTGAAATAGTTGACCGCTTAATTTTTTTCATTTTTTATCATGATGCGTTGGCATAGTTTAGAAAAGGTTAGACACAACTTTATAAAAGATTTGTTTGATAGGGTAGCTTATGATTGTTGGAGTGTGTGGCTAGGTCTTCTGATACTCTATTGAAGATGAAGGTGAGGGAAAATGATATTTTTAGATGGTGCATGCATGAATGGATAGAGAATAGTGATTGTTTACTTCTAACCTCACATGACAAAGCTATAAGGACAGACAATAATAAATCAAGAAACTTTTTAAACAGTCTTGGCTGAATATATCTAGAGCATGTTCTTTGAGCAAGATCATCAAGTGGCTGGCCTTGACTTTTTGCAAACAATTTTTTATGAGTTACGATGGGAAAGAGAAGGTGGTCATTCGGGTGATGTTCAGAAAGTACTAATGGATTTTGACCATGTTATTCTCTATCATCCTTGGCTATCATCCGAGAAAAGTTTTAGTTTGGTATTCTATATGAATTAGATGAAAGAGTTATTACTTGGAGGAAAAAGAAGGAAGTACCTTTAGTGCAAAGAATTGACAAAACCTTTTGTACAAGTTTGAGTTTAACTTCAAGTTTGGCTCAACTTATAGCTAACTCCAAGCACGTCTGTATTCATTGCTTAATGAAAAATAAAGCAACGTAGTAGTTTGTAACTTGCTTTTTTGTGTTATCTGCACTACGTTGATAGAAATTATTATCAAAGGTTTGAGCCCATATGTTTGTTATATGAAGCGATATTTTCACAATTCTTCTTCTTTTTTTTTTATAACTAATAAACGGCTCATCTTAAATTTCAACATTATATTAAATATTTGATGGTATGTTTAATGGAACAAGATCTGCTCATCTATTATTCCAGAGCTCAATAGAGGCTTGGTACTAAAATGTTCAGTCTATGTCATCCCTTCCTCATCCATCAATCTTTATGTACCCTCTCTCCATAAGTTCAATGTTGTTATACTGAACTCCTCTAAATTGCCTCATCACACGGTCTAGGAGAAGCCAACTTGCATAAGTTGAGTACATGAGGAACTTGAAGTGTTGGTCTTCCAACATACAAGTGCTCTCACGACCACACTTGTAGAAATGCCACAAATTTTTTAAGGCACGTGCATATCGGTTGTGTCACAATACACAATTCTATATATAGATGTGCCAAAAGTGTGTTACTAATAAACATCATACCAAATGCATCTATGTTCATAGGTTGGGGCAACCATTATAATGGCACATTCGATTATGATGTGTGGTATCAAAAAATATCCTACCATGAATAGGATGTACATGAAAATATGTTGTATAAATGTGGGTATCGACGAATCATCATATAAGTCTCTATGAAAAGTTCAGTGGATCTATCAAAGAAGCATCAAATCCACTTGTATTACCCCCATTATAAAGATGGCATGCACATTATCATCTATAGGAGCATGGTAGATAGTGTAGAGTGCTGGATGAGTACACAGAAGCTCGTCACTGAAATTTAGCCAACTCTCCCAGCGTATGCCTTATCCAATAACAATAGGACAAACAAGTGCATGGCCATCAACTCTAAGACCAAGCAAGACCTTGCATCTTGAAGTGTAATCATCATCTCCCTGACTATTATATAGAAACTATTAATCTAAGGAGACCATTTCTCAGCAGGTATTAAGATAAAGGTATGTTCTAAATGGATGTATTTTAGGTGATGGAGTTTATCTAGACCTATGCTATCTAGACCCAAGGTAAGAAAAATGTATATCATTCAGGGGCACTGAATAGGTCATTAACGAGCCATACATAGATGTGAAGCAGAAACTAAATGGGATGTCTAAAAAAATGCAAAAAGAAAGAATCTAGTTAGGACCTCTAAAAATTATAAGCACCCAAAAATCAAAGTTGAAAAATAATTTCATACTGATCTAGATATGCGACCCTATGTGATGCACCTAAAAGGAGATACTCAACTAAACATTTGCAACACCCTCCTTACCAATATCTCATCTAGTATGCCCTCGAGAATGGAGGAGCACTGTTCTACCTCTAATGTATGCCATACCTATTTTATAGTGGAGGAACATATAATTAATAAAAGGTAGAACTAAAAACTTAATGCATGCTAAATTTAATATGAATGCCAGTTCATAACCTAGTCGAGCTAGGATTATTTGGGCAAGTTGACCTATTATGACCCAATTTCTTACATAAACTATAGGCCATAAGTGATGAAGCAGATGCCTCTTCCATCATATTTCAAATACTTATTGATCTTGAGTGACCTACATGATGCCCAAACATAGAGGGAAGTAAGGGGAAGATTCTATATTCACCATTGAAGAGAGGCTAAAAGTCTTTATCAGGAATAACATGGAATAATTTAGAATAGTTTTTATTGTAGAATTGTAACATAAAGTAGGGTGATTCAAATGAATTGTAATAAAATCACATTGCCCTATTTGTAGTAATAACTTGGATACATAGATTATGATAGAGATGAGGCTTACTACATCTGCACGTTCATGCATCTACAAATTTTATTTCCAACTTATGAGCCATACATGACATGTTAAAAACTTGAAATTCCTAGTTTTTTATCATGACATGCTCAGGATCATGACAGGCCTCATATTTGAGCGCTGGAGGGTTATCATAATGCATGTAAAAAACTTAGAATTTCCCTGGTCTATCTAATTAGCTGCATCTACTGAACGCTTCAATAATAATGCAATCAAGTTATAGTAGAAGGCCATCATTAGTATTTGTATATACAATCCACATGCTCATCTTTGAACTCTTTGAAAGCATTATGATGTGTTGGTTGATATAATCCCAATAGGATGATCCATCCTGATTGTTGACCTCATTTTTATATGAGGCCTATATGATTGTTGACAATCAACAATCACTTGATCATCTATCCAACATTATATATACTCATTTAATCATCCAGCTATTAACCATATTACTGTTAATAAATTATACAGCCTGCAATTAATCCAACTTTCAATTAAATATCAAGGGTCTACATTCAATCAATCAAAACCCTTAATTATCAATCTATACATTCAATCAATCTATCTATCATACACTTTAAAAAATCATCTATAAGCATACTTCAATCACAGTTAATCATTCAGCCTCCAATCTCTAGTTAATCAAACATTAGTTAGCATGGACTCCCAACATTTAATCAACATCTCAATCCAATATCCAATTAAAGTTATGAATATGCACAATCTTTCATGAACCAAATCAAGCATGATTTGGCATAGTTAACTCTCCATAAAGGGTAAAACTTTATTACACCTTGACCCATTTACACATACATCAATTCTTCCCTCCTAAACCCTTGGTGATTACCTTTAGCTGCACTTAATCAGCTCCTAAAATTCAATCCTAGCTGGCTTGGGCCAGTTGACATGTCAAACAATTAAATCTAAGCCATGAAATGGGTTAGGTGGTCAACATGCTTGGCTTGACCCATTTCCCCTATCCCAGGTCCATCCAATCATCCAAACAAACTCTAAAACCTTCCAAAGCTTTAACTCAACACAGTTCAGCTGCTGGTTTAATCAGAGCCAACCCAGGTGGTCCCCTCAACCTAAAAATGACAAGTTGGTCATTTTCACCAGCTGTAGTATGTTTTTCTACTGCCTAATAGCCTGTGCCACCTATCATTCATTCAAGCAACAGGCTTAATTGATCCCAACCATTCATAATATTCCCAGCAATTGAATTAGGCCAAAGAATGTGAGAGCTTCATTCAACACAACTCTCAGTTCCTTCATTCTAAAATGGTGATCTCATTTCATTTAGTATCCAGAAAGGTGTCTCTTCATACTATGGTCAATTTTATGGCATTTGAAGCTCGTCGGTGACAATGATAATGAAGGATCATACACTCTATATCCCAAGTTATCTAACTTAATGCCTAGTCCTTCTATGAACTTGAGGTCTTCTATAAATTAGTAGAGAAGCTCAAGATGAAGACAAAGGATCCACTGCAGTAGCTAAAGGAGAGTCACTAAAGATTTAGTGCAATACTTGGAGAGGTAGTCTCCAAGGAGTAGACATAGGTCAGGTTGACCAAACCTTTATAAATTATGGTAAGTTTGTTTATATTATTTTTTATACTTTTATTTTTCTATGATTTACTCTGTGGTTGGCAAACTTTATTTTTTTGTTGTTGTGAAATTAATCCGGTTCCACATTAGAGGATAAAATTGATATTTTTAGATATTTAAAAAGCTTTATCAAGGGTTTTTCTTTTTATTAAAGATTTTTTAAATTACCAAGTCACCTCCCCTCTTTGTTAGCCTCAGGCTGATTCTTCAAGGTTTAGTAATCTTTATAAACTTTCAAGTGATATCAGAGCAAGATTCATAAATTAAGTTTTAAAAAACTTTTAAAAATAATCAATGGCTAACTTTAGAAATCGTAATATAGTGGAAGAAAATTTAATCACACGACCACTTTTATTTAACAACATTCCTTTTAATTTTGGAAAATTTGCATGGCTACTTTCTTGCAATCAATAGATTATTGAATATGGCATATGATTCAAACTGGCTATCATATTCCATCACTTATTATAAATGGAGTCAAAATTAATATTATGTTTACTGAATGGAGTATAGTAGAACAAACTTATACTCAATTAAATACTAAATATTCAAATTGTTTTTTTTTTCTTTGAATTCAAAAGATTATATGAGAATCTCTATATCTATTACTTGCAAAGATATTTTGGATAAATTATGCACTACATACAAAGGTTCCAGTGAAGCCAAACAATCTAAGTTGAATATTTTAATGATTGATTATGAACTATTTTGCATGAAACCTTAAGAGACTATCCTAAACTTGTATACTAAGTTTACTCAAACAGTGACTTCATTATACACTTTAGGTAAATAACTTTCAAACTTTAAAAAGATCAATAAAATTTTATGATGTCTACCAGATAAATTTCACACTAAAGTGACTAGTATATGTGAATCAAAAGACTTGAATGAGTTTTCTATTATAAATTTTATTGGCTTACTCATTACCCATGAGCAATGTGTGAGTCAAAGACTTTTGGATGCAAGTTAAACTATAGTGCTAAAAGTTGAAGGCATAGATAAAAGCCACTTAGTAGATGATAAGAGTAAGGAAATATCATCAATAAAAGATATTTGAAAATCTACTAAAGTGCAAGCATCAACATAAAAAAAGTGAAATAAAGGTAAAAAAAGTAAAAATGTTACGATTACATTTGATGTTATTTGCTTTGTGTGTAGGAAACCCGGACATAAGAAAAATCATTACCCTAATATAAAAACTCTTCATATAAAGGAAAAGGGTAAAAATAAGTTAATGGTAATAAGGGCAAATGATAAAAAGCAAAAGATCACTTGGGCAGACCTAGCTTCTGTATCATCAGAATAGGAGCAAGATGATGAGGTATAAAGTTTTTTTTGTGTGTTTAGATATGTTATAGTTAATGCATGCATGTATGTTCTTTGTTTTATTTTTGTTAGCTGTGAATGTTTTTATTTTCTATGTTATTTTAATGTTTTTTATTTTATAGTAAGATATTTATGTTTGTAATCTTTCTTTTTCAAGTATGTTTTTAAGAACACTCTCTGATCAAAAAACACACAAATCACATCTCACATTATATTTGCATAAGAGAATCAAATTACTTTTCTCAAATCATATTTTTTTTCTTAAAATGATAAAATTTACCTCTATTTTACTTAAAAATTTTGGTAAGTGATTATTGACTTCTCTAAACAGTTAAAGGAAGAGAAATTAACGACTATCCCTCTTCCTCTAACTCCTTTAATGGCGAAACTTCTTTTTGAATTAAAATCTATTTCAAATTAAAAATTGGACCTAGAAATAGAGATGTGCTTCATCTTCCTACATTTCATTAACTAATATGAATATTTTTTGCAAGCCAATGAAACTACTTTAAATTTTTTTAATTAAGCTGTTTGTTTTTATTTTATTGATTAGGTTTTGCTTTGTGGTTTACTCTTCATTATATAAGAATGTGAGTTCTTCTCTTATATTTAGAAGAAAATTTCATAACTGAGATAACTCCTTCTTCAAAGATTTAGAAAGGAAGCAAGTTGACTAAAAATTAAGAGAGGCACTAAATGAGCCTAAAATAAAAAGATGTGCAATGTCTGCCAAATAATTGCAAGATGCACAAAGTGCACCAAAAATCACAAGATGCACAAAATATGACAAAAATTAATAAAGAGGCACAAAATGAGCCCACAATGGGTTAGCTCTCTTTCTTTTAAATCTTTAAATCATAGAAAAATTCATGTGTCAATTGATATCTTCAACACTTGAGTTTGAAAATCATGATTCTTGATTCATCATTTTTTCATTACTATTCTATTAGATATTTTCCATGTAAGAAGATTAAGAAGACTACAATTCCTTCTCTAATTTATTTTTTGAATTAAAATTTTGTTTAAAAAGATTTTAACCAATGAGGAGCTTGAGTTAGGGAGAATAAAACTCGAATCTCAAACCTTTATGGTTTTAAGTGATGTTATTATATTTATTCCTGAACTTTTGAATAAAATTAAGAGATAACTTTTTCATTTAAAGAAACTTTTCTGAAATTAATTTATTCCTCTAAAAGATCACCATAACCACCACCTTCACCTGATCAGGGTCCGTATGATCCTTAGCTTGTTATGTGAGTTATGTTTTATTTTTTCTTTATTTCTCTTCTTTTTGAAAATGTCAAAGAGTGAGAATATATCTAACTGGTCATATTTGTGTTTTAAGTTGCACATGTTCATCTTATCTCTTACTGGTTGTATTTGTGTTTTAAGCTGCACATGTTCATATTATATTTTTATTAATTTATCTGTTATGTTGCTTCTAAATGTTTTTTGTTTTTATTAAAAAACTTTTTATTTTCTCCTATTTTTTAATATTATTATCTTAGTGAGAGTGAGATTTGGATAGTGTATTTTAATTTGTAAATTAAACCAGTAATATTTGTTATCTTCAAAAAGAGGGAGATTATTGAAACTCGAGCTCACAAGTTTATATTTTTGATGATAACAAATATTATTACTCACATCTTTGTATTTTAGTATTTACATTCTATATTTTTGTGTGTATCTAATATTTTAGGAACAACATGCACCATCCAACAAAAATTCAAGGCTCAAGATTGGATAGAATAAGTTAAGTTGTAAAGATTTTTGTAATATTCATTGATGTATTTTTGATTTCTTGAGTCAAGTCCTATAAGAAAGTATACTATCTTGGTGAACATGCACACACACTAAGGAGAAATGAGATTGAGTCAAAACTAAAAGTTTGAATTTTGAACAAATTATAATTTACAATTTATATTGTACTGGATGATGACCTCATATAACTAGATAACTTCGATAATAATATATTTTGAACTAATCGTACTACACAATTAATATCGTACATGATAATCTATTTAAATTAGGAATCATAGCTGCCAAATATAAATTTAGGTAATATTTTAATATTCAAAATTTGTCTCTAATCATACCATATGATCCATATTTTACTATATGATATATGACAATCATGCCTAAATTGATTATGTGATTATGTATTTAATTATGATTAAATTATTTAATCAAATCATATATGACGATCATGAACAATCGTATTAGAGTCCTGTATCATCCAATGAAATACCATACTTTTTTTACTAATTGTACTAGAAGATTGCAGTATCTTATAAGATGATCGGTACAAATACTGAACTGATCGTACAGGATAATTATGTTCATAATGTCTGTACGGGCTATTTTGTACTAATAGTACAGGATGATCTAATGATCATATTCGATGATATTTGATGTCAAAATTTAATCTTTAGGGCTTTTTTATTCCCTCAATTTAAGCTTTTTCAAGACACTTGGTAAGTGTCTTTGGCATGCATTGAGTTGTTTTTCTTTTGGAGAAAACTTGAATAGAGATCATTTAAAGAGATAGAGGAAAAGGTGGAGTTTGAGAGGGAGAAGATCTTTAGGGATTTCAAAGGAGTGTGGAGGGGGTTTCACATGCTTTCTCCAGCCAGCTTGCACCTTAGTAGCATCATAATCAAGGTTCATCTCGAGGGAAGTTTTTGTAAGAAGAATATCACTTTGTTTTAAAATAACCCGTCTACTCCACTAGATGAGGAAAGTGAAAGGGATTCAAGGTTCTCTATTTAAGAAAGGATTTGTGATTCTATGCCATCACTAGGAGGGTGAAAAAGGATTCCAGGTCCTCTACCTCAATTGGTTGGTGGAAGAGAGTTTTAAGGGCTTTTGTGCTTAGCTGTAGTGGCTAAACGAGAGTCACTAAAGGTTTAGTGTCATACTTGGAGAGGGAGCCTCCAAGGAGTGGACATAGGTCAAATTGACTAAACCATATAAATTCTAGTGTATTTGTTCTTATTATTTTTTGCAATTTTATTTTTTATGATTTACTGTGTGGTTGAAAAACTCTAATTTTTTGCTATTGTGAAATTAATCTACTTCCACATTTGGGGATATAATTGATATTTTTGTGTATTTTAAAATGCTTTATCAAGGTTTTTTTTTTAAAGAATTTTTTAATTGCCAATTCATCCCCCCTTTTGGTTAGCCTAGAGCTGGTTCTTTGAGGTTTAACAATTATCACAAACTTTCAAATATAGATATATGTCACTTAAACTTTAACAAAATTTCCTTTTGACCTTTGATGAATAAAATTTTAAAAATACACGCAATCTAAACTTTAAATCATATATGATATATTAAATCCATATAGCCTCTTCCACGCACTTAGATGGTTTGCTAGGACAACCAAATTTAGCTTATACTAGGATGGTGGATTAGTTTGGTTTGATTGAGGGTGTCTTTTCCTAGAGGGTACCCATGTGTATTTGCTTATTTTATTTAGAATGTGGATGTCATATTTGTTCTTCTTGCAGTGCACCAGAGAGTGGAGTGAATCAATTTAGAACCATGCAATTTACTTTCATTTGCTTTTATGTATATATAACTACTCATAATGTACCATCATATTTTCTTTTTATTATTCATATATTTACATTTATCTAATATAGAATGTTACTAGGTGATGATGTATATGAAAATATACATGCAAATTTAAATTTCATAGATTATATATAGATCGAGTTGTAAAGTGTCATGAGTTATAAAAGAATAAAAGACAATAACTTATAAATATACAAGTGAGCTCCAGAATAGCCATGTCCTCTTCCTGAGAGGATATTCCTTTTTAAGATTTCACAGAAGACTTAGAACTGGAAGGTCATAAGTGGTTGTATTTTATTCTAGATTTATATGTTCGGATTAGAATCCAAGTTTATTGTGGTTGGAGCCTGACCACCTTACTTTATTGCAGACCGTGTGTTGTACATTATAAACTTATAAATTAATAAAATCATATCTTTTATACAATATTTTTTAAGCATCATTTGAGTAATTTTTATTTCTGTAAGCATATTTCATAACATTTGATTTAAAATCTTTACTTCTTGACTCTTAGGACGGAGCTTACGAAATCCTACATACATACCACTATTATTGTTCTTAGGACTATTTGCGAGCAACTCACTTTAGGTAAGTGATAAGTCGAGATTGTATACACTCCTCTCTTTGCATACCCTATCTTATTATACTATAATCTAAAATTCCAAACTCAATTCCATAATTTATATTCTAAAACTTGTGCATTTAAATCAAGGTAGCCCAAATATTTCTTTAAACTTATAAAATTTTTAGAATAATTTAACCTTCATTTTAATTGATAGTATTCTCTTAGATGTAATTAACTATATGGGCTTGACCTTATAGAGAGTTTAGATCCCAAAATAAAATAAACTATATCTTAGTTTTCTTCCAAAGGTAGGGGAGAAAGCTGTGAATGCAGATTAGCTTTATCTATATTTTAAATTTTAATTTATAATCTAAGATGGATGGATACTTTACTTACTTTTATGGAAAATTGAATATCCTCTATATTTGATTATGAAAAAAATTTATAATTTATGATTTTCATCCTTTGGGATGGATTGTTTATTCTTTATGTTGCATCTGATTAGATAAATAAATGATAACTTCTCTCTTTTAAATCGATGACAGAACACTAGTCTATTCTTCTGAGTGCTACAATGTTAAGTTATATAGATTTAATTGGAAGAAAATAGTAAATATATTTAAAGAAAATCAGTGAATACCACTTTTCAAAGTATTTTTAATTTTAATTTTGTTTTTTTATAATTTAATTTTATCCACGCCAACATATCATGTTAGGATAATTGATTAAAGGCCTTTTACTTAACGATCCTTATTTCATTCATCATGTAATTGAAGTAATGTGTTCATCTATATTTCCAACATAATACATATTATCTCTTATCCCCTCACTATTTTGAATTCTAAGACATCTTACAGCCTTCTTGAAGTTCTCACTTTGGTGATGAAGATTATTTTTGTGTGTCGTATTTGTAAAAACCTCTTGGCAACCCTAATAAGTCCTGGTTGATTATCCAAAATAATGTACATATCTTCATGTTCCCTTTTAAATCGATCAAGTAATAAAATAATGAATAGAGTGTTGATCCCATAAGGAAACAAAATAATAATATCCTAAGTTCACTTTACTATTGTTTACTAGATTATTATGTTATATTAGTGCTAATAAAAATGTTTTACAGTTAAGCGATACAAACTTTAAATTTTAGAAATAATGGTTTTTTAATTTTTATAAATCTAAACCTATGAATCATCAAAGAACATGATTGAATTGAAGAGGGTTAATTCCTGTAATTGTTATGGATTAGAGCAATTGTGCTTCTCATCTTTATCATGCTCATTGAAGCACAAGCTTGGATCTTCACTAACTACAGTTAAATTATCTCTTTAAGATCCCTTAATTCTTACCACAATATATCTATATTATGGCAAGACTACATTTTTAATTCCTTTTTTCTTTAATTCCTCTATCAATGATGTAGATTACACTATATTTTTAATTTATGAGTGGTCTATACGTAAACCAACTGAAATGTATAGAATTTATAAACAACATGGAATAACTAAAACTTGAAACACTACTCTAAGCAATACATGTCTTTCAGTTCACCACCGATTTATATAGTTTTATATGCTACACATAGACATACTAATAAACTTAACAAACATAATAATCCCAATAAATATTTTATTAAACTAGCTGGTTCACAAGCACAAACATTGGATACAAATTTAAAAAATAGAAAGAAAAGAATAAAATTGACCTGGAAGTAATGATATAATCATTTGTTCACTCCTTTCCTTTGCTCCACTCTAATAAATGACTTAGGTATAAAAAAAAAACAAGCTTCACAGTCCCCTATACACCTCACATACTCACACACTCACTAAATGGCACTACAAACTTAAACCTCCAAGTTGCCAAACTCTCTATACAAGGAATAAGGTGACTATTTATAGTTTTTTTCTTTTTATTCTCTAAACTAGAACTGCAACATCGGATTGGTGGAACTTCAACACTTGCTTGGTGGCACTGTGATATAAGCTTGGTGGCATTATTGTGCTTATGAACTAATATGTTTATTCATAAATAATAACTTTGCTTCATTAGCCCAACTAAATCCCACCATGGCACTAGGTGATTTTGCGATGTGGCACTCAATTAAGCATTGTAACGCTAACTGGATAGCATCCTAATGTTAAGTAATAAATGTAAATATTGTTATATTTATGTGTTTATTTGTGAGTGAAAACATGTTATTTTAGTTTTGTTTGTGTAGGAAAATACAAGAAATTGATAAAATTTTGAAGTATGATATAGCACCACAACGTCAGACATAATATTGTCATGGCACCATCATTGACATTGCTAAAGCACTTAATCTCTATTTGACAGTGTCAAAGTCTTGGAGGAGTCACAACTCCATAAAGCCCAACCAACTATCCCAATGTCGTAGTGTCAGAGGAGTCAGCATCTTAAAACATAGCCTTTGTCTACTTAGCGCCGAAGGGTTAAATTCTAGCTCCATTAAGTCAAGGGAGTGCCATGTGGATGTTGAAGAACTCGACCATCTGCAACACTGTGATAATACATTTATTACTACCAAGGCCATAATTTGCTAGTGAAGCAACACACTGATTCATTAAATGCTGAGTCCATATTAGCAAGCATAGCAGCGAAGGAAACCCTTCAACATTGTGGCATTAGTTCATTTTATAGGTGCCACGGTGCAACTGTGTCGATCACCGCAATGCTAGAATCCATTTTCTAAGTTTTTTATAAATATTTTGTTTGTAATATTAGTAGAGGAGTTTAGAGACTTATTTAATTTCAATCTTTATAGTACTTATCTAATTTTTCTTTTAGAAAGACAACTAATGGAATTCAGGGAAGTACTAAATACATTCAATTATAGTGTTTGGCTTGTGTTTCTGGAAGCAATTTTGTAAGTTCAATGAGGAGTATAGAGAAGTTAATTAAACACATCCAGTGATATCTTTTCTTTTATACTTTCTTTATTTTATTAAGTTAATGAAAATGAATGTGCTTCACTTGTTATTTATGTTTGGCTAAATTCTCTAGTTTTGGATTGATGGTGTAAATGAAATATGAAGTACTAATTAATTCTCTTCATCAATAATTTCATGATATTTTTAATATACCAGATCTTTATTTAATACACATTGTGGCCATATGTGTAGTTAATATCAGGTGTAATATGGAGCCTAGGAATAAAAAAATAGGCACAACTAGGTATGTTAGATTATTATGATGCAAGCATATGCATAAGACTTATTACGTATAAATAAGGAGTTTAGGAGGGCTTTGGGAGAGAAGAGAGGGATAGCTTTTTGTGAGGGAGAGTTATGTGGGATTCACAGGTTACTCCAAGCAAGGTTCTTGCATGTCTTCTTTATGTTTCTATCTTGATTCTTTGGTGGCTCTAGGTAGACATTCTACAACACTAGAACGTGGTTCTCTACTATCACATGGAGGGAGAAGAAGGGATAAACTTGTAAAATTTATAACTAATTGTAGAAAACTCCAAATCACACAAGCTCAAAGCCATTGAACTCATCTCTAGGTCTAGAATTTATGAAAAAATATATAAAACTTCTAGAAATCATTATAATAAAAAGGTTAGCAATTTGTTTAAATTTATTTTTTTAATAAAAGCTTAAAGCGTGAAATTCATAATTAATTGTAGGAAAATTTAAAATAACACAAACTTAAAGGCATTAGACTCATCTTTAGGTCCAGTACTTTTAAAAAATAATAAAATTAAAAAATTTAAAGAAAATTAAAAAAATATTTTGGTAAAACTTAATTAATTAAATAATCCAACAAATTTTAAAATTAATAAAATCATCATAAACTCAATGAATTAAATTAGATGAATAATAAGCACAATTTATACTCTGTCAATGTTTTTTAGGCTGAATATCACAAGCTGAGGGGCTACATGTCCTAAGGAGGCCTTCTTCTTCGTGCCAATTGCGACAATGCCTTTAATGAGTTGACAGAGCATAAGTATTAAATTATAAACATTGCAAGTGAGTAATCTATAAACTAAATAAATTAAAAATCAACAATGAACCATCAAACTTAAATACATAGGCTATTAAATGAAAGTGATGTATAATAGATAACTCAAGCTTATGAGGCTATTAACTTTGCCCCAAGGAGGGTGAAATAAATCTCATAGCCTTAGTTTAATAAAGAAAATTTTTTTTCAACTTAAATAACCATCAAAATTTAGTAATAAAATACTTGCAGATTTGAGGCTTTCAAACATCTTGCTTAACTCATTTCGGGAAAGCAACAGTGTATTGGATTGACAGCCTTAAATGAATAATCAGAATACTTTAAACAACCAATCAACAATAAACTAGAACAATAGAAATAAATCCTTAAAAATATCTAAAAATTTTAGAAACACTAAAACTAAAACTATAATTTCCTCGGGTTTCAACAAACCAAATTGAACCCTTAGAAAATTTCAAGCAATAATAAATCCAAGGACATATCCAAACCTTATTGCCTATTACACACACTATAAATGACATCTAACTCTACTTTTAGGCTAGGCCATTGTTCCTTTCATGTGCTTTTATATGATGTGAAAGTGATGTATATGTGAATGGGTACTGATTATTATCGTTTGATATGATGAATTTTCTAATGTTTAAGTTGTGATCTTTATCCCATATTTCTTATGATGTGATATGTGATGGGTGTTTAGATTTCCCCAAGGTCATGTGTGATATGGATATTTACCACTAATTAGATTTTTTATAGGTTGTGATGCTTATGCAAGGCTATAATGACCGGGTTAAATAATTATTAAGCTTTAAAATTAATCAAAAATTTTGCAGGTGCTTCATTGCTAAACTAAGCCCCCTTAACTAAATAAAGCATGACAAAGATATAGTTTGCTAAAAAATGAGGAAATGATTATTGTGATGTGATTTTGATTTTTCATATATTCAATTACTTTCCTAACATACAGGAAGTATGTTGAGTCATTTTATTTTTCTAAAATGTAATGTCATTAAAATAAGAGTAGTGAAAGTTTAAAATAAGACATTTTTCCCAAAGATTACGGGTCCAAAGAGGAAAGAACATCCTTTAATGGAGGGTTCTCTTAAATTCGAAACTCTAAAGTATGAACACATAAAGAACCCCAAAGAAAAAAACCAAGATGAAAAAGGAAAATTAAAATGCCAAATTTTAGTACTTACATTATTTTATATGTATAGAATTCAAGTTGTTATTGGCACAACATGGCCACATTTACTTTCAACAGACCCTAGGTTTTATATTAAGTGGAATTTTTCACATGGACTTTTAATGTTTATACTCTTCAAAATTGAGGTATTAACATTATTTGTGTAGTAGAAATAGCCTATTATTCATAGTTTTCTTTCTTGTATGTGCTTATGTTTGAAATTTGCTAGGCTCTCAAGAATAAATTATTCTACTCATAACTAAATAAAAATTTTAAGATAATATAAAAAGATAAACAAATTTTTAGAAGTATTTTATAGATCATATGGGGTCCCATGCAATCATATCATTTCATCTTTCCTTATTCAAGAACCTCCTCGCCTACGAGTGAATCGAAACCTCCCAAATTATGAGAGGGTTATACTCTTTTAGGAAAAAATATATATATATTTTAAGCCTTTTTTTAAAACTTCTAAGTATTCTGATTTCATTTATATTCAAATAATATACATTTTATTAGAAATAAATTAAAATAATTAAAATTTAATTGTATTAGGTTGAAAAGTAAAATACCATTTATATGTGCAAGGCCACATATGATTTTCTATAGATGTGGTCTCTAAATTTTAAGAACTTGAATAATAACTTACCCATCTTTCATTAAGATCAGATAGCATGATTTTGAATCGATTAGGTGATTTAGCCAGATTTCCACTCTAGGAGATGTAAGTTTAGATGCACTTCCTTGGAATAGGTTTGGGTTATTATTGTACAATGCCAAATTTAGATCTTGGTTATGAGGCAGACCTTAAATCAAAAGTCCTCGCCCTCTTGGAATTTAATTCAAAATATCTAATAAATTACTTACTGAAATATAACATGTTCTCTCTAAAATATTAAAGCCAAATATAGTATAGTTTTGAGTGCTACTAGGAGGTCCCAAAATCTTAAAGTGCTCCCTACTCTTAAATTATTTTGCGTCTAAAAAAACTATTCCAAATTGACCCAATCCCCTTTAAAAAATTTTTACCTCTCATCCTTGTCTTAATAATTAAAATCCAAAAAAATATTTACTGCAAGCTTAATCGATATTAACTTAAGAGAATTAATTTTTCCTAAGAAGTGATTAATATAAAGGCTTGTCTTTATGGGGAACTAATAACTCAAGAATAAAATAAACCCTATCTTATTCTCATATGATAGGGGAAAAAATATAGGAACATAGATGATTTTACAGAAACACATTATTGTATCCAAATCACATCGTGCAATATCATTTTCACTTTTAAGATGATTTGATAATATTATTGTTATATTTGATAATAGAAATAGGAAATTTTTAAAATCTTCATTTTCATCATTAAATACTATTTTGATATGACATTTCTATCTTCCAAGATGGTGAGTTATTCTTTTATTTATATTTACTAATGAAAGTTAATGATTTTTAAAATCTTATTTTTTTTGCATTTAAATCCATTGTAGAATAATTTGTCTATTTATGCAGATAATATTTTATTCTCAATGTTATATTAGATCGATAAAAAGAGCACCCAAAAACAATATAAATTTTAAACTAAAATTTAATTTCTCATAAGATTAAGGAAGGTCATGTAATAGACTTAACTCAGCTTCTATTAGATCAATTAAATATAAATGTTGAATAGATCTCCAAGATGAAGAAGAAAAAATAAGAAATGTTGGATAATGTGGATCTTATGCAGAGTAAAGAGTCTCCTTCATTAAATACACAGATAGAGTCACCTCCAGATGATTCTATAGATAAATAGTGAAAATAAAGAAATCAGCAATGAGGAAGAAGAGAGTAAACCAGTAAAACTAGAAAGAGAACCTATTCACTCTATCGACAAAAGCAGATGGTAGAATAATAACTTAAGGTGACATTAGCACTGTCTCAAACAACCTTGTCTGTTCTATGTGGTAGAACATACCTGGAGGAATACATCTTGTCACATATTTAAAAGAATTTTTGCCACCATCATTCAAAAACATCTAGGGCTTTAGTAATACCAAATAACATCTTGCATAGTTTACAGCTAACTATTGCAATGCTAGAGTAAGTAATGCTTTCTTATTATGGTAGTTTGTCAAAAGTTTATCCAACATTGCATTCAATGGGTAAGTTAAACTGCCTAATGGGTTAGTTTAGACCTTCAATAAATTAGAAACTCTATTCAGTAAAAATTTTGCCAGACCAAAACACCACACACCGTCAGGGATTTGGTTGTAAAGAAATAAAAATTGGATGAGAGTTTAGTAGATTACATCCTAAGAACGAGAAATCATAACATGAGGTGTGAGCTGGAGTTACAAGAATGACAGGCAATATAATTCTTAAAAAATATTCATGGCCTAGTAGCCTTTATGTTAAATGGATTCACAATTAAAACTATCAAGAAATTGTTAAGTAAAGCTTCTAATCTCCAAGAGGAAGCTTCTCTATTATCTTTCTTAAAAAATCAATCTTTATCATATATAAAGAAGTTAAAGCCTCAAAAGGTTTTAAAAAAGAAAATTAAGCTAAGTGTCTATAGTTGATAAAGATAAACACTTGATATAGATTCAACTAGAGATTCCAACCCATCCTTCCCAAAATTAGCAGTACAGTAGACTATAAAATAATCAATAGTTCAGACCTTGATCTAACTCTACTCCAGAAGAGAATAGATAGAAGTTCAAAGCATTTTAAAAAATATACCCATTTAAAAGATAAGCTATTAAAAGGATCTTCAAAAATCATTTGAAAATTTTAAAAATTATTAATGGCGAGCCTTCTACACCCTTTCCTTCTTTAAAACCTGATAATAGATGAGATATTATATTATCCCACTCTACTAAAAGAATCCTAAAAAAAATTTATCATTAATCTTTCTATGAATACCCAAGAGTACAGAGTCCCATCAAGGTCGATCTGTTAGCTCTTAAAGAAGCTCATGATAAAACTCTGATTGAAGAGTCCGCAAAAGTGTGAGTTGATACAACTTTTATAGTCTCAAAGGAAAATGATAAAAGTAAAGTGAAGTTGCATATGATAAAATAGTAATTTTTGCTGATGAAGAACCTAAATCCCTTACGGCACTAACAATGCGACTTTTATTTTATCCCATATGAAACTAAGAAAGTAATGAAAAGGATTCCCTATATATCTTATTTATTTCTATCAATGATGATTCATTTAAAAATTCAAATAGTAAAGAGCATAATGTGTAGGAAATACAAATGAATTTAAATGAATTAAAAGAATATGATCAGTACTTGTCTGATAATGATGCCCACATTCTCAATGTTAAATTTGATCCTATGAATATTAAAAAAGAGATGTATGTTTAACATAGTTTACTAGACCAAAATTCAAAGTTAATCAATGAAGTCAATTATCCTATTGGCACTTCTTTTTAAGTAGTTCAAGTAAATCTTCATAGTGATAAAGCTCTTCCTCTAGAAGCTATAGCCACTATAAAGGAAAACAAGTTGTAGATAATCCTGAAACTTCAAATAAACCTAACATAGTTCAATTTTCAGATACAATTAACCCAAAAGTTTCCAAAGTAAACTACAATTTTTTAGTTCATATGTGAAATTGAGTATTTATGATGCTCTGATTCTTTCCAAAGAAATATGGGAGACTTTAATAAAAGCTTTGCTTGATCAAGAGATTTTTATATCTCAGCTAATTTCAACACATTCTAAAGTAGCGTTATACTTCAAAGAGGTTCTAGGATTCACATTCTTAGATGAAGATTTGTTCTTTGGAGCTACATGTGACGCCCCAATATTTAACTTGGAAGAATTATTCTTTAATCCATTAAACCATCAACAAGCAGAGCTATCTATAGTCATCAATAAGTATTAAAGAGTCTAACAAAAATTTAATAATTTAAATCATCATGGAAATATTTCTATTCATTCCAAAAAGTTCATTTACAATACTCAGGATTTACATAATAATCACGATTCCATCCAGTCCTGAGAATAAAAGAATAACTATAACAAAAAGGAACAAAAACCTAAAGAACTCAGATCAACCTCACACTCTTGTTCCCTTGCCCTGACCTAAAAATATTAATAACATATAATGAGCTTCAAAAAGCCCAGCAGGTCACCAAAAACCTACAACTGAAATCAAAGCACGGTACTGAAATAATATACATGCCAATCAGTCAAATCAACAACAATCACTTGCACATGATCATTGAATCTATGCAGATACGAAAATCAATAAACAATGCATAATCAATAAAATCCATAGTCATCGATAGAAAAATTGGTAAACAGTAGAAAAATCCATAATGCTCAATAAATCAATACATAAGTCAATTCCATAATATCTTAAAACATCGATCAAATCCATAGAGAAAAAGCATCATATTAGTAATATCAATCAAATCAATATTGTATCAATAATATCAATCAAATCATTGAATAAAGAAATCATCTCTAGTCAATAATATCAATCGGTATGAAATCATATAAAACAATCAAATCAATATATCGTAAGAACAGTTAAAATAGAATTAATGCAGTAAATACGTAGTCTATATCACGTGCTCGATGTATCACATGTAGCAGATCAATATTCGGTGTGTCAATGAATCTGTAATATCGATGAATCAATAACATCGGTGTCCATAATATCAATGAATCAATGCAATATCAATATGCATATCAGTATCTGTATCCAGTGACATGTACAGTATTCAATATCAATAAAATCATGCAGTAACAGAAAACCCATAAATTCGTCATTAAATCCATTAATCAATAATCAATTCAATATCAAAAAATCCGTCAATATCAATAAATTTGTACAATAATTAATAAATCCATAAAGAAATCATACGAATAATACTTTACACATGCATTCCAGTATAGTAGTCTTACTTAACAAGTACAATCACTGTCTATTAAGGCATTTTTCAAGGTTAATATCGATGTATCGTTGTATCCGTTGCCTCAATAATAGAGTCATCACTCTTCGCGCGTCGGCCGCCCATCGACATAATCTCCTTATGACTCCCAATCGTTATATCACGTGATCAATAGAGGATAACACCAAACCCTTTTTTTAAGAAAAGCCCATCGGCCCACCATCCTGTACAGATCAATCAATCTCCAACCAACTGTTCAACCAGTCTTTACTTGTCTTTTAGTAATATAATAGTAATTTCAATCATATATCCACATTCATATACATATCATTAATACATTGCAATCACCAAACACAATTTAACTCAATTGAAAAAAATCCTTAAAATATCGTACAGTCGATAGAAATCTCAAACATAGACAAAATACACAGTTTCAAAAAATTACCAAATTACCAAAAATCGAATAAAACAATATTTCAAGACTTTTATCGTACTGAAGCAATATTTTCCAACATCAAGATAATTTTTTATTCGATAAAAATCCCACAGAATTCAAAATATCTGGTGAAAACTTCCCAGAAAATACTCAAATCATGCAAAATTACCATTTCTACAACATACCAAAAGTTATGCAGTAAAAGTTTCGTCAATACAAAGATATGCAAGAATTTCGAAAACGGAAACACAAAACTGAGTAGAAAAATATGAAAATATGAAATCTTCGAAATTAGAAATATGATTTGGATTCCTTACAGTGAAACAAACAATTCTTTCAACAGTGGCGTTGGACAAAAATCGCACCGCGATCTCCGAAACCAAGCATTTTCCTTCTCTTTCTCTCTCCAGCTTTCTCTCTCTTCAAAAATATCTCAAAATATCTCAAATCGTCTATTTAATGAACTCGATCGTCCCAACGATGTTTTCCATTCGTCCGGGGATGAAACTCTCTGGACACAGATCATACAGACGATGATGGATTTCGTCCCTAGACGAAGCTCTCAGGCAAAAATTCATCCCGAACGAACTCAGGTTTGTCCAGATGAACCTGCATTTTACTCAGTTCGTACAGGCAGTTCGTCTGTATTAACCATACAGATTTTCATAATTTTCTTCAGTTCGTCCCGTACTAAGGTCAGTTCGTACAGACTAACTGCACTAAAAAAATGAAATTCGGAGGGGTTTTACAATCTACCCACCTTAAGAAAAATGTCATCCTCGACATTTCCCTTAAGGGTTTGATCATAAAATTGACATAAAACAAATCCATCCAAACAAAACTTAAATCAAATCGAATTAAAATCAAAACCATCAAAAATCATACAGTCATACAGTTTATTCAATCACATGTCATTCATTATGCATGATATGTCAAGTCAATCAATTAGTCAAATAAATTTCTTACCAGTAAAATTTTGAGGTTGTTGTTGATCTTCATAATGCTATAAACTGTATACATGTGGCATCACTTGAGTAGGTTCCGTAGATCACGGAGCAACGGTTTCCCTCTGACTATCACTAACAGCTCTATCATTCATCATATTCATTGATCTTTCATTATATGCTCTTGATCTGACAGTCCTCTGTCTTTCTGTACGTCCAAACTATCTTGTACCAGAATCAGTTCCTCCTCCAATTTCCTTCTGAGGATAATTTGCTGCTCTATGTCCTTGCTGTCCACAGTGAAAACATTGTCCCTTCAATAAGTAATACAGACCTGCATGTCGTCGACCACAATGAATGCACTCGTTGTAGCTGCCAGGAGATGTTACCGATGCAGATCCCTTCGAATAACTATACTTGCTTCTCTTATCTCTATCTCTTTCTCTACTTGATTCATCTCTACTTCTCCTGGCGACTTCATATCTCGATGCTGGTGTTGCCAAATCAATTTCTATCAGTCTGGCCCGCTCTACCAACTCAGAAAACTCATGAATCCGTAACAGTACTAGCAGATGTCTTAACTCTTTATTCAATCCTTGCAAAAATCTATAGCATTTTTCTTCAGCAGTGGGGATCAAATGAAAAGCGCACCTAGCAAGAGCGGTAAACTCAGCCTCGTACTACATCACTGTCTTGAATCCTTGCTCCAATTTAATAAAAGCTTCTTGCATTTGTCGTTAGGCTGATGGAGGTACAAACCACATCCTGAACACTGTAGTAAACTCGTCCCAAGTGATCTCAGCATTTGGCTTCCCCTGAAATTTCTCTCTCTATTGTCCAATCCACCATCTCTCTGCTTCTCCTTCAAACAGGAACACAACTAAAGGCACCTTCCGACTTTCCGGACACTGCATGCAGTCAAAGATCTTTTATATCCTCATTATCCAATCTTCAGCAACCTAAGGTTCTACAACTCCTTTAAACAACAGAAGCTTCAACTTATGAAATGTCTGCAAATGCTTATCTACTTCTTCTTTACTTCTAGCTAACTTACTCTGTGCATCTCCCATTACTTGTGCTATAATAATAGCCAACTGCATCATACTTTATGATGGCACTGGAGCAGCGCTATGTTGCTCATTTGGTACATTTGATTCCAGATTATCCATTTAACTTTTCACCTACACAGTTCAGTATAATTTGAATGATACACACATGCAACTATGTATGCAAAATGATGCACTTGAAACTACCCATTCTACCCAACTCTTAATCAAATCCTAAAGCTCTGATAATAATCAATTCTTTCAATAAAACTGCTCTGATATCACTAAATTTGTGACGCCCCAAGATCTAACTTGGAAGAATTATTCTTTAATCCATTAAACCATCAACAAGCAGAGCTATATATAGTCATCAAAAAGTATTAAACAGTCTAATAAAAATTCTATAATTTAAATCATCATGGAAATATTTCTATTAATTCCCAAAAGTTCATTTATAATACTAAGGATTTACACAATAATCATGATTCCATCCAGTCATGAGTACAAAAGAATAATTATAAGAAAAAGGAATAAAAACCTAAAGAACTCAGATCAACCTCACACTCCTGCTCTCTTGCACTAACCTGAAAATATTAACCACATATAATGAGCTTCAAAAAGCCCAGCAGGTCACCAAAAACCTACAACTGAAATAAAAGCACGGTACTGAAATAATATACATGCCAATCAGTCAAATCAATAATAGTCACTTGCACATGATCATTGAATCTATATAGATACGAAAATTAATAATCAATGCATAATCAATAAAATCCACAGTCATTGGTAGAAGAATCGGTAAACAGTAGAAAAGTCCATAATGCTGAATAAATCAGTACATAAGTCAATTCCATAATATCTTAAAACATCGGTCAAATCCATAGAGAAAAAGCATTGTATGAGTAATATCAGTCAAATCAATATCGTATCAATAATATCAATCAAATCATTGAATAAAGAAATTATCTCCAGTCAATAATATCAATCAGTATGAAATCATATAAAACAATCAAATCAATATATCATAAGAATAGTTAAAATCGAATTAATGCAGTAAATGCGTAGTCTATATCACGTGCTCGGTGTATCGTATGTAGCAGATCAATATTCGGCGTATCAATGAATCAATCGTATCAATGAATCTATAATATTGATGAATCAATAACATCGGTGTCCATAGTATCAATGAATCAATGCAATATCAATATCCATATCAGTATTTGTATCCAGTGACATGTATAATATGCAATATCAATAAAATCATGCAGTAACAGTAAACCCGTAAATCCGTTAGTAAATCCATTCATCAATAATCAATTCAATATCAACAAATCCGCCGATATCAATAAATTCGTACGGTAATTAATAAATCCATAAAGAAATCATACGAACAATACTTTACACATGCATTCCAGTATAGTGGTCATATTTAACAAGTACAACCACTGGCTATTAAGACATTTTTCAAGGTTAATATTGATGTATCATTGTATCTGTTGGCTTAATAATAGAGATGTCACTCTTCCCCCGTCAGCCGCCCGTCGGCATAATCTTCTTATGACTCCCAATCGTTATATCATGTGATCAATAGAGGATAACACCGAACCCTTTTTTTTAAGGAAAGCTCATCGGCCCACCATCCAGTACAGATCAATCAATCTCCAACCAACGGTTTAACTAGTCTTTACTTATCTTTCAGTAATATAACAGTTATTTAAAACATATATCCACATTCATATACATCTCATTAATACATTGAAATCAACAAATGCAATTTAACTCAATTAAAGAAAATCCTTAAAATATCGTACAGTCGACAGAAATCTCAAACAGAGACAAAATACACTGTTTTAGAAAATTAAAAAATTACCAAAAATCAAATAAAATAACATTTCAAGACTTTTATCGTACTAAAGCAATATTTTTCAACATCAAGATAATTTCCAATTCGATAAAAATCCCACAGATTTCAAAATACCCTGTGAAAACTTTCCAGAAAATACTCAAATCGTGCAAAATCATCATTTCTACAACATACCAAAAGTTACTCGGTAAAAGTTTTGTCAATACAAAGATATGCAAGAATTTCGGTAACGGAAACACAAAACTGAGCAAAAAAATGTGAAAATACAAAATCTTCGAAATCAGAAATAGGATTCGGATTCCTTACAGTGAAATAAACAATTCTTTCAACTGCGACGTCGGACGAAAATCGCACCACGGTCTCCGAAACCAAGCCTTTTCCTTCTCTTTCCTTCTCTCTCTCTCCAGCTTTCTCTCTCTTCAAAAATATCTCAAAATATCTCAAATAATCTATTTAATGAACTCGATCATCCCGATGATGTTTTTCATTCGTCCCAGGATGAAACTCTCTGGACACAGATCGTACAGATGATGATGGATTTCGTCCCTAGACGATGCTCTTGGGCAAAAATTCGTCCCGGACGAACTCAGGTTCGTTCAGACGAACCTGCATTTTACTCAGTTCGTACAGGCAGTTCATCTATACTAACCATACAGATTTTCACAATTTTCTTCAGTTCGTCTCGTACTAAGGTCAGTTCGTACAGATTAACTTCACTAAAAAAATAAAATTAGGAGGGGTTTTACACTACAGAACATAATCATCCATTGTATATCTCTATAAATATAAATAACTTTAAATTATGTCATATCCTTATTGATTTGAGTGCATCAATCAACATAATCAGTACTATAATACTTGCTTATTTAAGAGTGGAAATTCACAAAATCAATTATATTAATAAAATGATATTGAGAGTCTTCAATGAAATAGATAAGAGAGCTTTGGGCACAATAACCCTTCTCTTAGAAACTAATAACCTAAAAATTGATGCCAAATTTTATATAATATATTTAAAGACATATTTTAATTTTCACTTGAGTATAGCCTGGCTCCATGAATATATAATGGTGCTCTTCATCATTGTATCAAATACTTTTATAAGGGAGTTGAGCACTATGTTAAAGGTGATTTGTAATAATTTTTAATTTATGAAGTTGGCATTTACAATGATACTTTGTATTATATGCTTAAAGTAAACAATCTTCTCAAAAAACTTTAAACCTGCTAAAGTAGTAGAAGAAAAAAAAGAATGGAAAAGAAGAAGAAACAGAAGAAAAAGAAAAAGAAAAACATTTAGATCTCAAACATGATGTTTGCTAGCATCCTGCTCCTCCTTCACAAAGAGGTTGTAAAATGGCTCAATAATCAAAAGGGGGAGGTAGAGGATTGAAAATTGAAATATTAAAAAAAATGAAAAAGAGGATATATAAATAAAGTCATCTATAATACATATAAATTTTGAATCACACTCAGTGGACAAATCCTATGTTTTTGAGAAAAATTAACAGGCTATAGTGTATAGGAGCTGTATCAAACAACTAAAATTTGAAATTTTTATAAAAGTTGATAGAAAGAAGGATAGAATTCAAAGCTCTAAGGAGGATAACTCATATATGTCTAAGTCACCCATTTTCAACCCCATTAAGCCTCTAGCAGGGTGAAGTTAAAAGTCACATGGAAATTTATTAGACTTTGGTTCAATTTACTATACTTTACAAATTACCTTAGTTTTAAAGTTTGAGATTAATTAACTACATCATAAGCCCACCCTTTCTAGTTTGAGATTGGCTTTCTAAATCTCAAGTACTTTGAGTTGCTCAAAATCTGGTGCTCCTACTCTTCCTTCTTTGACTCTCAGAAATAATTGGTCTAGTTTGAATCACCCAGTTGAATTTCTAAAGAACATCTTTTATATGTAACTTAAAATCCTAAAATGTTTTCACTACTTTAATCAATATTTTTTCACTAGAGATCACCTCTTTTTGGATGTAATTAATCATAACGGTATGGTTTTATTAGGAGCATGTAGTATAGAATAAATTAAATCATATCTTAATCATATTAGATAGGGTTTTCAAAAGAATATCCATTATCTAAACTTTGCAATCCTAAAAATATTATCCACTATTTTAATTTGGTTTATTTTCAAGAGATCACCTCCATGGGGATGTAACTAAACATAAAGGCATGGCTCTTTTAGGAACTTATACCACAAAATAAAATAAACCTTATCTTACTCACATTAGGTAAAGGAAAATCTTTAGGATTATATAAATTTTTCTAAAATTCTATTTTTATTTTTGAATCAATCAAAGAACATCATTTCTATTTTTTGAGAAAGTTCATTACTCTATATGCCATATTTGATAACAAAAATAAATTTTTAAATCAATATTTTTTTCCATAATTAGTTAATTGTCTCCATAAAGTCAAAGGAGGGTTTAATGGTAGGAACTAATAATGTAAAAGAGAAAGAATGCTGAGATAAATCACCATGGAGAAATAACTATGATGTTTAGAGAGTTGTTTTATATGATTGTTTCCTAAAAATTATAATTTTGTAGTGCATAATTTTGAAGAACTATAAAAAATAAATCCCATGAGACTAGCGAGATTACAAATGGTTCAAAATGGCCCTAAAATAAATTAAAATTATTTAAAACCACCTATAAAGGAAAATGTTTTAATTTTAAAGTTTTAGGATTTTTAGGTTAAGCTTGAATTAGTAAAGTTCAAAATAGTTTGATAATAGGTCAAACTTGTGTCAAAAAATTGTATGATCCTGTGATTATACTGTACAAACTATAACGGCTGAATTAATTTTTTAGGATTTTTTGAAGCCCTTTATTTAAGCATTATCTTAAGACTTTTTTAAGAGTCTTTTTTGGCATTCATTGAGTTATTTTGTTCAAAAGAAAGATTGAAGAGAAAGTCAAAAACTTGAGATAGAAGGGGTGGAGTTTGTGAGAGAGGGAGAAGATCCTAGTGGGTTTCAAAGGAGTGTGAGAGGGAGTTCTACATGGTTTCTCTGGCGAAATTGCACCTGAGTTCCTCCATGTGTCAAGATTTTTCTTGAGAGAAGCTTTGGGAAGAAGGTCTCTTTGGTGTCAAAGGACCCAGCTACTTCATCGCATTGGGGAAGATAAAAGAGATTCGAGGTTCTCTACCTTTATCATGAGAGTGAAAAAGGATTCAAGGTTCTCTACCTTCACTAGAAGGGTGAAAAAGGATTTTAGGTTCTCTACCTCACTATGAGGGTGAGAAGATTACAATACTTTGCTACATCAAATTGGTGAAAAGATTTTGTGAGGACTTCTCCACCTAACTATGGGGGCTAAAGGAAAGTCACTAAAGGTTTAGTGCGATACTCAGAGAGAAGGATTCAGAGAGTGGATTTTAGTCATTATTTGATTGAACCACTATAAATTTTGGTGTGCTCATTCTAATTTTTTATTTTTGCATATTACTTTTTTGCTATTTATTTCCTGAAAACTTGTTATTTGAAAATATATGGCTGATGTTATATTAAGTGATTAAATTATCATCACCATTATTGTTATTATTGATAAGTTTATTAGCTTCTACATCGAGTGATCAAATTATTTATTTTAAGTTATTGAAATTTAAAAAAAAATTACTAAATTTTTTTAAAATAACTAATTCACCTGCCTCATGGAGTGATTTGGGCAATTCAATGAGGTCTTAGAACCTCCCCCAGACTTTCAATTGGTATCAGAGTAGGTCTCACAAATAGCATTTTAGAAAACCTTCAGAAAAATAATCCATGGCACACTTTGGAAATATGAACTCCACGGAGGGTTATTCAATAACTTATTCACGACCTTTTGATAATATTCTATTTGATTTTTAGAAAATTTGTACATCTATTTTTTTGCAATCAATTAATTTTTGCATGTTGTATTTAGAACAAAATGGTTATTTTGTATCGTCACATATTATTAATTGAGACAAAACTGATATTCTTTATTGGATGAGTAGATAAAAATAAGTCTTTGCACAACTGAATATTAAATGTTTAAATTGTTTTTTATGTGCACTTAAGTATGAAGATTACATCAGAGTTTTTACTTATACCATTTGTAAGAATATTTCTAATAGACTATGCATTGCACACAAAGGTACTAGTGAAGTTAAATAATCTAGGTTGAACATTTTATTGCATGATTAAGAACTATTTTGCTTGAAATCTAGTAAGATTATATCATACCTGTGCACTAGGTTTACTTAGATAATGACATCACTGCATGCTTTAAGTAGAAACTATCAAACTCTAACAAGGTCAACAAAATTCTACATTGTCTACCTGATAATTTTGATGTCAAAGCCATTTCTATATGTTAATCAAAATACATGAATGTTTATTCTATTGATAATCTGCTTGGCTCACTCATTACCTACAAGCAAAATATGAATAAAAAACTTTTTTGATGCAGGTTATAAGAGAATAGAGAAGACTATAGTGCTAAAGTCCAAAGATATATATAAAAATGGCTTAGGAGATGATTAGAGTGAAGAGATGATGCTAATAACAAGATAATTCAAAAGCCCCTTGAAGCGCAAGCACAAGCATCAACTAAAGTGAAGCAAAGATAAAAATGATAAGTTTTCTTCTAATATTATTTGCCTTGGGTTTAGGAAACAATGACATCTAAAGTTCAAATGCCCTAATTTTAAGAGCCACCTTGTGAAGGAAAAGGGTGAGGATAAGCCAAAAGCAAAGAAGGGAAATGAAAAGAAGCAAAACATATCTTCTCGACATACTTTGCCTCTAACTCATCACAACTGGGGTAAGAAGAGGAGGTAACGAACCTATGCTTAATGGCCAAAAATTTTATTGTTAACTCTAATAAAATATATGTATGTTAAGGTTTATTTTGTGTTTGTTTATCTATTTTCTCAAATTTTTTTAATATATATAATTATATTTTATGCATGATTGTATCTTTTCTATTTTTTATCCTTTTGTGTTATGCTTTTGGTTGTTTTCTTTCCCTTTTTTAAAGTTTTTTTGTTTCATGCATGTAGTTTAATTTCTTTTTTGTGTTGTCTCTCCTTTTTTGGTGATGTCAAAAGAGGGATTAGATATTTAGTTGTATTTGTTCATCTATTATTTAGTTTCAAATTTATTTTTTTTCTTTCTTAAATTAAAAATAAATAAATACTTTCCTTTATTTTTTTAATATAATTAGCTTAGTGAGGGGAAGATTATGAGAAAATAATATTAGTTTGTAAATTCAATCAATAATATTTGTCATCATAAAAAAGGAGGAGATTATTGCAACTCGTGCTCCAAAGTTTATAATTTTGATGATAACAAATATTAGTGATTGCCTCTTTATTTCTCATAGTATTTAGAGTGCATTTTAGTTTGTGTGTATTAATATTTCAAGAACATCATGCTTTAGGGATCAAGATTGGATAAAATAGGATGTGTTGAAAGAGTCTATAATATTCATTTATTAAATTTTTTATTTCTTGAGTCAAGTCTTGTAAGGGTGTATGCTAGCTTGGTGATGTACACTTACACACAAGGGGAGAAAAAATAATTTTAAATATTTTATTTTTTATACATCACATTTTATGATATAGATCATCCTATACAATCTTTCGTTATAGAAATTAATTAAAATATTTCATTTACTTGAGAAAGTTTTTTGAAATATAACTAATTGTATAGTGCAAACACCACATCGTATTGGAAAACCTGTTATAATCAAAAACCCTATCGTTCATTAATATAGACAAAATTTTGAAGTTTAAATATTATTTAATTCATACTGTATGAACATAATCATATTTTATATATGATGTTTAAAATATTTTCTAATTTAATCATGTGATTAATTAATCAAATCTGCATAACATTTTTTTTCTTGATTGTATTATATGATCGACAAAGATGATATTTAGTCATCTCAAGATTCATTCTGGATGAACAGTAATTCAGTTGAACTAATTGTATCGTACTACTATTTATTCATGCAATACGATCTTAATAGATCATACTATACTAAATACTAATCATATTGTGATAACATGCAAAATTGAATTGATCATAATGCATAAACTATACATCATATAATATGAATAGAGAAAATTTGAACTGATCATATTGTATTAACTGGTCATCTTATAGTACTAATAGATCAAATTTTGGGTATCATATCGTACGATCCTACAATTATATTATACGAACTATGACGGGTAAATTGAATTTTTAGGAATTTTTTAAGCCTTCTAGTTAAGCTTTCACATAAAACTTTATAAGAGTCTTTTTGACATTCATTGAGTTATTTTCTTCGAAAGAAAGCTTGAAGAGAGAGCCTAGAACTTGGGAGAAAAAGGGTTAGAGAGGGATAAGATTCTTGTGGGTTTTAATGGAGTGAGAGGAGTTCCATATGGTTACTACAGAAAAATTTCACCTGAGTTCCTTCAAGTGCCTAGGTTTATCTTGAGGGAACCTTTGGAAAGAAGACCTATTTGGTGTCAAAGGATCAGGCTACTCCGACGAACCAAGGAAGGTGAAAGTGATTTGAGGTTCCCTACCATCACACATAGGGTTAAAAAGGATTCCAAGTTCTCTATCTTCACTAGGAGGGTGAAAAAGGATTTCAAGTTCTTTACCTCACTATTACGACGAAATGATTATGGTCATATGTCACACCAGGTTGGTGGAAGAGATTTTGAAAGGGCTTCTCCGCGTAGATGCGGGGACTAAAGGAGAAACACTAAAGTTTTAGTGCAATAGGTGGAGAGGAGTAATCCGGGGAGTGGATATAGTTCATTGTTTGATCGAACCACTATAAAATTTTAGTGTGCTTATTCTAATTTTTATTTTCTACATTTTACTTTTTTGTGATTTATTTTCCTGAAAGTTACATGCTTTAAATATATGGTTTATGTTATGTTGAGATGATTAAATTATCATCACTATTATTGTATTAGCTGATAAGTTTATTAGTTTCCGCATCGGGTGATCAAATTGTTTATTATAAGTTATTAAAATTTTTCAAAAAGATTTTTTTGTGCTAATTTTTTTAAAATATCAAATTCATCCCCACCCCCCCCCCCCCCCCCCAAAAAAAAAAAAAAAAAAATCCAAAAAAAAAAAAAGAGTTAAGCTTGGTAAGTTTTTACTGAGCATAAGCTCGAGCTCATTTACTTTGCTCGAAATCAACTCGCCAAAAATTTTATTGGCCCAAACTTGATTGAAAAACCCGAGCTTGATCGATTGTTGAACTCAATTTTTTTCATTTTAAATTTAAATTGTTACTTTTTTAGGAATTTTTAAAAAAGTTAAATATATTATATAATACTAATTTACATTAATTCATAAATATTTTTTAAGTTAATCAAGTGGCTTAACATGTTTTCCAGCCAAGCCAGACTTAGCTAGAGCTCGAGATCGAACTCGTAGCTCAATATACTTGACTCATTCGCTCGTTAACAAATCGAGCTCGAGACAACTCGGCTCACTTATACCCCTATTTGCATATGCTTGAGCTCAAGCTCATTTACTTTTCGCGCACATTATTATGTCATACTCTCATATAGAATATTATTTATGGCTAAAGAATCCTAATTGAATTTATGCTCCAATCCAATCGTGCAATAATGACTCTTGGTTCCACCAGCACCTTCTTTTCATGGCATACGATACCCCAACAATTACAATGGTCATAATTATCTAATCTCAACTTACAGGTATCAAAGTCAGGGGCCACATGGCCCCATCATCCTTTGTCATCTTCTTCTTTTCATCACCTCGCATGTCGGTAAGTCATAAATTATTGTACCTAATTCTCAGCGTGTTAAACATTTATAATATTGTATCACAGATTATTGCACCTAATTCTCAGCTTGTTAATATTTTTTTTTATTTAAGTTAGAGATTAAATTATTATATAAATATGTTACCATGTTAGAAAAATACATTAAAAAAAATCTATATATAATATATGTAAATAGATAAGAATTTAATGTCATATGTTAAAAACATAAAAGAAAAATAACTTTGTATGAAATGATCATAGGGCTACTCATTGAGAAAATTCTTTTCAGAATATTATATATTTGAATCACATACTTTATGATTTATTTCTCCATCCCAACCAAAAAGCAGCCTGTTATTTACGGCAAATTATTGCATCCGGCCACCTGACAGAGAGATCCGATCGGATCTCTCTCTGTCTGCAGTAAAAGCACAGGTACTGTAACATACATGCGCTTTACTATAGACAGAGAGAGATCTGAACGGATCTCTGTCAGGTGACCATATGCAATAATTTGCCGTTATTTACAAGCTATTGGTCAGGTTGCAAGTTAGGTCCAGTTGTTTGTTCTCTGCCATCACTCAATTATTTGAGACTGATCTCCTCCACAACATAGATCCCTTCCATTTCGTTTTTTGTTTCTCTTTTTCTTCAATGGAGGATATGCTTATGTTGCAGCTAAGATGAAGAGGTTTTTGTAGAAATTAAGATGGAAATGCTTTCAGAACTCAGTTCCAGATGATTATTTTGCTGACAAGTTTAAAAGATATTTCTACAAATTAAGATGGAAATGCTTTCAGAGCCGAGCTCCAAGGAAGGGGATGAGCAGTTGAAGCCTGAATACAAGCATAAACAGTCATCACTTAACCTTCGGGGCCTCTCCAAGCTCATACTTCCTCCCCTTGGTGTTGCAGGCTACAATCAGAGCTCGTCTGGAGATCTATGCAAAAATATTATTTCACCGTTAGATTCAAAATATAGGTAAGAAGAAGGTTTCTCTGCTCGAGTAGTATTTCAGTATGTTTCCTGCAGTTTTTATATTAAGTGTTATAACTCATGTGGACCATTATTTGAGTTCAAAATGTAAAGAATATTTTTAAGGAGCAACAGGGATGCAATTATTTAGCTTTTGAGCTAAGCTAGAAGAGAATTGATCTGTAAATCAATACTGGCAGGTGCTGGGAAACATTTATGGTGATATTGGTGGCTTACTCTGCGTGGGTTTACCCCTTTGAAGTTGCCTTTATGGAAGCAGTTGCAAAAGGTGGTCTTTGCATTGCTGATACCATGGTGGATCTCTTCTTCGCAATCGACATAGTTCTGACGTTCTTTTTGGGTTACATCGACTCGAGAACGCAGATGCTTGTTTGTGAACCTAAGAAAATTGCCATCAGGTTTGTCTTCATGAAACAAATTGGTAGCTTAAATTTTTTTCTCATTTATTTTACAAATCATTACTCGTTTCAAAACATTAGCAGTGGATGGTAATAATACTGTAGTATGGTAATAAAGCCTTTGGACATTAATTTTTCACTTTTTAAAGAAATTTTTATTATAAAAAATTGTTGTAGAAATCAGTAAGAAAACGGTCTCATACAAAGCTTAAATCTTTCAGTTTTTCTATGTTAAATTGATTGCTCTTCTATTCAACCCTTCATAACATAAGGTCATCATCTACTACTACCAATATGTGTTCAGTTTCATTGAAATTAATTATATTGCAATCCGCACATAATGCATTAAATAAGTTTAGGCATCAAATGCAGTATGGATGTTCAAAGTTTACTGTTTGAAATTAGGAGCGATTTTCTTACAGCTGGCCTTGTTTTCAAACTTCAAATCCTTAACCATACAAATTGGATTGACCGGCAAGAATTGAAACTGCGGGATTTGCTTCAGTCCATTTCAAGGATAAGAAATGCAAATTTTTATTAAGGAAAATATAAAGTTTTAATTGATAAATGGACAGTACAAGAATTAGGCTAAGCCTAACCTAAATTAACAAAAGAAAAGACAATACAGTAAAATAAAAAAATGGGTTACCCTCAGCACACTTAACCCTTTTGATAGTACAATAACAACAACAACAGCAAGCCTTTATCCCACTACGTGGGGTCGGTTATATGAATCCTTTTTCTCCTTTGTGTCCTATTAAAAGTCAAATCCTCGTTTAAATATAATAAAGAAAGATAATTTCTAATATTTTCTAACCAAGTCTTTTTAGGACTGCCTCTATTTTTCTTAACATAAATCTAATACCTCTACTTTCCTAACCGGGTCATCGGAAGGCTGTTGTTTTATGTGACCAAACCATCTAAGGTGACTCTCTCTAATCTTATCTTCTATTGGAGCAACTCCAACCTTTTCACGTATATGCTCATTTCATATCCTATCTCTAAGGGTAAAGTCACTCATACACCAGAGCATCCTCATCTCTGCCACGCTTAACTTAGTATTATGCTTCTCTTTTAATGGACAACATTCGGAACCATAAAGCATTGCAGGCCTCACCACTATCTTATATAATTTTCCCTTAAGTTTGAGGGGTACTTTTTTATCGCACAATAAGCCCGATTGCATTCCTCCACTTCAACCATCCAACTTGAATTCTGCTGATAATATCCCCATCTATTTCACTATCACTCTGAACAATAGATTCAAGATATATAAAACGTGTACTCTTATTAATGACTTGATTGCCCAAAGTCACAATCCCTTCACTAGGTCTATTTCTACTAAAATTACACTACATATATTCCATTTTAGATCTACTCAAGCGAAAGCCTTTAGACTCTAAGGTTGACCACCATAATTCAAGTTTACCTTCAACTCCCTCTCTAGTCTTATCAACAAGAAGAATATCATCAGCAAAAAGCATACACCAAGGTACATCGAATTACAAAGGTCTAGTGAAAACATCCATGACTAAAGCAAAAAGATATGGGCTTAAGGCTTATCCTTGATGTCCCAACCAAAATAGGGAAATACTTGGTCAAACCACCTTTTGTTTGAACACAAGTAATAGCCCCTACATACATGTCTTTAATTATTTGAATATATGTGGTATTAACTCCTTTCCTTTCTAGAATACTCCATAGCACTTCTCTTGGAACATTATCATATGCATTTTACAAATACTGTAGTATGGTAATAAAGCCTTTGGACATTAATTTTTCACTTTTTAAAGAAATTTTTATTATAAAAAATTGTTGTAGAAATCAGTAAGAAAACGGTCTCATACAAAGCTTAAATCTTTCAGTTTTTCTATGTTAAATTGATTGCTCTTCTATTCAACCCTTCATAACATAAGGTCATCATCTACTACTACCAATATGTGTTCAGTTTCATTGAAATTAATTATATTGCAATCCGCACATAATGCATTAAATAAGTTTAGGCATCAAATGCAGTATGGATGTTCAAAGTTTACTGTTTGAAATTAGGAGCGATTTTCTTACAGCTGGCCTTGTTTTCAAACTTCAAATCCTTAACCATACAAATTGGATTGACCGGCAAGAATTGAAACTGCGGGATTTGCTTCAGTCCATTTCAAGGATAAGAAATGCAAATTTTTATTAAGGAAAATATAAAGTTTTAATTGATAAATGGACAGTACAAGAATTAGGCTAAGCCTAACCTAAATTAACAAAAGAAAAGACAATACAGTAAAATAAAAAAATGGGTTACCCTCAGCACACTTAACCCTTTTGATAGTACAATAACAACAACAACAGCAAGCCTTTATCCCACTACGTGGGGTCGGTTATATGAATCCTTTTTCTCCTTTGTGTCCTATTAAAAGTCAAATCCTCGTTTAAATATAATAAAGAAAGATAATTTCTAATATTTTCTAACCAAGTCTTTTTAGGACTGCCTCTATTTTTCTTAACATAAATCTAATACCTCTACTTTCCTAACCGGGTCATCGGAAGGCTGTTGTTTTATGTGACCAAACCATCTAAGGTGACTCTCTCTAATCTTATCTTCTATTGGAGCAACTCCAACCTTTTCACGTATATGCTCATTTCATATCCTATCTCTAAGGGTAAAGTCACTCATACACCAGAGCATCCTCATCTCTGCCACGCTTAACTTAGTATTATGCTTCTCTTTTAATGGACAACATTCGGAACCATAAAGCATTGCAGGCCTCACCACTATCTTATATAATTTTCCCTTAAGTTTGAGGGGTACTTTTTTATCGCACAATAAGCCCGATTGCATTCCTCCACTTCAACCATCCAACTTGAATTCTGCTGATAATATCCCCATCTATTTCACTATCACTCTGAACAATAGATTCAAGATATATAAAACGTGTACTCTTATTAATGACTTGATTGCCCAAAGTCACAATCCCTTCACTAGGTCTATTTCTACTAAAATTACACTACATATATTCCATTTTAGATCTACTCAAGCGAAAGCCTTTAGACTCTAAGGTTGACCACCATAATTCAAGTTTACCTTCAACTCCCTCTCTAGTCTTATCAACAAGAAGAATATCATCAGCAAAAAGCATACACCAAGGTACATCGAATTACAAAGGTCTAGTGAAAACATCCATGACTAAAGCAAAAAGATATGGGCTTAAGGCTTATCCTTGATGTCCCAACCAAAATAGGGAAATACTTGGTCAAACCACCTTTTGTTTGAACACAAGTAATAGCCCCTACATACATGTCTTTAATTATTTGAATATATGTGGTATTAACTCCTTTCCTTTCTAGAATACTCCATAGCACTTCTCTTGGAACATTATCATATGCTTTTTTCTAAATAAATAAATATCATATGTAGATCCTCTTTATTTTCTCTATATTTCTCCCTCAAAACCCTTAATAAATGTATGGCTTCCAAAGTCGACCTACCCGACATGAATCCAAATTGATTTTGAGAAACATTAGTAACACGCTGCAACCTATGCTCCATAACTCGCTCCCATAGTTTTAAAGTATGACACATTAACTTAATTACTCTATAATTCGCACAATCTTGTGCATCACCTTTATTCCTAAAAGTAGGAATTAACACACTCATTCTCCACTCATTTGGCATCTTTTTAGTCTTCAAAATAGTATTAAGAAGTTTAGTAAGCCATGAAATTCCTTCATCTCCTAAGCATTTCCACACCTCTATTGGAATATCATCATGTCCAATAACTTTTCCACCCTTCATTTTCTTTAAAGCCTCTTTAACTTCAGTTTTACTAATATGCCAATAAAAATAGAAATCTTTATTTTCATTTAGGGTGCTAAGGTCATTACAGTTAATCGTATTTTCACATTCTTCATTAAAAAGTTTAGAAAAATATCTCATCCACCTTCGTTGAATATCATCTTCTAAGAAAAGTACTTTTTGATCTTCATCCTTAATACAATTCACTTGAACTAAATCCTTACTACTCCTATCTCTTTGTTTGACAACATTAATTTAAAGAAATTGCATACAATTGCTTGGAAAGATACCTTCTTGCCCAAGATGTATAGTGGTTTGGATATTCCTTCTATTGAATCTCTCTACCATGCTTTCTTTGCTTCCCTTATCTAGAGGTTCCTTTACTCCAACAATTTGTAGTTTGACTGGTGGCCTCAAAAGTATTGTTCTCTCTGGAAAAATCATACTTCTCATTGCTCTCGCTACTGGAACCTTTTGTGCAATACTGCTGGGAACATCAAGAATTGTATCTCTTTTACTGTCCATCCTTACAGCATCCTTTCATTACTTTGGGACCCCTGGTGTGATTGTCTCTCTATTGCTAAGATGTTAGGTAACTGTATCACTGATCACGGTTTCTCTGAGCTTCAGAACTGGGAAGTTTCTAAGGTCCATGTTCAATCTACACGGTCACTACCTGCTTGTTTTGATAGTGCTGCTACAAAAATAATCCAAGCTATTAATATTGAGCAACAATTCTCTTCTCATTTTTGGCTGGGATCTCAAAAACCGATGTTTGAAAACTTTCACTCACAACATTTCTCCTCTCTTCATACCATATCTTGGCACATATTCATCTAGTTTAAAAATTCGGCTCTTCATTTTTCTGCTTTTGCTTGGTTAGCCTTTAAAGGTGGTCGTAAAACTTCTGATGTTCTTGCTTCCCGAGGGATTCACACAAATAATAGGTGTTGCTTTTATTTCTCTGAGCCGGAGTCTCACAGCCACTTTTTCTTTGAATGAAATTTTACTTTCAAAATTATTTAAGGCTTTATTCCCTGGCTGGGTGATTTCCTTTTAAGGCCGAACCTCCACCAAGTTTTTGAGAGCATTTATGATCAAGGGATTTCTGGTTACCATCTTAGCTACTTTATGTTAAGTTCTTGTGTTGTTATCTATCATTTTTGGAGGGCAAGGAATGAATGTTTCTTTGGAGGCACTTATGATTACCAAGAAACACTGTTTGCTAAAATTAAAAAGGCCATTTCCTGCAAAGTTTCTTCATGGAAATATCTTCAAACTGCTGCTCTGGGGTTTGAGGTGAGAAGAATATTCATGTGAGAGAGTAATGGTTGATATTATTTATGAGGCTTGTTCTTTGATTGCATGATGAGTAAGGTTTGAATTGTGCAATTCTATATTGAGGTGATTTTTTTTTTTTGTGAGGAAAGGCAAACACCTCAAGGAATTTTGAGGTGTAATCCTTAGAAAAAAAATTAAATTAATAAAAAATATGAAATAATCAGCGATATACTAAAATTAATGTAAAAAGGTAAATTACAATCATAGAAGTTAAAGTAAGATCCTAGACCAATAGAAAAGCTATAAGCATTAAATCATAAGTTTCAACCCCACTCTTAATTGAATTTAAAAATATAGTCTAATATCATAATTTATGAACCCAAAGGTATCCACCATTTCATCAGTTTGTAGGTCTTCATAAGAATCATCACCATGATAGCAGGGTTGACATGTGGATTACTTGTGGTGTGGAAGTGTGTAGCTCCTTGCAACCATTATTTTAAGGGAAACCCATAGAGAGCCTACGCATTGATTAAAATAAAGGTTACAAAGTCCTTAAAGGGACCTTGAACTCCCTATTGCTCCAAGGAGATACAAAAAAAATAAAAATAAAATCTAAGAGCTCAAGGTCCCTACTAAGCACAAGTACAAAATTTTGAGAATATCAAAAGATTGTCATTAGCCCCCCTTCTCGTTCAAAAATTCAAAATCCAAAAAACCTGCACTATAAGTAACATGCAAGAAAATAATCACAAAAATAACAAGAACAATATGCTCCTTTATAAAGTTATCCAGAATTAACCTGAAAATGATTAAATTCATCCATGGCCAGCTGAAAAAGCAAAACAACCAGAAAGTACAAAAGAAACCTTCCCAAAAGTTTTTTAATTTATTTATTCTTTTTTAATGAAATAGGTGCATATTTACAACATATGACTTATAAATTAATTTGAGACTTTAGGATTATAAATTAGAAGAACCTAACATCATCAATTTGAAGTTTCCCCCCCAGCAAAAATGCTTTGAGGTGTGGCTTTAGGCTTGCCTCACAGAATTGAGCCATACACCTCAACTGGTCTACATGAGGTTTATAACTCAACACCTTTTTCTATGAGACTTGGGTTGAGGCATGGCTCGCTAAGTGTTTTTTCTATTTGTATATTATGATCATGGCTTATTTGTTTTTAGTATATTAGATAATCTACCATCTTTAGTAAATGTAGGCTTGGTTGAGAAAATTTATGGAAAGCTTGGTGTGTTTGTTTCTCGTACTATATCTCTTTGGAGTTTTTCTATTTCACATTAATCTAAATTTTGGAGATGCTTCACTTCAAGTCATTTGACACCTTGATATAATAAATATCTATTTTAACCATTTGAAGAGAGATTGAACCTATATTTCTCAAAAATCTTAATCACACATAATGTTTGAATTCACCACATTGGTTTTTCATCCCTCTTAAAAAAATGTTTATTAATATCAAGGTCCTGGACCAAGAGCATACTTAATGATGTGAATCCATCATGGAGTGACTCAGTCATCAACTTGTGCTCAACCATGATAAATACTAGAAATAATCCACGGGAGCCACAAATATCATGATCAATTTGTTCTCAATTAAGACATCAATTTAATATTCATAATTAGGGAATTAAAATTAAAATGAGGGACAAAGTTGTATTAAATACACAAATGGTTTTTTATTTTTCAACAACAAATATTAATTTTATAAATGACTGCTAACCACTTTATAATTTGACTGGCATATTCTTTTTTTGACATTGAATCTTTGAGGTTAAATTCAAACTATCACATGCTACAAAATGATCAAGAAAACTATAGATCTCAAATTATAAGAGCATCTATTATCAATCAAAAAGATCCTCCAACTATTCCTCATCACCCAAACATATGTGACTATGAAGGATACATAAATTGTTATACGAAAAAAATAATAAATAAATACTATAGTTCCTTATAAAATACCTATAAAATGCTATGCACTACTCGAGACGCATGTATCCACCAAATTGGCTGAAGGAGAATGTGGCTGAAAGGCTTCGATGAGTTATTTTTGGGTGTCCAGTAGTGTTGAATGGATGAGGGTGAGTGTCCTCGAGTAAGTCTAAGGGTGAATACTAAGATGTTAGGGGTCGAATGTTTGGCCTACGTGCTAACATTACGAATGACTTGCATGAGGAATCTTGCATAACTTGAAAATTTTCTTATTCTACAAGGCCCCCATGAGATACACCATGGACACTCACAATGGATTATAGACAGGTAGGTTGATAGATGGTTCAGACCCCTTCTAGATATGTGTAACACAAATAAACTCCTCCACCTTTGCTATTGTTGGCCTTGTAATCCTTAGTGGCCAAGCTTACTTAGGTGTTTTGTGTATTCAATGTAACATCAATCTCTAGATAGATTTGATCTCATGTTCATCCTATCATTGGGATGAATTATTTCACTTTCATATTCTCATTGTTTCTCTCCCAGCAGTGAATTCATAAGGATGAGTGGCTAAGGAGGACTCGGCCACTTTATTGTACTCATTAGAATTTGCATGGCCTTTGGCTAGGTCCAATAGCTATGCAAGCATCCTCAACTATTGCAACTTAAGTGCATAGATAAATGGACACTCTTTTAATCCTTGTGATAATGCGAGCTGGAAAACTATAGGCTCTAAGTCATTTATATGCATCATTTGTCTCTGAAATCTCACTATAAATCTCTTTAGTCACTCCCCTGGTTCCTACCTCATCTTTAATAGAGCTTGTGATCACTTTTAGGGTATTTAGGTACTAGGAAACTAAGGAACAAACATTAGTTTAAATTTTGATAACGAGGAGATCATTCCTAGTTGTAGGTGAGTTAACACCTAAGTTTCGACTCCTTAAATATCACATAAAGAAGATGCAATACTTAAGAGCGTTGTCAATATTAAGCAAAGAAGATATTAATTCAAAGGTATCCACATGGTCAATTGGATCCGTTTTTCCCTAGTAGGATTCCAAGTGTAGCACTTCTAAATTAGAAGGCAGCTTAACTTTCATGATCACCCCAAAGAAGGCATTGGTAAGTTCAAGCTCATCATTCTGGTTCACCTTATTGGTGGCCTATAGTTTTTCACTCATCAGCATGCAAATGTAATCAAGAATTGGTGTTGAGTTTGATGCTTTATCTTTTGGCAACTTGGTGAGCTACCAAATCAAAAGAACATTTAGGGGCGCTGTCACCTTACACTCACACTTGGAGGTCACCTAGGGCATCTTGAATAGCCTTTATAATCCTTTTCTCAATTTCTAGCAGGTCATGGTGAGTGGTGTAGTCATCATTCTTCATGTTCAAGGAAGAGAGATAACTCACTCCTCTCCAAAGGACTCTGTCTTAAGTAAAAATATCTCTACCAGCTCACTTACTTAACACACCTATTGTATTGAAAGAATTAGATTAGGCTATTTAAATCAAATCCTATTTTTTAACTTTAAACAAACTAATTATAGAGTACAAAGTATCTATCATACTATTTGATTAGTTTAATAGATGATTATGACTAGTTGAATCATATCAAGGATCCCCTAAGATGAACCAATGTTCATCCACCAATTATTATGTTAGATCATTATGAACAACTTGGATCATACGATATAAGCTCCAATTAGGATTTGATCCTGATTTGATTGTTTTATCAATAATCTGAATTAGGCAAGTTCTTTAATTCTTGTACGATATAATTAGTTTGAAATTAGATTTCAAATTTCAAAATTTTATATTTTGGAAATCTTGAATTTTGAGCAGGTATTTTTTAAAATAATTGATCATCATATATGATTAGTTATGTTGTATTTTAATTTAATTAAATAGTTAAGGTAACTCCTGAAATAGCTAATCTAATAGTACAATTAGGATTATACAATATAATTTTACCAAAGAATTCAAGTGTTTAACTTTCATGCCCATTCATGAGAGAGTGCTCAGTTATCTTGCCAACATATACCTAAGTACATAATGACTCAAGAACAAAAATTATTGACTTTTATTACAAATTTGACAAGACTCAATACTATACATTCTTGAGTTCTCATTTTTTTACTTGACTCGTTATATGTTGTAATTGGAATGTCACTAGCACATAAAGAAAGACTATATATAATGTTCAAAATAATAAGTGATATAACTAATAATATTTGTAATCATCAAAACATCTGGTAAGTCTCATGTATTTCTTTCTCCATTGTCTAACCCACCCCCACACAACTTTACCTTCAAGCAGAAATACTACTAGAGGCACCTTTCTATTCTTGGGACACTATATGATGTCAAAGATCTATTCTATTATTAATAGTCAATAGGGGTTAAACACTGTCAAGCTACTTAAGAGCTAGCTCAAGCTTGACTTATTAATGAGCTTGCGAGTCTAGTTTATCAAGCTTTGAGTTCAAGATCGAGCAAAATTTTTAGCTTTAGATCAAGCTATAATTTTAGCATAATGGATTATCAAGCTCAAGTTTGATCCTAAAAATACTCAGTTCGATTACTCTTCAAGTGGCTTGAGCCTAAAATCAACCAAAATTGCATAACAATGAAAGGCGAATAGGAAGGCAGAATCATGAAGCGGGTTGGGATGTGGAAGCTGGCTCAGATGAAAATGACAGGCTTGAACAAGGATGACGGGCTCAGATGTGGATGGAGGGTTTGTATGCAAAAGGTAGGCATAGACATGGATTGTGGGCTCGGAGGTGGAAGGTAGGTACAAACACATAAGGTGGGCTCAAATGGTGAATCGTAGAATCTAGTCACCTGACAAGCTCATTTTAATGGTATGAGCTGAGCTTGTGTCTTCCTTTTGATCTAGATTTAAGTTTGAGCTTAAGTTTGAGCTCAAAATTTGGCTTACGAGTTGAATTATAGTTAGGTTTGGTCTGACTCGAGCTCAACTCAACTCAGTTGCACCCTAAATAGTCTATCTTTTGCTACTTTTGGATTTATATCTCCCTTGAATAATTGGGTCATCAACTTATCAAATATCTAAATATGTTTATATTTCACATTTTCCTTATTCTCGGCCTACTTACTTAGGACATCACTCATTAACTATGCTATTAGAATGGAAAATTGCATCATGCTATTAGAATTCACTGGAGCTATGATGGGGGTACGTGACTGCATGCAAATTATGATTTTGTTATGGGTTTAAATATGTAATACCCACTAAATATACAAGTATGCATGTCAATCAATTAATAAGGTGATTGAGAGAGTGTTGATCCAATGAGGAAGTGTTATGCTGATATACAAACTAACTAGTATCGTCTGCTACAACTACAATGTTTATCTTATTGAATGAAAATATGAGTTATGATTATATCTCTACTATGGAATGTAAAAGGAAAGATAAAATATTTAGGATTAATAATTGTTAATTACTTAAATTTTCCCAAGTAGACCTTCTATGTTTGATGTGGATCAAAGCATAAGCATCCTTAGATCTCTACTGAGCTTGTAGGGATGTAAATAGAGGTTTATGGCCTTCCTACAATTATTGTATCTCTATAAAACCTAGAACACTAAACAACCTATACTTACTAATGCAAGAGTTTCATTCCAATACTCCTAATTATTCCAATATTTCTCCATTGTGGCAATATATCACGCTAAATTTTAACTACACATATGACAATTGTATGCATTATATTAAGAATGCGAGATATTGTAAATATTTATTATTCATTCAAATCATAAGAGTCTCCATTAGTACTTATAAAAGATTTGCATTATTAGCCCAAAACTAGGGAATTATTCAAACATGGAATGTAAAGAAAATAAATTCAATTTTGCTTGCTTGCATAAAAGAGAAAATATATGAGTAAAGTTACTTCATAAGTCACCTAAATAGTATAAATTTACTCTCCACACTCATTTCACCTCTAAATATCTGATTTCTTATAAAGAGATGGACTAACAATTCTTAAATGTAGTATCCTTCTCTCCCCTAGCCTCCCTTAGACTTTACTTTTAGGGGGTAATATAGTCTAGAATTTACTATAGAGAATTATTACATAACTCCCAAAAAAATGAATTGAGAAACTACTTATATTGGTACAAAAATGGACTCGGGCATCATGGCGTTTGACATGGTGGTGCTGTGACATTATAAAATAAACTAGCACCTCAGTACTACTGGGCTTATTGCGTTGTAGTTTTGGATTGATTTGGTGCATCTAATGGATGAATTGATGTGTCTCTTTGCTAATTCAATGAAATAGCATATTCCATCAACTGCTCCACCATGGTGCTCTAGAAGTTTAGCACCGCAGTGCTTGAATGTGTAATCTAAAGCTGCAGCATTATGAAGTTCAGCTCTCCGGTGCTCAAAATCTTAAGACTCGAGTGATACGACACTAATTTCTTACATTGTAGCATTATGAAGTGCAGAAATGCTAACCATAGCTTTATTGGGGTACAAAATTAAGTGTAATTTTTCTTGAGGCTCTAACACTGATCTGGCACTAGGGCATTATAGATGATGCGACACTAGTGGTTGGAACGTTTGGAAGTTGGTTCAACACTTATAAATTTGTCTCTTTTTTCTGAGACATTCTTGCATAACATCAACTAAAAATAATATTTTACTCATATTTAAGATAATAAAATACTAAAAAATCTATACTTAACAAAATCTCCCCAACTTAAACTCATGTTTGTCCTCAAGTAATGGTGTAGTCACCAATTGATTAGCTCACTAGCCTAAATAAAAAATAACAAAGATTGTTAAAATGTAAGAGAATACTTTACTATTTATATGTAATTTGAAGGGTCAAAGTTTTACAATTTTAATTTAAATGATCATGGTCAATTATTCTAATCAGTAATCCTTGTTGTTGCTAAATTTGAAATTATCTATTATAATTATAAGTGCAATGATGACTACTGATTTTAGATATGAATAATATATCATTTAGAAATCATTTGATCTTGTTGCTAAAAAAGAAGTTCATTAGTAAACCATCATATGTATTAGTTTACTTATATTTTCGTATTTGATTTTAGTATTAGAATACCCTTAGAATAGAGCTTTATCAGATACCAATTTTTGAAGTACGCTTTTTTTTTCTTTCATTCTTTATTTTTTTATATTTTTAATATTTTTCAATTTTAGTTCATAATAATGTTTTTGAATGTATCATTACTTTCTTTCTTCAAGTAACCCTAAATTGAATTAATGTAAGGATGTTAGTAAACTCACTAATTCCATGTTCAATAATATGATGGTCGTCATAATTTAATCTACAGACTTCATTTCTCTAAACTCAGTTGTTCTTTCTTTAATCATTAGTCTATGCTTAAGTGTATAGCTTTTAAGTTTAATGCAAGTTAATAACTTAAATGATTTTCCTTTATTAATTATTATGATTTTTAAATTAAAAAATAAGGTTCTTTATTCATCCAAATTATCGCATAGAGTTTAGTATTATTCTTAATTTTAAATATTTTTAATTACTATTTTATTTTGGCTAAATAAACAATTAGAGTAAAAACCTTATGTAGAGGACATTATCAACAATTACACAATAGTGGAAATTTTCCTTAAATGTTAATTGAACATTAACACAATAACATAAACAATCACAATAAATAAAACAACAAACATAGTATATTGTAAGAAACTAAACATGCCTTTTATTATAAATGATACAATGTCCATGAGGCAATGATAACATATAAAGAAAGTACTTTAGTGCATGATGCAGTAGTCTCCACTAACAGAATCTCATATTATACTCACAACCATCACAACATAATTGTTGGCTGTCATAGCCATCCACAACATCACATCACCACGAGGATCTCCTCACAACTAAAGAAATAAAAATAACAAAATTAAAAAGAACATCCCCAACAATAAACACAAATCACACACACACACTTTCTCTCTCTCTCTCTCTCTCTCTCTCTCTCTCTCTCTCTCCCCCTACAAATAAGCAAATCAAACCATCAAGAAAAATATTGAAAAACAACAGCCACCACTATCATTCAAAATCTCTATCCTCCTCCTCCTCCTCCTCCTCCTCCTCCTCCTCATCATCATCATCATCATCATCATGCCAAACAAATGACAGATGCTCTAGAGTAGTAGAAAAATGAAGCTAATTTAGATTTTCAATAAAAGGAATCATTTTAGACATTCCCACTATAGCCTTATTAAATTCACTTGTAAAGTGGTTATGCTTCTCTTACATTCTCGAATAGTGAGCTTTTTATTCCCTACTCTACTCATAGAAATTAGTCACACCCTCCATTTGGTCTCTAAACTCCACCACCTAATCAACTAAAGACTTAGGAGTCTTTGAATGCCTACTACTACTGGGCCTACTTTTCAACCTTTTCACATTGGAACATTCCTCGTCCTCAAGACTACTCATTTTAAAAAATTTAATTTTCCTTTAAGTGAGGGTTGAAATAGAAAAAAAGTTCCTCACTCAGATGTCCTCTAACAACAGCATTAAAACATAGAGCATAAATCAAAGAAGGATTACATAAACTGATAGAGGTGGCTCCCTGAATGACATAAGTTAAAGAAGAATGTATCAGTTTCCCCACATCAATTAAATAATCTAGTTGAATAGAATAATTAAGAATTTTCTTTTCCTTTGTCACTTAACTGATATTTTTATTAGGCGAAAAATATGCAGAGATTAAATAATATTTTTCTTAAGAAATTTAAGTAAGAAGTGGGAAAATTAATGATTTTATTGAAGCTTTTCTTCCATAAAACACTACTTAAAGGTCCATACAGAACACTCAGTAACACCTCATAGTCATAAGGTACTAAATAGAAAGGGATGTACTCATCAAATTCAAAATCTTTTAGTTTGCACAGAAAATTTATCACATGGGAATCAAAAGGTACCCACTTCCCCCTCACATAACACCTAATCTCCACAGCTTCCTTAGCATTAGAATTTTTTTTCAAACAATATTAGTAATAAAAATATAAGGTTCCTGACAAAGCACTTTCCAACCCAGGTTCATAATCATTTGCATTATAATTCCACTAAGGCTTAGAAAATCTCTCTCATGGATAAGTTGCTTACATACAAATAGTTGATCATAATGCTGGTCAGCTTCAACATATATGAAATAAATCTTATCATATGATAAAGAACTTCTCTTCTTATTGCTAAGCATCTTGGTGGTTATTTCTTCACTAACTCACAAATATAAGGAATATACTAAAAAACTCATAATAGAAGGCTCTCAAACATGGTGAAGAACAAATGAATAAAGAATTATTCTTATTTTATAGAATTAAACAAGCACTGCAATGCTTAAGAGAGTGATGGCATCAAAGAACACTAAATAACAATTTGGTCAAACTAACATATGCTGTAGTAGTGCAGGATTCATGACACTGTGGCACAGGCATGGGAAAAAAAAACCACCTCCCTTTTTGATTGGATAAATATTGACAAATACCATCGACGTGGTGCTCCAACTAACTAATTATGATTTTGACTTAACATTGTGTTGCTAAGGATAGTGTTGCAGTCCTCAATAAAGCCTCAAAATAAAAAAGTAATGTAAGTTGAATACACTACCAACAGTACTGTAGTAATAAATAACTTAACATCGTGGTGCTTCAATGTTAGCACTTAGACACTTGATATGGTAACATAGCATTGAAGTGCTAGAAAATATAGTGTTGTGCCAGTGCACTCCAGAGATTTTCCAGAGACTCAAGAACTGCTTAAATTGGTCCATACTTAAATCCTTCCATTTCTCCTTTGGATTAAATTCAATATTATTGGGAAATATTTTAATGGGTCTACTAGTAAGAGAAATTGCAATCTATCCTAATTGATTGTCTAAGCTTTTAATTAAAGAAGCTTGCCTTTAAAACTGATTTCTCAATTGAATCCTACCTCTTTCAAAGGTGTTTTTCTATCTCTGTATTGTTTATTTTGATTAAAACTTGAGGGATAGGAAGGTCTAGGGTTTACTATAGGTTAGTGAGGATTATTATAAATTCCTTCTTGTTTTGATTGACCTGCATTCCACTGATTATTATCACCAATATTATTGTTAGACTAAACAAAACTAGGGTGGTTCCTCCAACTTGGATTGTAATTATTAAAGTAGGACTTGTTTCGTCTTCCAATGACAATAATATTCTCAACCTCTTAAAATTTATTCTCTCAAATATAATTCAAAGCTTGCTTTTCTCAAAGTATATGTTATCTGAATCCTAAACTAACTCTAAAATTATCCAACATTTTATATATAGTAGCTACTTAAGCAATCAAAATGGATAAGGCATGTGACTCATAAACTGTGGTGAAATTGTTGACATGTTGTAATGTTACAATTGAATTGTTGTGGAATTGTTATTTGTATTGGTTTGCAGGTGTGGAAATTTGATTGTTGGCTGAGAAGGAAATTTTTTTTTTGTCAATGCTACAGGTTTCCGGCGGAATTTGCGCCGGAAATTTGCCGGAAACGACGATACAACGAATAGTATCGTGTGTACCGTCGCCTTTGTTCTGACGGAACCTACCGGCGTAATTACCGGCGTACAGTCCGTCGGTACTTACCGGCATATACGTTGCGCCGCAAGCGAGTTCGTGGGTTTCCTACATACACTTTGCGGCGTTATATCCGCCGGTAATTGCTGGCGCATAATGCGACGATAATTACCGGTGGATATGGCACCGGAATTAAGACGTTTTTCAACGTCGAAAACGATCCATTTTTTCGCCGGTAGTTCGTCGGAACATGCGCCGGAGAAATTTCCGATGCAATATTCGCGCCGGAAATAATTTATCGACGCGGCCAAAACCGGCATATGAATTTCCGCCGAAAAGTGCGACGGAAACTTATGGTTCCGTCGGAATATCTATGTTTTCCGGCGGTTTTCGTCCGCCGGTAATAAGGGGTTTTCCTGTAGTGACTCCTAGGCATCGGACCATTATGTTTTGCAATGTTTAAAAGAAGTTTATGCTAGGAAGCCGCTTTCTAAGAAAGCTTTCAAGTCAATATAATAACTTTAAAACAATTTTTATAAAAAATTGTAGCCATCTCAATTGGAATATAAGTTTTAATAGAAGGATACCTTGATTCTATTCATTTCCGATAGAAATTATATAAGAGAATCAATTTCGCAAAGCTTCATTGAAGCCATTCTCATAACTAGTAATACTCTTTTACATTCTTGTTTTTTTTATTCTAAAACCAATATATATATATATATATATATATATATATATATATATATATATATATATATATATATATATATATATATATATATATATATATATATATATATATATATATATATATATATTAGCATTTATTTTTCATATTCAATGATACTATTGTAGAATGATGTAACATGGGATTGGACCTTTCACACACAATGATCATTTATTTACTCTTATTTATTTATTTATTAAAATTATCTAAATGGCAATGAACATGCCTAAAATAATTGGCAAACCTTCATCCATATCTCACTTGTTTTATACCCTTCAACAAATCACCATCTTTCAAACACAATGATCAAGGTTGGAGTTGTGGTTTACATTATCTTGCTTACAAGGAAAGGACCAAATATATGGGGTGGTATTATCTGTGAGTAAATCGCTCCCTTGTTTGGTATATTATGTTTGGAAAATTTAAAGTAGTGCTAGCTTAAATCTACCAAATGGAGCATTGGATACTTTAGAGTTTACTATTTTGATAAATCTCATTTCAAACCCATTATGAATTAAATCTAATACTTCTTAAGTCTTAATACTCATAGACTTTATCTTATTTATTGATTATTTCTCACATAAATGATTCACATAGATTAAATTAATATTAATTTTATATAGTTGGAGGGACGACATTGGAATCAATTTTGTATCTCAATTTTCATTCAGTTCAACACAAAGGATCATTTGGGATCAATTTTGTCTAACTAAGCGACTAAATTTTAGAAATGTGAACACTAGGGAAATTGTGGCTTCATATATATAGTCAAGAGGTTATTTTTAGCTTTCTCCCTTTCATATTTATAAGAAAGTAAATAATTCCTGTAACTTCTAATAATCGAGATGATATCAATCAAAATCTAATGCCTTTTAGCATAACAACTACAACAAAAACAACATCAAGCTTTTATCCCACTATGTGGGGTCTGCTACATGTACCCTTTTTCTCCATTCTGTTATATTAATAGTTAAATTATCATTTAAATCTAATTGAAAAAGGTCAACTTTAATATTTTTTAATAAGACTTTTTAAGTCTACCTCTTCCTTAACATAGGCTAAATCTAATGCATCTACTCTCCTTACCAGGTCATCGGATGGTCAACATTTTATGTGACCAAACCATCTAAGGTGACTCTCTCTAATCTTATCTGTCACTAGAGCTACTCCAACCTTTTCACGTAAATACTCATTTCACATTCCGTCTATAAGAGTGAAGCCACTCATCCACTCAAGTATCCTCATCTCTGCAACACTTATCTTAATTTTATGCTTATCTTTGAATGGCCAATATTATGCATCATTCATTCCAGGTCTCTCCATGATCTTATAGAATTTTCTCTCAAGTTTGAGGGGTAGTTTTCTATCGCACAACATGTCAAATGTATTCATCAACCTCCACTATAGGAAAATCGTGTGATACTAGAAGAATAATTGTCGAAAATTCAAGCGATTTTGTACCTTCGGTAATTTCGCTCCGATGAATTTTTTTTCCTACATGGTTATTACCGAAGAAAAATTTTTCACCGGAAAGATAGGAATCCATCGAAAATAGCCCAATTTTCTACTGGAAATTTCAACCGATAATAGATGATTTTCCTGTAGTATTCAATCATACAACTTGAATTCTACTAATAATATCCTCATCTATTTCACCATCACTTTTAACAATAGATTTGATATATCTAAAACATGTACTCCTACTATTTGATAACCCAAAGTTACAGTCTCACAATTAAATCTATTACTACTAAATTTACACTCCATATATTCGATTTTAGATATACTCAAATGAAAGCTTTTAAACTCTTAGGTTGACCTCCACAGTTCAAGTTTACCTTCAACTCTCTCTCTAGTCTTATAAACCAGAAGAATATCATCAGCAATAAGCATACGCCAGGGTACATCCTCTTGCAAATGTCTATAAATAAGGCTAAAAGATATCGGCTTAAAGCTAATCCTTGATATAATCCAATTAATATAGGAAAATATGTGGTCAAACCATCTTGGAGATTGACTTTTAATTTTATTAGAATCTCCCTAAATAATGGGGAATAAGATCAACTTGTAACATAAATAAAACCAAAATTAAATTAAAAAATATTGATGATTTACTTTGCCTAAAGCTCCTCTTCCATTGTCATAGTGTAATGTAATTGGGAATTCCTTCTGGCCTTCCATTTCACTTGTGGAGAAAGTCGCAAAGCATAGGTCTTCCTACCTCAAAGTCTCTGCTTTCTTGAATTCTTTATATGCGCAAGCAAAGATAGCATGTTGGATGTTTACCATAGGTTTAAGCATGTTGTTGGATGTACTAGACTCCTCTCTTTGATATTTGATTTGTTCATAACATTCGTTTCTGTACTATTTAGCAGGAAATTTATTTTCGATTTAGACTTTTATTATGTGATCTTGGATAACAATATTTCTGTCAAATGACAACTTAAAGGTATCTGTCCTCTTGGTTCATTATGGATGTGGCATCAACAATCCCTTTTGAAGGTTTAGGCTATTTGTTCACTGGAAAAGTCAAGTCAGGGCTCTCTTACAGTGTTCTGGGCATCTTAAGACTTTGGCGTCTTAGGAAGATAAAGCAGTTCTTCACAAGGTCAGAACATATTCTGCAAATCCTCAAAATTTTTACCTCTCTAAGAAAAAAAAAGGATTTTGTAAAATTAATAAGTTCATATTCTGGGCTACCCCTGCAGGCTTGAGAAGGACATCAGATTCAGCTACTTCTGGATAAGGTGTACAAGACTCATATTTGTAAGTAAAGCTTATAATTCTATCTTAGATTTCATTTGGAACAATTTTTTTATTATTTTTGAAGCAACTTTTAATAATTTTTTTTTTCAAAATATTTTCGTGCTAAAAATTTGCTTTAAAAAGTAATAAGAAAGCTGTTTCGAATAAAGTCTTAATTAATTTTTTAAAAGCCTTTAAAGCTTGTTATATACATTAATCTGATCCCTGCAATAGCAGGATAATAAAAACTGAATAAAATGTAAAAATATGTTTCAGGTTACAATATTATTAGTGCACTGTGCAGCTTGTCTCTACTACCTGCTGGCAGACCGATATCCACATCAAGGAAAAACATGGATAGGTGCAGCTATACCAAATTTCCGAGAGGCAAGCCTGTGGATTCGCTACATATCTGCTCTTTACTGGTCTATTACTACCATGACTACCGTTGGCTATGGCGACCTTCATGCTGTGAACATAACAGAAATGATCTTCAACATATTTTACATGCTATTCAACCTGGGTCTCACTGCGTACTTGATTGGGAACATGACTAATTTAGTTGTTGAAGGAACCCGAAGAACAATGGAATTTGTATGAATCTTCCAATTTCATCAATGATCTTTTTTCTAAAAGAAGATAAGCAAATTGGAGCTTCTTATATGATATTTACTGATTGTTGCAGAGGAACAATATACAAGCTGCTTCTAATTTTGTATGTCGGAACCATTTACCACCCAGATTGAAACAACAAATATTGGCATATATGTGCCTCAGGTTCAAAGCTGAGAGCTTAAACCAACAACATTTGCTAGACCAATTGCCCAACTCCATACGCAAAAACATCTGCGAGCAGCTTTTCCTCCCTACTGTGAAGGATGTCTATCTTTTTAAGGGAATCACAAGAGAAATGCTCCTTCTTCTGGTTTGATTTTTTTGGACTTGAATAATTAGAAATAGATTTATATAGTGAGTACTTATCTCAGATATTCAATTTTGATTCAACCAGGTTACACAGATGAAAGCTGAGTATATTCCCCCCAAAGAAGATGTCATCATGCAAAGTGAAGCGCCAGATGACGTCTACATTATAGTTTCAGGAAAAATTGAGATAATACACTCTGAAGAAGAGAGAGAACAAATCGTAGGAACATTAACCACAGGAGAAATATTTGGGGAAGCTAGTGCTCTCACTAACAGGCCTCAGAGCTTTACTTTCCGTTCTAAAACTCTGTGTCAGCTGTTGAGGTTAAAGAGGAACACACTCAAAGAAGCTATGAAAGCAAAACAAGAAGATAGCAATGCTATAATAAAGAACTTGTTGAAGGTAAAGTAGAGAACTACGTACGTTATCAAATCTTGTTTCTTTTCATGTTCGTTCAGAGCTAAGATTTACGATTATTATATTTTGCAGCATCAAATCGAATGTAGAAATTTTAGCTTTGAGGATTTAATAGGAGAAAATGGTGAACGTGCTGAATCTACAATACCTTGCAATATTCTAACAGTGACTGCCACTGGAAATAGTTGTTTCCTTGAGGAGCTCCTGAAAGCTGGAATGGATCCAGATGTTGGCGACTCAAGAGGAAGAACATCATTGGTATGGCTTTACTGTTTAACTGTGGAATATATCATCCACAATACTATGACATTCTTTTTCAATATTTAGTTTTCTCAACCTTGATACCGTACATAACCATATTTGGCTACCTAGAGATGACATATCTTGAACATAGTGAGTTCTAGAAATTTTGGATATAAGAGTAGATAAATTTTTAAAACAACACATAAAGCAAACGAAATCTATGTTGCCATAGCCATCAAATCTGGAAGCCAAATGATATTGTGCTCAAATCAAGCCCAAATATAGTTGATGCGTCCAATATGTTATTGAAAGAGCTAATATTCTTGAGATTCTCCCACTATCCAAACTTAGGCTTCATTTGAGACGGGTTTTTTACTACTTAAAAAAATTTTTTAGTATAAAATTTTTAATTTTTATATTAAAAATATGTTTTAAGAAGCAATAAAAAAGCCGTTCCAAATGAAGCCTTAGTTTCCGTGACTCAAAACAATCCTCAACAACAGAATCCCAAATTCTAGGTTCAGCAAACTTCTATTGTTATCATGCCACAAGTATTTTGATTATTAACTTTAATCATGTAATTCAGCACATAGCAGCGATGGAAGGATATGAAGACTGTGTTTTGGTGCTACTGAAGCATGGGTGTAACATAAACATACAAGGTAATTAAGCTTTAAGAACCTACGCTAACAGAAATCTGCAAAACTCACTCCCTCACTTTATTATACCATTTGCAGACAAGGATGGAAATACTGCCTTATGGCTAGCAATTGCGACAAAGCATAAGAGAATTTTCAATCTATTGTATCATTTTGCCTGCACGTCCAATCCAAATGCCGGAGGTGAACTCATTTGTCTTGCAGCAAAAAGAAATGATCTTTCCACAATCAAAGAAATTTTGAAGCAAGGCTTGAATATAGATTCTACTAACTATGAGGGGCTGACAGCCTTGGAAGTTGCCTTAGCTGAAAAGCATGTAGAGGTAGCGAGGTTTCTGATTATGAATGGAGCAAACATAGAAAATGTAAATATTCATGGAAGAGACGCAATTCCAAAGAGCGAGCTTGAAGAAATGGTAAAGAAGCGGGAAATTGGCTACCCAATAACGATATTCGAATCACCGGAGGTGTTCAAGAAAAAAATGATATATGGGGACGACGGTGAAAGTGTTAAATTGAGAGAGAGAAGTGTAATTTGTCCCAGGGCCAGTGTGTATAGAGGCCATCCGATGCTTAGGAATCCAACCTCAGAAGCAGGAAAGCTGATAAATTTGCCAAGCACAATGGAGCAGCTCAAGGTTATCATTGGTAAGTTTTAATTTTTTGCTATTACAAACCAAGCAAAAGAACTGAGAAATTATCAGGCATGTGTTGTTCTTAAGTTTTATAATGCATTTGTTCTTGTTGGCAGGTGAGAAGTTTGGAATTGCTGCCAGGAATGTCAAAATAACAAATGAAGAAGGAGCGGAGATAGATTCTATTGAAGTAATTCGAGATAATGATAGGTTATTCATAGTTCAGGATTAATATTTCACCAGAAAAGATGGCTTTAAGCTACAATACAGATTTAGCTCCTCTTCGCTTTTCCTGCCCTCTTATGATTTTGTTGGTATTTCTAGTAGTTTATATCTCTATTTCAAAATGTAAGAAGGACCATAACGGCAATCTCCTTCTAAAAGTAATATTGTGAATAAGGTCTTAATGATGTAGAAATTGTTGAATTCAAGTTGTTCATAGAGAATAACCTAAATCTTACTTGAGAATCGAATCACATCAGAAAGCAAGAAGAATGAGAGAAAAAGTAGATTTTAAAGAATATCTTAGGGAATTGGTTCAAAAAGAATTCAATTGTACTATTATAAGATGAGAAGGGAAAGCCAACTAAATTTAACGAACACAATTCAAAGAATGAAATATTCTATGTGAAATTTTTATGATTTCAGAAATTTGCGTCTGACCATTGATCCCTAATTATTGGTGGAAACTGTGGCTGTGCTACAGATTTGGCTAATTGATAAAACTAGTTGGAAGATCCAATAATTACCGAGCCAAACACTACAGGAAAATCATCTATTACTGATGGAATTTTTCTGTGGAAAATGATCATTTTTCGGCGAAAAGAATTCCACCCATAAAACAGGCATAGAAAAATAAATTTCGGCGGCTTTTTCTGGTTGTAAATAATTCTTGCGGCTTTCCAATAGAATTAAGCCTCGGAAAATTAAAAAAATAATAAGTAAAAAAAATCACGTGCTCTCTCGCCCGGTAGCCCGCTCCCGCGCCCGTGTGTGCCAGCTTGGCAGCTCGCTCCCACACCAGCCTACTCCAACGCCCGTCCGGCAGCCCACGCTCCCGTGCCCGTGTGCGCCTGTGCCAGACCAGCAGCCCGCTTGCTCCTGCGCCCGCGCCTGCCAAGGGTTTCGAACCCGGGTGGGTTGGGGAGAGTTTCAAACACCCAATGAAATTGCTGAACAAGTAAATACGTTTTAAATGTCAATTTTTTTATATTTAAACTATATTTTAACACAAAATTATGTTATTAAATAAAGTTAAATATACTAACTAATTTAATTATAAAAATAAAAATATAATTAATATAAAATTAATAATTATCAAGGTTTTGAAAACCGGACCGGACATCGAACCGGAAGAAAGAGAGGTTCACGGTTCGACCGGTCGAACCGGGGTCGAACCGGATGATGTAATAAATAATAATATTATTAAAAAATTAATAAGATTGATAAAATAATGAAATATAATAATCATATAATTTCCTATAAATTATTGTTAATTTATATTACATAGTGTAAGTTATTTAAAAACTTAAAACTCTCAATATAAAATCATAAATATAATTAAATATTTTATTATAAAAATATTTTATTTTGTAAGATAAAAATTTTTAGAGTTGAAAAATTGAAATTTTACAAATTTTTTAAAATAAGAGTAATTCATTTGATAAAAAATAATTATTATTAACTAAAAAAATAAAATAAATATTTTACAAAAAAATTTTAAAAAATAAATATTATTCAAATATTAAAAATTAATTTATATATTATAATTTTTACTTGAGCCGCTTAACGAACAAAAATAAATTCAAATAAACTTCATAATGTATATAATAAAAAATATTTAAAAAATAAAAATAAATATTAATAAATAAAAAATAAATATTATCAACTTCAAAAAATAAAATTTATTCATATTATAAAAGTTAATTAAAAAAATTTGTTAAAAAAACTATGTTGTATAGTGTATATAACTCTACATGAAACTAAAAATGACTTTTTGCTTTGTAGGTTTAGTCCCACATCACTTGGATGTGTTACTTTGTGTTGTTTATATACCTCTTTACTTTCTTGCATGCCAAGAGCAAATATGGGAAACGATGGAGTATATTGTTGTTAAAATAAATATTTGAAATATGCCTTTAACACAAAATTGAAAGTTTTATATTAACATTTATATATATTTACCATTAAATATTTTAATTAATCATTTATAATAAAAAAATTTGAACCGTCCGGTTTTAAGAAACCCGGACCGGTTCACTGGTTGAACCGGCGGTTTTCGCCAAAATCGACCGGTTTGAAGCGAAGCCGGTTTTCGGGTTGAACCGAACCTGCCATTAGATCGGTTCACGGTTGAACCGGTCGAATAATCTGATTTTTTAAGCACTGATAATTACTAACTAATTTTAAAATGAAAATAATTTAAAATAAAGAATTACAATTAAAATTTAATTAAAACAAATTATTAACTTAATAATGAATTAAAATACTTCTAAAACTACTAATTAAAAAAAATAAAAATAAATTAAAATTTAAAAAAATAATTTTTTATTTAAATCTTTTTACTTAAATTAGGGAAATAGTTAATATTATTTTTAATCATTTTTGCTAACTCATTTAAATAGTTAAAGTTTTAATCAATTTAATTAAATATTTAAAATTCCACCAGAAAACTAAAAATGCTGCTGGAAAATCTGCTGGAAAATTTCATGGGAAAGAAACCGCCGGAAAATTTTACCCGAAAAGTTGTCTTATTGTCTTCTGTCAGAAAGCTGCCAGGAAATTAACCTCCGGAAAGGTGCCAGAAAATTCCATCGATAATGAGTGATTTTCTTGTAGTGAAAGGAAGCGCCAAACAAGCATGAAACCTAGGGCTATAAACGAACAGAACCCAGCCGAATATGTGAGTGTTCATGTTTGAGTTCATTTATTATTAGCTTATTAAAGATTGGTTCGTGTTTGATTCGAGCTTTATTATTTGTGTTCTTGTTTGATTTGTTTAAGTTAATGGTGTTCATGTTTTGTTTATGTTCGATTCGTTTAGTGCTTATCAAGCTTTAAACTAACAAGCGTTAATGAGCGATGTTCATAATCATATTTAGCAAATTTTTTTACACTATCAAACAAGCATGTTCATGAACAAATGTAATGAGTAATTGTTGAGCTATCAAATGAGCAAGATCATGAATATATACATAATTTGTATTTTTGAGCTACCAAATGAACTCGTTCACAAACAAATTATCTATGATTCATCTAACATTTGTTCATGAACATCTTAAACAAACAATCTATCAAACATTGACAAATGCAACTTTAGAGGAAGGCACTTGAGGTAGGGACTTTTGAATGGTCGTTTATATAATTCTCTATTAATAATAGTAAAGTTTATTGCCTACCTCTAAAGTTGTATTGTAGCTATTAGATCTTCAGGAAGCACACCATCTTTAAAGAAGGACATGATGGGATTGATACAAGAGGCCTCTCTTGGTTCGTCAATTGATTGTATAACTCATGGACCTTTGATACTCAGGAAGTGAATATCCTCAATACACTTTCCCTTGAAGATGTCACTAGTTGTAGATGTAGCAAGTTTGGGAAGAGCACTTGCTCGTGCATTCTGCTCCATAAGGATATGAATGATTTGATGCTCTCTTATATAGGTTAAAAGCGACTTTACTAACTTATAGTACTCAGCTAGCTATGGGATATGAACATCAAACTCCCCTTCCACCTTAGAGGCGACTAATTAGGAATCAATGTAGACCATCAAGTTTTATACTTCGCAGCTGATTTCTAGCCTTAATCTGGCAAAGAGGACCTCATATTCAGAAAAATTATTTCTTGTAGGAAACTTTAGTCGAGGTCCATATTTGAGGCTAGTTTGTTGTGGGGAGATTAATAAGATTCTAGCATCAATGCCAAAACTTCCAGAAGCTCCATCGACATATAAGGTCCAGTACGAGGAAGAAGGAGAAGCACTCAGCAATTTGTTTGAGAATGGAATGATGCACTCGACCAAAAATATTTCCAATACCTGGGACTTTATATCTATCCTAGGGAAGTAGTGGATGTCTAATTCTCCTAGCTCCACCAACCACTTGATTAATCTTCCAAATGCCTCAGGCCTTTGGAGAATGTTTCTCAACGGTAGATTTGTATAGATTCTAATCATATGAGCTTGAAAAAAAGGGAATAACTTTATGGCTAAGAAGACTAATGTCAAAACTATTTTATCTGCTAGTGGATATCATCCTTCCATCTTAGAAAAAATTTTACTGACGTAATAGTTAGGATGTTGTATAGTATTCTCTTATTGGACCAAGATAGAATTGATGGCCTGAGCAAGAATAGCCATGTATAAATATAACTTTTCTCTAAGCATTGGTTTATAAAGTAGTGGTGGAGATGTCAAATACTTTTGTAGTTGTTTGAAGAATTTTTAGTATTCATCAATCTATTGAAATCCCGAGCAGTAAGCAACTCTAAGAAACTTAAAGAAGGGTAAATATTTGTCTCCTGAGCAAGCAAAGAAATGAGAGAGTGTTGCAATTCTTCCATTTAGTCTCTAGACTTTCTTGATATTTCTCGGGGGCATCATGTCCCTTAATGCCTCGATCTTCTGAGGATTTTCCTCAACCCCTTGGCGGGTTACCATAAACCCTAAGAACTTTCTAAAGGCGACTCCAAAAGCACACTTGGTAGGATTGAGTTGCATGTTATAGTGCCATAGTAGGTGGAAGCATTATTCCAAGTCAGATATATTTTAAGATTTTTCAAGATATTTTACCAACCTATCATCGACATAAACTTCCATAGTGCGTTTGATAAGGTATTTGAAAATCTTATTCATAATGCATTGATATGTTGCTCCAATGTTCTTGAGCCCGAATAACATCACCAGATAGTAGTAAAACCCCTTATCTGTTTGAAAGATGCTCCCTCCTCATTAGTAGGATCCATCTTTATTTAATTATATCCAATATATGCATATATGAAGCTCAATACATAATGTCTAGAGGTGGTAAGACTAACTGATCAATACGGGGAAGCAAAAAAATATCCTTATGGAAGGCTTTATTGAGATCTGTATGGTCTATGCACATTCTCCAAACTCCACTTTCTTTCTGAATCCTAACGATGTTTACCAACTAATTGCGGTAGTGCACTTCCCTTATAAATCCAACATCAAAAAGCTTATTAACTTCCTGTCCTGCTCAATTGTCTGTTGACTATATGGTGCAAAGTTTCATTCACTACAAGAAAACACGGTATTACAGTCGGAGCTTCTAGCAGATTTATATCCGTCGGTAACTATGATGTTTTGACTGGCGTCCTGTGCGATGGAATTATTACGGCATTTTTTCTGACGGCCTAAGCATCGGTATTTTTCTAACACTCATGACGTTGGTTTATACATCAGAATATATAAGCATATCATCTAGAGCGGTGTAGTTCACGCCGGAGAAAACTGGCGTATATGCCGGTGGATTAGACACTAGACCTTTTAAACACAATGAAATAGTTCCGTCGAAATAAATGCCGGTAAATCATCCGGCATTTTATACGCCGAAAAGTCCACTGGCGAAAGCCCTATTTTCGAACTCGAGCATGTCTGGAATTTCATTTACTTCAGCATTTCATTTTAATTCTCCACTATGCTTCATCTCCCCATCATCGCCCCACCATAGATCTCCACTTCCGAGGCTTCCGGATGTCCACGATAGGTCGTCGATGATCACCGCCTCAGTCGCAGGTGAAAGGACACAATTTTTAGGAAAATCCATCGTGAGTTTTAATTTTTTTCAATGCTGATTTCTAGTGTGTTTCTTCCTCAAGTGATTATTCCAAGTGTCAATATCTGAGAGAATTCCCTAAGTTGAAAGAACGCCCTTATGTTTTCTCAGTCATATGATTGTTCCATGCTCATTTTATGCCTGATTAGAGTGCAAATTTGTCCATATATAATATTAGAATAATAGTTGTGGGACTCATGAGGCATTATGGAAGAGAGAGAGATAAAGAGAGAGAGAGAGAGTGATAGAGAGAGAGCTGTTTAGGGTTTAGGATGATAAAAAATAAGATATTGAATAATTCAATGAAAGACAATTATTCAATATCTTATTAGACTCAAGACTTGGTTAGAAAGTATTAAATATAATATTTTTATTAGATTTAAATAAGAATTTGACTTTTAATAGGACACAATGGAGAAAAATGATTCATATAGTTGAGACCCCACGTAGTGATATAAAGGCATGTTGTTGTAGTAGTGTATGTGGTTGTAATGGTAAGTCATAAAGGCATGTTGTTGTAATGCACGAGGTTGTAATGGAAAGACACTTGCTTTTAATTGTTGGAAATAAGCCATTACTATAGTAAACATAATTGTTGGAACGAAGCTATGGATGGGATATGTTTTGGCCGAAATTAATCATCCACAACAACTTTAGATCACCTTTTATATGAAGAATCTTGGGGTCCTCACTTCTTAAAATTTGAAGTACAAACTAATTCACTTAGTGCATTCCTAAAGCAACATAAATGTACATGAAATCTAATTACTTCAATAGATTTTCAAAATAAATCTTCCCTATGGATACTTCATTAGATGCAAGCACAAAGGGCCATAGTGAAGAAGGTGATCTTCACACAAGTCCCACAATATAAAGAGAATTGGATGGTAATCTAAGCAAATTGACTATTACTTGACCAAATATTTCCTTTGTAGTAAAACAACTCAATTTATGAAAAATTCACATCACTTACATATGGTTATCATTTGTCGAATTATTCAATATCTTATTAGAACACTGAACTGCGATTTAGAGAGGCATTATGGCGTTTCATTTTTGTTCCGGATCATAGTCAAGTTGTCATGTTGCCAATTATTGACGTCTCCTTATTTGCATTATCTAACATACATTGCCCGACTTAATTACGTCTGCCAATAATCTTTATCTGACCATTATCACAAAATCATTATAATCCATTAATTATCTGTTCCAAATTATATGTAGGTTATGGATATTAAAAATCAAAGAAGTTGGATGCATAACCGATTGACGCAAGAATGAAAGACATTAATAAATGAATTCAGTAATGGGGTGAACATTTTCATTCAGACAGCGAAATAACTACCCAGCTTCATATCCGATGGAATGTTTTGAAGTCCATGTTCTAAACATAAAAATCTAGTTCACCTAAGACCAGATGATGTAATTGTTGATCTGTATCGCAGAGGATTCATGCCACGGTATTGTTATCGGACTTTTCATGGTGAGTACGAGTTAATCTTCTGGCGGCTCTGTGGAGTATTCTGAGTACCGCATTTGGTCTTAAGATGTAGGAGGAATGTAATATGGTAGGGTTTATGGTTTAGGTTCGCCAGCCCAGACATACGAGGGGATGACCTCTTCTGGATCCAGCTTCGCAGCCAGTTCATATGAGTCCTTACATAGTCAACATATAACTTCCCTTCAAGCGGAGCTAGAACAAGTAAGGAAATCACAAGCTGACTGGCAAGTTCAGTGGCAAGCACAGATACAGATGCAGATGCAAGAGCAACACAATCAATTGTTGGATGAAATGCGCAAAATGAGGGAGCAGTTGAGTGGAAAAGAGGCAGCTCCAGTTGAGGATGAGTCTACAGAGTCAGAGTAGTTGTTTAGTTTTTGTAATGTCATATGAACTGGTGTTAATGAACAATTTGTGATATTTTTAAACTTTGGTTAATGTTAATGAACAATTTGTAATGTTTATGTTAATGTTTATAAGTATTTGTTGAAGTTCTTGATATTTGTTATGTGTAGATCTATGTTGTATGATGAATTATTCAATTATATGCATAAGTGCAGGTGTGGAAATCTTATTGCTACTAGGAAAGGCAATTTTGTTTGTTTCAGCTACAGGTTTTCGACAAAAAATATGTCGGTATGGCGCCAGAAATGATGATATAATGAATTATTCAATTCGTTCTGGTGTCACATATACATCGGTATTTCTGGCGGATAATGTGCCAGTTATCATTTGTTACTTTAATTACGGCGACCTTTGCGACGTTTTGTCCATTGGTATTGTCGACGTATTTATACGTAAAAAATTCTGGTGTATTTATTGTCGGAATAATCTAATGGAAAGCGACATAATTGGCTCGTATTTTTTCGTCGATAATATGCCAGAACGTATGCCAAAAAGTGTTCCGGCGTATTATTTACACCGAAAAGTTTTTTCTAACGCGTTCCAAATTGGCGCATGAAATTTTGACAGAAATTTGACGAAAACATCATATATTCGTCATATTTTTTTGCGTTACCGATGGATTATGTCCGCCGGTAATGACGCGTTTTCTTGTACTAACTTCTTTTGGATTATTGGCTTATACACCAGGTTGACCTTGAGCGAATGCATATTTACTTCAGAGTTGATTCCAAGCATATTGGCTGGATTTCATACAAAAATATCTTAGTTTATGAGTAGAAAATCTACATACATTTTCTTATCTTCATCTGAGAGAAGTTATCCAATCTGCACTATCTTTGAAGGGTGCTTATTTGATAGAGAGACACAAGCAAGGCCTTCTACGAGGGAAGCCATCTAAGAAATATAATCATTCTGAAGATCAAAATTCTCAATGCTTAAGGTAATTGATGTGTGTGGTTGAACATGGCTAAGATAGTAGGATTATGCTACTAGTTGATCTCCTCGTACTATACCAATTCCTACTAGGGTGAAAAAAAATTAGTTTGAAGTGAGGGATTGAAGCAATAACCTCAAAGATTGACTAGAGAGGCCTTCCAAAGATAGTGTTATAGGCCTATTCTGATTTTATCATAACAAACTAAATAGAGTATGTAACTTATCAGGGGAATTCTCAAGTACGATCGAAAGACTGATCATTACTTTCAATTATAAAATCTGTATAATGGACCTGCAGCCAGCTGTAATTTCTCTTTGGGGAGGCATATATTGAGAAAAGTGGAGTAGAATAGGATGTCTATATAGCTCTCATTATCGACCAAGATCCTCTTTACATTATAGCATGGATCGCCAATCCCCGTACTAATTACAAGTGGATCTGGATGAGGGGCTTTATTCCTTATAAGTCAAAAACATCAAAAGCAATGGAGTGATCAGTGCAGGACTTCTTTGGTGTTGGCTTTTTACCGGTTGCAATCAAGACTTGACTGGATAATGATGGGGCCCTAGCAATGGTTTCAGTTTCCCTAACCACTTGATGAGTATTCGACAATTTCTTTTCTTGTTTATTTTGCCCACATTGGAACTAGTTTCATCTCGAGCAGGTAGTATTTGGATAAATTATCGTAGATGTCCTTATTAGATTAGTCTCCCAATTTCATCCTTAAGTTGCCTGCATACTTCAGTATTGTGTCCACGATTATGATGGAAGTGACAGTATTGCTCATGATTTCCAACGTTAGGCTTCAAATGATGTGGCCACTTTATGTTATCCTGATCTCGAATGGCCATCAACACATTTGCTTGAGATACATTAAGTGGTGTGTACTCCTTTTCTTGGTGAGACTTTCATCACGGATATGTGGGCTAAGGGGGCAAGTAATAGTTTCTTTGCTTCTTTCACTATGAGGATGGATTCTCTGTCCTTGATGAACTTTTAAGCTTCCCATTTATTTATTCAAATTACTTTCTATGAGTATTATGACTTCATCGACAGAGATTTGTGCCTCTACGTGATGGATCAAATCAATTTATGAATAAACCATGTCTCATACAAGTGCTGAGTAAAATATGCCATGACGGAGCACTCCGAGGAAAGCTCCTTTAAGTAGTTCAGGATCCACCCCCCGAAATTTATCGAGCCTTAGTAGAAAATCTTTGAAAGTACTTTTTGATGGACTCATTTTTATTCTGGTGAATTCTTAAGAGGTGGGAAGAATCTTTAACCATTATCTAATTGGAAACAAATTTTTCAATAAATACTTAGGTCAATTTGACGAACATTTGAATGGTTTTGATTGGAAGTGAATAGAACTATGTTCGAGGTTGCCCTTTGAGGGTTGAATGAAAAAATTGGCTGAGGAGTGCATCTGATGCTCGCTAGATGTGCATGATGGTTCTGTAGTAATTGATATGTTCGTACAGGTCAGATGTCCCATCATAGGAATTGATGTTCGATAGCTTGAATCCTGCTGGAAGGGGATATTGAAGGATGGATTTAGTTAGGGGTGATGACTCTTAGGAGTCCAACTAATGAAGAGATTATCTTTCACCTCCTATGAAAAACTCTTCTAGGACAAATCTTTATAGTTCATATCGTAGGGCATTACGGGGTAGCAACAATGTATTATTAGGCTAAGTCCTCGGGGACGTCCAGAGGAATGTGAGGTTTGCAACCTATGTGCCAAGGATGGATAGAGGTTGTTGTGTCAGCAAGCTCATTGTCTTGATATGTCGGAGGATGCATCATTGGCAAAGGAAGAGAAATCTCAACATGAAGATGCTTAGGTTGAACATCTTCAACCCATGGTGGGTCTCACGGGAGAAGAATTTCTTCTTGTGGTACTAACACCACTCGTTGAGTCTCAAGTAGAAGTAAAATGATCTTATTCTTAGATTCCTCCATATTTCTGATGCAATCTTCCAGGAAGGGTCCTGATGTCCCTTCCCTCGCAGGGTTTCACCCACCGGAGTGAAAAGAGGATGATGTTTGGTGTCCCTGGTTCATAGAAGGATTTTAAGATTAGTGTAAGTTGGATCAGGAGACTCCCAAGATGCGATAGCTATACGTATTAGTCATCAAAATGATGCTTAGGATAGTGGGATTGAAGTTTTCCATATATGGCACCAAGCTGTTACGAGCAAGACTATACGTGTCAAGTGGTAGTTCGGCGAAACTTGAAGGTCACTTGGAAGTATGACATCACTTGGAAATTTTGGTGTCAGTTAGTAGAACTCTGGTGTTCGTCGATGGTTTGATGGAACTCTGACGTCAGGCGGCGGTTCGGTTAAAGTTCGGGGAACTCCAAGTGTTAACTAGCGGTCTGGCAGATTTATGGGTGTCAGGTGGCGGTCTAGTGAAACTCCGGGCATCAGATGGTGGTTAGGCAGAACTCTGGATATCAGGAGATGGTTCGGCAGAACTCTGGGCATCATGTGGTGATCCGACAAAACTCTGGCGTTAGGTAATGGTCCGACGGAATTCCGACATCAGGTGGTGATTCGGCAAAACTTTTGGTGTAGGGTTATGGTCTGGTAGAGCTCAAGGCATCATGTGGTAATATGAGAGAGCTCTGAGCTTCAAGTCGTGGATCGATAAAACTCTGGGCATTAGATGGTGGTCTGAGGGAACTCTGGGTATCAAGTGGTGGTCTGGCAAAACTCCAGGCGTCAGGTGGTGGTTCGACAAAATTCTGAGCTTCAAGTGGTTGTCCGGTGAAACTCGGGGCATCGGTGGTGGTGCAGCAGAACTCCGGGCATTAGGTAGTGGTCTGACAGAACTCTGGGTGTCTGGTGGTGGTCCAACGGAGCTCCGCGCTTTAGGTGGTCGGGGAGGAAAGGAGTCAAGAGGGATCTGGGATCTCTTTCTTGTTTCCTTAGGCTTAATGGGCCCTTTTTTAAGAGGAATGAGCGGTCTATTTATAGATTTCATAGAGTAGCATGACCCATAAATAAGAGGAAGATCAAGGGTAAATAATGATTTAGATGGATGGTTAATATTGAATATATTAATTATGGACCATTCGCTAGACATTTGAAGGTCTTAATGATGTCCGAATTCCTTGATCTTGGGCTGGTTGGATTTTTCTCGTCGAGCCGCTTGATTCGATAATAAGCATGTCACGTTTGGAACCCTTTGGCAATCCATATTGTGGTTCGGACAATCCAACATCACTTCTAGCCATTAATTTGGACCCATTTGGGCTCGGATTGAGTCAAATTTGGTGTCGTTAGGTTCGTATTTTCAAGACGTTCAGTTTTACTATAAGTTTGATAAAATTGGAGTTTGGATGGTCCCAATTTTAATTTGAGAAGCTTCCAACTTGATTTTGCCTCGAAATTCGTGCCCGATCAAAACAAATTTTTTTTATGATGTATCAATATTATTCTCCTTTTACTTATTTTCATAAAAAATTTATTCCCATAAAATTTTGCATTTTATGAATATGCAAACAATTGCATTTTTTGCTTGTAAATAATGTAAGTCTATATATAATTAACTTTCATTTTTTGTTTTTAAGTCTTGAAGAAGTCTTACATATGACTTTCAATCATGTATATACTTGATCTTAAGTATTTAAGGAATTGATCTACCTATGCATACATTTTCTTTTATATTTCGAGTATGTTAAGAATTGATCGGCCTATTCTATTGAACCTTTTCAATTTTTCAATGGTTATTCTATTGGTCCATCCATCCTTCAATATACTTTCCAAACAATTCTTTAACAAAAAGTGAAGATAGTTGAAACTTTCTACTACCAACTGTTTTCCATGAAGCAGACACTTCTTTTAATTATATGGATAAACTTTATTGTAATCATGAAGCAGCCTGAACTTGCCTTTTGTCAAGTTTTTTTAATCTTATCGAACCCTTATCTTCAAATCATGCTCTTAAACAATTCCTCAGCAACAACTTTTAGCAGCTTTAAAGGTAAACTAAAAGTGGCGACAATAGTTTTTTCCATTAAGACAATGCAATTACGAGCCATAGCTTAATATATAATTATGAAAAGTAAAAAAGAAAGTTTACAGGAAAGGAGGGTTAAGAACTATGATGTACAAACACTTTTCTTCAATGAGGTGTATAGTGTCCGACACGTATTTGATACGGTACGCATCTGACACTCCTTCGACACGTGTTGAACATGCCAAAAAAGTGTCCGATTAAAAAAATATTAATTACAAATTGGACGTGTTCCACATGCGTATCATAAATATTTAATGAATTTTTTTTAAAATATAATTTTTGTATTTAAATTTTTTTTTTGTTTAAAATATAAAAAACTAAATTTCTTATTTCCTATCCGCAACACCAAATCTATTTCCCGCACTTAATACCCCAGTCATAGAATATTCTCATTTTCATTTCTCTTTGGTTGGTTATAACTTTGATTTCGCAATAATGCTTGATGTCATCTCAAAATTGACGTCTGACGTCGTTTCAACATCATAATTTCAAACAATATCCTTATCAAAGTCTGATGTTATCTTTACATTGATGTTCGATGCTAGCGATTTCCACAACCATAACTTGACATCTCATCTTTGTCGAACGCTTTCTCAACATCGACGACCAACGACCTCTCAACATCAACAACAAATGCCCTGCTAATGTTGACGCCCAATATTTACTGCATAGCATCAATACCTGACTCTTGACAGCATTATCATCTCATCTCTCAATGACTAATAAAGGGCATCGACACTGAACTCTTGACGTCATAATATTAATCATTTTAAACACAAATTCTAATAATAATTTATTATTTCTAAATTATTTTTAAAATTATACTTATTTAATTTGTATACATTATTTTTAAAATATAAAAACTATAATACCGTGTCTAAACCGTGTTTGTGTCCTCTATTTTTAAGAATTTACGTGTCCCGTATCAGTGTCGTGTGGTATCCGTGTAGCCGTATTCGCGTGTGTGCATCATAAGTTAAGAAAAACCAAAACCTTACAGAGAAATAGGCACCAGAAATACCAAAAATCCTGTAGATCCAAATAATAGGACATGTTATGTAACTCAGACAAGATGAAAGCGACCGTGGAGATCATGCTGCATCCACCAACAATTGTTGCAAAAGCCATACAAGATGGGGATGAAAGGAGTTGCCAAAGCTGACCCACATTTAGATATAGATAACATAAATTTCATGTCATTTTAAAGAACAAAATTGTAGAGTTCACAAGTCAAATTTCATTGTTGCATCCAGAACACAAATTAGACGCCCCACCAGTGGATTTAATAAGATAGAGAAGCGCATAGATAAGAAAAAGAAGTTCTTCAAATATGTGGGGATTCCCTCCATTTCATGAATAAATTGAAAAGTTTGTAGAAGAATGTGGTTGAATCAGAATAGCCTATTGTAGGCATGCTTTAACAAGGAATAGGGAGGTGAAATGGCAATCAAATAATTTGTGGCTTGTGTTTTCAGTTATTCATTGCACTACAAACAGAGATTTATGACCTTTATGCTACATATTCGGATAATTTTTGTTGTTTTGATATCATTTTTTGAATCTAACAAAGTTTAGATAGAGCATCTAAGTGCATGGTATTTGTGTGATATAAACTTATACCATTGTACATTAGGTGCGGGAAAAATATACTGATTTGAAAGTTTCTATTTTTATGATCAAATATGGCATAGAGAATAACATAATTGAGAGAATTAGGAAGAGGAGAGGAAAAGATAAACGGGAGAAGCCAAGGAAGACAAGAGGAGGAGAAGAATATTATTATTATTATCTCAATACTGTTATAGACCAAGACTTAAATAGACTAAACAAAGGTATAAATGTAAATATATATGTAAAGGTCATAAAGCCCTTCTATGTTGTGCTAATATCCTCCCTCAAATTAGGCAGTCGTTGACAGAGTGGTTAATTTGGTGTGCAATTCTATGAAACGGGATATCGAAAAGGGTTTAGTGAGAATATCCGCTATTTGGTATTTGGAGGAGATGTGCTCGAGTTTGATGTTGCCGGAGGTGATTTGCTGACGGATGAAGTGGTAGTCGATCTCGATATGCTTCGTTCTTGCATGAAACACCGGATTTTTGGCTATGGCCATGGCCGAGGTGTTGTCGCAATAGATGGTGGTCGGTGACTGCTGTGTGAGATTGAGTTCGGCTGCAAGTCTTCTGAGCCATATTACGTCTGATGCGGCGGCGGAGAGAGACTGGTACTCGGCTTCGGTGGATGATTTGGCAACGGTGGCTTGCTTTTTGACCGTCGAAGAGATAAGGTTGGGGCCGATGAATGTATAGAAACCTGATACCGACTTTCGGTCAGTTGTATCTGATGCCCAGTCCGCGTCGGAGTAAGATCGGAGTTCCAGTGAGTCGGTAGTGATAGACAAGCCGTAGGAGAGAGTTCCTTTGACGTAGCGTAGTAGGCGCTTGGGTTCTTTGAAGTCTTGTTCGGTTGGCGATTGCATGTGTTGGCAGACACGGTTTGTGGCAAAGGCGATGTCTGGTCTTGTGATCGATAGGTATTGAAGTGATCCAGCGATGTGACGGTATAGGGATGGGTCCGGATGTAGCTGTAGGTTTGGTGTCTTCTGTTTTGTGACGGGAGTGACCGGGGTTGGGGCTGCTTTGCCGTCCTTGTACCCTGCGTCGTTAAGAATTTTGGTAGCGTAGTGTTCTTGAGATAGAAAGAAACTTTGTTTAGTACGGGTCATCTGGATTCCGAGGAAGAGGGAGATGTTTCCTAGCCGCTTGAGTGCGAATTGCTTTTGAAGTTGTGTGAGAAGTAGGCGAATGGCGGCTTCATCATTACCTATTACCAAGAAGTCATCTACATAAATGAGTATATATATATGAACACCGTTTTGGTTAAAAATCAAAAGTGAGGGATCGGAACGACTAAACCCGAATCCGAGTTGTTGCAGGAAGCTTGTTAGCTTTTGAAACCACTATCGCGGTGCTTGCTTTAGGCCGTAGAGGGATTTATGGAGTTTGCACACCGCTTGAGGTTGATTTTGATCGGTGAAGCCAGGGGGTTGGCACATGTAGATGTCATCTGGTAGATCTCCATGTAGAAAGGCGTTGGCTATGTCAAGTTGGTACACGGGCCAGTCTCGGTTGAGGGAGAGCGTGAGCAGCAATCGAATTGTAGGCATCATAGCGACCGGGCTGAAGGTCTCATTGTAGTTTATACCGAATTTCTGATCATAGCCGAGAGCGACGAGTCGAGCTTTATAGCGGTCTACTTGCCCGTTGGGTAGGATCTTGATCTTGTATGTCCATTTGCAACCGAGTACCGGCTTGCCTGATGGAGGAGGAACGAGCGTCCAGGTGGATTGCTGTTGAAGTGCATCAAATTCGGCCTTCATAGCTGCCCGCCACGGTTCTGATTTGAGCGCCTGAAGGTAAGTGGTTGGGGTGGTTTGCGGAGTGATTTGAGCGAGAAGGTTGAACACCGGCTTTGGTTTGCGGATACCTGATTTGAGGCGAGTCTAAATATGATGTATGGGTGCCGTCGTGTGAGTGTGTTGTGGAGAATGGATGGGAATTTTGGGTGTCGTGTGCGATGTGTGGGAGTTACATTGCTGTGTGTTGTGAATAAAGGAATCGGTGGTAGAAGTATGTGAAGGCAGGGTGTGTGTTGTAGATGAGTGAGTGATGGTGGAGGATGGTGTTAGGAGAAGAGGAGGTATGTGAGGGGTAGTGTCCTGTTGGTCTGTGAGTTTTTGGATTGAGTGATGTTTGAACGGAAAGTTTTGTTCGTAGAAGACCACGTGTCTTGAGGTATAAGTGCGACCAGTGGTTAAGTTGTGACAGAAATAGCCATTTTGCTGAGGCGAGTAGCCAAGGAAAACACAAGGTTGAGATCTTGGGGCAAGTTTGTCCGTGGAGTAGGGATTCAACCACGGATAGCATAAGCATCCGTAAGTTCGAAGGTGCGCGTAGGACGGCGAGGTACCGGTGAGGCGTTGGTGCAGGATTTGATTAGATATGAATTTGGACGGAAGTTTATTAATTAAGTAATGTGCAGTGGAGAGCGCCGAAGACCAGAACCTGGGTGGGAGACCGGATTCATGCAGAAGAGCACAAGTTAGGTCCAGAAGGTGACGATGTTTGCATTCGGCGACGCCATTTTTTTCTGGCGTGTGTGGACAGGTAAGTTGATGTATGATTCCGTTTTCTTGAAGGAAGTGGCGGAAAGCTAGGTTGGTAAATTCACCTCCGCCATCTGAGAGGAGGATTTTTGGAGTAGTATTGTGTTGTGTTCTTACGAGATTATGGAAATTCTTGAATGCAGTTAGAGCTTCGTTCTTAGTGTGGAGAAGATAGAGCCATGAGAACCTGGTGTAATCATCAATAAATATGATATAGTATCGATGACCGTCTATGGACGGGAGAGGTGCCGGTCCCCAGACGTCAGTGTGCACAAGCTCGAAGGGTGCCATGGTAACGGTAACTCTTTTATTGAAGACTAACTTGTGGCTCTTGGCCTGATTACAAGAATTGCAAATGAAAGAACGATGTACATTGTTAATTTCGGGAAATAAACGAGAAAGAGTATTGTGGGTGTCTTTGTTCGGGTGTCCAAGGCGAGAATGCCAGTTGCACGAGGCGGTGGTGGTAAAGACCATTACTGAGATGTCCATGAAGTAGTGGACGGTGGTCCCGTGAGTCCTTTATGAAAAAACCGTTAGCGTCGACAGAAATAGAAACATAATTATCAGAAGTAAGTTTCGAGACAGATAGAAGGTTGTGAGTGAGTGTGGGAACGTGTAAGAGATTGTTGAGTTTTAACTTACGAGTGGTGTCCGGCAAAGGAAGAAGTCCTTGACCGGCGTTGTTGATGGGAAGGGTGTTACCGTTTACGGTGGAGACTGTTTCCGAACCATGATAAGCCGTCGGGTAGTAGAGGTGGCTGGCATCCGGTGTTAGATGGGTGGATGCACCGGAGTCAAGAATCCAGTCTTGACTGACTTGGGCGGACGGATTTGCAAAGAGAGCCTGAGGTTGGCGAGTGTCGGTGGGGGCATATTTGGGGTTGTTGCGATGCCAGCAGTTGAGGGTAATGTGCCCAAGTTTGCCGTAGATTTGGCAAGTGGGTCTTGCCGACGAAGGTATTGCAGTAGGAGCTTGTGGCGAGACAGAGGTAATTTGGGACGATGGCTGGTTCTTGGGTTTATTGAATCTTCTGTTGTTATTGTTGCGATTGCGAGACGAGTTGGACGAGGCAGCATAGAGGGCCGTGGGGTTTTGTTCTTGAAGATATTCTTGCTGAAGATGAATCTCCTCGTTGCAAAGCAGGGCGTAGAAAGTATCCAAATCGATCGGTAGGAGGGAGTTACAGATCGTCGATTTGAATGAGTTATACGTTGGCGGAAGACCGTTGAGTATGTGAAGCATGACATCTTCTGATTCGATCTTGGATCCGGACGCAGAGATGTTATCAACGATAGTCTTGATGCGAGTGAGGTATTGTTGGATGGAGAGGTCCTTCATTTGAGTAGGTATAGCTCATTCTTGAGCTGGATGACGCGGGAGCGACTTGTCGGTTGAAGTCGCTTCTCAAGAACCGTCCAGGCTTCATTGGTGGTGGAAGGGGTGATGATGTATGGTAAGATGGATTGAGATACCGTTGCGAAGAGTGCGGAGAGGAGATTACTGTCGACGATGACCCATTGAGCATAGTCGGTGGAAGTTGTATCGGGTGGGGCCGGAACAGTGCCAAGGAGGTGTCCGGCGAATCCATTTGCGGTAAATTGCTGTAGAAGTTGAACCCGCCAGATCGGGTAGTTTTCCGGCGTGAGATGGTAAGGAGCAAGGTTCTTGATGTTGGAGACAAGAAATTTGAGGTTTGGCGGAATGCAGGTGGACGTGCCGGTGGTACCGGTTTGGGTGGAGGAAGCGGAGGAGGAGGAGGAAGGAGGTAAAGAATCCATGTAATCTTGAACTTCCTTTATGGCTTTGATACCATGAGAGAATTAGGAAGAGGAGAGGAAAATATAAACGGGAGAAGCCAAGGAAGACAAGAGGAGGAGAAGAATATTATTATTATTATCTCAATACTGTTACAGACCAAGACTTAAATAGACTAAACAAAGGTATAAATGTAAATATATATGTAACGGTCATAAAGCCCTTCTATGTTGTGCTAATAATAATATCATGAATGATAAAAATTATATTCTATAGTGGATACAAAATAAAATTAGATGGTCTTAGTTTAAAAATTATCTATTGTCTCCGACATTTTCTCTAACATAATGTGAATAGGATAGGGTTTAGTTTATGCTATTGTACATATTTTTCATAAAGGAAGGCCATTATGCTATTTTTCATCTTACGAAAAATGACCACTTGTGAATATTGCAGATTAAATTAGTGACAAATATTTTTAAAGGTTTAATGTTTAGACAAAGGATGCTCTTTTGAAAGTTAAAATGAGATTGATTAAAATTTGAAAGCACACTTTTCAAGAGTGAAAGAAGAAGAGCGGAGGTACAAGAGTTTAAAAATATAAAAAGTACTAACTATCGTATGTTGAGTTGTAATATTTTGAAATTTAAATTTAGTACTGCTTGAATTGATCATTTTTCTGAAAATTGGAGTTTATTTTCCATCAACACAAGATTGAGAAAAAACTAAGGAGATTAGGACTTGTGATATAGCAAATCAGCATTATATCGTATGACTTAGTGAGAGCTACTAAGCAGTAACTGAAACCTAAATCTAAAGAAAAGTAATGAAAATTACAACTTTCATTCACAAAGAACCAAGGTCTCTATGAAATGCAAGATTGATTAGACTGCTCCTATTTTTGAAATTGGAATTTATAATTTTGCCGGCTGAAGCAAAGCTGCCAAACTATAAATGGTATGAAATCCATATAGTTAATGCAATAATTTTCTTTTATTATTTTATTATATCTTAGAGATTTTTTATTGTAATTCCTAGATGTTATTTTCAGTTATTATTATCTAATTATTTCTCTGTAGCAAGACTTTTTTATCCTAAGAAAAACTTAATGTTAAATAAATTCACTACCAAAAACTAGGGCTATCGGAGCACAAATTATTACCTTTCTCAGCGGTTATAACCCCTACATTTAACTTTGCAGCGGTTTTAAAATTGTTTCCTTACCATTGTGGTAGATTAAAGGAAGTGCTAGTTTTAGCAGTGGTTATAACCGATGCTACCTTCTAGATTTGCATCGGTTATAATCGCCGCAAAAATCAAAACAAAAAATTATTTGCAGGTTTGTGGCGGTTTAAACCGCCACATTACTGGAAGGTTGTGGCGGTTTTAACCTCCACAATAGTACAATTTTTTTTTTTTAAATGAAAGCTGAATGTTTACTGCAATCTTATGGTGACAATTGCAGGAAATTCATGTCAAAAATACCACACATTAACTTCTACAAAACCTTCAACTATGCATGATTCAAATCAAGAAATTCCATAGAATTACCTCATAAGTTCACACAATCTTGTTTGAAAAACCGCATAAAACAAAGTGAAAATTGAATGAATAAAATAAGCAAAAAAACTATGCCAAGTTATACTCAATCGGTCCTACCAACTAATAACATTATCCACATAAGTACTTCAAAAAGAAACATGATCTGACCTCCTTGTCGGAAATCTTAAGATACAAAGAGCTCTCATGATTTATAAGAAACTAGAGGTGAAGCCAAACTTAGCTATTTTTGTTAGTGTTTCTACTTTCAACAAGTTTTTATTTTTGTAAGAGCTTGTTTTAAAAAACTTTGTTTAGCATTATAAAACATGTATAAAAAAAGAGTCATCACATCAATGGCAAGCCACCCCATCACAAATAAGAATAGGATTACTAATACATGATGAATAGGGGCTGCATGTGCAAAATAATTTAGTACTCATGCTAGCATATGGCAATAAAGATACAGCAATACGAGCAATAATTATCTTTTTTTGCCAGATTTTTTAAAAATTTTATAAATTATGAACAATTTCAAGTCGTTGAAATTCATTATTATCATATAAAAATGGCCTTATAGCTTATATATTTCTAATATTTCTGAAACCAAAATAAATCAACATAAAGCTCCTATTACAAAATTCTATATCATTTTTCATTTGCTTGCATATCACAAGTAATTTAATGTAGTAAATGATTTTTAATGATCTGATTTTGTTGCACCAATGTAGTAAGAATACAATGTCCATATATATATATATATATATATATATATATATATATATATATATATATATATATATATAAGAGATTTGAAAAGTGCCTAAATCAACCAAGTAATGGCCACCAAAAACTAGAAATAATACTAGATAATCTCAAAAAGAGTGAAGCATTCATCATTAATATTTGGTAATATACAATATCAAAATTTTAAGCAACATCCCAAAAAAAGTATACTTCCATACCAAGATGCATTTCAAAACAATTTGCAGAAACATGGGGTATCTTCAAAATGCCATTCACTTTCTTCTATAACATCATCTTTCAGAAGAAGTTTCATTACCACCCTATCAATTATAAGAAGATTGTCAATAGTATTCAAATAACCAAGATTAAAATTAGAATGTAAAATTTTATATACAATTTGTGAGCTTCCTTGAGGTGGATGCTGCATTCGAAATTCTTGCAAGAATTGCCTCATTTCAGTACGTAATGAGTTGACCTCCTCTCTGAGATTTACTATTCCATTTAAATTGCTTCCACCGCTACTCCTACCATCGTTCGTGTTATGAGGGAAATATCGTGTAGGAATGACACCAAAACCTTGGGTTCTGATTATGCCTGGGTGTTCAGGTCCCATAACCATACTAAACACCCTTTCATTAGCCTCCACATTCCCATCCTCTGGTGTAAGCCCATCGACAGCCAAAAGCTCGCAAGATTGTACCTATGTAATAATAAATTTAGTTAACTTTTGTTTTAAATAAACAAAAAATAATAACGAATTAAATATAAAAAATTTATAGCTAAACTAAAATTACCCATCTTTGTTTAGCATCTTCAGATGACCAGGTGCCATCTTTATGCAATATGTTAATTCTCCATAATAATAATCTATCCTTGATAGTCTATAGCAACAAATTTTATAGTTAAGCAATTAATTAATAAATGTGAACATAAAATTTATATAAATCTAAATATATACCATCTCTTATTGTCTTTGAACAGAACTCACACGCCCCATAGTGTGAGGACAAGTATGTTTCTTTGCATTTGCAGCATTAATGGCAGCCCTCTCCTATTACATATGAATATAAATCCATGTTGATTTGTTATGAAAAATTTACTTAAATATTATGATGGTACTAACCTTGTCTTTTGGTTGTGACCACTAGGTGACTAGCTGACACCACTGTGCTGCATCAACACCAGCTGGAATAGACTTCATAATTTCCTCGATAGGACGGCTATCCCAATGCTCAGATTTTAAATTAGTCTTATGGTTATGCCACTTAACTCCAAGGGATTGAAGAATCCATTGCCGTATATGTCCAGGAAATGCAAACTTTGACTGCAATATAAACAAATATTTTCTTACTCATAACATAAACCTTAATATTGAAATTTATTTAATATTTTACTTACATCCACTTCAGCTAACATTTTTTTCTTAAAGGGCTCTATACCCTTATTTCTCCAATCTGGAAAGGATATGGGTGCCAGTATAGGATCTTTAGCAATGATACCTAGATATGATCCTAATAGGACAAACTCCGAAATGTTGGCTTGGCACATTATTCTCATTTACCTCTATATGAACACGTGTACCTGGCGGCATGTTTTGTATGACAATGCATGTGGTGTGCCCCCAACGACGTACAGGTACACCCTGCTCATCTGTGCATAACACATTTCGTAAGAATAATTACACAGTTAGTTATACTTTTTTAAAGATGATACAACCTTCTTAGCTTGCATGTATATGTTTCTTGTCATGTCCTGAAAATGTAGTATAATATCAAAACTCACAAAAGAATTAAGAACTTGTAAATTGGTTCAGTAATGTAAAGAAGATGCATGCTATTTTTTCATTTAATAAAGAAGACACAATCTTGCTCAGGCATCTTGTTTCATTTTAGCTATTTCCGTTCAGTAATGTAAAGAAGACACATGCTATTTTTCTTTTTTTTTTTCTTTCAATGTAAAGTTTTATAAACTTCCTCTGATACCTCCTTAATTGAAGCAAAATTATTGTTGCATGGCTCAGAAGCTGGAATTGCATTTTTTGGTTTGTTTTCTTTTCAAATTATGAAGATTTGAAGAAGATTTTGGTATAAAACAACAAAAATCAAAGCAAAAAAATGTATATAACATAAAAAAGCTGACATAAAATGTAAAAAAGTTTGTGAGCCATTCTGACACCATTATTGCTACTATTTCTGGTGGTATAACATGTAAACAAACTAATTATCTCAAATCCAATTATAGCTTATTTCTTCTATTATCCATAAAGACTAAGCACCCAAGCTCGAAACAAATAAGTTAATTATCCATGCTAAGTTTACCCAAATGGATAAATCAAGTATGTTGCAAAAAATTTAT